>OY019130.1:126765123-127965123 GCA_955652365.1 Eristalinus aeneus | reverse complement strand
CATTTCTTGTTTTCCACTTGCGTCGAGGCTAAATAATCAATTACAATGCAGCGCCCTGTAAACATTGATAAACAATAATGTAGACTTAAAAAAAGAAAACAATTCAAGTGCCGGCTATTTTTAATTCTTATTGTATTTATTTATAAATGAATTTATCACAATTGAACTTCAGACATCACTGGAATACTGTTCGCCTTAATCACTTCGGCCGGAACAATTGCACTCAAACTCGCACAGGATCCATGCTGCAAAATTGATAGAATACAGGCGCTGATAAAGATCATAATGACCGTTAGCCAGAATGAAAAGAAAAATGTACGTCTGACGTTCTGCCACCAAGGATCATCTTGGAAGGGCATTAACTCTTCTAGACTGAGGCTTTTTGTTTTCCTGTAAGAAAAAAAAAGAAACAGAAATCAAATAAATAAGTAAACAAACAAAGGAAAAGAAAGTTTGGGTAATTGAGGAATGAAATAAAAGCTGCTGGACCAAATTTTCTGAAGTCATATATCATCATAAAAAATTCAAATTTTGCGCGTTTGACAATTTGTAAAATTTTATACTGAAACGTGTTCAGCTCAATTCAATGCTTTAAAAGTATAGAAACTCTTTCGGAAGCAGTTGTGAAATATTTGAAAGTGATACTTCATGAAGGATTTTGCATAAGTAGATGTGTTTAAAAAAAGGCAATTGTGTATTTAAGTTCAACAGTAACCAACATCAATAAGTGCAGCGCGAGTTCGTGTCCCTTCATTGTCATCATAAGGCGGGCGAGGATCTTCCGTATTTTCTTGTTAAAGTCAGAATAAGTCGCAAAAGTTAGAGTGGGAACACCTCAATTTTAGAAGATTGTATTGCACATGTGTTTAAATGTTTTTGTCATATTAGCATTCTCATCGTTTGGGAAATGTCGATTCAAGTTCCTGTTTTCTGTAATTATTGTTGATCAAAATATTCACCAATTTCAGCTATCAAATTTTATGCTGTTGCCCTCTTTGTAGTGTGTTAATTTGCTCCCAAATTTCATAGTCAGTCTATTTAGCCCCACTTTAGTAATCGATTTATTTATTAAATTTCATTTGAATCGGTTTCTGTATTTTTGTGACAATTTTGCACCACCCTTTTGAAAAAATGAAGGGAAACACTGAATGATGATTCCATAGAGCGATTCGCTCTTGAAGAATAATTCAGGATCTAAAAATATATGAAGGACGTTTAAACGACTGCCAGGTACAGTTAATAACAGTGAGACTTTTTCAGTTTCATTTTTTAAATTGTGCATAAGCTGTTAACGTGAATTGGGAAGGCCCGTGCCTGGAGGTTCATGCATTCGCTCACTCTATTGCATTAAATTATGTTCGAAATCCGAATGTTGAGAGTACCAGAAAATTGTATAATTTACATGAACTGTCGGCAACATTAGACCTATTTTTGTTTTTATTGTTCTTTTGATCCCTAATCAGGCTCGCCATGGGTGTTATAAATCTGGAGATAAATTTCTTTACCGAAATTGATGACATAAAGTATAAACAATTGACCGTGAGACTGAAAATTTCTAATATTAAGGATTTTTTGAATTTGAAACATTTAAGGGCTTTCTAAAGCGTTTAAATACAATTGCTCACGGGAAGTATATATTTGCTGGACTGGATTTAAAACCAAAGCGAATTGTATAAAGGCAAGACTTTGTTTAAGAAAGGGTTAATTAGGTTGAAGCAAGTAATAGACTACTATGTGTATAATGAGTCGGTGGTGCCGTGGTACAGAGGTAGGCAAACGGAGTGTGGAGCATGGATAATTGAGGCACCTTCTACAATGGCCACCGTGGCGTAGTGGGTAGAAAGCGACACTCACACGCTGTACATCTAATTTCCATTACCGGCTGAACACCTCGAATTTTTCAAGGCTCTTTTGAGCTGCTGACAACACTCAAAGAGTAATAACTACCTATGAAAGAACTCCTCAAACTTCGCCGTTCGGAGTCAGCATTAAACTGTAGGTGCCTTTTACTCGCGAGAAAACCGTAGCGCACAAAACACGAGTAGTTGCAGAGAGTAACTCTTCCAAACCTTGTGAAACGACTTTTCGTAGAAATTCGTAAGCAGCTATCGCATGTATGAAATGTCAGAGGTTTTTTTGTTTTCACTTTGACAGCCATCTGCCGCCGTGCTGCTGCCCACAGATTTTTCTTTGGCAGAAATTCGTAGGGAACGTAAATATTTTGCTCTCTCATGAGCTCTCTCTTCAACGAAAAACTCAGCTAATGGAAAGCTTTTTCGTAGTTTTTCGGCCAAATTCAATTCAGAGCAATTGGAACGGATCTATTATATTACAAAAATTCCCTACCAGAAGATTTGTTTGTGTCTGTTAAATTAGGTAGGCAGACAAACAACTAGTTGAAACTACACACAATGATTTCACTGTACCACACAGTCACCACAAATTCACTACAAACAAAACAAATTTAATACTCACTGACTTCCGCTTAAAAACTCGTATTCGTCCTTATCCCTTGGAATCTCGACGACACAAGCTGCCAGAAGTGGCGTTGTCTCCGTCGCCATATCGCCACTATTTACAGTGTCACTTGAAAGACTTTCCCAATGAACACCTTTAGTCAGCTCATTGAATCACAAAACACACGCGACTCTACAGTTCCACTTTTCTTCGAAGTCTCACAAGAATATTTCCACGCGGCGGTGGTGGCGTTGTGTCAATCGTATATGCTTTATCTATCTTGCAGATTGCGTTCATTATCACATGAGCTACTCTGAATCTCCCCGAAATCTTTGCAAACAGGAGATGAAAACTCAAATGCGAGCGTCTATTGTCTGCCAGACCATATCTGCTCAGCCGAGCACTTCTGCAACACTCATCTAGTCGGGGCGCAGCACAGCTTTTTAAATACCCTCCCTTGGGGGAATCCTCAGTCATCGTCGTCGGCGGCGGTGGTAGTGGAGGCATGGTTCCCTGTTCGTCGGTTTGTCGTTTTGTAATTTTAATTTCTGTAAACAACCTTATCTCAGCACGTTTACGTACAATACATGTTGTATGCAAATGTGTGTATAATTGAATACTAAACTGAAACAATGAACGTATGCTGGCCCGGCTGTGCAGCCAACGTTCAGCCGCGTGTAGCCAGGTCGGGGTGCGATCTAGAGCTGATAACGCGACGAGGAAATTCCTTGCCTACTTGATAATTTGTCTGTCTATAAGCAAATTTGCGGAAGGAACAGCGTAGCCCTGAGATTGAAAGATACACATAATTTGGTGAATGTGTGACGGCGATGAGATGAAGACACAGCTTGTGCCATATGTGCCACTCACTGTGTTGACTACTTTCGAGCTTTAATAAATGGTGCTTGTGCCCTCGCCTTGTGATTCCAGAATTAAAGGGCACTTGCTGTGGAACATTTTCATTTACAGGGTGCGTGTGTGCTGGGGGGCCATTGGATGTGGTGAAGTTTGCGCTCGGAAGGTGACAGCAAAGTGGGCTGCTTACAGCGGAGGGGCTGGGTCGTGTGTAAATGTTGACAATTAGTGAGAGGGCCGGGGTCGAATGTAGTAAAATAAAAGGATTTACACGTCGAATTAATTCATTTATGGGAATCTACTTTAAGCGTAAGCTTGTGTTTGTGGCTTTATCTGGTTTGCTGTACGCATTGAAATTAATTTTGACTTGTATGGACGGGGGTAGTGGAAAACTTTCAGGGATGGTTGAGGTCGATTATTGATGTGGTTTTAGTGATGTGCATTTGAAACCAGAGCCTTGCGGTCGAAGGGCTTATTAAGGGTTTCTATTATTACTCATATCTTTCTCTCTTGTGTTAATGAATTTGTGCTCTGAAGTATGACATGTGTGTAAGTTTAGTATGACGTGTGGGCTTATTTGTGCACATAATTTCGCCTTTGTAAACTTTAGGTCCAATCTTTTGGAAAAACCGAAAAGATTACATGCTGCAAACTTAAAATTATGTGGCTATGAAAATGATTGTGAGATGGAATATTTCATTGTGCCGAGCTTCATGTTCTATGATAAAAACCAGTCGACAAATGTGTCACTCATTTTAGGCGAAGTTCACACTCTGAACACAAATAATTGATTTTATTTAACTGCAAACAATAACAATTACTTGAGTCCTAATCTTGTGGGGAAATCACAAACCACTGAACGTCTATTTTATTTTCGTCGGGGCCCTTTAAAGTAATTAACAACATTTTTTATTCAACGTTTCCAGGGATGACAAAAGAGTAGATTTCTTCATGAATCACAGAAAGAATTCATAAATTTTGAAGCTGAGTCGTTTATTTAATTAGATTCGCCGATATCATCATATACGAGGTCTGTTCAAAAATTAATAATTATTCTCAAAGAAGTCCCAGGCAGATATAATACATTTGTGCCAGTTTTTTTTGAATCCTCGAAGCAGTGCTGATATGCACTGTTTGGCATGCTTTTGAGCTATCTCAGTGATTCAGTTTGTATCTCCTCAATCGTTTTAAAACGCCGTCCATTGATGGGTCTCTTCAACCTTGAGAATAGCAAAAAAGTCACAATACTGTAGCTTAGGTATGGTAATGGTGTTATTTTTGGCTAAAAAATTACGAACAAGCACTGCTGAGCAGGCGCATTATTTTTTGTTCGGCGCGACAGTCCACAGGGGGACCAAAGCCTTGCTTACTTATCAACGCTACTGTTCTAGAAGGGACCTGAAGTTTTTTGCCGCCTCCGAACGGCGAAGTTGAGAAAGTTTTTCTTAGAAAGATTTGGTGCCATAAAAAAATTGGAGGTGTTCAGCAGGGAATCGTCACACACTTCCCATTACGCCACAGCGGCCACGAGCAAGCACATCACAAACCACAATTCCGAAGGCGCATTGCTTTAAGATAATACACCTTATTGACCGTACATGTGGTTAGAACTCCTAATGCACTACGGTACAGCAATCGATAATAACAGTCAGCAAAACCTTAACATTTGATGGCTCTCCTGAGCTCTCTCACTGAGACGATTGGATTTTAATTTCGATGTCATAACCATATATCCGTAATTCGTCAACAGTTATGACCCTTTTAAGCATATATGGATCGCCGTGGACTTCGTTCAATTTTTGAGCGACGCTTATGTGACATTTTTTTTGGTTGAAATTCGCTGCCACACACCTTATGCCCAAAATTTCCGAAAAAATAGAAGAGCATGAGTCAATCGATATTACGACGTTTTCAACAACTTCTCTAATGGTAGGTGTGTTCCCGTACTCGAACAAATAACTCAAAACAGTCCAAACAACTCAAACTAACACAAAGTTCGTTCCAGTATACCGAAAAAATGGGTTTTACTTCAAATGAGCGCTCTCTTGAGAGGGTTAAAAATTTCCCCATCCTGCCAATTGTAACACAAGAATTTTTTAGGGTTGGGTGTTGGTTTTCTGTCAAATGAATTGGTGTGCGTACTGAATTAAGTGAGCATTGACCCTTTATCTTTGTGTATGTGTTTCAAAGTTTGTTATTTTTTCTGTTGCGAAAAAGTGAATTTGATATTTCTTAATTTCACACTTTACACATTTGGTTTAAATGCATTCTCGTACTTTACCTTTTTCTGAGAGAGAATTACCCCACTCCTTAACAAATTACAGACTTCAGAATTTGGTACAGAAAGTACTGGAACACACCTAGTTATTCGACATTTTCATCGGTTGTTGATGTGTAGTGGCGTCCAGGGCGGCCGTCGCCATTCAGATCTTCTCGACATTCTTTGAAAAGTTGTTACAACTTTTTTTTTGTTTGACTAAGAGTACACTCACCGTATGCCACTGTTAATATTTCAAATATTTTCGAGCATAACATTGTTTGTTGTGTTTTTGTGCAACTACCGTATTGCTGGCATATACTTATTTTATGCAGATGTTTAATTTACGGCAGATCCTGGAAAAAACTTATGAAGTGCAAAACGACACTCACCACCTATTCGTCGATTTTAAGGCCGCATATGTCAGCGTGCATAGAGACGAGCTATACAGCGCCATGTGTAGTTTTAGCATTCCTACCAAACTCTTCAGATTGTGTAGGATGACGATGGAGAACTCTCGCTCCTCCGTTAAGGTCGGGTAAGAGCTCACCGAGACCTTCAAGGCAACGCACTGTCATGTGACTTCTCAAATATCATTCTCGAGAAGATCATGCGAAACTCACAAGTCAACACCAGAGGCACGATCTTCCAGAAGTCAGTTCAATTGATAGCTTACGCTGATGACATTGACGTGATTGGACGAACACAGTGAGCCGTCAATGAGGCGTTTGCTGGCAGTGAAAATCAAGCGGCTTAAATGGGTGTAGTGGTTAATGAAGGCAAAACAAAGTACATGCTGTCATCAAGAAAGATAACACAACATCGACGTCTCGGACAGAGCGTCACATTAGGCAGCAGAAACTTCGGGGTAATTAAAGACTTCGTGTACCTCAGCTCCGCGGTAAACAGGGACAACAACATCAGTAGCGAAATCAAATACAGAATCACTCTTGCTGTTTCTTTGGGCTCAAGAGGCAATTGAGTAATAAAGCCCGCTCTCGACGAACTAAGCTTGCTTTATATAACAGCTTAATCATCCCTGTCCTACTTTATGGAGCGGAAACCTGGATTTTACCAAAGGCGGATGAGGAAGTCCTCAGCCTTTTCGAGGGAAAAGTTCTGCGTGCGATTCTTGGTCCTGTTTGCGTTGATAGCATTTGGAAGAAAAGATTTAACGACGAACTCGATGGTTGGTAAAGCCATATGCGCCTGGTCAAGCGTCGTCGGGTACAAAGCTTAAGATGGGTAGGTCATGTAGAGCGTATGGACACCACTGCTCCGGCCCGAAAAGTCTTTGAATCCGTGGCATTGGGACAACGCAACAAAGTACGGCCTAGGCTAAGGTGGCGCACACAAGTGGAGAAGAACCTCAACCAACTTGGAGTGCGCAACTGAAGGCAACTGGTGAAAGATCGTGCTGACTGGAAAGGCATGTTGGTTGGCTCAGGTCCACCCCAGACTGTAGCGTCACAAGAAGAAGAAGACTTATACTACGCAAGTTTCGAATTGCCACCACTGCGGCATAGTTCCCCGACCGAAGTTATTTTCCCAGGGCAACTCATAATTCTAAACAACAGACCTCAATATACTATACTGTGCCAAAATTAAATGTGTTTGGGGCATAGTTCGTATTTTCACAACAAATAGTTGGAGATATAATCATTTTTTTGGTGTTCCTAAAAGTATGCAAGTATTTTTTCCAAGGGAGTGAAAATTTAAACAACATTTTCGATTTTCGAAACAAAAACAATTACTTTAATGCAGTATTCCTCATTTCCAATTATACACGGACTCTGTATGTAGGTACTTATACTTTAAATATTCACATACATACATATATATGCAATTTATAAATCAATATGTATACATGTATATATATATAACGTTGCTATAGATTTTACGGATCAAAAATATATACTGTTTCGCTTACTTTACAAAAAAATATATGTATTAATTAATTTTAGTACAATATCTATATATATGGCTGGTTTAGGACGTTTAATTATTTTTTTACTGTTTTTTTTCATTTGTTTTTGCTATTTAAATGTTAATTTTTTTTGCTTTTTTGTTTGTTTATGAATTTCGTAAATAAGCGCAATTTTGTTGCAATGTTTTCCTTTATTTTTGTCTTAGCATGTGGCATGCATGTAAGGTATTTTAGGACTGGCGCAGAATCATTCATAAGTGTACCTTTAAATTTTACTGTTAATGTTTTCCATTTTATTGATAGTTACTGGCGTTTTGTTTCTGTTTGCTTCTAGTTTTGTTCGAATTACCAATTATGCTTTGTATTCTTTTTGCAAAGATAAGATGATAGGATTTGCAAAAAAAAATTAAAAGATGGAAATGGTGGAAGAGGGGAGCAGGAAAACTAAACATACGAAAACAAATACATTCAAATGAAATTCACAATTTGGAAGCTCTATCTAACAATTTAAAATATACATTTGTTTATTTTATATATATTTATATATTTTATATATCTCTTTGGTACGACAATTTAATTTTCATTTGACTATATTTCTATATTTTGTAACAATTTTCCTATGACTTATGCTCGAAGACTTGAATTTGATTTCAGCTTTAACAAATAACAAATCTTAAATGATGTATTTTAAACCTTCTTCATTTTTAACTTACTTATTGACTAGAGTTAAACTTAAAGAAACGAAATTTATTTAACATAAATTAGAAACTAGTGTAATTCAATCGAAATTTACTTTAGAAACTTGCTTTCTTTTTAGATGGCTTCTTAAGGTCGGATTTTGTTTTTGTTCTTATATATTTTCTTTACTGGTTGTGTGTGTGTGTGGTTTGTTTGCTTTTCGTTTTCTATTTGTATATATGTAAAGTATATGGTATATTGTTTGTAGCCGCTAGTGGGCTACTTTCCTTAGTATTGTCTTTTCCGTTCTAGTAAAAGTATCTTATATGTGTTTTTTTTTGTGTTTTGTTTTTATTTATTTACAAAAAGGACGTTTGCTTTTTTTTAAATATGTAAGTATACATAACAAGATGAAATTTTATTTATACATAGAAAAACGTTTTTAATTTAATGAATCAGACTTTAATGAACATTTCTAAAGTTAATGTACGACAAGATTTGGTTAGTAATTAAGTCATCTTAGATCGTTCATCTTGCTTAGGAAAAGGGATGAAATAGAAAAAAGAAAAATTGAGTGATAGGAAGGAAGGAGTAAAATCAGTGGACATATAGACGCTTGATTTTTGCTTGTTGGAGGAACACACTTACCTTGATTTTGGAAATTTTACATTTGATTTGTTTTTTTTTTTTGTGTTTTTTTTTTTCTGTTTTTGTGTATGACATCGAGAATTGATTTTTTCTTTTCTTAAATAGATATATTTTCATAAAGGAGTTTTGGCTCTGTTAGTTTGGTTATGTATCTTATATGAAAACAGAAATGATATTTACATGATTGTTTTGATATCGTTTTTAATATGCAACAGCGAGCTCACAAAATTGTATGTAAATTTAGCGAAAAATTGCCTGGATTACATCTGAAGCTTAAGAACTTGTCAGAAAGCATATGCTTTTTCATTAAATACTTTTCAAAAGTTTCAAGGTCCGAAGAGAAGCTTTTTAGAAAATGTAGTCTCAGAAATCGCCCTTCGATTTATATTTAGTAAGATTTTTCACAAAATTAGAAAGCATTTTTAAAGTATTTTTAATATTTTTGTAGACTCGCGTCTTAGTCGAGCGGCTATGACAGATAGAATAAAAGAAGCACTGAAGCACAATGACCGCAAAGGTGCACAAAAATATACACTGGCAAGAATTGTCTCTAAAAACTTACTGCTGCTCAACGCCCTTTATTTGTTATGCTATTTCGAGTTAAAAGGCAACAAAATAAAACGGACAGAAAAAGCTATTGTCTTGTTAAAGACCAAAAAAATAAAAATATCATAAAAACTTATCATTTTTCGAATTTTAAAATGACATTATACAAAAATACATTTTGTAACTCGCTCTTTCTACATTAATTTTCTTAATTTACAAACTCAGTTTTAAATGTCTCACCCCATAAATTGTTTCTACTTTTATTTGTATTTTACTTCATTTCGCTTTGTCTATGCTTCACTTTTTGCCTTGTGTACAAAATTCTAACAGCTTAAGAAAGTATTCATGTTTTAATTTCTCGTTCGATATTGTTTCTTGTTGGATTTCATTTATATTTTAGCAAAGAAGCATTTTTACATTTGAAAAAAAAACTTTAACATTTACAATGCTTTGTTTATGAAAAGATTTTAATTTAGTACTTACGGTAGAATAGGTATTTTAAAAAATTAAAATTAAATTTAATAATACAAAGTTGAAGTTTTTGTTGTTGATGTTTCTTCTTGCTCACGTTTCTTTTTTGTTTTTTTTTTTTTGAAATTAAGCAACTAGAAGAACCTTTGATTGATTTTCGGTTTATTTCGTTGTTGCTGTTTTTTTGTTGCTTTGGTGCATTGATGTCTTAGAATCCTTCAATGACTCCATACGCCTCTAAACTACTTACAACTACGTAAATGATCCACAGACTGAAGAGAATACCACCGCTTATGTACTTGCAAGTCACTGGTCCACCCAGTTCACCACCGAATGAGTTGTGGCGTCTTACCATTAATACTACAATTGCAATAAGCGCTTCGGAGCAGAAGAGTGTCACAGAAAATGCAAGACTAACGGAGAAAGTACAATTCAACAAATGATTTTCTTTGAAGTGATATACTGACCTTCCTGGTTCAACTTCGAAGGAGTGACCATGGGATTCGTGATATATCGCTGCTAGTGTCCACGCAACACCAATGCCCAGGAAAACGTTTACAGCGTTACTTCCAGTTACATTGCCGACACTTGCGTCGGCGTATTTGTCCTGTATAGCTGCTACTTTACTAGCAAATGTATCTGTGAATGAATAAATTCAAGGGTATTACAAGGGAATGTTTCATCTGCAACAATGGGAGCTGTATTATGATCTTATTCTGGTAGAAGATCATTTGATGAGAAATTTCCGACTTTGTACTAAAAACCTGAATTAAATTTAGCTGACTTTATTTAAGCGGGTGTGAAAGGTGAACAATAGAAGGAAGAAAGGTGAACAGATAATGCCAACGGTGACCAATGAATCTGAAAAATTCTTAAAGCAACACAAAGATTATCTTCTAGCCTCTGGTTGCCGAGAAAACACGCTTGCATGTGGATTAGAAATCCATTCTACTATTTTATTTTTCAAAAATAAATCACGGGTTGAAGTATATGTCTGCCAGCTTTATTTTTACTCACTGGTCGACCGTTCTTGTATTTATGTATTTTGTGAGCACAATATTTCTGGATGATCTTCAACTGTCAACCATTAATGTAAGATGAGGACTATAGCTGAGCGCTCCAGAGACCAATAGGAAAGCACGATCGCTTGGCTATTTCAGACCTTTAATTTCTATAAAAATGGCAGCAAAACGTTAGAGCGGCATTGGACTGATTGCATCACTTCTGAAGGAAACTATGTTGATTAATAAAGTCGAACTTTGAGTGTTGTCAACAGCTCGATATAGGGGGTGGTGCCGTGAAAAATTCGAGGTGTTCAGCGGGGAATCGAACCTAGACTTTTCGACGTGTGAGCGTCGCACTCTACCCACTACGCCACGGCGGCCAAGTTTGGCATACTTCAATATTGTTTTCTAATGCGTTAGTTGAAGCAGGCTTTTCTGCATAGACATGAGCTTTAACATAGCCTAAGAAAAAACAGTCTAAAGGTGTTGAATCGCACGATCTAGGAGGCCAAGAGACCGGTCCCGAATGTGAAATAAGATGTTCACCGAACGCGCTTCTAAATAAGTCCATTGTTGCACGTGCTGTGTGGCATGTGGCTCTGTCTTTTTGAAACCACATGTCATGCTCTTTACATTTTGGTAAAAAAAAAGTGGGATATCATCTCACAGTAGCGCTCACCATTCACAGTTACAACACGATTCTCATCATCTTTGAAGAAGTACGGTACACTGATGCCACCAGCCCATAAACCGCACCAAACTGTGACTTTTTCTGGATGCATTGGCAGCTCTTGCAATGCTTCTGGCTGATATTCTCTCAAAAATCGACAATTCGGCTTATTTATTTACTCATTGAACCAAAAATGAGCTTCGTCCATTTTTGACCATAAAATGGAAGAAGCGCGCGATGAACTCTCTTTATAGAGCACGCATTTTGATAATAAAATTCAATAATTTGCAATTTGTAAGAGGATTCATTGTTATTTTACAAACCAAACTGAAGATGTGATGTGACAGTGAAACAAAACACGAAACGTGCTTCAGCTGTTTAAACCAGTGTTGCCTTTATGTTTGCACTGATCTGTGTGGAAAGTCATTCTTCCTTACATGTATAGGTTTACCAAGTTCATGAAACTTACGAACAAATTTGACTTTGTGTTCAATAGTAATAATTGGATGGCGCGGAAGTTCACAGGCGGACCAGGGCCTAGTTTACTTATCGACTACTCGTGTTGTGAGCGCTTTTTAGTAGACAGTTAATATTTTTTGAATGTTGTCAGCAGCATGAAAGAGGTGGTGCCGTGAAAAATTCGGGGTGTTCAGCCGGGATTCGAACCTGGACCTTCGACTTGTGAGTGTCGCACTGTACCCATTATGCCACGGTGGCCACGAATTCGTGTCTGTAGGGTGTTATAGCAGTTGCAGATTTTTCATTAGAAAATAAACACAATTTTTTTTATGGAACGAAATAACTGTATTCTGTAATGTAAAGGGTGTTCCCACAAGAACGCAAGATTTAAATATGGCGCCATTCGAATTGTCATTATTTGACATTTGAACAATTATTATTTTTTGTTAGAAGAAGATATAAGGTTAATAAAAATGGAGCGCTACACGAATGAACAACGCATTCTCATTGTGAACATGAAAATGCTGATTTTGCCGACAAGATCATCTTCAGTGACGAGGCCCATTTCCATCTTGATGGCTTCGTCAATAGGCAGAATTGTCGTATTTGGGGCGAGGAAAACCCTCGAGTGATTCACGAAAAGCAAATGCATCCTCAACGTGTCCACACGTGTGGTGTGGATTTTAGGCTGGAGAAATCATTTGACTTTTTTTTAATGAAAATGAGTCAGGTCAAGTGCAAACAGCCAATGGTGTTCGGCATCGCGAAAGACAACCAATTTTTTCGTGCCTAGAATTGAAGAAGTGAAAGTGGAGGGATGTGGTTTCAACAAGACGGTGCTACATCTCATACAGCCAGAGAAACAGTTCAATTGCTGCATCAGTCATTTAAATCTTGCGTTCTTGTTCGGATACCTTTTATTACCCATTTTGAGTAATTATCTTTTGCCATCGTTCAGGCATCATTATAAATCTACGTTCATAAAACTTCTGCTTTTTATTAGTAAAAAGTCTGCAGCACGATTTGACATCGTCGTCATTATTGACCATCACCATTCAAAGAGTATTGAAACGATCGGAACAAAAGGTAATCAGATGTAATCAGGTAAATCAGTAAATTTAGGACTATACGGAGAATGTGGCAAGACATCCCAACCAAACTCAAATAATTTCTGTTGAGTGACCAAAGATGTCTGTGGCCTTGCAATTTCATGATGAAATACATCATATTTTCGATTTGTATTGCTCAATTTGTTTTTGTAGTTCAATGTAGATATCTAAATTGATCGTTCGGTTGGGTGGCAAAAGTTCAAAGTAGACAATTCCTTTGTAATACCAAAAACTGAAAACATGACTTTCTTTTGATGAATATCAGCTGTTGATGTTGTTTCAGCTGGTTCATTTGACTTGCTTCACGATCTTTTCCGACTGACATTGTTGTAAACAACCAATTTTTCATCGCAAGTTATCAATCGTTTTAAAAAATGGATCATTTTCATTACGTTTCTTTAACTAATCGCAAATTTTAATGCGTTGTGTTAAATGATTTTCTTTCAGACCTTGAGGAACCCATATACGAATATCGAGTTTTCGTACATAGCAAAGTTCTTTCAACCGATATTCAATTTCATACATGAAACTTCTCTCAAAGTTGTTTTGATTTGGTCAACGTCAACTGGATGAGCAGAGCGTTTTTCATCTTTGATTGAAAAATCACCAGAACGAGATTTGGCAAATCAATTTTGACACTGCCGTTCTTTTAAAGCTTTGTCACCATAAACAGCTTTTTGTGAGCTTTCAATGCGTTTTGTCAATTCCGAAAATAAAAACGCAAAATATGACGTAAATGTTTGTTTTGATTTTCCATTTCTCAACAGCTGCAAAAAAGAACTACACAACCGATAAAAAAAAATATTTGACTGATTGACAGTTGAAGTACCAACTACTAAATAACGAAATGTGTATGACATTTTGACTTCATCAGCTAACCTAAAATTTCAACCAAAACCATATCTACCAGTGCAATCCGTACATACTTAGTCAACCAAATATATATTATTTTACAAGCGATATCAGTGCAATTTCTAGAGACAGGGGCGAGAAATTTGAAATCAAAGAATGAGCCAAAGCAGCCTTGTTTTCAAAATTAAAATCCGTATTGCCGCCATTTAAATACGGTCTTCAAAAAGTTTGACTTTAATCTGTGCGGAATGATTTTTTTTAAAGCACCTCAAACTGCTCCAAAAACATGCAACACTGTATTCTAGCATGCCTTATGAGTGAGTTGAAGCTATACATTTCTGACTCTAGTCATGCTATGCATAACATTGCAGTTTAAAAGGCTAGCTTAACAAGGAAATCGGATAGCTTGACATCAGGTCCTTACAGCACATCATTTCATGATGATTTCATTAAACTTATCTACTGGGGATTAATTTGCTGCAATTATATACATTTCAAAAGGGAAATTGTTATAAATAATTCGATGGCGCGACAGTCCACAGGGAGACCAGAGCCTAGCTAGTTCATCGACTCCTCGTATTGTGCGCGCTTCTGTTCTCTCACGAGAAACAGTTTTTTGCTGTTTTCCGAACGTCGAAGTGTGGGAAGGTTTTTCCTAAGACAGTTATTATCATTTGAGTGATGTCAGCAACTCGAAAGAGATGGAGCTGTGAAAAACGCGAAGTGTGCAGTTCGGGAATCATAGCTTAATCTTCGATTTATGAGTGTCGCACGCTACTTACAACTGCACGGCAGTCAATGCTTCTTCTTTTGCCGTCAAAAATTTGTCTTCGATGCTCATTAAATTATCACCCCATCAAATTCTCCAAACCTCATCAACGCTTTGGTATATCTTGGACTGAAGAAGAATGCGTATGCCCTCTTGGTTATCTCAGAGACCACAACGTCGGCCAGTTTTGTCTTCATAATGTTTCTGAAATTGGGAATTATTTTCGACAACACTACTTCATCTTTGTGTTTGGCTTCTCCAAGACTTCATATTGGAGACTCCCTCCAAATATGGATGTCAAGCGGTTCAAGTGACGAAGCCTAGTTTTAAGAATTATAAAGTTCCATCTTCCAGAAATGTGGGAACGGGCAAACGCTTGTGGAACCTACATTATTAGCTCTCATTATGCCAGTGGCAAACCTTTCGGTGCAAAAACGTAACAATAATCCACAAAATGGTCTTAACTGCCTTCGTACTCTCCATACGCTTCGCAGAGGTTCGTGACTTAGGAGCAGAATAAATATGTGGATGGTGTAGGTGAAGTGAAACTTGGTTTTTAAATAGACGTAATGCAATTTGTTTTTTTGTTTTCTGGAAAGTTACATCACCGTTGGTTGTTCGAGGTGTGGGTTTCCTAACAAGGCAAATGGTCTGTTTTTTATCCTGTTAGGAAACGCTTATTCTCGAAATCTCAAACATTTTTGACTTATCCGCGAATATAGGTGTACACTGGTTTTGGCTGAAATTGTGGCAAAAATCAACCCGAATGCAGAAAAAAAATATTGAATGTAGAGACCTTTCAGTACAAACAGACTGCATGAAGAAGTAACAAAAAGAAATAAACGGCCACTTTAAAGCCTGCATTAATTATTGCTCTGGACCAAATTAATTTTGTTGGCTCCCTCTGTACTAATAAATGAAAGCAAAATGTTTATGGAACAAATCTCTTACCAGGTATACTTGTTCCTAATGCAACAAAGCAAATGGCAGTGACTGCATCCTTAATTCCCAATGTACAGCCAAAGTGTGATGCTACATCACCGATAACGGCTGTCACAATGCCTATGCACGTTATAGATATGACAAAGCATAAATAACCTCCGGCATAATCTGCAAAACAAAACTGACACTCAAGCACATATTCAACGTCCCAAAAAGTTTGTAAAAGTTGAATCCCAGCACCACGCCGATGAAGCCAATAATCCCGGACGCAATTTGAACTTCTTAAAATGCAACGTTTTAAATTCTACTTTCGCCCGGATTACGGCAACCAACAGCAGTGGGTACTTGTGCAAAGCTCACCTGTTGGTGGGATGAATGCAAAAAGTAGTTTCCAGAAGACTGTAATAAAATGCATTATGTAATCGCCGCAGCTTGGTGTCGGCTCATCACCCTCCTCTCCTCCTTCATCGTCGTCGCCTGCGTACACGTTTTCATTTTTATATTACCTGCTTAGGGGGATAAAAAGAGTTCACTTACCCGCACTGACAGTCAGTGCCTCCGTAAATTGCTCTCTCCAACTCGAGGTTCCCAGAAGAAGCGAGGCATTAGCTCTCTGGACAAGTTTATCTACAGTATTCTATAAGAAAAAAATTACAACACAGAAAGGAAGAGAGGTGTTTATTATTAATTTCTTTCCTTGCTCATTCTGCGCAAAAAAAGGCCCGATACCCCAGATCGGATTATGAGAAAGATTTCACTCGAAAGCCCTTAACAAAACTTTTGATTGCTGATTGTGAAGGGGAGGGTCGCTCCCCCAATGCTCCTGAAGGTGAAGGTGAAAGGTGTGAAGTGAAAACATTTTGGGTTGCCTCACATAGATACCACACAAATAAGTACTGCATGTAGGAGGGACGATTTGACTGTGGTGAAGGTGGTCTTAAAGGCTTAACTTTTGTTGATTAACACAATCAAGTTCTGGCAAAGTGATCGCCTACTTTAGCTGCCTTTGTGTACGGCGTACGGTGGCTGTGGCCCCGAATCGCACTCAAGCGCCGGCAGCAAAGCACACCATTGAATGAAAGACGAAAGTGTCCTTGAGTGTAAGTGTGAAAGTGTCCTGGGTGTTCAACTGGTTGATGTCTGGTGGAAGGCCATTTTCCATTATACCATTGTTATAGTGGAACGCTTGGATATGTCACTACAAACTTTGTGGGATGGCGGCAGCAGAAAATGGAAATTTGAAACTTTGAATGTTTTTATTGCATGCAGAAGTACATGCCCAAGGATGGCGGGAAATGCTTCCTCTTAATCCCTCATGCGGGCGGCAAGAATGAGTTTGATAGTTGTGTAGTAAGGACAGACGGAAGGGGGCAAATATTAAGCTCAACGTGTCAACAGCACTATGTGGGTTCTTAGAAAATGTGAGAATTATCGTTTATCGCTGTTTAATGTGCTGTGACACTGAGAAAGAAAAGGGTCCTTTGAGCATGCCCTTCTGATGCGGGCTGAGAGGAAGAGATCGGAAGGTTGAAGATTGAAACACTGCTGGAATATCATTTGTGGTATTTGCAAAAAAGGATGCATGTAAACGAGAAGGCTTTATTGGTACAATAGAATGCTTTCTGAGACGAGACTATTTGTACAGGGTGTGCGAGTCAATTACAGGAACTGTTTAAATGTGGATTATGTCATTTAGATTCAACAGATCTATTAACAACCAATTTTGGGGAAATTTTGTTAAATATGAAAAATGTAATTCCTCGTCAGTGCCGCCAACCACTTTTTGAAAATAGAAAAGGGTTTCAAATTCCCTTATTCTTTGGCAGATCATGTACTGCATGTAAAGAAGGTAACGTGTTTTTTAAAAGTCTGGAACTCTAGTTCACTATGTAGCTCTCATCACCAAACAGACACTTATATTCATTCCGATTATATAAGACTGAATTTGATATCCGGTTATAGAGGTGAACAGGACGGTGGGTTTACTAGCTCTGATTTTTCTGCAAAATTTATCAGATTTCGGTGAATTGCAATTGGGAATATCATTTACGTCAGTCAAAACTTTACAGAGATCTAAAATATCAATTTAAAACTTTAACAACAGCAGAAGCTTCTCCCTTTGTGAGCAGCGAGAAGGACAATTCTTAAATGGGCTTTGCGATCAACACGAGTTCCTGTTTACCAAAATGGTTCCTCATTTTGGGTGACGTGGGCAGCAATGACAGAAAATTTGAGATCTATAAAAGCTTCCGTTTTCGTTGGAAAATTGTTTTTCCAAAATTTAGCTGCTGAATCGCGAAAACATGTTGCAGATGGCCTTCAGCGAGTGAACGAAAACAACTACTGACACAGAATGTTTACAGCGACTCGACAAAGTACTTATAATAAGAAACAGTGAGAACTACTTCCAACTTTAACCGACAACGAAGAATGAATTGATGGCTCTACTGGAAAATAACATTGGACCATGTGTCAACGTTTATAAAAATCGTATGAAAATTTAAATTTTCCTTGACACATATTACTCTGAACGTTTTCATCTTTTTTTTTTTAATTTCAAAGAAAAACTGATTTTACACGTTGTTTGAATTTCAAATATTATAATTAATTATTGGATAGCGCGGCAGTTCACAGCGGGACCGGGGCCTAGCTTGCTCATTAACTGTTCTCTCACGAGTAGAAGAGGCCTACAGTTTTTTGCCGACTCCGAACGGTGAAGTTTGAGAAGCTTTTTTTCTTAGACAGTTTATATTCTTTGAGTGTTGCCAGCAGCTCGAAAGATGGAGAGCTGTGAAAAATTCGAGGTGTTCTGCTGAGAATTGAACCTGTACCTTCGACGTTTGAGTGTCGTACTGCACCCACTACGCCACGATGGCCTCGAACTTAAAATATGAATCACAAAAAAAATGACTATATACGAGGGGCTTTCAATATATTCTTGGTATCGGGGTGAAAGCATCAAAGAAATCGAAAAACTTGTTCTTGAGTATGCCGGAATAAAGGTGAAAATGATGGCAAAGATCACCAAGCTTTCAACTTGTACCATTCACACCATTCTTCATGACCATCCTAACCCTTCAAAGGTCAGTGCAAGGTGGGTGCCACGAATGCTGACAGGACCTCAGAAAAACCATAGAATCGCATGCTGTAGAGAGCTTTTGGAGATGTGTAGTGAGAACTATGCTATGGATCAAATTGTTACTGGGGACGAAACATGGGTTCACCACTATGACCCTGAAAGCAAACAAGAGTCCAAGCAGTGGCATAAAAAAGGAACAGACCCCTCGAAGAAGTTCAAAGTCACTCCTTCTGCCAAAAAGCTCATGGCCACAGGTTTTTCGGAATCAAAGGGATTCTTGCTCTTTGAGTACAAAAAAAAAAAAGTGAAACCATCAATGCCACACTTCCTTTTCATCATTTGCAAGAGGAAATTAAAAAGAAAAGACGGGATAAACTCGCAGCGGGTGTGCTGCTTCTTCATGACAACGCTCGTGTCGGCGCGATTTTCAAAGGCTGGTGCGCGAGATTGTGGTTTTGAAAAAATCCAACACCCACCTTACAGTCCAGACCTTGCCCCAGTGATTATTTCCTGTTTCCGGATTTGAAAAAATGTCTTCGTTGAAAAAGATTTTCGGATGATGAAGAACTCAAGTCGGAAAAAATGGCTATTTTGCAAATTTTTTTTTTGGGGGGTTTAAAAACATCGAGATGTAACAAATGGATTGATGTTAGGGAAGATAATATTGAAAAATAAAAACAAATTTAAATTGAAATTGCATTTTCTCTCGATACCCACAATATATTGAACGCTCCTCGTAAAAACGCCGTTTAAGAAAATGAAAAAAACAAAAGGCTTTTAAGTTACCGTTCATTACCTTCATACACTCCTTATCTTGTCTATCTACAGAACAACTTATATGATGTCTCCTCTGGTAAATTCTACTTGTTAAATATTTGTTCACAACTATAATAAAAGCAAAGAATGATTCTCCATCATCATAATCTTTCATAGGGTGTGTTAACCTAACCTCACTAGTTTTAAATTTTATCATCCGCCAAACAGACATTCAATTTTAAAATATTTCCGAAAAGGTGAAAACAGTGGTGAGTGAATTTTCATAGACTTGCACAAATCCAGTTAAGTACAGGGACTTGGGAAACAGTTGTTTGCATAAGCGATACTCCGATGCAATATTTTAATTTATTTAAATCGAAATCTAGCACCGTTGCAAGTTGAATTTTATTGCTTGAACTAATAACTAATTTTCTAATGGAAAAAGAATATATTCATTAGGTTCAAAACTATAAGAATTGCATTAGCTGAGAATTTGCAAAGATGAAATGTGTTTCCGTCTCCGAGAAAAAACAATACAAAACAATGTAATTCAACGGAAGTGTGTTCCAGTAATCCAAAAAGTGGTCTAATGAGTGCTCTATCTATAAATCTTTTTAAAAAAGTATGTTGTTGGGCAGGCTGTTGGTTTTCTGCTTAATCAGTTGACGTATACGTCTAGATTTTATGTCAAATGAAATAATTTGATGGTTTGACATAAAACACATTTTTTAGAGTACTGGAAAAGACTTTGGTAGATTTGGGTTTTGTTTGTGTTGTAGAAAATAAAACAAATCAACGTACAGGCTTTCGTAAGTTTGCCTTGTTTTGTGTTGTTTATTTCGGATACGGAAACACATTTCTTCGGATTTGACATTTATTAAATGACACAATTTACACAATCGTCTCTCCCTGAGCCATTTTTACCCCCACTCCTTAACAAATAGCAGACTTTATAGTATGGGG
This sequence comes from Eristalinus aeneus, assembly GCA_955652365.1. NCBI lineage: Eukaryota > Metazoa > Arthropoda > Insecta > Diptera > Syrphidae > Eristalinus > Eristalinus aeneus. The sequence goes on along the minus strand of OY019130.1, from coordinate 127,944,681 downwards.
CAGAAAGCAAACCTTTGAGCATTTTTGAGCTTTTGAAAATAAAAATTGGCTTAAATTTGCCTTTTGACTTTTTAATAGGGAACTTTCCAACTAAATATGACGATATATTGGTAGAGCACGACGTGTAGAAGAAAAATAAGTCAATAAAAGAATTCTTGTACCACACACTGTGCCATCATGACATAAATGGTGTTATCTCGTTCTGGCTTAGAAAAGTGCAAGCCAGCTGATCAGTTGAACGACCCGAAGACTCCAAAGTCAAATGCATTTTTGATATAAATACGTTGACCTTCTCTGAATATATATATTTTGAATAAAGACATTTGCAATTGTAACAGTTGCATTTTTATTTTAACTTTTTCTCACAATAAAAAGTTTCTCGTGTTCTGATAAATTCAATTTTTCGGTTTCTTCAGTCTATCATATGAAAATAAAACAACGAAAGATAGAATTTTCGGGATGTGGTGAATTTCCGGGATGCTGCAAGTGTACATCGTTGAACCAGAACCAAAATAAAAACGGAATTGAGCTTTAATCATTGGAATTGGATTCAGTTTGGAGGTGGATCACTCTCAGAACAATTTCTTGTCCAAAATAAGGCCATAACTTCATTTCGTAGTTGGCGAGCAGGCGTTTAACAGAATTGGATTTTTTTCACCGAACCTAAAGCCAATGGTTGTTGGATTCTGTTAGGTTTTTCTAAACAACTGAATAACCTCTTCCAGAATTGGATCATTTTAAGAAAAATCTCCCATATGTGTCAAAAATAACAAAATTTAAACCACAAGTCGATTCTATGCATACAGATTATTGATTCGACTCGTTAACTTCCCACGTTTTTGCTTGAAAAGAAAAACATCGATTTATTCTAAAACACGTGTGCCTTCATGCAGTTTAGTGCTGAGGTGGTGTACTCCAATTTATAGCGATGTGTAAATCTCCCTTCGATAAATTAATGTGTTTCGTTGTGTTTCGAGTCAATGTAAGACGGGGCTCGAGACGTAGAAAAGATCTTAATAATTAAATGACCCGTGTTTCTATTTAGCGCAATAAATGCGTTAAGCTGTGAGTTTTGCGATACGAGCAGGTGGTGCTTTAAGTTTCTATTTTCCCATGTGTGTGTTGGACCATAACCAAGTAAACCTTATTCCTATCGATTCTGTCTAAAAGTTTTAAAGTTTCTCGTGAACTAAATGAATGGTCACTGTGCTTCACAACATAATTGTTCAGTAACACTAATGATACAAAACACCACTTAAAAAGGAATGAACGAATATCCTCGTCAAATAGCTCACCCTTTTGCGGTCATTCCACATTTTTACTAATACCTTTAGTAAAATATTAAAAGATTTTTAAATCGACATCTTAACAAAGCAATAAGAAGTAATGTCATTAAAATGAAATGTATTCAAAGTGTGTACGGCTGCATGTCTTACCTTGAACTCCTTACTCTCCTTGATTCGCAATTGTGCACGTACAACGTCTCCGGCTTTCGGACGTCCTAGCAGAGCTAATTTATCCTCTTCTGTTAGTTCCTCGGGTGCCTTGGCTTCGGCCTGCTGGATAAGCCCTGCCAATTCATCGTCTTCACATTGGTGTGTTGATATCGAACATCGCAAGCGGGTTTTTGTTTAATTTTGTTTTGTTTTTCAGGAAAAAACAATGAAATTGTTCAGAAATTAAGAGAAAGAAATACAATGTAAAATTAGAAACCAATGTAAAGCTCGAACATCATCAAATTTGCAAAGAAAGTAAAACATGTGACTGCATAGTTAACATAAAAGAAACGAAAAACGAAACGCAGTGAGTTGCTCTAATGCCACAAGCTTGTATGAGTGACGGGATGGATCCTTGTTTTGGAGTTCTTAATCTCATAAGTTTGTGATTTTTTTTTTTAATGATATATTAGTTATGTATTCTTTTTTAGAATGCGTGTTGCTTTAAGCGGCACAATAAACAAATAACATTGATTGTGTTTCAAGCCAAAACAAACCATACAACAAAACATAAAGACACATAGAGATGAGTTTTGTGTTTTAATTGGGAAAGAACATGCTGAAAAATACTTAAACGATGGCTTACTGAAAAAGTACTTCTTAGAATAGACTTTAAGCAGTTCAATACAAGATCAATTACACATAAAAGGAGACAGGCTTTTGGGATCTCGACACGGACATAGACTACGTTGGGGCTGAACAATCCCCCACGGATAGGTCCAAAGCTTAAGGGGGAATGCATTTTGCTTTCATTTTACAAATATTTCTTAAAAATAGTTCTCTTAAAATAAACAGACTTACTCCAGAACAAATAGCTTATGGAAAGATATTCTTTGAACTTATTCATAAACATTTACAATAATCTACTTGGCTTTTGAGAAACTACGTTTATTTACAGTGATATACAAAACAATATTTCGGCGGTCAAAAATATTGTTTGGCGGCGTCTGCCAAAATTTATTCATTCGTTGGTGTAATGCTTTTAAGGCAGGTTTTGCGAATGAATAAACACTGAATTGGTTCATTCAATAGAAATATTTGGTCAGATTTTTAGACAACAAATTTTTTTTGGTTTTGTTCTTTTCTTCTTCTTCTTGGTCGTTGTTGGTCCTTAACCAACATTTCTTTTCATTTCGAACGGTCTATAGTTAGGGGTTCATTCTTTTACGATTCGGTACGTTCTTTACTTCTTCTTCTTTGGGTAGCGCTACAGTCCGTGTCCTTAACTAACATTTCTCTTCATTTCGAACGGTGTCTAGCTAGTTGTTCATTCTTTTAGGATTCGGTTCGTTCTTTACTCCTTCTTCTTTGGGTGGCGCTACAGTCCGGTGCCTTAACCATTTCGAACGGTCTCTAGCTAGGGGTTCATTCTTTTACGATTCGGTACGTTCTTTACTCCTTCTTCTTTGGGTAGCGCTACAGTCCGTGTCCTTAACTAACATTTCTCTTCATTTCGAACGGTCTCTAGCTAGTTGTTCATTCGTTTACGATTCGGTACGTTCTTTACTTTTTTTTCTTTGGTTGGCGCTACAGTCCGGTGCCTTAACCATTTCGAACGGTCTCTAGCTTAGGGTTCATTCTTTTATGAAAACAAAACTTGGACAATAGCCCGATACTAGAAGTAGGAAATATAGTTCGTCAAGCCCCAGGAGTTAAGAAATTTAGTCTGATCAGGGTTTTCTGAAGCAGACAGTTGTGTTATGTGCGTAACAAGGCTCCCAGGAGTGTAAACAAGCACTTAGGTATTAGCCGAACGTTGTAACTTGAAGGGTCGTTTATATATTCATAAAGTCTACTAAGCTTGTTTTTCTATTACGGCAAGATGAAATTGTGAAAAATGATAAGTGCGTTCACATTTTGGGTCAGGAGAGACCTTCGCAAAGTAAATTTTTAGATCGAGATTTCTGGACCACAATGACCGGGAAAGTAAAGGATTACTAACTTCAACTTGTTCTTCTATAGTTCCGACAATACTAAGATCTTATTGGTCTTGTCTTGTTGGTTTTAAATTTGCAGAAGTTTCTATGACACGGAGCGGAGTTTAGAACACCAATGCTTTATTGAAACCGTTTATGCCGATCGGAAAGCTGATTTCTATATCATCAAGTTTTACCGATCATGGCCAAGCACGAAGTGGGTCTGCGGGAAAGCACATTTCATGCTAGTACGAATCATATGCTTAATAATATCGATTATCCTACAAATTGAAGAGTAAACCTCTATGTACATATAATATTAGTTAAGGTTTCCTTTTACTATCTTCAATAAATCTTATAAACCTTTTAGAAAACATTTCTTTTTAAAGAAACCGTTTAAAATTGTGTGTTCAATGAAGTCTAGGGTCAGCTAGGGATCAAGACTTAGCTTCAAAAATAACTACTTGGGTTGTCCGTGTTATTGTCCTCTTTGATGATTCCGAACGACGAAATTGCTGAAGCTTTATCTCACACGATTTGTCTCATCTAAGTGTCATCAACAACTCGAAAGGGGTGGTGCCGTGAAAATAAAGAGCGGTATTAAGTTCAGGAATTGAACCTGTGATTATCGGCGGGCGGATACCCTGTTATTCACTACGCTACGAGTGCCATAAATTATACGTGAGTTCCATTTAAAAAATTAAGCAGCAGGCCACACATTTTTGGTTCAGATTTTGTTTTTTAATTTTTCACCTATACATATTGCGTGTTACTTTCAAATATGTCACAGGTAATACACACAACTTGTTTCTATCTCCAAAAACTGCAACCTTCAATTGCAGTCATTAAACTTAATGGACAACATTTATAGCCCACATTTAATATTTTTGCTTGCTGTGCGGGTACTAGTTCATGCAACAAGTGCCACTAGAGAGTTGTACTTTATTTCCTTTTAGCACCTGATAAAAAGCATTTTTTTTCGAAAAAGATAAATCCGCACTATTAGGCATAAATTAAATTAAAATCACTGCTATTCTCATACAAAGCGAGTGGTTACCTAAAGTATTCATGTTTGAAAAATGGTAGTGCGCTTTGTTCAATTAAATTGAGTGCTTCTCATATAATATGTATTATTTTCAAAATGTTTTTTATTAAATTATTTTGGACTTTTGAAATTCATTTGCTGACATTCTCGATATGTAATTGCTTCTTCAATCTGTGGGTGAAAGTGACATCCACTGTTGTACAAAGTAGACGCTAATTAAAATAACAATTTACTCGTATTGCATGGTTTTACATATTCTTTCTGTATTGCAGGTTGGTCTTCTTTCTGTTACCTACATTGTCTGTGTCCACGACGAGCCATAAATATCGTTAAATTATTATTTACGGACATTTTTAGAACAACCATTTTTAGAATAGCCAACTCAGACCTACGGAACGGCATTAAGAAAAAGGCTTAACCACTTAGACAAATATGACATCTGTTTTTGGGCTTCAGTAGGGTCAAATACTGTCTGTTAACTGTGCCAAGTTTCGTTGAATTATTCATTAGAGTTTGCAATTCACGTTCATTACTTAGGTTACATTTTTTGCTTCATGTAACATTCGACACTATCTGACAATACAGGTGGTGGGTTTTTTTTTTTTAAATTTAGTGTGAAGATATTTTTGCGTTTTGCAAACTGTTGTACGAATTTTACTTTTATATTTCTTATTTATATTTTATTATTTTTAATTTATTTTAAATTTTACTTTTAAGAGTTGAAGTAAATTTAAATGTATGAGGAAATATGTTTTTTCATTTGTGTTTTTATGTTTCATCGAGCAATGACCTTAACGTCTATACCTTGAAAGTGATAATTGGTTATTGCTGAAGACACCAAGAGTAATATTGAAGATATTTGAAATCAGCTGTGGACTTGATCTTTCCCTATTATTTTTATATTTAACTGATGACGCAACAGATCCAAGACTAAACGTCGTTAACGATTACTCGCGATTTACGTTCGGTTGTTTTCTCACGAATCTAAAGGACCTACAATTATTTTCCCTACTCCGAATGGCAAAATTTTGTGAGATTTCTGATAAACAGTCACTGCTTATTGTGTGCTGTCAGCAAAGCAGCATGGAAGAGATGGTGTTGTGACAAATGCGTGATTTTCAGTCCAGGAATCTAACCTGCCGAATTTTACCAACTACGGAATGGCATCTTTCTCTACTAACTTCGAAAGGCATCAATTTGCTTATGTTCCTGTAGATCTTTATTTTTTACATAACATTGTGGACAGAATGTCGTAAGGTTATTGGAAATGATTCACCAGTTTAACAAACTTTTCCGTGTGTAGAATATAATAAAAATGCTACAGTCCACAAAATTTGTAAGAATGGTCTCTACAACAACCACTCTTTGAACACAATTTTAAATTTAATTTGAAAACGCGCGATTTCACTAATCATTAAAATGTCACTATCAATGTAAACAGTCTTCAAATTATCAAAATTTTTTACTGAAATTCAGAGTCGGTAACAGCAACTTAAGGAGCTTACATTTAAATTTTCGATTGTAATTTTCGCATTAATAGACGAACTAACAAGTTTAGTTCAAAAGCATAAGTCTACATGTTGGTTGTGTGATCTTGCTGTGTCAGTGACACAACGGATTGGTCTAAGTGTCGAAAATATCACTGCCCTTCAATCCTGAGCAGAAAGAGATCGAACTTAGTTGATTCTGAGACGTTCTTAAGAATTGGACATCGGTCAGAATATGGTGTATTTTGCGTAAGGATTTTGGTTTACTCACACACAAGATCAAGGTGACTCAAGAATTGAAGACTCCGGCACATAGAATATTTTATATGAGTTTTTTTTCATAGTTTTCTTCCAAATGTTATTTAAATCATTGATTTTATGAAATTATTACATAAAACAAGGTATTGTTAACCATATCTCTGAGGAAGCTAGAGCACAAGGAATATTGTCAAAACACTGTTATACTATGCAAGTAATAAAACTATTTATCTATCTATACTTTACATGAGTCAGCGTCACCAATATTTTTTTAATACATAAAATGGGAGGTATCGGATAGACCAACGCTGCGGCTCACGCCACGGATGTGTTTGTTCAACTTTTGACTTTTCTTTCTCCGTCAGCATTGATAAGCAGCACATCATTACAATTCAAAGGATTTTTTTTTGAATTTTAAATCAACGTTTGGTAAGGTTTGAATGTTTTGTAAGATCTAGATGTACTAGACTGAGTAGCAAATCAAAGATTTTCTAAAAAAACTGATCCGGTCCGTAAGTTTAACGCAAAACAACCGTGCACATCTTGATCTATGTATAATTTCCGGACCAAAAGTTGATGGTTGCTCAATTTTTTTTTAAAGGATATGTTAACACAATTTTTTGTATTAACATATTCTTTAAGTCCGAGCAGTATCATCAAGCACATTTATTAACCCAGTAAATCACCTGGAGGCACTTTTGCAAAATAAATATCAGACCGCTTTTTTAAAGTATAAAATAAAAAAACAAATTGAATTCGAAGATACTGTCTAATGAAATCAGCTGTGCGTTGAAGTATTCATTCGCTCTGTTCCAATTCATTTGTGCACAGAAATTCGTTGTTGAGTAGTTTAGGTAAAAGTCTCTCTTGCAGAGACTTCTTCTTCTTCTTCTTGTGGCTCTACAGTCCGGAGTGGACCTTGGCCTCAACCAACATGCCTCTCCAGCCAGCACGATCTTTAGCCAGCTGTCTCCAGTTGCGCACTCCAAGTTGTTTGAAGTCCTTTTCCACTTGTGTGCGCCACTTTAGTCTAGGTCGTCTTCTGTTGCGTTGTCCCAATGGAACGGATTTAAAGACTTGCAGAGACTTACTCTACCAAAACTTGTAAACCGACTTTTCGTTAAAATTTGTAAACAGCTATCGGACGTATGAAATGTCAGAGGTGCTGGCCAAAGATTTTTCTTTGGCAGAAATTCGTAGGGAGGGGAAATATTTTGCACTCTCATGAGCTCTCTCTTCAACGAGAAAATCAGCTTTTCGTAGTTTTTCGGGCAAATTCGTACACATTCGTAGCAATTCAGAGCAATTGGAACGGACCGATTGTGTCATCCCCATTCATCAGGTACTTCACCGGCAATCGATACTTTGACGCTACGCATGTAAAGTATTCTATGTGCCGGAGCCTTATGACCCACTCGAAATGACGTACGTTCTCCGATGTGGTTTTGAAAAAGATATCCAAACATCATAAATTTCTCCGCAAAATCATCTTACCTTTTCGCTAAAAAGTTAAAAAGAAAATCCGCATCTGCTTCATGAGTTCGGACATCATCCACAGAGAGTAACTGTCATGGCCAGTTTACAAACCGGCGCCAACCTCTATTGACGAAGTTTTCGCTTCTATTTTTGGCCTGAATTGAAAGAAAGGAACTTGAGCGACACGTGGTTTCAATGGGATGACTGAACAAGTTACACAGCATTGATTTGTTGAAGAGTGTGTACATTGATCGTGTTTTCTTAAAAAATGGGTCAGTCGATTCAGAGCAAATTAACGCCGTTTGACTATTTTCAATGGACTACATTCAATAATTGGTTTATGCGAATGAGCCGATGATTTGGAACGAGTTCAGATGTAACATTGAACGCGAAATAGCAGCCGTTTCACCCGAAACGTGAAGGCGATTTGTTAAAAAAATGGGCCCAACAAAACGGCCTCTGTAGACGTCCTACGGTGGACGTAAGAACAAAATCGAGTTCCAATCATAAGTGTTTTGCTTTTTCACCAAGAAAATAATAAGGTTTGTGAAATATCTCAACAAATTTTCACTTCATCAAGTCTTTATCGAAAATCCATTGAAAATAAAAATTTGTAAGATGCAATGGTAAGCACCAGCACCAAAGATCTAATCACGGTTGAAGACTATCGTGCGACGGTATCGCTTAAACGAGAGTTTTGCAACGCATAAGCAAAAAAAAAAATAAATCATTTTTGTTGCTTCATGTGCTCCCAAAACTGCCAATTGCTATCATCCTGACGATCGGTTTTTGACTGCGGCTATTTCACTACAGAGTTGGGCATAAAATAACGTAATGACTAATGACTAAAGAAACGTGGCTAAACGTTAGTCATGAGTAATTTATTTGCCGGATTTATTCATGACTAACATTAATTCATGAATTTTCGTTATTGCCACATATGATTGACGGTTATTCTTGATAAATGTGTAGTCTTGACTAACTTCGTATCATGAATAACCACCAATTTCCGGCATGTCTGAATTTACGCATATATTTGCATTTTCGGTGACGAGACCTTCTTAATGACAAGTTGCCTATTTAAATGTCTTGTTTATGATTTTTATGACTGATGTAATAGATATTGTGCCTGACCAAAGGAAAAAGTAATTAGCATAATAATGACAAAGTCCGTTATGGTGCTTTTATTGTACACAGTGCTGTATATATTTACGCGGCCAAGCTTCAATTGCAAAAACTAAGTGGTAAGAAATCGCCAAAAAACAAAAAGTAGACAGTAATAGTTTAAAGTTCGTTATCATTTGAATTAACTTATTTTTTCTTTAAGAACAGTGATATAGCTTGAATCAATGCTCTTATTTAGTGATTAATAACGAATGATAAATATATTGGAATAATTCATGAATAATGATTGATTTAGTCATGAATAACTTCTGCGAGTAATGAATAATTTACTGGTCAATCATTATTTTAATGAATAATGAATAAATTAGTCATTAGTCGCTTGAATCCGGCCACTGATGACTAATTTAATCATTAGTCATTATTCAACTAAAATTTGCCCAACACTGTTTCATCATTTTGCATTGGGCTGGCATGTAAATGGTAGAAATTTCAAGAAAAAATACGAAAAAAACTGTAATTACAAAATGTTTTGGATATAATCCTCAACTTACGGATGTATGAACGTACATCCAAAATAATTTAAAAATATATTCCCTGAAATCAAACTTCATACATTTGATGAGCACCACTCGCACAGTCATTCGTTCATTCGTAATGTGTAAACACACAACAAAACAATAAAACTTAGCAGGCCATCGTTATTTATTGTTTTGTTGTGTGTATACAATTATGACAAGAGATATGTTGCGTTCAGTAGCGCCCAAACTGTGTATCAAATAGACCGTAGACGAGACGATAGTGGCCGGGTTATGTGATGCAAATTATCGAAAATATCGTTTTGATTGATCGTCAGGACGATAGTCGCTCGAAAAGTTACGTGATTACAGCCCAGTTCATTAGAGTAAGAGGTCAACATTTTACAAGGGATTGCCTTGATCTTAAATAATATTAAAGTCGCAAATACATATAAAAAATGTCATCAAAATGGAGGAATCCTTTATTTAGGAACAAAATAAAAATAACATTCTTTGTATAAATCCGTTACCTTGTATAGCGCACTATAACCTGTTGAATACCTACACATCAACGTTCGTCATCATCATTCACAATCTAGTATGCGATTCGTATCTACACAGAAAATACTTTACACAGGTCCCAACTAAAAACCACAACCACGACGATGAGATATTAGTTGAATGAGTTAAACAAATAAAATAAAGCCAACAACATTAAACAATGCTTTAACGTTAATGTTAATTTTGTTGATGTTGTTTTTAATTTTTTTTTCATTTTTGGAAATGAGTGTACAAACAATGTCTGATTATGAAACGAATCAATTAACTATTAAACAGTTAAAGTAAAAAAAAAACTCTAATTGTAAATAAAATATTTTTGTTCGATGAAATTTACTTACAAATTTATTCGTAATAGAAGCGTAGATGGGGAATTGCGTTTTTTTGGTTTTGGTTTTATATACACATTTATATGTATATTTTTATATGTGAAGTTGACATTGTTTAAAAATATACAAATAATGTTCGTACGATCGAGACGCAATTATTACATAGTGCCAAACAGATAGATAGAGATCAATAATATTAAACCATTACGATGATTATTTATTATATGTATACGAGTATAGTTGGAAGCCCATAGTGAAACAAGCGCAACAAGCATTCACAGTCCGAAAATGTTCCAAAAATGTTAAATTTCAGTTAAAAAATTAAATGTTTTTTGTATTGTTTTTTTTGTTTAAATTTTCTTGTTTTTGTTTTTCAAATCTTGTCTGTTTTTGTTTCTTAGGATTAAATATAAATTTGCATTTAACTCATTTTGATTAAGAGAGAGAAAAAAATGTGTTTTTATGTTTTGTTTATTGACAGAGACGAAAAAGCGCAATGCAATAGAGTATAATGAAAAAGGAATAGAATAATACCTTAAATACAACAAAATCGATAAGAATATTAAACGTGAGTATAGATAAACAGATAAACATAAGAAATGAGTAGAAATGTAAATGATTAACGAGTACACATTGAAAGCGAATATATTTAAGTTTCCCATAAACGAGCCCTTACTGGTGTTAAATTAAGTTTTATTCTTTTTTTTAAAACAAAAACGATTGAAAACAAAAAAATGTAAGATATATAAATATATTTAGTTTGTTTTTTTTTTCACAGTGAATGGCCCTCTTCTCTGGACGTGTATCAGTGAGTATACGTAACACAGAAAAATACGACACAGTTTATATTGTAAAATTTGTTTGTTTGGTTTTGTTGCTTTGAACATTACGTACCGAAGTATTTAGTCAAAAATTGAAATGGATCCGATTTTTTAGTCGCGTCTGTGGGTTTAAAAGTTTGTTTATAGGAATTGCTTTTCTCTTTTTTGCAAAATTGAGTAAATTATAAATATGGAGTGTATATTTATTGTTTTTTTTTTTGTTGTATGCTTAAAAACATTACCGTCACGAAAAAGAAATAAAGTTGATCGTAACTAAATTATTATGTGTAGGAAATCATAAAAGAAAATGTATAATCGAAGCGTTTAAGCGCATGTGGGCAACTTTTAATGTAGACACAAGTGACTTCAACAGAATTTGATTTTAATATATTTTCTTTAAGAAGCGTGAACATCGTGTGTGCACACTATTGTTTCTTTTTGCTGAACTAAACTACCTACGACTAAGTGATATGTGCAGAATGTTTAAAGTTTTTCGTTTTTTGGGACAATATTCTGGAAATATTGTACTCGATGACGGTTTTACCTATTTTTACCTACATCGTGATTTGGCTTTTATTTACTTCAACACCCGGTCGGACATCTGCGTATGTTTATTCTGCCTTTCTCCCAAATTAAACGACTCTTTTTCGGTGGAATATTTACTTCTGAGAATAAAGTGAATTTCTTTGACTACGTTTAAAAATATATTTAATGGTTCCAGAAAGCGAATTAGGGTGTTAAAAGGATGGAAGTATTACCATGCAAAAAAGGAAAACTCATAATGCTCTTTTATACATTTCTTCACGAAAATAATTATTTTTATGACGCGACAGTTCACAGGGAACCAGTGCCTAGCATGCTCATCAACAACTCGTGTTGTGCGAGCTACTGTTCTCTCACGTGTAGAAAAGACCAGCAGTTTTATGCCGACTCCGAACGGCGAAGTTAGAGAAGCTTTTTCTTTGACATTTATTATTCTTTGAATGTTGTTAGTAGCTCGAATGAGTCGGTGGCCTGAAAAATTCGAGGTGTTCGGCCGTGAATCGAACCTACACCTTCTGCGTGTGAGTGTCGCGCCTTACTCACCACGCCACGGCGGCCACATTTCTTCGTGATGGTTCTTGCAAACAAGGATTAAATTCGCCTCATGGATAGAATTTTGACAACCGCATTTGATAAGTTTTAACTGCCAGCAGACTCTCATCGACATTAGTCGAGAAAACAAAGCGGCCTTACTTTTTCAATTAACTTCATGCTTTATGATTCGACCTTTGATTTGAATTTAAACGGCTAATGAGCACGTTCCACTACAGGGATCACAAAGGGCTAGAGCTCTGCAGGCCGCTCGATCCTCCATTATCGACTAATCAGAGCTATTCCCAAGCGCAACCAGGCGAGTTTAATGATGTGATCCAAACACCTCGTCTTGGATCTATCAAGGAGTCATCTACCTTGAGGGAATTGCATCTGAGGAACGCTTCAAAAGTCGTGGCCAAACCAACGAAACAAGGCACCCTCTGTCCGAAGAAGTAGGTGCTCAACATTAAGTTCTCCGCATCTTCGCGTTTCTTAACTTATTACGGCAAGTAACTTCTGCAACGGCACGGAGAAATCTCATAGTGATCTTATTCTAACGTTCGTTACCCAAATTTCATGACCATGGGTGAAAGTTGAACCAAACACGGATAACTTGGCTTTGAAACCAAGCTCGGCCTTCCTTACTACTGATCAACCAAGCTGCTTCAAAATTGACAAAGTCTGGCGAATTCTACAAGAATGCTCAGTATTACTCCTCCCATCACTCGGGATATTCAAACTCCATCTGTTTCAATGGGACTCTAGTAAAACTGCTTTTTAAGAATTACCATTACTTTGGACTTGTCAACGTTCACCTTCGTTATAGCATTCGTTTATACGACACAACCCTATCTAGTGCGCGATAGAGTTCCGTCTAGAAGGATGTGAGGACAACTAAGTCATGACTTACAATCAGTGAAACCTGGAGTTCTGTCTAAAATCATAAAGAGGCAACTGAGTCATGACTTACAATCAGCTCTCTACATGTGAAACCTCCCTCGCCTTGGTTGCTCTGCAACATCCTGTCCATATGTTAAATGAAAAGAAGAGGATGCACCTTTGGTAAAATTCACGGTGGAAGGTGATGATTTAATATCGTCTACCGGTACAAAGCTGGTACAGTTTGTGGAAATGGCGCCCAACAGGGAACCATCAAAACTAAACTTTTAAAGAAAATTCCAAAGTTTACCTTGAGGGACTCGGCGTATGCCTTTTCCAAATCTACGAAACAAGTGTAGATCGGCTTGCCATACTCCCAAGCTAATGATTATCATAATAACTGAATGACGCGACAGTCCACAGCGGGACCAGGGCCTAGCTTGCTCATCAACTACTCGTGTTGTGCGCGATACGGTTTTCTCACAAATAGAAGGGATCTACAGTTGTATGCCAACTCCGCATGGTGAAGTTTGAGAAGCTATTTCTTGGACAGTTATTACTCTGTGAATTTGTCAGCAACTCGAGAGAGGTGGTGCTGTGACAAATTCGAGATGTTCAGTAGGGAATCGAACCTGAACCTTCGGTGCGTGAGGGTCGCACTCTACCCACTATGCCATGGCGGCTTAATCTAATGCTAATGATCTCTAAATTACATGATAATTATGTTAAAATCTCAAAAGTGCCTTAAAGCCACTAACTCCAAATAATCTTAAGAATATGTTTTGGAAGGATTCACGAAACGTTAGAATGAAATTTAATGAACACGTAGTTTACTAGGTTTCAGAATGAGAAGGTTAAGTTAAATTGACAGAATTTGGGTCAATCAGAGCTACTGTTTTCCTATTTAGAGCAAAATAACTTACGGCTATAGGATGCCAGTTCTGTACATGTGCAGATCGCCTTTGTGCGAATTGTGATTCTGTTTCGTCCTGGCAAGTTCCAAGTCCTCTAAGAGTCTTGTGAAGGAATGATCACTCCAATGACTTGCTAATCACTAAGACCCAGCCTTGGCATTAGTTTCACTTCCAAGCTTACACCCGATTTCTGAACGATTGTTACTCTAGAGCAATTTAGATCAAGGGATGATCGGAATTATTTTCAATTTCGACAGACAGAGCATATCTGCGATATATTTGGATTTATCAGAATCAGACTTCTTTACTTTATAATTCTGTTTAGAAAGGAATATTACTACATTGTCACATAACGCAGCAGCTGCGTAATCATGGAAGGAATGACTTATTTCAATATCTTCCTTAGGAGACTTGGATAATTAATATATCACAGGGAGATATTAAATCTTTCAGCGGTCTCATCTAAAAATTCACGGCAAAGGGGTTCCGAATTCCGAATTCCGAATTCACGGTTAAGAGTTTCCGTCATAGTGGCCTGTGCTGCGAAACGATTCCTGGAGACAAAAATCTTCACATAGGACAGTGTATGCTATTTCTGCTGCTTGGAACATGCCACAATGAACGAAAAAATAAAGAACTGAAATGAACTGCACACATCGTCCTAGACCCATATAAGAAAAGACTGCGCTAAGCAGAAAGAAGTATGGCGGTGAAATGCTTGGTTTCGATGGTGAGTGTCGATGCTTCAAGGCACGACTTTCACTTTAACTTTGTTATATTCAGTTTCTGAAATACAGTCCTTGAATAATGAAAAGGATATTGAGACCATAAAGAATTCCACACTTTTCTTTACAAAATACAAACAAACAATTGTGGAACAGAACTTAGAAAAGGCGGACAAAAGCAAATAATAGATTCCATGACGGAGACAAGAAGGTTTGGCGAGTAATAAGAATGGAATCGATTTGCACACTGACCCTCTCCCATATTAAAGCTGGTCTTCAAATCGTCTTAAGATGTATTACAAAGTTCTCTGATGGTTTTAAAATGTTCGGGCGTAGTAATTGTTTTAAATTCAAGTTTCTCGCATCAGGAGCTACAAATATTGATCTCAACTCTTAATAAGATTGTAAACAATTGCTTAGGTGGTTCTTTTCCCTGAAAGTGGCTAACATTTTTCTACAAAGAAGGTAATTTTCATTCTACGTGAAGTATTTGAAATGTAGAGTTTAATAGACATGAAAATTTCAAAATAAATTCTTCACTCAACAGAAATCCAACACCACGAACTTAACCTCACATCCTAAAATAGCCGGTGGATGTAATTGCAATCCTGCCAGCATTCGCTGAAATCATATTCGGTTCAAATGACTTATTCGAAACCATTTCATACCTACCCAACAGATGTACAAAAAGTTAAATTACGAAAAGTAAAATGCCGCAGGCATGCACGCTCATCCCCGTGGAATGAATTTCTTCCTTCCACTTTGGGAACTTAACACTCTCTGTGTGGGGGGATGGTCTCATTTAATTTGTTTTCACAGGGAAATTTTGCGATACTTGGGTAACTTTGCGCTTGCGGTTAATTTAGCTAGCTAAGTGCTTTTAAATAATTATCTCATTTTCCTCTTTGGTCATCGTTTCAAACATGTTCCTGTGTGCCATTGGCGTTGACCTACTTAAATTTCGCTACCTCCATCCCCCATCGCCCCTACCATTTGAAGACAGACATTCCGAGCGCAGATGTCCGAGCGGGTGTACATTAAGCAAATAAACTGCATCTTCTTACCTTTGACTAAACTTAAAATTAAATTTCAAATGAGAGTTAAATTTAAATGAGAGATCACTTGACTACTCTACTCAAAAGATTAGTGACTGGGGGGGAATTCAAAACCGAACTACTTCTACGAGTCACGTGTAAAACACAATCACATCATGTCTGGATGTTAATTTAGTCTTACTATCTACTGTAGTCATGAAGTAAAAAAACTCAATCTATAAACTAAGGAAAACCAGAACTAAATACATATTAAAATGAAAAATTAAAATAAAATCATATATCATTAAATCAACATCATTTTTGCACTTTTTGGTCGCACTCTATAGTAAAAATATATATCATTATATTTCGTGTGATTGTGTCGTGTTCAATTATTTAAATTGTTTTTTTAGGAAAATTATTTAAATCTCTAATTTGGAATTTTGTTTCATATATTTTATCATAAGAAAAGTTAATAAAAATTTAATTTTTACTGAAATTTGTGGTAGAAACTAGAAGCAAAATATAAGAATAATTGTTTTCGTTTAGATAAGGAGGTAATCGAATTTGTTTTTAATTATATAATGAATTATATAAAAGATTAAAGAGAATTTATTTATGAGAATTTGAAATTTATTTGCTTACCTGCAGCGATCAGTGGCTCCCCCAAATTGACGTAGAACAGAACATCCTTCTCGTAGCTGCCTTCCTCTATGATTCCTAAATTGATATATTTTCTGTAAAGAAGAAATGGAAATAGTTAGCAGAGTTTTTAATACAAAAGTTCGAATTTTGTGAATTTTTAGTTGTTTTGACAGTTTTTACGAGATATTTAATCAATTCCCGCAAAAGTATAGTTGCTAACGTACAGGACCAGCTAAGGAAACCCGACAATAAATAACATGTTTATTTTTTATTTTTCCGTTACTTCATTACTTACTTCTAGACAAAATAATTAAAACAAGTTTAATTTGAGTGAAGAGTTATTCTTAAATAGAAACGGTTCGAGAGGAATAAAGCCGCTTAGACGCGCTTTCTCGTAATACATTAGGTTGCGATAGTTGGCCCTAAAAATCAGGCTTTTACACGAAGTCATCGCTCGAGCCATGCACCTCCAATTCAGCTGAATAATAAAATGATTTATTCTGATTAGTTACCGCCGTGGCGTAATGGGTATGACGCTCACACGGTTTAGGTTCGATTTCTGGTTGAACACCACCTCTTTCGATCTGCTGACAACACTCAAAGAGAAAACTGAAAACTTCTCAAATCTCGCCATTCGGAGTCGGCAAAAAACTGTAGGTCCCCTCTATTCGTGAGAGTGCAGTAGCGCGCACAACACGAGTAGTTGAAGAGCAAGCTTGGCCCTGGTCCCCCTGTGGACTGTCGCGCCATACAATTACTATTTTGTTTAGGTTTGTCTCGTTCTTCAAGTCCTCGTTGGAATAGAAGTTCTTAAACTCGGATTCGGGTGTTCGATAAAACCTGTGACAGACTTGAAAACTGTGCTTTTCGAATACTCTCATCTTTTTCGTCTGGGAAACACTCAAATTGAACCACACTGGACTACCGAATGCAATAATTGGCCGTATTCGGACCATGTGCCAGACCACCTTCAGTTTGGAAAAAGAATGCAAAAGTGTTTAGGGGATTTTTGTGTTTTTATTTAAAGCCCGGCTTGGACCCTTACGCTTTTTTCTGAATATGAACATTCGAAAGAGAGTTTTATGCTGTTGCGTTTTATTCTTGTACCAATCAATAGTCAACACGGAAGTGACTATCTTCAGTCCAGCTGTTGGGATACGCTGAAGACATCAACATTATGGCGCGGTCCCAAGGCGCCGTAGTGGGAGCATTCACGGCAATTGAAGAACAGGCGAAAGGAGCTGGTCTAAAAATCAACGAGGACAAAACCAAATATATGCTGTCGAGCAAAACACGATCCGCCGCACACCACCTAGGTCAAAACGTTATCAACAGGTACAATTTCGAGGTAGTAAAGAAGTTTGTCTACCTCGGGGCAGACGTTAATTCCACGAAGGACTTCGTAGTGGAGATCCAACGTGGAATCGCCCTTGGCAACCGACACTACTTCGGTCTGTCAAAACAACTGGGCTCGAAACTCCTGACTGAAAGCACCACAGTCATGCCCTACAAAACTCTTATCTTGCCAGTCCTGCTTTATGGTGCCGAAAGCTGTACATTAAGGAAGACTGCTGAGCTGCTTTTTGGTGCCTTCGAAAGAAAAATTCTACGTCGGATATATGGTCCCGCCTGCGAGGAAGGCGAATGAAGGAGAAGATACAACCGCGAACTCTACGAGCAGTACAAGGATGTGGATGTAGCCCCTGGCAACCGACGCTACTTCGGTCTGACTCGAAGGACCAAAGTCATGCCCTACAAAACTATTTTTCTGCCAGTCCTGCTTTATGGCGCCGAAAGCTGTACATTAAGGAAGACTGCGGAGCTGATTCTTGGTGCCTTCGAAAGAAAAATTCTACGTCGGATATATGGTCCCGTCTGCAAGGAAGACGAATAAGGGAGATGACATAACCGAGAACTCTACGAGCTGTACAAGGATGTGGATGTAGTCCGGAAGGCAAAATCCGTCGTTTCACTGGCTCGGTCACATAGAGCGAATGGACAACAACACTCCAGCAAAGAGGGTCTTCGAGTCCGAGCCTCCTGGATCGAGAAGGAGAGGAAGATCGAACCTCCGGTACAGAGACTAAGTCTTCGCGGATGTAAGACAGCTTGGCCTTGATGACTGGAAGCAGCGTGCCCAGGACTGTCACAGATGGAAGGCAGCAATTGCTCAGAGTCAGACTTTTCATGGTTCGTCTGTCTGATAAGTAAGTGAGCAAATCAGTGCATTGCTTCTTTTTTTAAAGAGTTTTATCGAAAGCCACTTTTCCAGATGATCATCGGTTTTTAATGAATTTTTCGAGAAAGAGTACATTTGTTTGCTTGCTAAAGAAGTAGCACAATGATACATTGCATCGTGGTGCGCAGTCTGATGTAAAAACGCTCCGTGTCCGTAACTGCATTCTCAATTTAGTAGTCAACAAGGACTTTCATACGCACTCCTGCCATTCGCTATCGAAATTCGAGTCTTAGTCAACAAACAGTTTCACTGACAAGGTATCGTTTTACGCTGCTAGAGGGTTCATCGCTCCCGGTATTGATTGATTGCGGTCTCATTTTGTGTGCAACATTGAATCTGAGAGATCTCGCTCAACAACAAAAACATGCCTGTTGGTCTCTATTTGTGTGTCTTTGAAGGTCGTGGATTGTCAAGTGGTTCAAGATTTGTCGACGCTGTCATTTTTTGAGTTATTTTCAAGATTCATTAGTAGACGGAAACCCTGCCAACATTTGTATAGTGATATAAGCACTGCGTGTATAGGTGCGAATCAAATTCTTCAGGAGGATTTAGCGACTTGGCGGAGCGAACATGTACCAAAATCGTTAGTCCATATGGAAACTGATTGGCACTCTATCACTCCCCGCGCCCTTCATTATGATGTACTCTGGGAAGCGCCAATCAAATTTGTAAAGAGGTGATGTACTCTTGGAGGCGCCAATTAAATCTGTGAAGCATCATTTGGTTCGCCTTGTAGGAGGTTTGAGTCTATGGTATAACAAATTTTAGCTATTTACTAAAGACCTGTTTTACGGCACGACTAAGATTAGAAGTATGCTTTTAGGCGCTGAGCTAATTGCTCATCCAGAGCCTACAGTTTTGGACATCACTCTGCATTGTTTCAAACAATGGCAATGGTTACGACGGGCGGATTAACACCTCTGGCAGCGTTGGAGTGAGAGTAACTTTCAACGTTACGAATTCGTAATAAAATAAGTGAAGAAAATGCTATGTTTAGAGCTTTCGTGCTGGTTCGCAATGAGAAATAACTCCCATATTTTGGCGACTTGGCCGTGTAATCGCTGTTCACTCGGGCAGCGGCAGGTTGATTCGGAATGTTCTCCAACGGACATAGCAGAAACTATGCATATTATTGCAGTCTGAGGAAGTGGTGGATGTTGCAACGGTTCTATTGATTCCACCGTTCTGAATTCAAGCTCACACTTTGGTCAAACGAAAACTGACAGAAGAACTCCAGCATTGACGATTTAATCTGTCATGAAATCATTAGCTTTTAAAAAAGCCGCCATTCTTTCACTTTCGTTTAAGGTTATGTACCACAAATGTTGATTTAATGATAAACACTAAATTAAATAAAAAATAAAGTGAATTGAAGCCGAGGTAATTTATTAATTTATTACTAACGAACATTTTTAATAAACAATGACATCGGTAAGTTGATTGCCTGTCATCCTTTTCCTTTCTATTCCTGTTTGTGTATTGTGTCCGGTCAAACCGCCAATTAAGGACTCCTCAAAAGCATTGAATCCCTCTGTTATTTCTTAGTTACTTCGATGATGTTCCACTTTTCCCATCAAAAATTCGATTTAACGATGACTTCATTGGTTAATTTGTGTATTTCTCTGTTGTGACTCGCAACAATATTTGTGTAAGGTGCTTATTCGATACCCTCTCACGGCATGTTCGCAGACTAGGACAATATTGATTCAGAGCTGATTGGTATCAACATATTTTCATCTAATGTGCTAATGATTGGCGTATCGACGGACCACCTATTGCCAGAGTGGTAATTTGTTTACAAAACCTTTGCATGGCACGCTCGAGTTTTGAATTTAATTACAACCTACGTGTGTCCTTTTCATACCCCCACCGTGCGGCTCGTTGTCGGTTTGCCAATTTCCTAAAAGGTCCCCACGTGCCATCGTGCCTCAATCGAACTCAAAGACAGAACAAAAACGCCTATGATCAGTTTGCCGCACCTAGGTGGTCGGTCTGCTCTGCCCCCACTCCCCACGGGCTTCAAATTTATGGAAATGTTGCGTGTCGAAGAGCACTAAATAAAAGATTCTAGTTCGGTTGTCAGTTTCTGTCACACCTATTAGGGTTATTATACATGCATGTTCACACGAGACCATTTTGAATTACATCCCCATTCGCATATATTTTCATGTATATTCTCTTCAGCAGTTCGAAGGAAACAAATACCCGGCCGCGTGCGCAAAGTTGTTTTTTTTTCAATCGACTCAGCCAGAATGTGCGATAATTGAAATTTCTATTTCTGAATTGCCGCATCAGTCAGTTGAAGGATTAAGTAATACTAAACGTTTTTCACTCACAGACGTAAATACAATAAATAATTAAAATAATAAAAATAACCGCCCGTCTGCTACCCAATTGGCGGGCGGCCAATTGCAATGTTTCACACATTCCCGTCTTATATTTGAGCACATTAGTTCGGTTTGTCTGCTAGTAATGTCTAAAATTCTGCTTACACACGAGTGCTCATCTTTGGATCAATTTAGATCGGCTCGTCTTCTGTTAGATTGGCATATCCCTGCAGAGGCGCATAACTTCGATAAGTTATGTGCGAATCAATGATAGTTAATAGCTGCGATTTTGCAAACATTTTAACAAATTGGATAAATTGAAATTCTCTGTCACATTTCACTTTATTTCGGAGATTTTACAGTCCCGTCACGGTGAGTGGGCTATTCTTCAGTGTCTCGTTTTGTTTATAAAAAAAAGGAATGTTGTCTGTCTACACAAGCAGCCAGAAAGCAACAAAAGGTGAAAAGCAATAAAGAGGAGATGTATATTTGAAAATGAATGTAAAGCAGAGTATAACAAAGAAATATTTAAAATTAGATAAATAAGATGTTTGTGTCGCAGGACGCTTTCGGATTTATTGTCAAAATGGTAATCATTTAAAATCAGATACTTGTGTCGCCAGTGGGGTGAATGCTAGTTTTCGCCTGTCAAGATGAGCGTCTCTGGATTGTGGACTGCTCAAGTTTATTCATTCATGTATTCACTTTGAATTCGGGGCTGTGCGAAGCCGTCAGACATTAAATAAGACACAACTTATGATCTGTCACCATACACTAATCATTTAAGGTGGGATCACGTTCATCGTTTCGCGATATATAGGAAAGATACTGGCTGATTCATTGCATTTGATGGACTTTCAATTTGTTTGTATTCATTGCTTTTGTTCTGTTCCTTTTTAAGATCCCATGTGTAGCGTAAACTGATTTTTTACGTTATAGTAAGACACTAGATGTGTTCCCCTACCCATAACAAACAACCCAAAACAATACAAAACAACACAAGCCAACACAATGTCCGTTCCCGTATACCGGAAAAATGGGTTTTACGTCAAAAGAGCGCTTTCTCGAAAGAGTACAATATTTCCCCACTCTGACCATTTGAACAGAAAATATTTTATTGAGAAAATATTTTATTAATTGGTCACAGAGATAAGTGAGCATTGACCCATTATCTCTGCGCATGTTTCTCAAATCTTATTTTTGTTTTTTGTTTTCTGTATCGAAAAAGTTAATTTGACATTTCTTATTGACATACTTTACACATTCGGTTTGGATGCGTTCCCGTACTTTGCCTTTCCCCCACTCCTAAACAAATGACAGACTTCAAAATTTAGTACAGGAAGTACTGGAACATACCCACTTTTACGGAAGACATTAATTTCCTACTTATACAGAATATTTAGAATGGAAGAAAACAAAATTTGTTTTAACGTGTATCCTGGAACTTATTCGGTCCATATGTGTTCCATAAGAGTTAAAGAAAAGTGGCACTAGAATTAAGTTATGGGACAGATGGATATAATTCGGTGCTTTAATAATAATAATTGTATGGAGCGACAGTCCACAGGAGGATTAGGGCCTAGCTTGCTCATCTACTGCTCGTGTTGTGCGCGAGCGACAGTCCACAGGAGGATTAGGGCCTAGCTTACTTATCAACTGCTCGTGTTGTGCGCGTTACTGTTCTCTCTGTTGTAGTACAAGGGTCCTACAGTTTTTTGCCGACCCCGAACGGCGAGGTTTGAGGGGATTTGTTAGGCACTTGTTACACTATGAGTGTTATCAGGAGGTGTCCTTCGAGCTACTGATAACACTCAAAGAATAACAAATGCCTAATAAATCCCCATGAAAAATTCGAGGTGTTCAACCGGTAATCGAACCTAGATCTTCGGTGTCTAAGTGTCGCACGTTTTTTTTAGTTTAAATGTATTTTTTATTTATCAATTAATATTCTTAAATCTAGAGAAAATACTTAACTAGTTTAACATTTATATAAAACTTACAAATCTATCTTATTGGCCCTATGCAGGCACTCTAAGTGAATCTATTCTCTTTCCATTCATAGCACTGTTCATCAAGTACATCGCATCACCAATCATGCCAAAATCTTTCAGTAAGCATAAGCACAGGAATGGTTGTGCTGGACCTAGAGAAAACGTTTGATACGGTCTGGCATAATGGCTTGTTACATAAGCTACTAAATGTTAATCCCCCGATGTACCTTATAAAAATAATCCAGTCATTTATCAATAAGCATTTTTCAGATGAAAAACACACTAACGCAGGCACTCCACAAGGATCTGTCCTCGCACCGGTCCTTTTTAATTTAAACACATATGACATTCCAAGATTTACTAACTGTGATATAGGATTATTTGCAGACGATACATGTATGAATTAATACTGACTGACTGACTAAAATCTGACTCAACTGGTTTCTGTGTTGAAACTAACTTGCAGTCAGCTATAAATACGTTCAAAGAATATTGTAACATCTGGAAAATTAAATTTAATGCTCCGAAGACCCAAGCTATTTTCTTTACGCGGGAAAGAAAAGCTTGTTTTCTTCCCAGCAAGAACCTGCTATTCAGTGGCGTTCAGATCGACTGGAAGTCCAGTGTAAAGTACCTAGACATTTACTTACTAACACTTAACTTTCAATAGACATGTCCAATAAATAGTTAAGAAAGTGAATGTCACGGTGAGGGTCCTCTATCCATTTATTTGCAAAAACTCACACCGTGACATTCACAAAAAGTTATTAATTTTCAAAGCTATTTTCCAAGCCATCATTTCTATGGATCTGCCGTGTGGGGCAAGAGTGCAAAGCAAACTTCAGACAGCTCAAAACAAAGTTCTGAAAATGATTTTCAATTTACCACGGCTAGTCTCTACAGAGGTACTCCATGAAATTGCTAACATAGAAATGGTTACATCTAGAATTGGAAAACTATGTCTCAAATATAACATATCATGCTTAATAATAATATTTGTTGTCCAGAGGAGGACCAGGGCCTAGCTTGCTCATCAACTACACGTGTTGTGCGCGCTATTGTTCTCTCACGAGTAGAAGGGACCTACAATTTTTTGCCGACTCCGAACGTCGAAATTTAGGAAGCTTCCTCAGACAGTCATTACTCTTTGAGTGTTGTCAGCAGTTTGAAAGAGGTGATGAAAAATTCGAAAAATTGGTGTTGAGCTGTTAGTCGAACCTGGACCCTTCGGCGTGTGAGCGTCGCACTCTACCCACTACGCCACGGCGACCACAACATATCATGCTTATCATGATATCAACATGTCACTTCAAATCTAACTTTTTTACGAAGCTAGATTTGACATTAAGTTATTTTCGGACATATCATGCTTATCATCCAAAAATAACTTGATTTTAGCTTCGTAAAAACTGAAATACCTAGTTTTTTGTTTATTTATTCATTATTATTATTATTTATTTATCAATATATTCAAGTAATCTATTCAAGTATCTATTGATTTATATATTATTGATTGTTCCTCTATTTATTCACATATTTATTATTTATTTATTTATATATATTTTTATTTATTTATTTATTTATCTATCTGTTTATTTATTTATCTACCTATCTATTTATTTATTTATTTATTTATTTATTTATTTATTTATTTATTTATATCCATTTTTAATTATTTATTTATCTATTTATTTATTTTTTTATTTAAGAACTTATTTATTTAATAATTTATCTATTTATTCATTAATTTATTTATTCATATATCGTCCTTTTTATTCAATTATTTATTCTGTCTTCCTGTGACACTGCTGTTAAGCTTTTTGAAATCAAGTCCTAAATACACCTTTTACTGAATGTTTTATACTGAAGGTTTTTAGTGGGTTTTCCTTCAAATAACATATGTGATATATTTTTTAAGAATTTTTATTAATATTTTAGCAGTAAGGTAATAACACCGAATCTCTGTAAACAAGTATTGTAATGTACAACCATTGTAATATTGTTGTCACAATAAATAAACTAAACTCAAACAAAAGAAACAACTTTTATTAAAAACTTAGCAACAGCTATTTGTCGCACTCTACCCACTACGCCACGGCGGCCACCATGTCGATCATTACATACCAACCATTAAAAGGCTAGCTGCTGCTTAAATTTATCAGTCACCACTCTACCTTTTTTTTTTGCGTGGCCACGGCCTAACTGTGCAAAGTTTTGCATTGGCAATTAATGCTATTGTGAGTCTTTAACAACAGAAGTGGAGACGTTGTAAAAAGTGACAACAGTCTAAGTATTTATTCCGAAACCTTTGATTTATTTGGTAATTACGGACTACGGTAAGTCGCAGCCACGTACACCTCAATTTCATCACATTAAGGAACGCTTCAGTCATTCAGCCCTCTCGGCATAACGCAATGTTTGCCGATGTTATCCAATTATTTATTTATTGAATAGCTACTAGTTAGTTTAGTTTAAGTTAGTTTGACTTTTATTTTCAATAAATGTTTTACAATGTAAAGTTTAACCTAAGTCAATTATGGTTTGGCCTATGGCCGTCTACCAGGTTGACAAAATACATGCATACGTTTTACATTAAAAATCTCCATCTATGATACGTTTTCTATAAAAAAGTGCTGCTGCTGAATAATCGTATAAGGCCTTCCATCCTTTTTCTCCATTTAAGATGCTCGTTACTTCATATTCGTCTAAAACAAGTTTTTCGAAAATTGCTAGTCGAAATTCTTTTAGAATCGGACAAACACCAATAAAATGTAAGATGTCTTCTCTCTTCCTCATGTTACATAGGTTACAAAGAATTGGTAAATCTGGTCTGTGGGGGATAAAGTTTAACTGAACGAGTTCTCCTCTCAGTTTAAAAATTGTGCTTATTTTTTCGATTGAGTGGCTGTCAAGGAAGTATGTAGCTACTATATGATTAAAATTGTAATGTAGTTTAGTAGCCAGAGCAAGATGTCATCCATATCTTGCAGCATTTGACTGCATTAACAGCTTACATATATCCGCAGATGTCTTACATATATACACAGAGTAAAAGAAGGAAAATTGAAAATCCTTGAACGACAAACTTCAAAAGTTTTGTTTTTTTAAACGTCGTGCGGTTACTATTTGATTTAATTTTTGTTTTTCTTCTTGATTTGATGAATGCCAAGATAATTGGTAAACTGGCGTTTATGTCTTCCTTTTCCTGTCATAAATTAACTTACGCCTATACGCCCATAAAAAATATATATTTGCACAATAAACTTATCTTCGTTTAATTTACTAAGCAAACAGAGACAGTTTTCAGGAATCCATTTATTATACTTCTCAAAGCCATTTAAAAATTTTCTTTTTTTCATAAAGAAATGCTTTTGCCTTTAAATGTTGTTTGGCCTATAAACATAATTCATCGATGTTTACCTATTCTCCAGCGGCTACTTTTCATAAGAGTCGTTAAAAATTTACAACAATCCATTAAAAGGTATTTATCAACACACGTCTCAGAAAAGTGTGTGTATGCGTAGTTTTATGATCCACTTAATAGTGGAATATTTATGCAATCATAAAGCTATTTTCCAAATAAATAAATTATTACACAACTTAACGGATGTGGTTTGAAAGATGGGAGAAGAGATGGCACGCGTCTTAAGCACACTGTACTGCTGTAGCTTCTTTGAAATATGATCATTCTTTACGTCCCTTTTGAGCATTGTTTCCAAACGTTGATCTTCTATAATCTTCTACTTCGAAAATTGCTCGGAAAAAAAATAATATGTTCAAGAAACTGCGTATTTTAAGGATTTAATTTGTCTTATTTAAATGAAACACAATTTGTCACGTTATAATTTATTTTTCGACCGTCTCCTGCGACATCTGAACAGTAATTTTCTAATTCGCCGCAAGCGGGGCATGGCATTTTCTTACTCTCTTAAATATTACCGGCAGCTCTTTGAATGTATATGTGCTTACAGTATGTTGATAAAATTTCTAGTTTGAACAGGAAAGACACCATGAATGCAATTTAAACAAGTATTACTTTAAAAAAAAAATATCGGATATGGAATAAAATATTTCAGTTTCTGTATAATAAGGTTCTGTAAAACCTTTTATTTCTGAATGTCTGCCATAGCTAAAAATATTTGATGTTTAGACAACTCAGACAAAATTCGAAGCAAGCTTCCCAGGCTGCTTAAAGGAAATGTTATGCTTCGTAATCAATATTTATCGACCTGAAGGATTTGATTTAATACACTTTCGATTTTGTACCTTTTAAGTGTTATTGGGGGAATTCAATCCGCTTTCAAAAGATGGCACCTCTGACCTCCTAAGAAGACCTCCTGAGAAGATATCACCTTCTTCATTGGAAAGGTTTGACATTTGTCAACAATAATTTGTGCGCAAACACGTCTGTTTTTTTTTTTGAAAAAAACCCGAATTTGAAAATGCCCGAATTTGTCTTAAATAAACAGCACTTGAGCGAAGTTGTTATTCCCTTTTTTAATTGGAAGAAAAGTGTCACTGAAACCCACCTAATGTTTTAGAATTTTATGGCGAATCTGCTCCGACTGATAAATTATGCAGAAAGTGGTTTTGACGCTTCAAACCTCAAAGTCAAAGGACTTTTTATCAAGCCCAACAAGTTTCAAGATGAAGTATTGAATTCGTTATTGGGTCAAGGAACCATTCTTCTTCTTCTTCTTGTGGCGCTACAGTTCGGGGTGGACCTGGGCCTCAACCAACATGCCTCTCCAGCCAGCACGATCTTTCGCCAGCTGTCTCCAGTTGCGCACTCCAAGTTGGTTGAGGTCCTTCTCCACTTGTGTGCGCCACTTCAGTCTAGGTCGTCCTCTGTTGCGTTGTCCCAATGGCTCGGATTCAAAGACTTTTCGGGCCGGAGCAGTGGTGTCCATACGCTCTACATGGCCTAGCCATCTTAAGCGTTGTATCCGTAGACGCTTGACCAGGCGCATGTCGCTGTACAGCCTATAGAGGGGTCAAGGAACCATGCCGAACGCAAAGTGAACTCACAGAACCGTTCGGACTAACTCAGCAAACAAATTCCATTCCCCGGTCAGTTAAAGAAGTTAAGATATATATACAAGGAAGTTTAATGAAGGATTTTGTGGCTTTTCCTTCAAATTAATCTGTGATATATCATTTAAGGACTTGTATTAATATTTTAGTAGTAAGGTAATATGACCGCATCTCTAAAAATGTAAGATTCAAACACATAAATGTAATCTATTGCCACAATAAATAAAATCTAAAATATAAAAGGAAGGAAATTGGGAACTGTACGACTTGATGTCAGAAGATTTCAGCTCGGAACTGCTTTTTCGAAGACATCCAAGGAAAGAATTTTCGCATCGGATAAAATGTGAATACAGCACATCATTCAATAAGTCCAGGGACACATAGGGGGCGCCACTAACAAAAAAAAAAATTAAATAAGTCAAAAATAAGTCTGTTAGTGGTTCCCCCTGTATGTACCGGGACTTATTGAGTGATCTGTTGCAACAAAGTGGATATACAACGATAGCCCCAAGAAGAAAAAATCATCGTCTTCATTCACGCCAGAGACAAAAATTTACGGTTCATAGGTCATGCTCTGCATATGGTGTGACAAGACGTGTGTGGGGTACAATGGACTGGCAAGACCCGGCAAAACAATTGATGGGAAACTATAAATA
The DNA here is from genome assembly GCA_955652365.1 of Eristalinus aeneus. Classification (NCBI taxonomy): domain Eukaryota; kingdom Metazoa; phylum Arthropoda; class Insecta; order Diptera; family Syrphidae; genus Eristalinus; species Eristalinus aeneus. The sequence continues at coordinate 127,916,134 of OY019130.1, read as the reverse complement.
ATGCATTTGAGTCGTGCACTGACTGAAAAATGGCCGGAAATGACTCAAAGGCAAGTGATCTTGCAATACGATTACGGTTGGTTCCACGTGGCTGTGTGGTCATGAATTACCTAATAATGCTGAAATGGGAGGTCTAACTCCACTTGCCGTGCTTACCAGACTTTCCATTTTCGACGGATGCAAAGTGATTTGGGGTTCACCGGTTATTGTCATTTGAAGAAATTGAAAAGTTCAAAGACTGGATCTATTCCAGAGAGAACTCATTTTTTAAAGGTGTTATTCGGCGTAGTGGGTAGAGTGCGACGCTCACACGCAGAAAGTCTGGGTTCGATTCCTGCCTGAAAACCTCCAGTTTTTCACGGCACCACCTCTTTCGAGGTACTGACAACACTCAAAGAGTAATTATTGTCTAAGAAACCGCTTCTTAAACTTCGTCGTTCGGAGATGCCAAAAAACTGTAGGTCCCTTCCACTCGTGATAGAACAAAAGCGCGTACAACACAGCAAGCTAGGCCTTGGCCCCTATGTGGACTGTCACGCCATCCAATTATTATTTCCTGAGCGTCTGAGTAGTTTGGCGTGCAAATGTCTTTGGCGAGTGATATTTGCTACAATAGTGTGTGTGTTTTCAACCTGAATCAAAAATTGCACCCTCGTGTAAAACTGGTGGAGTTTCTAGTTCATGGCAAGACCCATCCGCGATTCATAAAGAACGCGAACAAGTTGTTAATTGTTCATAGTTATCGTGAATTAGCAGAAAAGACGTATAATCGCAAATAAGTTCTTATTTCTAAGTTTTGTGTCCTCGTGGCTTCCATGACAACGTATTAGCTTGGGAAAGTCAAATTTATTGACAGGATTTGGTTCAATACCGTGCATGCTTGTATATAACGCCACTTAAGGAAGAAATAGACATACGCGGCTGTGTGTCCTGTTTTTGTCCACATTAATTACGAAGGTTGCCTTTTATATTTCCGGATTGGGCAACTCTAGTGTTGCAAACTAGCAACTGCCAGCTCTATCGTGAAGTTTGACATTTTTGAGGTCGTACGTACTCAGAACGTGTTGACTTACGATCGCTATTTGTGTTGTTTACAGGAACTTAAAAGATTCATTTCGCCCAAAAGATGGAATTAAATCGTGAACATTTTTTACAGCTTTCGACGTGGATTAACTCAACAACAGTGCATCGATGAACTTAATTCAATTTTTGGCGATGAAGCTCCATCAAGGAGCAGTGTTTATCGATGGTATGGTGAATTCAACTAAGGTCGTAGTTCACTCCAAGACGAATTTCGTGAAGTTTGTTCAAAATCAGTTGTTGTTCCAAAAACCATTGATGCTGTGCGCCAACTGATATTGCAAGATCGTCATGTGACCTATCGTGAGATTGAGATAACCTTAGGCATTAGTGGGACCAGCATACATTCAATACTGCGTGAACATTTGACCGTCAAAAAGATTTGTTCGCGTTGGATCCCACACAATTTGTCAATCGCTAAAAAAAAGGCTCGTGTCGATTGGTTGAAAGAAATGCTTCAAAAATACGATCGCGGTGCTTTGAAACATGTCTATGACATCGTGACAGGTGATGAATCGTGGATTTATGCGTATGAGCCCGAAAGTAAACAGCGGTCGACTATATGGGTTTTTCAAATTGAGCCAAGTCCAACAAAAATTGCTCGCGCACAAAGCACTTCCAAGCCTGTTTTTTTGGAAAAACTGGACATGTAGCCACTGTACCACTAGAACAACGCAGAACAGTCAATTCTGAGTGGCACACATGCATTTGCTTGCCAGTTTTCTTCCAAGAAATCAGGAAAACCAACCGCCGAAGACGGATCACTCTTCACCACGACAATGCGAGCTCTCACACATCAACTCAAACAACTGCATTTTTGAGCACTCAAAACATCGATATGATGAGTCATCAGCCGTATAGTCCTGACTTGGCACCGGATTACTTCTTTTTATTCCCGTACGAAAAAAATAAAATAAAGGGTCAACGTTCTTCGATACCTGAAGTAGGGAGTGATGCGTTCAGAATGCATGTTTTGGAGATACATCAATCAGAGTGGCAAAAGTGCTTCGAAAATTGGTTCCAACGCAATTAAAAGTGTATAGATCCTAATGGTAAATATTTTGAAAAACAATAAAACTATTTTCGATGATTAATATTTGTTTTTGTTCTCTAATCCCGAAATATAAAAGGCAACCCTCGTAAAATTTGTGAAACATGGCACATGGACTTAAGTGTTTTTTGGTCAGACAGATGATAGCCACCAGTGAATTATTCTTCCATCTATTTGTTCAAAAGGTACTGTCATCTATTTTTCATGGGTAACTCAGTTACCAAATGAGCAACGTTACCTTTTAATTTACAGATTATGCCAGGTTTCATGTCAAACAGCGTTAAAGGGCGAGTAGTACCTCGTTGTCTCAGTATGACAAAAACTGCAAAAAGCCATAGCATACTGGTGGATGGTTATAATAATAATTGTTGGCGCTACAGTGGATGGTGGACGGTTATGGAGATCTTATTCTGGCTGATCTTATGTGTCCAAAATGGTTTGCAAGTTTAAAAAAAAATTCTTTCCACCTCTAAGGAGAAGGAGAAGAGTTCTGCCAAAGATTTTGAGGATGAAGAACTGGAAGTAGGATTTAACAAAGATCCATCACAAATGCAACTATTTGAAAGTTAACCAGATGCCGCTCAATAAACAATTTTCAACTGTTTTAAATAGATAGATGATAAATAGATGATAGATATCAGACGCAAGTAATTTGCATTTCGAATAAGAGACTTTTTAAGGCGACTTAACGTGTCTTGAATGTTTATATACAAGACGGAGTCTGGATGGAAACGAGTCTGGAACAAAAACGGAGTCTGGAACGAAACGATAGCGCCTCTTCGTCGACAGGATCTAAATGGGTTTGATGCGTAATGAGCTGCTGCAATCAATCGATTGTGTTTAGGTCAAGCATGAAAGAGAAGACTTATGGCACTGCTTTTCTTTAACAACCAAGCCAGGGTTGAAAACATTAAAGAGAAGACTTATGCCATTGTCTTTCTTTAACAACCAAGCCAGGGCCCACACGCCACAGAACTTCTATTCGCGAACTATACAGAACTTAAACTGATTTATTCGTGCTTTCAATTCAAATCAAAATAATGTTGAATCGAGCTGCTAATTCTTACCATAGTCCTGCAATTTTCCCTCTGATTCTCGTTATTAGGTTGTATTCTGATCATATCACATTCGTCCATTTCTCAATGTATTTATGCAAATAGATTTTGAAAACTCACGCAATTTGCTTGAGTGAAGCTTTTCCTTGATTTCGCAATTTGGCTGGCACCTCAACCACGGTTCCCAGTAATGAACCATAATTCACACGGGGTGTGGCATTCATTTGATGTCAAACATGTCTGACGAGAGCAGAGGAGCGACGTCGAGTAATGACTATTCCAGGACAACAGTAGTCATGCCCAAATGAATTTTTAACAATTTAACCTCATTCAGTTGGAAAATATGATAAGGCGAATTTCTCCATAAAACATGGGATTTATCGAATAGGATACATTAATTTATAAATTTCTGCTCTGACTATTCGATTTTCCGTACACTCCTTCAAGCGCACGAAGAACGGGGCGTAGGAGCCCTTTTGTCACAGTAGTTTCCCCTTCAGAGCAGCGCGCCCGCCTGCGTTAACAAGACCTTTGCCGAGCGAAACCAACAGAAAGAGGAGCAAAACGGAAAAGGAGATATTAATGTAGACATCAAATAGGGTGAATCGGGTTAGAGGCAAAATATAATTCATCCCCGTCACATTTTGTGCAGCAACCTCTGCCTGGTGAAGGTATTTGATGTTTATCATTGTATAAAAAGCGTGTTGTCACTCTAGCAGTTCCTTCAAAAAAAAAAAAAAAAGCAACGTACTCCATGCTCGTCCTAATCGAATGCGATGTGTATGTGTGGAGGCAAATTCTTAAAGCCACTGCCAGTGACTTTAAGTCATCTCAAATTTGCGGCGAGAGTGACCGCAGCGAGGGTCGATAGGCGGATGACAAGTGGTGGTGGCGACTGCGAGCAGACTTGTGATGATTTGTTGTGCGGAAAGGTGGACCGTTGTGTGGGCCTGAAATTGCGACAACTTCGCAAATTATAATGGCAGTCGGCTTTAAGTGTTCCGCTCTTCTTCCTCTTCGCTTGTCATTGCTTGTTTTTGCTGATGGCGCACAAGTTAGTTTCTCCAATGGCCGGGCCGGGTGGTGAACAGTGAACGTACATTTCTTTCTTGACTATTGTGTACGGATTAAACAAGGCCAAGGCCGCGTGAAGCACAATGGCACAAAATGAACGACCAAAGTCCACCAGCTCCCCTTGGGATAAGCTGTGCGCAGAGTCTTCCGAAAAGTTTCTTTGCCAATTTTCCGCGTTAAGTGGTGGAGTGGGACGCCGCCTTGGCGCGCAAAATCAATACTCCGTCGTCGCCCTTTATGTGCTGCTCAGACAGAGTGGCATTCATATTCGTCTAATTAAATCTCGCATTCAATCGCAAGGGCGGGTATCTGCGCGCATCGATTTATATCTCACGCGCGCCCTCCGCGGTGGCTTGAGGGGCTTCAATTAGGGATCAATTAAGTTACAGAATTGGCTCTCACTTTTGATTCGATTACGGAAGTGACATTTAATTTAACGGCCATTTGGTGGGCTTTGCCGTATGGCTGCTCATTGTGCTCAACCATCATCGATTTGAATGTGGGTGGCTTGCCGCAATCTATTCCTTTCCGTTGAACTGAAAAGAAAGTGCGCGAATTCACCTGTTGTCAATAATTTTGAATAAGCTCAAAAGAATGCGATTGTCAATAGCCGCCAGCGATGACAATAAAGGGTGAACGCAATGAAATTATGATTAATTATCGGTGTGCTCATGTGTCGTGCCGGTAAATACCGTGACATTTACCCAACTGATTGCTGGAATTGAAATAATTGATCGGTACTCACAAGATGGGAGGGTGCCACACAGACGTACGTGAAAACAAAAAACAAAAATCAAACGAAAGTCGATCGTGAGTGCAGATGTAATTTAAATTTTTAATCACTCCACCCGTTCACTCGTCATTGAAACCGGATAAAATTGTTGGTAATTTCGGAAGTTCGGAGGGGCGGCGCATTTCTGACGACTAATTGAAATTTCATTTGTTTTGATTCGATTGGCTTAAATTAAATTCTTCGCAAACCAAATGGAGGAGAAACGGTTGAATGGAGTGATACGGGGTCGGCCGTAAATAAAAAATGAAAGGCTGCGGAATTTACATAGTTGGGGGAGAGTCTTTCTTTGCAGTCGGTGTGTCTTTGAATTAAACATGACAAAATTAAATTTGTGGGAAAATGTTGTTACCGAGAAGAAACCAAGGGTTCGACAGCGAAAATGGGATAAATTCAATTTAATTTTGGCTTTGCTGTGTGCGTGTGTGTTCAATGCGGCTCAGTACAAAATTTAGGATTGAACGACGTTCTGTATTAGGGTAACGATATATTAATCATTATCTAATAAAAGAAGATACTTTAAGAATAAATTTGTGAAAAACGGAACCCTTACAAATGTCGGTGTGTTGGTCGATTCGGTCGTTGGACATTCTTGCTCGAATTCTCAAACTTATGGAAACATAGGAGAAGAGAGGGTGGACTGTCAAGATGACAAGTAATTGAAAATATGAGAAATTCGAACGCCGGTCCAATACACTCATATGCTTATTGCCTGTACGCCCGTATTTCATGTTGACAGACGAGATGTGCAGTTTAAAAGACTTGGGAGCGGAGTAGGCTTAAGTTTCATAGTCTAAGACCATCTCCATCTCCTGGCTTTTTACGTAAGGATGTTGTTTTAAGTGGGATATTTTTGGCCGATTTGCTGAAAAAAAGTGCTTATCATAAATCAAATTTAAGCACTTTTTTACGTTTATCTTATAATAATTTCATTTGTTGGCGCTACAGTCCAAAGGGGGACCAGAGTCTAACTGGCTCATCAACAGCTCGTGTTGTACCCGCTACTGTTCTCTCACGAGTATAAGGGATCTAAAGTTTTTAGTCGACTCCGAACGGCGATATTTGAGAAGCTTTCTTAGACAGTTATTACTCTGTGAATGTTGTCAGAAGCTCGACAGAGGTGGTGCCGTGGTGTTGAGCATGGATATCATATAACGTTTGTCTTAATAATTAATTTCTACAAATTTCTTCTGCTCGTTTTTAAAAGATGGCGCCACCTGCAATTGTGGCTGATCTTGGAAGCATTTACCTACTTCATTGGAAAGGTGTGACATTTGTCATCGATAGTCAGTGTGCACAAGCGTTTGAGTTAGACAACAGCATTGCTTTTCCCTCTTCAAAAATGTTGAGTTTTTGTTAAGCTAAGAGAAATTTTGATTTTCCTTTTCAATTGGAAGATAAGTGCCACTGAAACCCATCAAATGTTTGTAGAAGCTTATAGTGAATATTCTTCGGTTGATAAATCATTCAGGGAGTGGTTTCGACGCATCAACAGTGGTGATTTTATCGTCGAAGGCGAAGAGCATGCAAGTTGCCCATAAAATTTGAAAATCGTGAATTGGAGGCTTTACTGGATCAACATTCATGCGAAATGCAAAGTAAACATAGGGAGTGAATCAGCAAACAATTTCCATTCGCAGTTAGGTTGAAGAAGTATGGATTTATTCCAAACAAAGAAAGTTGTGTGCCGGGAGCGTTAAAACCGGGAGATGTCGAAAGGCGAACTGATTTTCTAAGACATCAAAGGAATGCATTTTTGTAGCGAATTGTGACTATAGATGAAGTGGGGATCTTTTTAGATAACCGTAAGAAGAAAAAAAATGCAAAGCCTTGTAAATCGTCTACATCCACACCGAAGAAAATCATTCGCGTTTCAAAAGTCATGGCTTTGCATATGGTGGGATCAGACGGGTGTAAACTGCTACAATCAGGCGAGGCAATAGATAAGGAACTTTATCGACTATAACTAAAGCGGTTAAGACGTGTTTCGCGTGAAAAAAGAACCAAACACGGCTGAAAGGCACGGACAGGACTTTGTAGCGGTCAAAACTCCCTGGAAACACTGAAATAGGAGGTTCTCCTCCACCCGCCGTATCTTACAATCCTTGCTTCTTTCGACTACTGGCTCTTTCGACTACTGAATCTTTCGGTAGATGCAATACAATTTGGTGGTCACTGGTTTGGGTCTGGTTGAAGAAATCGGAGGAAAGCTCAATAATTGAATTCATGGCAGAAATGCAAAAAAAAAAAATAGTGGCTTCTGCTTTCAATAAAAAAAATAACATAATGGGTTTATAATCATGCAGTTAGCTATGAGATGGCTTAAGTTGTATTTTTATTAAGTTGTATTTAGTTATTATTCCATTGGAACATGCGTTGGAAAGCTTCTATCAATGTACGTCATTTCAGTACATGTCATTCATCTGAAGCGTAAGCAACAATGATTTTTTTTACTTAAATTTGTCGAACTTTGTACCTGAAAAGGTGTTTGTTGCGAGAAGTTCTTCGTTATTACTTAAAAATGAAGAAAACTGCTGCTGAAAGTCATCGAATTTTGGTGGAAGTTTATGATTTATGGTATGGCCACATTGGAGAAGTGATCAAAGTGCGACACTTGCACGCAGTAGGCCTAGGTTCGATTCCGGGCTAAACACCTCGAAGTTTTTACGGCACCACCTCTTTCGAGTTGCTGACAACACTTAAATTGTAATAACTGTCTAAGAAAAAGCTTCTTAAACTTCACCGTTCGGAGTTCCCTTCTAATCGTGAAAGAGCAATAGGGCGCACAACACAAGTAGTTGATGAGCAAGGTCCCCTGTGGACTGTCGCGCCAATTATTATTATGATAAACCTGTGCTAACTGAGTAAATGTGCCAAAAGTGGTTTGAACGACTTTAAAGTGGTGATTTTGGCTTGTAAGATGATGAACGACCCAGATGAGAGTGAAGATGAAGAACTGGAAGCAGTGCTTTTTGAAGATTGTTGCCAAGAAGAGCTCGCAAAACCTTTGGGTGTCACCCAATTTTAAAACGCTTTAAGACAGCAGGGAAATTGGGTTCCACATAAAAAACAGCGCGAATTATGTTATATAATAATAATTGTTGGCGCTACAGTCAAAAGGGTGAACAGGGCCTAGCTTGCTCATCAACTACTCGTGTTGTGCGCGCTACTGTTCTCTCACGAGTAGAAGGGACCTACAGTTTTTTGCCGACTCCGAACGGCGAAATTTGAGAAGCTTTCTTAGACAATTATTACTCTTTGAGTCTTTCTATTAGAAAAATTGGTGTTGAACTGGGACTCGAACCTAGACCCTTCGGTGTGTAAGCGTCGCACTCTACCCACTACGCCACGGCGACCACGAATTATGTTATATACACAATAAAAAATGGACCAATTTTATTTTGACTCCCGAGACAAAAAGTGTAAGGAATATAATCATCATTCCTCTTACTCCTTATATGCTGAGGATGAGGCCTGGTGTTAAAAGATTTTTTGCAGAGGCAATAACGCGCCTTAGACCTTAATAGACCGTCCTTGGCATATTCACTTGAAGCAATGACACTGCGCACATTTGGGCAGCTCCATAGAGATCAGTGCGCAAAAGGTCACTTTTAAATACTACGTAAGCAAGAAAAAACTGTTTCTTTTCACAAAGTCTACAGTATTTGTGATATGAAAAATGCACTTTCCTTTTCTTTCATGTTTTTCACTGAGTTAGTGTAATTATCAAAGTTGGTAAGTTTCCTGTGAAAATTGCAATCGAAGGAATGAAAAAAAGAATGTTATTAATTTTGATTTTGCAATGTCTTTGTCTTCCAGAAGTCAGTTCAATTGCTTTGACTGATGACTGATGACTTTGACGTGATTCGTTAAGCGGAGCGAGCCGTCAATGAGGCGTTTACTGGCAGCGAACCGAAATCGGCTAAAATGGGTCTGGCAGTAAATGAGGGCAAGACTTAGTACGTGCTGTCATCAACGAAGGACACACAACATCAACGTCTCGGACAGAGCGTCACACTAGGCAGCAGAAACATCAATGTCAGTACCGAAATCAAACGCAGAATCACTCACTCACAGCGATTGGCAAGCTGTTTCTTTGGGCTTACTAGGCAATTGATTAATAATGCCATCTCTCGAAGGACTAAGCTCGCTTTATATAACACCTTGATCATCCCAGTCCTACTTTATGGCGCGGAAACTTGGACGTTAGCAAAAGCGAATGAGGAAACCCTTGGTCTTTTCGAAAGAAAAATTTTGCGTGTGATTTTTGGTCCTTTTTGATGGCATCTGGAGGAGAAAATTGAATGACGAACTCTATGGGCTGTACAACGCTTAAAATGGTTAGGCCATGGAAGAGCGTATGGACACCACTCCTCCGGCCTGAAAAGCCTTTGAATCTGATCCATTTGAATAACGCAACAGAGGACGACCTGGTGGCGCGGAGGTGGCGCACACAAGTGAAAAAGGACCTCAACCAACTTGGAGTGCGAAACTGGATTGGATGCGATACAATTTCCCATCCGAGTTCAAGTAGCTTCTGCCGAGTCATCAACGAAGTGTCTGGTCTGGCGTTGTCCTGGTGGAACACTACACCCTTCCTTTTATCCAATTCTGGACGCTTCTGGTCGATCGCCTGCTTCAAGCGGTCCAGTTGTTCGCAGTAGATGGTAGAATTAAGCATCTGGCCGTACGGGAGCAGCTCATAGTGGATAATTCCCTTCCAATCCCACCAAACACACTGGAAAACTTTCCTGGCCGTCAATCCCGGCTTGGCCACTGTTTGGGACGATTCGCCGGCCTTCAACCACGACCGTTTTCGCTTGATATTGTCGTATGTGATCCATTTTTCGTCACCAATCACCATCCGCTTCAAAAATGAGTCGAGTTCGTTCCGTTTCAGCTGCATATCGCAGGCGTTGATTCGGTCCAAAAGGTTTTTTTGCATCAAATCATGCGGCACCAAAACATCAAGCTTCTTTTTTGTATCCAGCCTTCTGCAGGTGGTTTTGGTGACTAACTCCCATCTCCTGGGCGATGTCACGAGATGCCACATGCCGGCCTAACTCGATGATTTCCATGATTCGATCGGTATTCGTCGTCACAGGTCTTCCGCCGGCTGGCTTATCCATGGTGTCGTTTTCACCGGCTCTGAATCGTCGAAACCATTTCTCCACGGTTCGAAGTGATAGAGTACCATTCCCCAAAACACCATTAATCTCACGGAACGTGAAAAATCTCTCTAGCGGATTTGCCTTTAAGGAAGGAAAACTTTAAAATAGCACGAATTTCGGCGTCAGTGAACTCCATGTTTACACGTCTATAAGTTTTGAACGCAATATCCAAACTAATCATCCATAGCGTCGTTTTGTATGCTATGTCAAGACCTTTCAAACGATGTTGCCAGATACGAGCTCTGTAGCGCTTTGTACATAGCCAAAAAATTCAAAAGGCAAAATGGCTGAGGGGAGACATTTGTCAACCTTATATTTTCTGTATGTTTCTGTATGTTTTACCTAAGATTTTATTGAAACAAGCCTCCATATTGGTATTTTCTTAGAAAAACATAAATTTGAACTTTTTACTCTCATCCAAAGCTTTAAAACACGAAAAATCAATTAACAATTAGTCCCACTGCGCGGAGTGTCTAAGTGACAGTTTGCTGGACTACTTATTCCTAGGCAAAGTATTAGTGGAATGTCATTGATACCCCTGCAAAAGCTAGGAGCATGACTGGGGGTTCGATAGGATTGATAAAACTTTGCCAATTTTTTATTCAAATATCTTATCGTAATCAAATTATGGGTCATTATCCAACTTAATCGCCAACACAAACGAACATGGTCATTTGGACTACATTCACTCCAACTGTTCGTGAAGTGCTTGAACAGACTGTAGCCGTCGACATCATAATGGCATGATGCGATGCCAAGAAAAACAGATTTATCATCACCATTTTGCTGAAAGTTCTCGCATCAACTGGTGCTCGAAGGGCCAGGTGTGTTCTTTCTCGATGCTGGGGTTTTTCACTGCTGCTGACCTAGAGAATCGCTGACGACATAAATCACTTCACCTGTGGAATGGGCTGGATTTTGAATGACAAGACCATTAGTTGGAAAAATAAGGGCTACAAGAGGAACCCATCAAAAATTAAAAAAAAAAATATATCGTCTACGCAAAATCAAATAAAAATAAATGTCCGAAGGAGAAAAGTGAGTTGGTATTTGGTTGAATCAATTTCCTCGGTATTTGCAGAGCGGTGGAGGCAGGATGTTGTTAAGGTTTTACTATTAAATCGAATGGAGTTGATGGAAGGATTAATTCAAGGCAGAAACAGTGTGCGTAATGGAGAGGTCTTATGTCTCTTGCTATGGATTCTGTGACGTTGTTAGGGATTGCGTCAAATTTTCGAGAGTAATTGGTTTTTCTTTGGACCGGTTAAGTCAGTGCTGTATATCCGAGGCAACGCATTACCTTCGTAACCCAGGTTGTGGGAATGGCATCACTCCTGCGCAGCATTCTTTTCAAACTTCCACAGAAATATTGATTATGACATAATCAACAATCACCACTCCTTAAGAGACTGGTTTGGCAATCCTTTATTTCACAGCAAAGCTGGTTAATGGGGCGTTCCTTACGAATGCCGTAGCTTTGAGTGCAATCCTTACAATGACCCGACATCAACAGAGACACAGCCAACAAATAAAGTACAACCCCTCTTGGGATCATTTGTCACTGTAGCATTGTTAATGCATTCTCGAATAAATGGGATGTGACAAATGTCACTTGCTCTGACGTCGGCAAGGCAAATTGTACTTTTTTTTTTTTAAATTCGCATTACATCATGCGTCTGCACGTACATTCCTCACTGTCATACTGAATGATGAATGCTCGTTGAATCGAGTGAAGAAAACGCAATCGCAATTCTTCTCGGGGGAGCTCTAGAAAGCAGTTAAAGTAATTCGCTCACTTAGGGGAATTGTTTAAGTCTTTAACTTTTAATCAAATGTTTACTTTCTTTTCTCGTAATAAAAGTACTGCTCTCATCACGGTGAAATTGGTATCTTAAAATATCAAAAGATGATCTCTTTGACTCGAGACAGTGCAGAGAACCGAAATTGTTAATAAAGTCAAGCAGGAGAGTGGTTCCTGGTGCACATCGTAAACCTGTTTGGCATTTTCAGTTTAATTATTCCCATGGGATTTTCACCAGCGGAAGAAAAATGGAACACACTCTGTGTGTGTGGGTCAGTGGAGGTGGGACGTATTATCAAAATGAATGGGTCTGTATATTGCGAGCGGAAATTTATTGAATTCTACGCGCTAGTGAGGCTAAGAGGTTTCTGGCAAGGTCTAATAGTGAAAAATGTAGACAGCTCACTGTTGGGTGGTATGTTGTCATGGATCATGTTTAAAAACAAAAACGTGTTTGATTAGGGTCAGGTTGTCTGTGGCCTTGCTTCCCATATGTTGAGATCATAAAAAACACTCCTACCATTCTGTGTCTAATTATTAACGAGTGTTCCATCTGGAAAGTCAGGTATTGTGAATAATTACCTATTTAGTGCCCGCTTTATGACCAAATTAAGTGTCTCTTAGTCATAGTGTCGATAGTTAACTTAGCAAGGTCGTAAGCAGAGTCACTAGGAATTGTTGTTAGAGTGATGTTAGTTCTAAAATTCAAATTCAGTCCTCAAGAAAGTTTGAAAAGGTCAGAAATTTGACCATGCTCTGGTTTTACAGCGCATTCATGCAATTGAGCAAATCTTACACATAAGAAATCAAAATTCACACCGACAGCGAAGTTCTTCGATAAGAATACAGTTTTTTTTCAACTGCTGCCTTAATTTCAAACCTGCATTAGCCCACATGTTAAAGCTCGAGCGTTTCAAAGGCTGGCAATTCAGTTTTTACCAGATGAGATCAAGGCTGATCAAGGTTAACCGTTTACCGCTAACGTAAAGGCAGTTTGGTCGAGTACAATGTAGCTTAAAATTTGGCTGCCAAATATTTATATATATATATATATATATATATATATATATATATATATATATATATATATATTTATATTTATTTTATTTCGTACTAAAGGTGTGATTGCAGAATTATGGTTCTGAATAACGTTATAGAATTACGTTTGTCATTCTTTATTCAATTTCAAAATTCAATTTCAAGACGACGCACAGTGGTGCCCTTGTATGGGGAACACGGAAACAAGTCTGTTACTGTTGAACCCGTTGACTGATCTTGATGAAGTTTGGAACAAAGTATCAGTGTCATAATAGATCTTAACGCTGTCAAAAAATGGTTGACATAGCACGAAGGATAACGCAGTAATCTTAAGTTAAAAATTGAAATAACACACTTTTTTGTTTAATTACACAATAAAAAAATATTTAATCACAATCTACAACTTTAAAATTTGCCTCAAAACAAAGCTTAGATTCATACCTATACAGAAAAATTATATTCAATACTAATTATTAACACACTTTCGTTGTGAAAACTAAAGTTAGTTTAATAAAGCTTGCGCTTAACTACTGAGTGGTTCATGCCCATGATATTTGCGCAATACAAGCATTTGAAAGGAAATATTAGAAAAATTAAAAAAAATGCCGAAAAATGCCCGAGGTTGCTCTACTTAAACGACTCACTCTTCTAAAGTGTAAAAATGTGCATTTTAAGTTTTGCACCATCGATAGAGAATATTGTAAGCTTTCATAAAAATATGGTTACCAGTTGGAGTCTTTTGAAGCACTTTTGTTATGCTCCACAAAACATGGAAGTAATAATAAAAATAATAATTCTTGGCACGACAGTCCACAGGGGGACAAGGGCCAAGCTTGCTCATCAACTACTTGTGTTGTGCGCGCTACTGTTCTCTTACGAGTAGAAGAGACCTACAGTTTTTGCCTGCTCCGAACGACGAAATTTGATAAGTTTTCATAGACAGTTATTACTCTTTGAGTGTTGTCAGCAGCTCGAAAGAGGTGGTGCCGTAAAAAATTCGAAAAATTGGTGTTGAGCTGGGAGTTGAACCTACACCCTTGGGGGTTTGAGCGTCGCACTCTACCCACTACGCTACGGCGGCCACATGGAAGTACTTTCCGCAAAAGGTGGCCTTAACCAAAAGCCATTCTATACAAGGCTTTTGGTTAAGGCAAAAAAGAAAAGGCTTTTGATGCAGTTTGAAGGTTAAATGTACGTCCTTTCAAATAAATATAACAGCATGTTCCAAGGTGGTTATTTTAAAGAAATATGTAACATCGAATTTTCTTGAGCAAGAATTTGAATTTCTAAAATTTTAAGGTCCCAACTTTGAAGCGACTCATAAGAAGTCGACAAAATTTCTGCTTTCTAGGTCCTCAAATATGTAGAATCGAAAACCCAATACCACTTGGCCAAGAACATATTTAATTTCACTTTTTTTCAGCTCGGGTACCACTGTGCGGCGTGTACCACCGGTTGCTTACACACGAATATTTTATATGGCGGCGTTTGCGGAGAATTAACGGTGCAACAGAAGCAGCACAATATTGATGTGTGCATTTGCGCAAATTTGTTGTTTTTCTTCAAAATGTCATTTTGTTTTTAGTGAAAGGCGCGTTTAGATAAAGCAACGATTGATTTTTGTTGCCGCCAGGTGATGCTAAATACAAAAAAATGCCCAGTCCTCAACGTGCTAAATTTGCTTTGGCATCAAAAGAAAGAAGGTCTAGAGGTTATTTCCTCACTGTTTTTACAATGTGTAGCCACAATTTTGTTATTTTGAACAAAAGAAAATCCAACTGAAAGTTTTCCTTTTATTCAATTCATTATCAATTCTCCTTTCTTTGCAAGGCTAAGTTATAAAGAAAAAATGGACACATATTTAACTCCCATCAAGCAAGAATGCAAGACTGAACATTTTTTGCATTTTTCGTTGGCCATGAATGTGCACTTTGCTACGGAGTGCATTAAGCCAACCTTTACGATTGAGTTCATGAGGAGTTTACATTCGTAAGTGATATTGAATAATAATAATAATTGTTGGCGCTACAGTCCAAAGGGGGACCAGGGCCTAGTTTGGTCATCAACTACTCGTGTTGTGCGCGTTTCTGTTCTCTCACGAGTACAAGGGACCTACAGTTTTTTGCCGACTCCGAACGGCGAAATTTAAGAAGATTTTTTAGACAGTTATTACTCTTTGAGTGTTGTCAAAAGCTCGAAAGAGGTGGTGCCGTGAAAAATTCGAAAAATTGGTGTTGAGCTGGGAGTCGAACCTAGATCCTTCGGCGTGTGAGCGTCGCACTCTACCCACTACGCTACGGCGACCACAGTGATATTGAATGCCTCGCTTTATAATACTCGGAAGCGTCTTTTTGACTTGAAGCTCAATATCGGAATATCTGAGGTTCTTGGACATCACAGCTAAGGACACGTGGCAAAGAAATTCTAAGGTTTGAAGCACTGCGTTCTTCTTCTTCTTGTGGCGCTACAGTCCGGGGTGGACCTGCGCCTCAACCAACATGCCCCTCCAGCCAGTACGATCTTTCGCCAGCTATCTCCAGTTGTGCTCTCCATGTTGGTTGAGGTTGAGCACTGCGTTGCTTTTAGTATAAAACGGAATATTTTTGTCTTTGACAGCAGTAGAGTCAAGGAAGTGAGTTTCTATTATATTACTGAAATTTAAAGAACAGTCCATCAAAAAAGGGAAAATGAGCCTCATCGTCTAATCAGTACAATCGAGAATAACTTGATGACCACACAAGGAACTAGGGTCTAGCTAACTAAGCAAAACCTCATGTTCTTAAAGTACACGTGTTGTGGCCACCGTGACGTAGCGTGTAGAGTTCAACGCTCACATGACGAAGGTTGCATGTTCGATTCTCCGTCTAAACACCTCGCATTTTTCACTACACGGTCTCTTCCGAGGTGTTGCCAACTCTCAAAAGTTATTACTGTCTACGAAAATGCTTCTTAAACTTCTCAGTTCGGAGTCGGCAGAAAACTGTAGGTCTCTTCTACTCGTGAGTGATTAGTAGCGTGCACAACACGAGCAGTTGATGATCAAGCTAAGCCCTTGTCCCCCTGTGGACTGGTGTATATGTTGTTTACGAGAGTTTTCGAACCCTGCGATTCGCAAATATTTGCAAGGGCTCTTTAGACATTCTTTACTACTTGGACTTGAACAGAAAGACCGAAGCAAAGCAGTCAAGTCGGCCTTCGTCTCATTAGGTCAACTAAACCGCTTAACTATTCAGATAAGATAAGTGTCGTCTGTTAAGTACTAACTGGATGGTGTCAAAGTCCACAGGGAGGCCAGGGCCTAGGTTGCTCATCAACTACTCGTGTTGTATGCACTACTGTTCCCTCACGAGTAGAAGGGACCTACAGTTTTCTGCCGACTCCGAACGGCGCGATCTGTTAAAACTTCTTAATAAATCGTGCCAGCTGGTGTACCAAAGGTAATTGCGATTATTTTTGATTGAAATAATTTTTGATTGTAATAATTTTTGATTGTACTAATTTTTGCCTTCAATGAAAAACTTTCCTCCAGTGAGTTAAAAACATCTTACTACCCGATGGAATGATTAGAAATTTCCTGCAAAGTTTCACGTATTCCATGCGACGTGAGTTATGGTTTGGCCATTATTAAACGGGACATTCAAATAAGTCAACGTGATTTTTACCCTCCCTACTTTCGCCGGACATGATAATGAAGTGCCGGAAGATGAAATACTTTTGTATTGTGAGCAGGAAGAATGAGTTCCCATCACTTACTGGACAGTTTGTAATACATTCCGCTTCTTAGTCTAGAATATCCGGTTGGGTTTCTCTCAATTCTTCGTCTGTGCCCGCTCCCTGTCCCCGTTTTATGGGCGATCCATTAAACATTTCCTCCTTGGGAAACTGCAGCAAAAAGAAGAAAACACGTCCCCAATTAATTTGCAGCTCCTAATCCATCTTTGCTCGCAAATGTATCAATTTGAAACTTCAAGGGTGTCAAGCAATGTTTTTTTTGCTTAATTTTAACCCTAGGTGTGGCATTAAGGTGAGCGGAAGAAGGGAAAAAACCTCATTAAAAATAATGAGATTACGTTGACCCCGAAATAAATAGGCAAAGTTTCCGCTAATCTCATGCTTGGGCGGCGTGGCGGGAGGAAACCTAATTTCAAATCCAATGCCATTGATTTTCTATACAAATCCTTTGAGTCTCGATGCGATTTGCTACTGCCCTTTATTGCGGAGATCAAGGAACTCTCTAGGGAAAAGTTTGCTTTTTTAATATATTTTGCGATAAGATACCGTTGTTGAGAACTGTAAATGTTGTTGAGAACTGTAAATGTGGAAGTCATTTGAGTGTTTTGATGAGGTCTGAAAGATTTAATGTTTTCGGGCTCACAACTGAGATATATTGTACAATGTCGGCTAAGACATCAACAGCTCCAGCGCAATCACTCGTTAAGAGAAAGCCTTCTATTTCCACACGCTTTGATATTTCGAAATAAATTTAGTGAACCAGAGTTCTGCTGAATCTTAGACAGCTTTCTGAACTTACTTTCATTGATTTCAGCTAGTTCGCCTTAGCTTTTGTAGAGGTAGTGAACAGGCAGGCTATTGGAAGTCAATTAGTTTCTGCACTGCAGAGTAAGTTCAAAGTTAATTAATTATATTTTACAACCTTTCAAAGCAGGCGGTTATTATTAAAAGTTGCAAGCCTTAAATCGTAGCTATCGGGGCTTAGATTGCAAAGTGCGACAATCATATGCAGAAAGTCCAATGTTCGGTTCCCAGACTGATCACCTCGAATTTTCACGGCACCACCTTTTTCCAGCTGCTGGCAACACTTCAAAGGTATTGACTGAATAGGAAAAAAGCCTCTCAAACTTCTGGGAAGAATGGATACCGCTGATTAAGTTTTGAACATCTTTTGAGTTGAACGACACTGTCGATCATGAGCTGAAAGGCACCTCTTCTTGAATTTCACAAAGTTGCCGCCTTAGATGTGCATCTCCTTCCTTCGTCTTCGAAATTCTTTACAGATTTTCTAGTTCATTGTCTAGTTGTTACTCCTCTAACTGGAAGTTTAACTAACTTTCCGATGCACTTGAGTGTTCTTCTTTTAGATGAGTCTGATTAAGCCCATTTTCTCGACCGCTTGAAGCAATGTCTTCTTCCACCAAATCTTTCACCGGCTTCATATGCTCGGAATTTTAGTTCTTCCTTGGTTGATGGGAGCACCTTCTACAACCTTAGCATTTTATTTAGCCTTATTAAAGTTGCTGATTTTAGAAAATCTGTAAGCTACTCCATCATACTGAATAACTTTTTCAAGAACATTTTATCTTCATTCTGAAAATTTTAGGGGTCGAATGGAGAATATCTCCACTTTCAAAATTATAGAAACGCAAATCAACACATTACAAAGTCTTGTGTAATTAGTATTTGCTGCTGTTTAGAGTTACTTTGGGTAACATCGTAGTGGGAGAAGGCTTTTCGGATAGGACATACGATCAGATAATGCGAAGTAAATTCTTGTCTTGAATTAATACTCTGCACTCAGCACCGTTCCGGTTATTACCTAGCAGCAACTCTATGCGACTTTTTAACGAAAATGTACATTCTGAAAGAGGCCCAGGTCCACCCCGGACTGTAGCGCCACAAGAAGAAGTACATTCTGAAAACGTGTTATTAAATAGTACAATTTTGAAACTACAATTTTAGAATTGAAGAATTGTAAGGAAATTAGTTTTATATAAGCCTTGAAGAACACACAAAAAAATATAAGAATTGATTTTTATAATTTCTTTAGCAGAACGCGAAGCTTAAATAATTTTCCAACATGAATAGCGGGTTTAATTGCACTTGCTTCACAATACAATGTACAATACATAGAACAATGCCACCTTGTCAACTGGTGTTTTCCTGTCAGAACAGACAATCCAATCCCGCTTTAGTCCTCCCAGATTTGGAATATTCAATTTTCTATTCAGTTATTGTCTGACAACGAAGCAGATTGAGATTCTCGAAAATTACCTCTCAACTGCTTTTCAAGGCTTTTTATAAACTCGCTGTGTGTCATTGGTTTTTTATTGATTTCTTACTTCTGAGTTCCAGTTAAATATGAAGGAATTTTCTTCACAATTTCAAATAATATAATATATGGAGTTGTATTGTAGGCAGATCAACTCCAAAATGGTGGAAAACTCTTCGACACGTCTGTTATATAACATTCTTGGAGTAAATGTTGTGGGGTCTAATCAAGACTATGATGTGACAATATCGTTGAAATGAGAGTTTTGCATCGCGTAAGCAAAAAAGACGATATCGACAAGACGATATCATTTTGGTTGCCTTATATACTCTCCAAATTGGCAATTGTGATCGTCCTGACGATCGGTTTTTAACGATAACTATTTCACTCTCTGGAGGCCGTGGCATAATGGATAGAGTGCGACGTTCACGCGCCGAAGGGTCTATGTACGATTCCCGGCTGAACACTTGCAATTTTTCACGCACCACCTCTTCCGAGCTGCTGACAACATTCAAAGAGTAATAACTGCCTAAGAAAGCTTTTCAAATCTCGCCGTTCGGAGTCGGGAAAAAACTGTAGGACCCTTCTACTTGCGAAACAACAGTAGCGCGTACAACTCGAGTAGTTGATGATTAAGCTAGGCACTGGTTCTCCTTGGGACTGTAGTGCCAACAATTATTAATTATTAGTACTAAGATGTGTAAAGACCTTCTTGACAGTTAAATTTTTGTTCCTTTTTGCCTTTTGTTTTTTTTTGTTGTTCTCATTGTTGGGTTTTGTTTGTGTTATTTACTTTTAAAAACAAAAACATTGGTGAAATTAAGTTTATACAAGTGGTCGCCGTGGCGTAGTGGGTAGAGTGCAACGCTCACACGCCGAAGGGTCTAGGTTCGACTCCCAGCTCAACACCAATTTTAAGAATTTTTTACGGCACCACCTCTTTCGAGCTGCTGACAACACTCAAAGAGTAATAACTGTCTAAGAAAGCTTCTCAAATCTCGCCGTTCGGAGTCAGCAAAAAACTGTAGGTCCCTGTAGGAGAAAACAGTCGCGCGCACGACCCTAGTAGTTGATGAGCAAGCTAGGCCCTGGTCCCCCCTCGGACTGTAGCGCCAACAATTATTATTATGATTTAGAGGTGTCTAATATTGAAGCGAGAAAGTGGAATTTGCTGTTCTTTTTTTACCTATTATAAGCACTTTATTGACAAACTTTGCATGCATTGAAAATCGTTTAGAACAACTTTGCTATGTACGAAAACTCGATGAATTGAAAGAAAATCATTTAACGCTACACATGAACGTTTGTGATTTGTTAAAAAAAAACTAGTGGAAAGAAGTCAATTTTAAAACGATTGATAACTGGTGATGAAAAATGGGTTATTTACAACAATTTCAATCGGAAATGAAAGTGGGGCAAGTCAAGTGAACCAGCTCAAACAACATCAAAAGCTGATAATCATCAAAAGAAAGTTATGTTGTGAATTTGGTGGGATTACAAAGGAATTGTATACCTTGGACTTTTACCAACCAAGCAAACGATGTCTGCATTGAACAACTAACAAAATTGAAGTATGGAGTTGAAGAAAAGTGACCCGAGTTGTCAAATAGAAAAGGTGTTACATTCCATCATGACAATGCAGGGCCACACACATCAAAACTCTTTGAATCGTAAAAATTTCAATAGTGATGATGACGTCAAAATGAACCTGGTTCAGGTTTTTGCTGATGAAAAGCAGACATCTTATGTGATGCTGCTTGAAAGATGGCAGAAGGTAATTGCTCAAAATAGGCAGGACATGAAAGAATAAAATAAATGTGGCCGCAGTGGCGTAGTGGGTAGAGTGCAACGCTCACACGCCGAAGGGTCTAGATTCGATTCCCTGCTGAACACCTTAAACTTTTCACGGCACCACCTCTTTGGAGTTTCTGACAACACTTAAAGATTAATAACTGTCCAAGAAAGCTTCTCAAATTTCGCCGTTCGGAGTCGGTAAAAAACTATAGATCCCTTCTACTCGTGAGTCGCAAAACAAGAGTAGTTGCTGAGCAAGCTAGGCCCTGGTCCCCCTGTGGACTGTCGCGCCAAGGAATTATTATTACAGAATTATTACAGAATAAAGTTATTTCGTTCCAAGAAAAAATTATCCTTTATTTTCCTTAACTTTCCTAGTTGCCGACTCTAGAAGTTCATTTGCCGTATTGATAACAAACTATCAAGTCCCCTGAGAGGAGACAACCGAGTAAAAAAGTGAATGCGAATGCAATTCATAGTTTTGTGTACTACAAAATAAAAACATTCTCAGACTAACAGAGCAGTTTCAAAGCACTTTTTAGTGGCAGGCTGTGAACAATAAAAAGGGAACTCTAGCAAAGTTAGCGACCCTTGTGTCTCTATTAATCTTTGTCAGTAAATATGAGGATATGCCTGAAATGATCCGGCACTACACTTGCATTTTTCTTAAAGAAAAAGCCACAACAACAATGAACATAAGTATACTCTAGAAAGGAGTTTTGCACTGACGCAGTCTTATCAGTCTCGAAGTGTCTTGCGAGTGGCAATTGTCTCTTAGTTGAACTGTTTCGAATACCCGAACAGAAAATGGCGCAACGATAAGCTTCTGACGAATGCTAAATCACTTGAATATGATCATAAAAATCAGTTCGGTTGGAGCAACCACAAGCGAATGACTGCAACTGCTCTGAATCGAATCGCAGTTCAATTGCCGCTGGCTTGCTAACTAACAGTGTTTCCATTTGCCCACTTTAAAGGCACAAAATGCACAGAACAAAATTTCCAAATATTCCCTGCTCTTGTATTGTATAAATAATTGAATTGTTTGTGCATTAACAACCAGCTTTCTAGACTTGATGACTCCTTTTACAACCAACAAAACCAGCAGCGAAAGCCAAGTGATATTAAATTTGAGTGAATTGGAAAACTACCCAAGCAATTAGCCTAATTCGTGTTTCCCCGCATGACTAGCGCTATAAACTTGAATATTTCCTCTTAAGCCCTCACATTCTTTATTTTCCTGTTCATTTATTTGAAACCACCATTAAATTGACCAATTGACTGGCCGTATTTCACAACCATTCGTATCCTTAGAAAGGTGAGGCCCAAGAAAAAGTATGTATTTTGCCCTTGAAGTGGTCATTAAATTCCGATGGCATGCCTACCGAGCACGTGCTATCGTGTCAATCAACAGTCAACAGTCGTTAATCTGATTTCAAGTACTTTCAAACGCGAGTCGTTCGCCTAATCCCTTCCCCTCCGTCTTACGTCATTTCGTTTTCGGCAAATACCCTCCACTGAGTCGTATCGTTTTCTGGTTGTCATGGTTGTATATTCTCCTCCATACAATGTCTTCTAGCCTCCCCCTCCCCCCACCAACCAGATTTATTATGATGTATACAGCACGACCATCATGGTGCTAGCTGCGAACACCACTCTCGACAAAGCTGTCAAATCTAATGTCAAGACGCCATCAATCTTCAACTTCAATAAAATGTCAGTATGACATTCTGTCCATGAATCAACTGTGGCAAGTAAACGCTTTTAAAAAATTCAATACCTCACGGTAGCCGCCATCGTGTGTGTCCGTGTCTGCGTTATCTAAGATCTTTCCTGTGTTCCGAGTATTCCCCAATTCGCCACCGAAACAACCACCGCGCACTCGGCCGAGGATGTGCTTTCCCTCACGTGTCGCCCCCCAAAAAAGGGGGAAACGGACACAGTGTTGTATCGAATTACATCGTTAAACACGCCGCTGGGCAAAAATCTGAAACAATGAACGCGTAGTGCGAAGGGAATTGACCCTTCACTGAAGCGATGTGCTTTCGCACGTCTCCTAACTCCTCAATGATCGTTAATAACAATAACAAATATTTATTTATAGCCCCTTGAACTGCCCACCCATCGATGAGGGGGCGATTCGCCACCAGCACGTCAAATGCGGCACTGCGGCCACCACGTGAGGATAAAACGTGATACGTGATATGTACTCAAAGGCCCGTTGTTCCGCCTGTTGTGGACAAATGACACGCAGTCGCCGCCGTTGTGTCCGTTTACTGTCGACGAATTGAGGTGATAATCGATTAATTAAAAACACACGCACATCAGTGATACTCAACGGAGCGGGTGAACAGCGATTTGATCGCTTGTATCCATCCATTGAGGGTCGTGTCCACTATTTTCCCATTATGTGGGACATCCTGTTGCCCACATAAGTTGTATAACTTCCCAATCGATGCTTATATTCCTTCAATGGCTTCCAATTCGCTTTCGTACTTTGTTGTAGGGGCAAGCGCACCCCTTCGTCGTTCGGCTAGAAAACGGCTAATTCCTTGCCCGTTGTGTGCAAACCAATCGATTGTGGGGGTGTATTTATGCCGGAATTTGAATTCGCTTCGAATTATACCTCGGGCGGGCGATGCTCATCGAGTAAATATTTACTCGTTCATTGCCCATCTTGTGCCTCTTCAGGTGCACCCTGCCTGTGATGACCGAAATCAATTTCCCGGATTCAACGACCGCCGCACACCTTCTCCAACGATTTCTTTTCAATTTTTCCTCATTAGGTTGGCGTTAATTTTTTTATGGTGCTTAGCCTGGTTTTTCTTGCTCTGTTTTTGTTTTTGTTGCTCATTGTTTATTGCCCCCAAAGCGTTATAATGATAATAATGGACGGTCTTGGGCAGGCTATTAAGTCCTCTCATATTTCCCCGCGTTGGCGTGATTATGTTAGCGCGCCGAACCGATATGGTGAAGCAGATATATTGCCCGAAAATTAATCGCTATGGACAGCAAATGGTTGATTTAGGGCCTCCCCCAAACGCCACGGGAATAAAAAACGGGTGCAAATGGATTTATGGAGGCGGCATTACCACCCAAACATTGCCGTTCGCCTGCGATAAATATCAAACATGGGCGCGAGTGAAATACGCTCGAATTACGTCTAGGGGCAGAACGGGTTTGATGTTTGGAGAGCTCTTAGACATGTCGGGAGCTAGAAGTTGTCATAAAATTCGTTTGTGCTGGCTCGGTATAAGTGCTTCGGTTCCTTTGAGGTTTGTGCAGGCTAATGCTTTATTTATCCCTTTGCTACACTTTGGCAGGCGGCAGCGCAAACAAACTTTACCAAACGTCTCGGAAACGTTCTCGTTCTCGGAACGCTGTTCCGTTTTTTAGGAGCGATAAATTCAGAACGCTTTCATAAAATTAATTTATGAGTTGTAGCCTGAGTTATACGTTGGTCTGGGCATTTTCAGGACTGAAGACGGGCGAGGAAAGACGCGATATGATCGAATGAGTGTGTGATTGTTGGCGGAATCGATGAATTGAAAGAGAAAGGCCCTGAATGAAGTGTTTATGAAAGTGGCGATTTATTTTATTAGCTCACATCACGTCTCATTTGGCCAACATTTTTGGAGTTTGTGTGCTTTGTCCTTTTTGCCTTCTTTTTTGAATATTAAAGAAATGGGGAATTAATGGAAAGAGCAATACAGCTTTAGAGGTTGGAAGACGGAAAGACGCGAGATGGCTATACCTTAAAAGATTCGTTGCGGCGTATTTCGAGTTTTTAGTAGTACTAAGTTTGGGAGCTCATGATTATGGCCAACATCTCAAGATCAAGGTCAGATTATCGCCCATAGACATCAATTCATGATTTCTACTGAATTAGGAAGAAAATGAGCCTTCAAAATATAACTCATTCACCGAACCGAACTGAAATTCGCGCACTTTAGCGGCTGTAGGCAAATTAAACTTACAAATCTCCACTTATTAAGGTTTTGTTTTTGTTTTAAGTTTAAGTCTTTTGTAAATTCTTCGGCTTAGTATCAAATGTCATAGTTTGGACATTTTGAAATTTTACCGTTCACAGAAGTTTTGTTAAGTATTTTGAAAAGGCTCGGATTCAGTTCAGTTAATTTGAATTAACAATTAATTGATAAGCAGTATGATAGAGTGCGACGCTCACATGCCGTAGGGTCTAGGTTCGATTCT
The DNA here is from genome assembly GCA_955652365.1 of Eristalinus aeneus. Classification (NCBI taxonomy): domain Eukaryota; kingdom Metazoa; phylum Arthropoda; class Insecta; order Diptera; family Syrphidae; genus Eristalinus; species Eristalinus aeneus. The sequence goes on along the minus strand of OY019130.1, from coordinate 127,891,061 downwards.
CGGCTGAACACCAATAATTTTTCACGGCACCACTTCTTTCGAGCTGCTGACAACACTCAAAGAGTAATAATTGTCTAAGAAAGCTTCTCAAACATCGTCGTTCGTAGTTGGCAAAAAACTGTAGGTCCCTTCTCCTCGTGAGAGAACAGTAGCGCGCACAACACGAGTAGTTGATGAGCAAGCTACGCCCTGAGCCCCCGTTAGACTGTCGCGCCAACAATTATTATTAGTATTTCTGTCAATTTGTGCCTGAAACGTTAACTGCTGAACAGAAACAAGGTCACATAAGGACATTTTTTGTGAAAACAATTTGCTATTATACCTGGGGCGCACAATTACGTATATCACAAAAAAAAAAATAAGAAAAGTCGTAGGCATAACTCAATTTAGCCTTCGGAAGATGGCGCCACCTGCAATTTGTTTCTGATCTTGGAAGCGATTGCCAACTATATTGGAATGGTGTGATATTTGTCAGCAATAATAAGTGAGCATCAGTGTCAGTTTAAGACAACAATCTTTTTTTTGGCTCTTCGAAAACATCTAAATTTGTCTTTAATAAACAGAAGTTGTCTGATTTTTTTAGATTTTGGTTTTAAATTGGAAGAAAAGTGCCACTGAAGCTCATCTAGTGTGAACCTGATCGACTCATAATGCAGAAAGTGCTTCAACCTTACAGAAGTGGTGATTTTGGAGTTTAATGCACAGAGCGTCTTGAAAAGCTCAAAAAGTTTGAATATTAGGAAATGGAGGCTTTATTGGATCAAGATTCATGCCCAATGCAAATTGAACTTGCCGAATCGTTGGGAGTGTGCAGCAAACAATTTCCGTTAGGTTGAAGAAACTCAAATATATTTACAAATAAGAAATTTGGATCCCGTGCAAGTTGAAACAAAGAGATACCGAAAGGCAATTTTGACCTCTGAAATGTTTCTTGAAAAAATGAAAGGGAGGAGTTTTTGTACTGGATCATGATTGGAGATGAAATGTGGATGTACTAGGATAAACCCGAAGAAAAAAAATTCTATACAAAACCTATTAACCCAACCCATTTTCGTCTACATGGACGCCAAAGAAAAACATTCATGGTTCAAAAATCATGGTCGACCGAACCAAGACCGGTGTGGTGTACTATGAGCTATGAGTTCCTTAAATCAGGCGAAATCGTTGATGGGAATCGTTATCGACTACAACTAAAACGTTTGATCCTTGTATTGAGTGGTAAACGGGCGACCGGAAGGCAGGACCATGTGATTTTCACTATAGCGATCAAAAACATCTTGGAGGAGTTGAAATGGGAGGTTTTTCCCCGCCCGCCATATTCTCTAAACCTTATCCCTACTCGTGTCTTTTGAAGAAATCAAAAAATTATTCAATGATTGGATCGATGCAAGAGGAGACTCATTTTTAAGAAACTTAATGTTGTCGAAAATTGCCATAAAGAGAGGTAAATACTTTGAGTGATGCATTTTGGACGTTTTTTTCAATAAAAATTTTTCTTGAACACAATGAAGAGGAACCGAATTTGTTTTTCTAACATATCCATATTTTGATCAATTTTTGTTGAAAGCGCAATAATTGATAATAATAACTGCATGGCGCAACAGTCCACAGAGGGACCAAATCCTAGCTTGGTCATCAACTACAGTTGTGCGGGCTACTGTTTCCTCACTAGTAGAAGGGACCAACAGTTTTTTGCCGACTCTAAGCGAAGGCGAAGTTTGAGAAGCTTTTTCTCAGATAATGAATACTCTTTGAGAGTTGTCAGCAGTTCGAATGCGCGTTAAAAATTCGAATTGTTCAGCCGAGAATCGAATCTGGGCCTTCGGCGTGTGGGCGTCGCACTATACTCACTACACCACGGCGGCCACTGAGAGCTTAGTTTAGAATATTTGAACAAAAGTGAATTGAACTCAGACCCTTGTGTGATGTCTGGCTACTGCTACAGTCACCAGAGATATGGCACCGATTGAAGGAACCCTTTAAGGATTTCAGGACTACACCCGCCGGAAGGGTAATATGTACCGAGGTATCAAACGATCCTTCTGATATCGTCTCCCTTAAAATACACAATAAAACTTTGTTTTAGGCTAGTTTAAGTGGGCCTAGTCTTTGCAGTCCTTGAATCATTTTCCTGTAGGACTGCTGATGAATGGGAAATCATTTGTTAAGTAGCATGTTGACGATACTCCAGACCACAGACTATTTGTCATCTCTACATGTATATGCTATCTCAGTTTGATTTCAAGTTAAATTGTGTAAAACTAATTGTTATTAAGTATGGTGTATCAGTTTTAAATTCGAACACGAACAAAATATGTTCACAGTTGAAAACTACGAGGATGTATTTCGAAAGTAATTAATTCTCTGATTGAACAGGTTACGTGAACCAATTTAGTTTGGAATTACTCCACGCTGTGCATCTATATTTAACGGAGCAATCCAAATCGATGTGGTGTTATTTTTAATTTGTACGGTTTTGAGAATTGGTTTGTAAAAGATTAATTCTTTCAGAGGGCTCTTTGAAAAAAACATTTGAATAATCTGACATTCTCCATTTTCCAAATTTGTTTTTTTATGGCTTCGTGTTCCAAACAGGAATCAGGTTAATGTGCCTTCTGCTTCATTTGCGTATATCCAAGTTTTGTGAAGTGATTTGAAATAATTGGATGGAAATGCATTTAAACTAGGAATTGGGGGCAATTGAGGTTAAGTTGCACCCTAGAATGTGATTTATCAATCGAAAAGCGTTTAAGCTTGCATAAAATGTCGTTGAAAAGAAAGAAAAGGATCATCTTATGACTGCGTGTTCTTTTTTATAGATGGAAGTTGATTTTGAACTCAATCAAAAGAGAAAACTGTGACATGAATTGGGATCCAGATCGAAGAACTTTTTGTACACCCTGAATCCTATTGAAAACAAAAATCGAGAAAATTCAAATCAATATCAACCTCTGTTTGCAATTTTTCTACCTTAAGCCTTTTTTTCAAATCACACTGCCATCTAAGACATACATTGAACCAAGATTTCAATCAAGAGAGAGAGCCCTAAATTCAAAAAAGATTTTTTTTTCATTTCCAATCCATGCTTCACGCTTCTTTCTTCAAATCATATACATAATCGTCGGGCGAAAATTCTATTCTTCCTCAGCTACTAATTTCTTTTCTTATTCATCCTCGATGTGGGCAACTGAAAGGACTCCAGGGAACCATTGTACCCTGCTATATCCATTCAGCAACCTTTACAACACAATTTTAATGTCTATTTGTTAATTAGGACTACCATCAAAAACCTAAAATCAACCTTACATTTTCCTCTTCTAAAAAACTCTGCAATGAGACACCTTCCTGTCTGAACACTCACAGAGAATCCGCAAGCAATAACAATCGCACAGCAATAATTCATATCAGATGAAGAAATTAAACAGCGGTGATTGTTATTGCTCATCCCATGCAATAAAAGCGTTTAATTTATCTGCAAAATGTTTAGTCAAAAGCAAATAATCATGAATGAAAGTCGTATTCCTGGTCGGCCTGCGTCACCCCTGTGTGCCACGGAAGAGTGCAGTTAAACCGCCATAAACCACAAAAGATACTCTTTTAAACGTTCAATTACTTTATGCCTCCATCGGTGTTCGCAAACTCAGACACCGCTGACGCCGCAAAACTTGAAGTATCACCTCTCCATCAAATTGAGGTAATTGACAGTCCCGCGATTCAGTGTTCAAACAACGTCAACGACGCTTGAATGTTAGCACCAAGGGGGCGCGCCGCCGTTGTTCGAACAATACAGCCAAACTGGGTTTAGATAAGATTTCCAGGGAAATGGAATTAAAATGAACATTCACTCGTTCGTCTGGCATGCAAACAAGAAGAAGTTTATTTTCAACCTGTAGAATGTTTATGGGGAACATGTCAATACACCATCAGCCGTCATCGTCGCCGAAGGTGGGAGGTGCTGGCGGTGCGCCGGTGGAGCACAATCTCCCAAGTCTGGAAAAAACAAACAAACAAACACACATCGCTTCGCTGTTTGATGTCGGACAAGTTTCATTGATTCCACGTTCCTGAGTAAATATTTGGCTGCACCGCCAGCTACATCTAATGAAACGCCCCCAATGGCGTTAGTTGGGACTGGTGTATTGATTGTGAGCCTCATGTGCCGAAACCATGCGGCTCCACACTTACTGCTTGAGAGCATGAAGTCATATACTTTACTGGTCGAATCTGAGTCTAGACGCAGTGCCACGGACAAACACAAGCGTAGATGTGGATTGTAGCTTAGATTCGCTTGCAAAACAACGATGACGACCACGTCCTACCCCATGGGTTAATTTGTGTACTTTCTTGTGTTCTCTGTGTTTTTTTGCCGCTTCTTTATATTTCCGGGGTGTGACTACCCCATCACGACATGGCGAAAGCAGGGGCAGCGGTGCGGCAACATCGTGCCACTAACCAATGCCAGTCGCTAATCTTGCACGCGAAAGACATCGATTTTATTTTTGATGAGCCGATTTTTACGTAAGACCCTCCAACGGGGTTGGGATTGGTCATAGAGTCTTCTAGACCAACCACGCCAAAACCGACGTGAACGCACTATCAAGGATATTCATTCAGAACTGAAATGTTTTGCCTTCTTTCTGCCGGGGACTCGACTATCGCTCGTGACGGAATAAGGAGTGAAACGAAGGGCGTATAAGTGAAGGCAGATGTAAGGATGGCGGGCGGTTGATGGTGGTTGCGCGAGGCGTGAGACCTGCAGCGTATGTAGGGAAAATGTGCAGCAACGATAGTCGTTATTTCTTTTTAATCAGAAATCGATATGGATTTTATTCCAAGAATTGCTTACTTAATTGAACTTTATTGCACCCTTAACTGCGTCAGTTTTACATTTTTAACATTTACTGACGTCTGAGTGAACGCTAACGACGGTTGTTTTCTTGAACTCGAGCAGATATGGGTTCCTTCCTGCATGTGAGGGCTTTCAATGACTGCAATTGAAACGATGAATGGTGATGAACATCATTGCCTGTAATCGAATTGCATTTGAATTGAAGCACTTGTTTTGCATTTGTGCTGCCGTCTTGATGGAACTTTGAAGATGTGAAAAGGTTTTAGAGGTCAACTGAATATTTCTGCAATTTCTGAAATTGGAGCTTGAATGTGTTCGCGAGTCAAATGAAGTTTAAAAATTCAAAAGAAGAAAATTGTCTCAATTCATGCATCAAATCTCAGAAGAGAGCATATTTTTTGAAAAGGTGGTGAGGCCAAGCACAGAGTGGAATGTTTCTGAGCTAGTTTCAGGCAATTAATCTTGGATCTGATAAACGGAATCGGAATTAAACACTCACAGATATGCTGTCATCAAGGAAGCCCAGACATCATTGGCGTCTCGGACAGAGCGCCACACTAGACGGCACTTCGAGGTAGTCAGACGCTTCGTTTACATTGGCTCCATAGTAAATTGAAATACTTAAAACGGTAGGAAATCAGACGCAGATTCACGTTTACCAATTGCTGTTACTTGGGGTTTAAGAGAAAACTGGGGAATAGACTTCTTTCTTGAAAGACGCGCATTGTATGAGCGCTTGATCCTCCCAGTACTGCTTTACGGTGAGGAAAATTGGCGTAATTAAAAGCGGACGAAGAAGTTTATAGTCTTTTCTAGTGAAAAGTTCTGTGTGCGATTTTTAGTCCTGTTTCCTCTGATGGAATCTGAGGAGGCTGCACATTAGTTTGCGCCTCGCCAGGTGTCTTAGGGCGCTTAAGCTGGGATGCGCTTCACTACTCCAGCACAAAATTCTTCTAATCCCAGCCATAAAGTCAAGGCAATAGGGAACACCCTGGTTAAATAGCCGCATACAAGGGGAGAAGACATCCAACCAACTGGGAGCTGGAGTGCACAATTAAGCCAAATAGTTTCAGATCGTTCAGGATGCAGAGGCGTATTGGCTGAGGCCCAGGTTCACCTCAGTCTTCTTCTTCTGCTTGTGGTGTTACAGTCTGGGGAGGACCTGGGCCTCAAACAAACATTATTCTCCAGCCAGCACGATCTTTCACCAGCTGCCTCCAGTTGGTTGAGGTCCCTATTCACTTGTGTGCGCCACCACAGGCATGGCCGTTCTCTGTTGCATTGTCCCAATGGCTTAGATTCGAAGTCTTTTCCGGCCAGAGCAGTGGAGTTCATACGCTCTACATGGCCTAGCCATTTAAATTATTGTATCCACCTCTGCCGTGGCATAGTGGGTTGAGTGCGACGCTCACACGGCGAAGGGTCTAGGTTCGACTCCCGGCTGAAGACATCGAATTTTTCACGAATTTTTCGAGCTGCGGACAACACTCAAAAAATAATAACTTTATAAGAAAGCTTCTCAAACTTCGGAGTCGGCAAGAAACTGTAGGTCCCTCTACTCGTAAGAGAACAGTAGCGCGCACAAAAGTAGTAGATGAGCAAGCTAGGCCCTGGTCCCCCTGTGGACTGTCGCACCAACAATTTTTGTAATTATTATTATTATTATCAGTTGCACACCTACAAAGATTCCAGTTCAACGTGTGGGATGCTTCCAACAAAGAGTTAGCATTCAAATATCACGAAATGTGAAAGTAGCTGGTATTGCAGCATGAGAAATGACAATATCAAAAGAGCGTACAGAAGAGCGTCAACCTTATTTACGTGACTTATATATTTGATATGCAATGAAGCAACTGTCCATTAGTGAGATCCGTGCTCATTGCTTTATTCTCCACTCCTTCTGAAGAAACGTTGTCTTACCAAGTTCACCAGTTTCAGTTCAGCTTTTTTCTGTTCTTTAGGAAAATTTCATAAAAATGAGAGCAATGGTGTCAAATTTGCATTGTTTACATTTTTGTTCCCGTAAGACTTTTAACTTGTTATTCATTTGAGATATGCGACTTGAAAGAGTTTCAGACCAATGACTAAAAGCCCCAACGATTTCCAATCATCCTATCTGCTTAAAATCAACACTTTTTTTCAAATCATTCGGAGAAAATAAGTAGTTGTCATGCCGGCGCCCGTGAAAAAGACATTCACTATCATGAAGACAGCATTACACACTCGTCCTCAAAGTCTTTTGTTTCCCAGCTTTGAAATTCGGAACCAATTGGAATGAACCAGAGACGGATTGTGGTCATTTATCGTCTTAGAGTTTCCGACAATACATACCACTTTCGGTTTACTCGGTTTTGTTTTAAGCACTCATTCGTCTTCCGCACCCATCTCCATTTGTTTTCTGTACAGAGACATTTATTGAATTCCCCAGGCATGCAATCTCCTTGAACTCTTAAATCCCACTCTCGTTTATTTTCCAAAGCAGTCTTATTTGGAATTTAATTCGTATCAGGAACTTCCAAATCAATACCGTGACGAAGCACTTCTCAAAGGTTTCTGTCTCAGGTACAAGCATAAAATTCGAATTTATCATTTCACTGTCGAATGCAATTATCTAATGAAAAGTGTTTTCCATGCTGTACTGCATTCGAGTTGTGGACATCGTGCAGACATTCAGGAATGTGTACGTGAATGCATTGCTGTTGCCTTGGCACGGGAGACCAATTTCGTGTTGGATAAATGTTCGATTTCCGTGCGTTTTAGATTTCCATATGCACGACATGGTTGATGCTGAATGGAAGCAAATAAAACACGGTGCTTCACATGTTCAAGGTCGATTTCGTGTTGCAAGCATTGTTGGGTCGGATGGCATTTGTCAGCGAACACTTGCAGGTGGACAGTACAGCATTTATTGAAGAGTAGAACATTTCTCAGATGCAAGATATGTAGGAACGTTGCAAACTTTTGTTGTTGAAAGTGTCAAAAACCCTTGAAGCTTCAAGATTCCTGAGAGAAGAATCGGGAGATGCCAAAAAAATTTCGATGTGTCTAAAATTCATGCCCAAAATCTTTTATGCACAACAAGTAAAGATCCAAAAAATTCGATTCGAAAAGAACATTTAATTCTTTGTTTATGTTTGGGACCGCTTGAGTACTTAGAGTGAGTGTCAAAATCGGCTAATGTTTATTTCTGCACACAAATTGCCAAGTTTTGATATATCGGAATTTTGGGTTTCTAGGGTGTTTTACTCCTAGTCAAGGATTCAACACTGAAAATGACTAGGCCATGTAGAGCTTGCTCCGACCCGAAAACTCATCGAAGTCGAGTTGTTGGGACACCACAATTGAAGACGGCATACGTTAAGATGGCGCACACAAGTGGAGAAAAACCTCAACTAACTTGGAGTGCGCAATGGAGGCAACCGGCCAGCGATGGAGCTAGCTGAAGGGCAGACTTTTTAAGGCCCAGGTTCAAACTGATCTGCGGCCACATTAAGAAAAAAAAAAGAAGTAGAAGAAGTAGGATAAGCAGAAGAAGTAGTAGAAGAAGAAGAAGAAGAAGAAGAAGAAGAAGAAGAAGAACAAGAACAAGAAGAAGAAGAAGAAGAAAAAGAAGAAAAAGAAGAAAAAGAAGAAGAAGAAAAAGAAGAAGAAGAAAAAGAAGAAGAAGAAAAAAAGAAGATGAAAAAGAAGAAAAAGAAGAAGAAAAAGAAGAAGAAGAAGAAAAAGAAGAAGAAGAAGAAGAAGAAGAAGAAGAAGAAGAAGAAGAAGAAGTAGAAGAAGGAGAAAAGGCATTTTCTGCGCTTCGAGGTGGGACTTACTTTTTGTTACTTAAAAGCTTTGGAAATTTCGAACTTCGGAAGCTTCACTATAAACTAAGTACAACTTAACTTTAAGAACTTTAGTAAAACTTGACTGTAGGGATAATTTGTTATGTTCCTTTTGTACATAATGTTCTATATGCACCCGTCCGCAATATAAACTTGGGGACAGTCTTAGAAAGTAGCGATGGCTTTGGCGAAAGTCAACTCTTACAATTCAAAGTTGTTTAAAACCAAGCAAATTCTTTAATGCTCAAGAATCCATTTCAAACGCGTGTTGTAAACATTAGATGGAGTGTGTGGAAGGAAATAAGTTCAGCCAATGAAGAGCTCATTTCCGCTTCCAATTTTGAAAACCGACACTCACCACATATTCGTCGATTTAAAGGCCGCATATGACAGTCTGCATAGAGGCGAGCTATACAGTGCCGTGTCCAGTTTTGACATTCCTGCCAAACGTGTCAGATTGTGTAGGATGACGTTGGAGAACTCTCGCTGCTCTGTCAAGGTCAATAACCTTCAATGTCAAAAAAGGTTCCAGGCAAGGCGACGCACTGCCATGTGACTTCTTTGACATCATCCTCGAGAAGATCGTGCGAAACTCACAAGTCAACACCAGAGGCACGACCTTTCAAAAGTCAGTTCAATTGCTACCTTACGCTGATGACATTGACGTGGTTGAGCGAACACCGGGAGCTGTCAATGAGGCGTTTGCGGGCACTGAAGCAGAAGCGGCTGGAATGGGTCTGGGGCAAAACAAAGTACATCCTGTCATCAAAAAGAACGCACAGTAAGGTTCAATAACTATATCTCTCCAAACAAATTTTGTAAACTATAGAAATTGTTAAAATGATGCCAAATAATAATAAAATAAAAAAAAAAAAAAAAAAACATCGACGTCTCGGACGGAGCGTCACACTAGGCAGCAGAAACATCGAGGTAGTTAAGGACTTCGTCTACCTCGGCTCCGCGATAAACAGGGACAACAACATCAGTACCGAAATCAAACGCAGAATCACTCTTGTCAATCGCTGTTTCTTAGGGCTGAAGAAGCAATTGAGTAATAAAGCCCTCAAGGCTTTTGAGGCTCAAAGGACTAAGCTCGCTTTATATAACAGTTTGATCATTCCAGTCCTACTATTGGAAATATTGACGTTACTAACAGCGGATGAAGAAGCCCTTAATCTCTTTAAGAGACAAATTTTGAGTGCGATTTTCGGTCCTGTTTGCATTGATGGCATCTGGAGGAGAAGATAGAATGACGAGCTCTATGGGCTGTACAGCAACATGCGCCTGGTAGAGAGCCATCGGATACAACGCTTAAGATGGCTAGGCCATGTAGAGCATATGGACACCACTGAGGATGAGGTCCAGTTCCACCCCGGACTGTAGCGCCATAAAAAGAAGTAGAAAAAGATTTTGAAAACCTCTATGAGGTTATTTCAATTGAAAACAACAAAGCTCCAGGCTTTCAGTGACTCACGGTGAAACTTTGGCATAAAGAAAGTTGTCTAGCAAGTGTGGGACGATGAACTTATGCTCGTTCCATACATTTCGATTGACTCCACAATGTAGACCCAATTTTGGAATTAAGGTGTCGCCCGGTAACAAGTACTGGCGCTAATACATGTCGAGAGTTAACCTTAAAGTGCAACATATCGTCTAAAACACGAAATCACAAAAATCGTCACGCAACCTAGAAAATGTGTACACCAGAAAGTATTAGCTGAAAAGGCTTATGAATGCCAAGTCACAAGCGGTGTTGTTGAATCGAAGTCAGCACATGAAAGCATCCTTTTTTGGCCCAAAGAGGCAATAGCCAAATTTATTATACTGTGATTCAGTTAAGGAATCTCGTTGACTTAACTGTTCCATTACTCTAAAACTGTATGTTGTAGAAAATTATTAGAGTTATAGTTCATTCATTCAGCGCTCGGTTCTTTTGTGAACGGTGACGTGGAGCGTAGAGTGTGACACTCACATGCCGAAGGTTCAGTTTCTCTTCCCAACTGAACACCTAGCATTTTTCAAAGCAACAACTCTTTCGAGATGTTGGTAACACAATCAACAGTCGTCGTCTCGGCCAAAAGTAAATCACTGCAAAGTACCACAAAAGTTTTTGAAAGATCAACAAAAATTAGCAACCTCGGAATTGCATCTCCTCAACCTTTCCTATTTATAAGAAGACAGATTGCGAAAACCTATTTCCTCGCAAATTAGCTTTCCTATGTACTTGACACTTGTTAACTAGCTTGTCTCTTGACCAATTTCAATTCAGCATAGATAACGAGGACACCGGCCACCCACTGTTTGTAATAATCCTCACGATACCTACTGCACCCTCTTCACAATGACTATTCCCCGAATGAAATGCAAATACACTGCTGATTGGAAAATACAATTTCATTCTTCATTTTGATTCACATGCGACTGCAAAAGGTGATGTTTTCCAATTTTTGTCGACCGATTCTGCAGGAAATTGAGAAGCCATGCAGCAATGAGCACGATAAGTGTCCCCTTTGACCATCCCGTCGCATTTTATTTTCTTTCAAACAAAGTTCATTATAAAACAGAATGCCCCCAGCAGATTTTATTCATTCGCATTTTGTGACATTCCCATCAGCTCCAAGTACACTCACTTTCCGTCCAGTCCTGCACACGCCTCTGCGATTTGAATGAGCATGAATGTCCCGGGCATGTATCAGGCCATTCAGCACATTTGCAGTGGACAGCCTGTTCACACGACTTCTTCAGCTTATGAATTTGTCAGGTCAAAAAAATGAAGGTCACCAACTGCACTTACTATACGGGCTGACGAACTGAGTCAAATTAAGCCGCAGTTAATTTCAGGACCCTATTCCAGGCGATGGGTTTGCAGACGTTTAGTCCAAACAAATTTCTCTTTGACTCCCCCCGCAAGTGGGTCACCGCCCCCTCCACAGCGCAGTGATTGATGGGAGCTGTATTGTATCGAGAATGTCCTTGATTGCATACACGTCCAATACCCCACTGCTCATTGAGCTGCTCGTGGCCTGTGGATATAGTATTAATATACCCGATGGGATGGCCTATTCAAACATCGCCCATTATCCTGCCAAAAGTTCTGATTGAGTTACCCGATAAGCTGAGGTCCGCATAAGCAGTTGGGAGATATGTCGGAGCGGAGACTTGAGCAAACATCGTTTGTACACAATCAATGGACGGATTGTGTTCATCTCTTTCCAATTAACTTACTCGAGGCGTAAGACGCGCTGGAAATGCCAAAAGTTATGCTTCTCATAAACGAGCCGCCGTGGAATTTGTTGATTTAATTTAGCCTCCTCATTACGCCGCCTAATCCTTGGAGCACGAGGAAGTGGGGTGAGATATTATTTAATAATTAACGATGTTTATTACGGAGCAACCCCTTGATTGGTCATAAACAAATGTTAAAGCTGTCGGCAGATCGTTAGGGAGCAGCACAAAGAATGCTCCTCTCCCGCTGCAACCCTCGAATTCTTCAGCATAATTTAAATCACTCCACAACGACCCCGATGAAAGTCATTAACATTTGAGAGGAGTTTGCCGTCACCGGGTTGACAGAGGGGAGAGTGCAAAAAGATTATGAACTGAAAATGGAGAGAGAGTGTCAGCATCAAGGTGACAAGTGGAAGATACGCAGAGTCGTCCAACCCAGAGAAACAAGCAAAAGCTGCTTTCAGAAAGTTACTTTGCATTGTCGTAATTTTTGTACTTAAGTTGTTCTCTTTGGAGGTGCTTTCTGTGCTTTGATGTGAGTCGGATTGGGCGAAGTTTTTATTTTTCGCACCGGTTTCACGGTCTACAATAAAAGTTGGGGACAAAGTGCACTCAATTTTCAACGAATTAAAAGTTTTCAGGAATGAACTTGGGAATGATAAACCTTGTGGATCGGGAATGAGAAATATTCTGTCATTCGCTCGAGGCAAAAGATAAGTTGTAAAACTCGCCTGAACACTGTCACTGATGAGTTGCTATATTGCGAGCGAGGAGGACCACAGTTATTAAATTGCATGTGACCATCTGTGGTTAAAGCACTATGGTAGTGATTCTGCGACAGGCTCTTTATATACAAGGACCAATGTGACTAGTATACCACAACAACAATTATTATTAATGTGACTAGGCAACCATGTGCGAATGCTCTGTCTAATGTTAGGATGAGACTGTTACATCCCGTTAAATCTGGGCTCCTACGAGGGTTAATAATTAATAATAGTTGTTGACGCGACAGTCCACAGGGGGCCCAGGGCCTAGCTTGCTCATCAACTACTCGTGTTGTGCGCGCTACTGTTCTCTCACGAGTAGAAGGGACCTACAGTTTTTTGCCGACTCCGAACGGGGAAGTTTGAGAAGTTTTCTTAGACGGTTATTACTCTTTGAGTGTTGTAAGCAGATCGAAAGAGGTGGTGTCCTGAAAAATTCGAGGTGTTCAGCCAGGAATCGAACTTAGACTCTTCGGCGTGTGAGCGTCGCACTCTACCCACTACACCAAGGAGGCCACACTACGAGGGTTGGCTTTTATATTTCTGGATTAGAGAACAAAACCAAAAATTAATCATCGAAAATAGCTTTATTGGTTTTCAAAATGTTCACCATTAAGATCTATACACTTTTGCATGAGTTTGAATTAACCGTCGAAGCACTTTTGCTATTCTGATTGAGGTATCCCCAAAACATGCATTCTGAATGCATCAATCGCTTCTTCAGGTGTCGAAAAACGTTAATCTCTCATTTTATTTTTTACATACGTGAATAAAAAGAAGTCATTCGGTGCTAAGTCAGGACTATACGGCGGGTGACTCATCAAATCGGTGTTTTGAGCGCTCAAAAATGCAGTTGTTTGAGCCGATGTGTGAAAGCTCGCATTGTCGTGGTACAGAGTGATCCGTCTTCGGCGGTTCGTTTTTCTGATTTCTTGGCAAATAAATGGTTGTGTACCACTCAGAATTGACTGTTCTGCGTTGTTCTAGTGGTACAGTTGCGACATGTCGAGTTTTCCGAAAAAACTGGCGACCATTTGCTTGGAAGTGCTTCGTGCGCAAGCTACTTTTGTTGGATTTGGCTCAACTTGAAACACCCATACAGTCGACTTCTGTTTACTTTGGGGCTCATACGCGTAAATCCACGATGCATCACCTGTCATAGACGTCATAGACGTGTTTCGAAACACCGCTATCGTAATTTTGGAGCATTTCCTTCGAGCAATCGACACGAGCCTCTTTTTGAGTGATTGACAAATTGTGTGGGATCCAACGCGAACAAATCTTTTTGACGGTCAAGTGTTCACGTAGTATTGAATGTATGCTGGTCCCACTAATGCCTAAGGTTATCTCAATCTCACGATAGGTCACATGACGATCTTGCAATATCAGTTGGCGCACAGTATCAATGGTTTCCGGAACAACAGCTGATTTTGGACGACCTTCACGAAACTCGTCTTGGAGTGAACTACGACCTCGGTTCAATTCACCATACCATCGAGCTTCATCGCCAAAATTTGAATTAAGTTCATCGATGCACTGTTGTTGAGTTAATCCACGTCGAAGGTTGTAAAACAGAATCGCACGACAATTTTCACGATTTAATTCCATTTTTTTGGCAAGATGAATCTTTTAAGTTACTGTAAACAACACGCCGTGGCGTAGTGGGTAGAGTGCGACGCTTACACGCCAAAGGGTCTAAGTTCGACTCCCAGCTCAACACCAATTTTTGGAATTTTTCATGGCACCACCTCTTTCGAGCTGCTGACAACACTCAAGGAGTAATAACTGTCTAAGAAAGCTTCTTAAATTTCGCCGTTCGGAGTCGGCAAAAAACTGTAGGTCCCTTGTACTCGTGAGAGAACAGAAGCGCGCACAACACGAGTAGTTGATGACCAAACTAGGCCCTGGTCCACCTTTGGACTGTAGCGCCAACAAATTTTATTATTAAACAACACAAATAGCGCTCGTATGTCAAAACGTTCTGAGTACGTATAACCTCAAAAATGTGAAACTTTACGATAGAGCTGACAGTTGACGGATTGCGACATTTGGATTGCCCAATCTCGAAACGTTAAAGGCAACCTTCGTACTATTTCTTATCAAAACCTCATCGTCATGTTTTGTTGCTTTGCGTTTATGCCCGCAATGACACTTCCGATTGGAATCAATTGATTAAGTGGCCTTGTGTTGAGCAATAATCCTTACAACAATGGATTTTGAAACTCCAATGTGAGCTGAAATCTCCCAACGCGTGTGTGTACCGCATCTGGTTTTCCCAGCGCGTGTGTGTACCGCAATGACTTGTGCCATCTTTTCTTTTGGAATATCCATGAGGTCTTAAAAAATAATGTATGAAATTGTATGATTTTACTTTTTTTCCTTAGAATGGAGCAACATACCTCTGCCAAATGGAGCAACGTAGAACAGCTGAATTAATATATGTGTTTGATCAACAAAAGCATTCAAAAAAAATACTTAAATTTACCAAAATTTTTAAAAAAAAAGTACAAACCATAGTCTACTATCAAAAAATTAACAAAAAAATTGCTTGTCCCAATTAATATGCACACGACTGTACTCTGCCTGCTCTGCTTCTCTTATTATTGTAAAGTTTTTTCGTTGTATCTGGAATCTCCACCTTCAGAGCAATGATGGAATTCATCAGAAGAAGGACGACCATTTGTACAATCATCGAAGGAGGAATCCTTTTAACAAAGTTTTCCTTGAAGTTGAGGCTGGAACTTCAATTTGTTCAGAACGGTGGGCTGCCCAGCATAAGGACTTGTAGACAAAAGAAGCCATTAGCCCATTGTTTAGCGAATGTTCACGTGGCGAATGGTAAAAGTGAAGCCTTAATATTCGATGCCTCGAGCATCGTCAGTGGAATTAATGAATTTATTTTTTTTGACGTTAGGAAACACTGGGAGTACTCAGAGTCAAAAACTGGTCCTATGTACAATTAATTAATTTATTCAACATGAGTTATTTCATTTTTCGGATAACATTCGATATGAGTTTTTTTTTTAACTTAACGCCACTGCGTTCTTCAAAAATTAAACGTGGCAACCATACAAGTGATTAATTCACTCTTCCTTGTAAAGTTGCGCCAAATTGAAAGAACCCTTATTTTCCCATCCCCGATTAAAATTTTCAATCTATTGATTTTTTCAAATGTAAAAAAAACAAATAAGAAACAATTAACATTGCCCGCAAATGTCAAGGTCAGCAAATATGAAATCCCCAGCAACTGGTGAAGCGTCTAAAAGTTTCCACGGCTGGGTCATTCGTCCAACAATCAATATTTGACACACTTTGAAGTATATTGACATGATTTGGTGAAGAAAACCCTCCTCTCACCGTCGAGTTACGTCACACACATCCTTCGCATGCTTACAGTTTTAATGAAAAAGAATGACTGTTAACTCCTGTCGAGCTGACGCAAAAAACAACAAAATCCAAAAACTTCCCATTGCGTCACATAAGAAGAAATTGAAAGCGAAAGGTAGACGACAGGACATCGGACGTCGGACGTCTTGAATTATCAGGTTTAAGTCGCCTGCGGGTGGCATGTTAAATATTCAAATGGTATTTCCTTCGGCGCACACCTACACGGCACACGGACGTAAAAGTCGCATAATCACACGTGACCAATTAATTTACTGATTCCACATGATTTATGCGATACACGGCAGGGCCCAGAATTATTTATGAGACACGCAAGTTAGTGCGCTCACTGTAATTTAAGAAAGCAAACTTTTGATTAATATCCAGCAATGCCTTGCGCAATCAGCATCTGATCTCTCGGCCGTGGAATGATTTCTTTGCGAATTATCAAACATTTCTTTTCGCTTGAAGACTCTTGTTATTTTCGAATTCGAACCGAATTACGCGCACAAAGGACTCGGCAAAGGGATGCCACATGAAATATCGAGGGAAGCGAAAGAAAAGAAAATCAAATAATTGAACTGTACATCATTTAGACGTTTCCTGAGATTCGAGAACCCTGCCATTTTGTTGCGGAACACAAAGGATACACTAGAGACAAGGACACGTTGAGAATTGGGTTTTGACTTCCTCCCATCATCGGATGCTTCGGCTTCAGCTGGGGATTTATAGGCGATTTTGTACGTGCCAAGTGAATTGAATCCTTCCACAATAACTCCTTAATCACCGTTAAATGTCAATAATAAGTATCTTATGGGTGAGCAGAACATTAATTCGAATCATTAATCATTTTTCGTTAATCTGAAATCATTTGTATCCAGCGAAATCCCCCGTGACATACTCTCTCGAAAGTGGAGTAATGCGGATTTAGCGGTTGATGCTGGCGGAAACTTTGCTGGCACCAGGGTGAAAGGTGCTTTTTAAGTGTGTCGGATTTTTGGGAGCAGTCAAGTGGTCTTAGCGACGTTATCGTGAGTGAGTCATGAATTGAATATCGTGTCTATTTGATTTATAGATCATTTTTCGGGCGTAAAAATCTTGAGTGTCGTGGAGATGTGTCGACGTGCTGTCTGCGTTCTGAAGTGGAAGAGTGCTTGTTGGCTTGTTTGCGGGGAACTTTAGAGGCGAATCTGAAAGTTCATGGTCATGTTTATTGATTGACTGCCACCAATCAAAAAGTGAATAACAAATTTGACAAGGACATAAAGTTCTTCTTCTGCTTCCAAGGAGGGAAAACTTAAGAAGCAAGGATGGAGTTGTGCGACGGGCATGCTATGCATGATGATTTGCTACGATTTAAGACAAGCACATAGCACCATACATGACATAAGGAAGCTCACAGATTAACACTGAAGACACGAATTTAAAAATAATCCTTTTTGTTACCCACCTACGCGAATAAGATTCAGATCAGCAAAAATTTTATGTAGGCAGGCAAAGCAAGCCAACATGAGGGCCTTCATAAATGGCCTTCAGGCTATTGAAATTTTGAAGGTCAAATGTATTGGCATTGCTTCGTTCAACGTAGTATTCCTCAGTTGGGTATAGGAACAATCTGGAATTCTGGGTGCCAATGAAAGATTATCTTTGAAAAGTGTTCTGCATCCCACAGAAAAGTGTTCTACAGTTTACAGTGTCCGCAGATCAAACGAGAAGAGAACTTTACGCGCCTTAAAATTTTGTTCTAGTGAGGCCATAGTCTTTTGTCCGGTCCCCAAAGAGGCGACCACTTTGATTGCGCCAACTATCGAGGAGTCGGTGTACTCAACATCGTTCTCCTCCCCTCTCTGCCGGATTGAGTGAGCGCCTGAAACAGTTTGTCCGCATTCTGAGGCTCTTATCTGTGAGCTTCCAGGTCAGAGCATTCCACAATAGACCAGATCTTTACTTTACTGCAGATCCTGGAAAACACTCAAGAAGTGCAAATCGACACTCACCACCTATTCGTCGATTTTAAGGCCACATATGACCGTGTGCATAAAGACGAGCTATACTGTGCCATGTCTAGTTTTGGCATTCCTACCAAACTCGTCAGATTGTGTAGGATGTCGATGGAGAACACTCATCGCTCCGTCAAGGTCAGTAATGAACTCACCGAGACTTTCAACGTCAAAAGAGGTTTTAGGCAAGGTCACGCACTGTTATGCGACTTCTTTATCATCATCCTCGAGAACACCAGAGGCACGATCAACACCAGATGCACGATCTTCCAGAAATCAGTTAAATTGCTAGCTTACGCTGATGACATTGACGTGGTTGAACGAACACAGTGAGCTCTCAATGAGGTGTTTGCTGGCATTGAAGCGGAAGCGGGTGAAATGGGTCGGGTGGTTAATGAGGACAAGACAAAGTACATGCTGTCATCAAGAAAGGACACACAATATCGACGTCTCGGATAGAGCGTCACACTAGACAGTAGAAACTTCGGGGTAGTCAAGGACTTTGTTTACCTAGGCTCCGCGGTAAACAGGGGCAACAATATCAGTACCGAAACCTAACGCAGGATCCCTCTTGCCAATCGCTGTTTCTTTTGGGCTCAAGAGGCAATTGAGTTATAAAGCCCTCTCTCGAAGGCCTAAGCTCGCTTTATATAACAGCTTGATCATCCCCGTCCTACTCTATGGCTCAGAAATATGGACGTTACCAAAGGCGGTGAGATAGCCTTCAGCCTTTTCGAGGGGAAAGTTCTGTGTGCGATTCTTGGTCCTGTTTGCTTTGATGGCATCTGGAGGAGACGATTTAATGACAAACTCTATGGGTGGTACAGCGATATGCGCCTATTCAAGCGTCTTCGGGTACGACGCTCAAGATGGCTAGGCCATGAAGAACGTATGCTTCAGGCCGAAAAATCTTCGAATCTGAGCCCTTGAGACAACGCAACAGGCTAAGGTAGCGCACACAAGTGATGAAGGATCTCAACCAACTTGGAGTGCGCAACTGGAGGCGGCTGGCAAGGCCACGCACTGTCAAGTGACTTCTTTAGCATCATTCTTGAGAAAATCGTACATAACACAAATAAACAACTGAGGCATGATCCTCTCAAGGCCAGCTCAGCTGCTAATTTACATCGATGACATTGACGTGAGATGAACACAGCAAGCCGTCAATGAGGCAATTGCTGGCATGGAAGCGGAAGCGGCTAAAATGATTCTGGCGGCAAATGAGGGCTAGACAAAGTACAGGCTGCTATCAAGAGGGGAGCATCGACGTCTCGGCCAGAGTGTCACGTTAAGCAACATAATCTTCAATGGCAATGACTTCGTCTTGGCTTCGCGGTACTCCGCTTACTATCGAAATCATACGCAGATTCATTTTTGTCAATTGCTGCTTCCTTGTCTTCAAGAGGTAAATTAGTAATTGAGCCTGTTGGGGTTGTTCTTTTTTAATGGAAAAGATTCAACGACGAACTTTATGGGCTGTACATGTGTCTTCTCAAGCGTCTTCGGAAAAAGAAAAAGCCACGGCTAAAGTCAAGAAAATTTCGATAGGCAAGAGATAGCCGCCTACGCCCCCGTGGAGTAGTGTGTAGAGTGCGATACTCACACATCGAAGATCTAGGGTTGATTCCCGGCTGAACACCTCGAATTTATTACGGCACCACCTCTTTCAAGCTGCTGTCTAAGAAATAGCTTCTCAAACTTTGCCTTTTGTAGTCGGTAATAAATTGTAGATCCCATGTACTCGTGAGTCGCACAACACGAGTAGTTGATGAGCAAGCTAGGCCTTGATCCCCATGTGGACTGTAGCGTGACCCAATTATTATTATTATTAAGACGAGCTATACAGTGCCATGCCTTGTTTGAGCATTCTTCCCAAACTTGTAAGAACCCTCACTTGAGAACCCTTGCTGCTCCATCGAGGTTGGTTACAAACTCACTAAGACCTTCAATGTCAAAAAAACGTTTTAGACAAAACGACGCATTGTTATGCGACATTTTTTTGACATCATTTTTGAAAAACTCGTGCGTAACTCACAAGCCAACGCCAACAGCATGATCTCCCAAAAGTCAGATCGATTGCTAGCTTACGCCGACGATTGTTCGTCCGGTTATTGGCGTGATTTAACCAAAACAGAGATCTGTGTTGCGAATGTGTCTGGCGGTAAATGAGGAAAGATAAAGTATATGTATGTTGTCATCAAGGAGCAACACACAATACCGACCTCTCTGACAGAGCGTCACACTAGGCAGCAAAAACTTCTAGGTAGCCAAAGACTTCGTCTAACTCGGATCCGCACTGAATGGCTAAAGAGGCATTTTGGTAATAGAGTCAGCGAGAGGGGCTTAAACTAGGCTCACTTTGTATAACAATTTTATCCCCCATTCCTGCTTTATGACGCGCAAACTTAGACGTTAGGCAAAACTTAGACGACTTAGACGTTAGGCAAATCAAGAAGCCCTAGTCTTTTTGAGAAAAAAACTTCGTGCGTGCGGTCCCTTTCAACGACGAACTTAATGTTCTGTACGGTGACATGCGATTGGTCAAGCGTCTCATCTCGACGTATAAATAAAAGTCTATGTACGCAGTTCTTGGACATCCAATTAGTGTGCTTGGTTCGGACGAAGAGATCGACACCATTGTGCTCTAATGCCAAGTTTCTGGTCCAATCTAATTTAAGTCACAAAACAGTCTGTCGTTTGCATATCTGGAATGAAAACGGTTCAAATATCCATTATGAGGCAAAAGAATCAGGGTCTGAACATCATGAATGCAACTGACGAAACAATCATCCCTCAACAATTCTTCGGACACAAATAGTCCTTTAACATAAAGTGGATCGTATTTTTATATTTTTGTTCGAATGAGTTGCCCCTAAAACAACATATTTGTGAGTTTAATCAACAGCAGCCGTTTACGGAACTTCCTTTCCCAGAACTAATAACAATCAAACTACATATGTATATGCTTCCCTCCAAACTGCCTTGAATGCATGAGAGACCACGTTGAAAGAACTCTTTAACCAATTTCAATCACCAGGAGGAAGAGGAGATCACACACTCCTGAATTATTCATCACATTCCTCGACCAAAGTCTCCTCAAAGTCGACGAACCGAACCCACGCTCAGTTTATCCATAAATCGCATTTTTATATCCACGTCCAGCATTGGCTACTCCGCATACGGAATCCTTCCTCGCTCAATTCAAAAGCTCAGTCATTTGAAGAGAAATCGTTTTGGACGATTGATTGGTCGCCGCCCCCGCTCCGACCACCCGTGAGGTTTTCACTTAATCAAACTTATTAAAATGCCTTCCGACTTTTAGGGTTTCATCAACCGCTTTTGAGGTTAACCGTGAACGTGGTCGGCTCGGGCATTCACTGTGCGAGGAGGCATTATGCTTATCCGGGCAAACCGTTTTTAACCTGTTTGACATTTCATGGAGCGGCTTTTTTGTGTGGCGTCATAATCCAATTGACCATTACGCAGATTTAGGCAAGTGCCGCTTGAGTTTGTGCAAAATCCGAATTCATTCCGGGGAACGAAAAAATAGTTCGGGTTTCTGTATTTAAAGTTGACCCTTATCAGGGCACTACTTGAGCGGTCTTGATGATGCAATACAAACATTTGAGGACTTAATTCGAACCGAGGCCTGCTGTTAATTTGTTATTTTTGAGTTTTTAGTTACATGACATGAATATTCCGAAACGAATGAAAGTGTGCTTTGGCAGAATCAATATTTGATAACCCACTGAGTCGGGGGCATGTTGGCTTTTTCGATTTCATTGGGGTTACGTTTGTTGATTTTGACAATTTTCCAGGGCAGACAAATTTACTTTGCATGCAGGGGGTTCATGTGTCGGCCGTTGGCAACGGGGAGGACACTTACTGTGATTGAGGGAGTGGAATATGAGTTTTTGGGTAGTGGGACTGGGCGGGTTTTCAGTTTTAAAGAGTATGTGGCTTGTATGCGAATGAGAGCGTTTTCAATTTTGTCCTTGCTCGCAACTTAGGCAGTAAAGGATGGCGCACAAAAGAAAAATGAATCGCCGAGGGGGAGAGGTGCTCAGTAGGCTTGTATACAGGGACAAAATTTCCAGGATTTGTACTCAACCTCAAATCAACAAAATTGCCAACCTCCACCAGCAACGCCCCATAAAACAATCCGGTAATGAATG
Organism: Eristalinus aeneus; assembly: GCA_955652365.1. Taxonomy (NCBI): domain Eukaryota; kingdom Metazoa; phylum Arthropoda; class Insecta; order Diptera; family Syrphidae; genus Eristalinus; species Eristalinus aeneus. Next base: position 127,868,831 of record OY019130.1, on the reverse strand, counting down.
AATTTATCACCATCCACTTTATCGTGTGCCCCTTCTGCGACAGCATTTATTGGACACTCTTTTTTCGCGTTGAAGAGTAAAGTTCATGCTCCGCAATGAAAGGCACGTTAAATTCTTTTGCGACGACAGCAGCATTTGCCCACGAAAATGAGGTGAATAAGCAGCAGTCGGTATTGCTATGCAAATGGACACATTTTACAACCGGGCGCCCATAAATCAGAGACAGGTATGACTTAAATCGGGAAAGTCGAGAATTTACGAACTCAATAGAATCTTGATAGTCCCTGTGTATTTCTGTGTCAAGTGGCTGCTTGACGGAATAAAATATGCCAGCCTTCAGAATCATACACTGTAGGATGAATCATGTTCCATTTTTCTTGGCGCCTTGGATGTTGAAATCTGTGAAAGGAAGTGGAGACGAGTAGAAATCCTTTCTCAATGAAATTGGTGTAGTAATTTGTATGTTTTATAGGTTCATTATAGTAACTTCGATTGTCAGTATCTGGAAACTAGGTTTGTAGTCTTCTTCAAAAAATGTGTGCAATTTATTTAATTCAAAGAACCAAGTATAGATGCAGCAGTAACTTTGATTACATTGTGGATTGATGTGGTGAACTGATGTGGTGCATTGATGTGGTTGATTGATGTGGTATATTGTAATGGTGGATTGGTGTTATAGTTTGGTGTGGTAAACTGATGGTGGTGGATTTATGTGGTGGATCGGTGTGGTAGATTGATATGGTGGATTGATGTGGCGGATTGAAGTGGTGGAATGATGTGGTTGATTGATGTGGTGGATTGATGTGGTTGATTGATATTGTATAGTGATTGGTGTTGCGGATTTATGTGGTGGATTGATGTGGTGAACTGATGTGGTGGATTTATGTGGTGGATTGGTGTGGTAGATTGATATGGTGGATTGATGTAGCGGATTGATGTATTGGATTGATGTGGTTGATTGATGTGGTTGATTGATGTGGTGGATTGATGTGGTTGATTGATATTGTATAGTGATTGGTGTTGCGGATTTATGTGGTGGATTGATGTGGTGAACTGATGTGGTGGATTTATGTGGTGGATTGGTGTGGTAGATTGATATGGTGGATTGATGTAGCGGATTGATGTGTTGGATTGATGTGGTTGATTGATGTTGAACAGTGATATGGTGGATTGGTGTTGTGGATCTATGTGGTGGGTTGGTGTGGTAGATTGATGTGGCTGTTTAATGTAGTAAGTTAATTTGATGGTTTGACGTGGAGGATTGATGTGGTGAACAAATTTGGTTGACTACGTCTTTTATAGATAATTATGGATGCTGTCTACAAGAAGGGACGGAAACGATTTCCCTAAACATCGTCATTTTAAGTTAGTTGACAAATGGGGCCATCTGTTACTTGACGAAAGCTGGGGCAGCGGTCTATGTAATGAGTAAAACACTCGTTTACCTTTTCATCACCATTCTTGTGTCATCAATATGACACACAATAAAAAAAACAAAAAGAAACAACGAATGGATTAGTTGCAGCTGCAGTTCTTAGAACTTAGTTTTATGACATAGAGTCTCGTACATTACGTTCTATACTGAATGGTCTCAAATAGCAAAAGTCTCCGGTTTAACTCCAGGACTGAGCGTATGAAAATTTTCTTACGATCGTAAATTTTCCGAGTTCAAATTTCGTTATTCAGAGTTGGAAAAGAACAGAAGTGAATCAAAATTCTTGTTTGCCATCCTTCCAACGTACTGATATCAGTTTTGCTGAGACTTGACTTAACCTTCATCAGTTCCCTTGTTATTTGAACGTGCCGTCGTTTAGCGAAGTTATTAAATTATGCAAATTTCTCTCCAGTTGACATATTCCGAAATTGTTAGAAGTACCCACGACATGACACGACAGGCGTGAAATATCCATGTATGCCTTTTCCCAGAATCTGTCGCAACATTAAGCCCCTCCCAATTGAATATTTAGTCTACAGACAGTTCAGGCGAAAGCATCAAACTCCACGATTGTGCAGTGCTGTGTGTGCTTTATCTTTTACCAGATGTTTCACTTCTGGGAAATTGGGACCAGTGCTTGTCTGCATGAGTCTGCAAATTGGCACTCCGTATGGCATATTCCAGGTATTTTGTCTCTTCCGAGAAGTGCTTTCTATTTCCAACCAAGCAAATTTGAAGCTCGAGTATGTCAAAAAAAGATTTCCATACTTTTCAAGACTACTAAACTTCGGAAGTATGAATTGGCTTCAAGAGGCTTATAAAACTCGCTGCATTAAACGACGGCACTTAACACGTGAAAAGACGCAAAACAAAATATAGAATGTGCAGCAAGAGTGATTCCTAATGTCCCAAGTAAGACTTGAACAGAAGCTGAGTTTTGAAAAGGTTCCCCTTTGCACTTAACACGTGAAAATATGCAAAACAAAATATAAAATGTGCAGCAAGAGTGATTTCTAATGTCCCAAGTAAGACTTTAACAGTAGCTGAGTTTTGAAAAGGTTCCCCTTTGTGTATGCAAACATTGGCAACATCTTCCGTCAAACACAGAAACAGTTCACCAGCTGATCCTGCGCTTCATTTCCTTTCATCTGATACTCTCGTTTCTATTGAATGTCTACCGCATGGCGAGACATTACCAGAAGCGTACGCAAAGACTTCCAATGAAGTCAATGGATCACATGTTGTCAAAAGCATCATAAGGAACACACCAAATATTTTCGGACACCTACGCCCCAGGTCTAAAAATACAAACACATTCACTCCCCCTTCTGGGAGAAGAACAAAGCCAACAGTAATATCGCACGTCTGATTCAAATCTTGGCAGAAGTGTAGAATCGACGAGAATTCTATTTGGACGCCGCGAACATAATCACAGTCAAGTTTGAATACATCGCCCGAGACACCGAAATCTCTTATTCACGTAAACATTCGAGCGCCTTTCACACTTGACAGACAAACTAAAACACAGAAGTACTGCTCGAAGTCCCAGAATCGAAACGAATCGCACCAGATGCCCGCCACATACATGTGAATGTGTGCGGGTTACAGAACAAAACTACACACTACATTCGTGCTTTGATCTTAAATAAACAGCATTTCGAACATTCAAGTGTCAAAAGAGGGACGCGATCCGTGAACTCATGCTCGGTGGTTGCCAAATGACTCTGACACTTGTACGGTGCTCATCTGATCTCTAATTGAGTCTGCTCCCCTCGGGATGTGCGATCACCTCATCAACTGGTCAACCTCTCAGCGGCCAGCCTTAACCCATTTTCAAAGTAACGGCCGGCTGTTTGTTTACGAAAATAAATTAAACTATCTATTTCGATCGAGCTTGTCTAATGGACGCGAACTTTCAATTCATCAATAGCAAGTGTTTTTATTTTCTGTTTATTTTCTGGCTCCCTCTCTCATCCTTTCAGCGGAACGCTTGCTATCGCTGAATGAGCCGTTCGCGGCGACGAAAGGGTGGGGCATCTTGAATGCCAGGGAATGACAGATGCCGCGAGTTGAACAAAAATAAAATCGCCAGTCAGCCAGGGGGAGCGAGAAGCGCACTCCAACAGGTGATGGGTTTCATTGAATCCGTTCGATGAAAACGGAGCGGTGATGTGTGAATTCTTGGAAAAATGAAAGGCAGCGTGTATTTTATTTATTCGCCCACCCTGCTCACAAGCATCTTGGATTAGAATTATACAATGCGCGGCATTAAATTAAAATATTTGACGCCGTCAGGTGAACCGTTATACACGAGGGGTGGGAAAAAATATTGTTCAACGCATACATCACGACCCCCTCACCGAAATACAAACGAAACCAGCGGCAATTTATTAACTTGGCCGATCACACGCATTTTGCGGGAGGACACGACGCGAAGCCTGGGGCAGATTTGCATCTGCAGTAGGGGTGTTTACTGGATCCCCGCTGTGACGGTTGGGGAATAAATTCACTTAATCCGTTTATCATAACTTTTATTTTCGCATGAATCCCAAATATTTCGAATGCAAACAAACAACTTCAGGTGCCGCCGCAGTGTTTGGGGTTTAGTTTCTGGCTGGTGGTTGCTGGTTGCTGGTTGCATTCTCAGCGCTTTGAGGTGAATGGATGTGGGGGTTATTCTTGGAGTATGAACAATTGGTTGAATCTAACCATTGTGCTGTGAACGGATTTATGGCTTTCTGAGAAATGGAATGACTAATGAGCTGACTTTTCACGCTGTATGTGGGGATGGTGGGCAACTTTAAAGACTGGAATGTAAATTTAAAGGTGAAAATGTTCAGTTTCCAAATTACATATGTGCCATTAATGATATATTCTTTCAGAAGGGATTTAAACATTTGGATACATCTGTTGTCCACGATCTGTGATATATTTCATTTTTAAAATCTTACTTATTCCGATTACAGCGAAAAGTTTATTGATGTAGGGAAATTTTTTAAAGTTCGCTCTTCTCAATTGTTTGCGAGAGCACGTTGAGTGCGAAAAATTGTTGCTCCTAGTGGCGATACATCAGTTTGCACACACAGTGTGGCTCAGGTTTCGAGTATGTACAAACACTTACGATAAGTACATGAGTAGGTAAAAGTGGCGGTCGGTAGTTGTTAAGTCCACTTGTTCAAGAAAGCCTCTTCCTGGGTTCGAAACTGCACATAGTCATAAGGGGTGTTTTTTTAAGAGCAATAGACAAGTTTTTCAAAAACACATAAAATTCAGAAAAATGCATGAAATCTTTATTTGAGTCGATAGTGCGGTCCATATAATTTAATGTTTGAAAATTATTTCATGCAAATGTTGACCTTGACTGCGCCTCCAATGGTCCATCCGCTTAGTCCAATTTTGGCATACTCTTTCCAAAACTTCGGCCGTTACCTCACGAATAAATGCTTCAATGTTGTCTTCCAATGCGTCAATTGAAGCGGGCTTGTCTGTATAGACATAAGCTTCAACATAGCCCCACAAAAAATAGTCTTAAGGCGTTAAATCGCACAATCTAGGCGGCCAATTGACCGGTCCCGAAAGTGAAATAAAATATTCCCTGAACTCGAATCTCAGTAAGTCCATTGTTGCGCGTGCTGTGTGGCGTGTTAAAACCGCATGTCATGCAAGTCAAGCTCTTGCATTTTGGGTAAAAAAAGTTAGATATCATCCCACGGTAGCGCTCACTATTCACAGTTACGTTACGATTCGCATCGTCTTTGAAGAAGTACGGTCCATAAACCGCACCAAATTGTGACTTTATTTGGATGCATTGGTAGCTCTTGCAATGCTTCTGGCTGATATTCACTCCAAAATCGATAATTCTGCTTATTTACGCACCCATTGAGCCAAAAATTAGCTTCGTCCATTTGTGACCATAAAATGGAAGAAACGCGCGATGAACTTTTGATAATAAAATTCAATAATTTGCAAGCGTTGTTCGTTTGTAAGACGATTCAGGTTAAATTATAGACCAAACTGAAGATGTTTGACACTGAAAAAAAAACGAAACGTGCGACATCTGTTTAAACCAGTGTTGCCAAGGAGATAAAAGCTAAAAAATCACCCTTTAGCAACCTAAAACCACTGAATGGTGTTCATGTATTCACTGAGCTGGTTGATACTAGCATCACATCCTCCAAAGGCACCCTTAGGCCATCGTTCATTGGTGGTGTCGTCTTTTTGATGACTTAAGGCTCCGGCACATAGAATACTTTACTAGCGTCAGCGTCAGCAACACTTTGACAGATAGAAATACATGTATTCTTATGGGAAGTGGCCCATAGACCAACGTTGCCGCTCACGCGACGAATGTAGTAGCTCAACTTTTAACTTTTCAAATGTAACAATGTTCGATTTTGAGAACATTGTGACATTTCAAGAGAATTTTAAATTTACGTTTGTTGAGTTTGAGGTTAGTTTTCGTGGAAGTCACACACGAAAATAACAAAGGTTTGTATTTGCAAGTTTTAATAATAACAATAACATTAACTTATTAAAGCCTTAACACAGGAAGTTGTGAGCAGTAGCTTCGAGACATTCGGGAGTTGAAGAAGTTTTAGGAAAATATTCAGAAGGAGGAAAAAATTAGAAAAAATTCCTTTATTGAGTGTGAGCAAAATTTTTTGCGCACATATTTAAGGTTTGTAATTGCACAACTTAAATAAAATACAAAAATTAAATTGTGTTTTGTTTATGTAGATGACCGAGGCAAAATTGAGGCCGTTAAATCCCATATTTCTCTTTACGATAAGAGTGACGCACCCAGTCGTAACAAAAATTTAAAACAAAGGAACTGAGAGCATGTAGCGGCTGTTTCTGTCTGTTTAATAGATGGTACGTTTCTTCAACTGTAGTATATTATTCTATGTCTCAATTTATCCAACATTTTAGTGAAACATTGCCAACAGCTGTGGCCTCTGGAAGCGCTGCATTAGATAAGCATGAGTCTAACTGGATTTACAATTTTTTAAGGAAACACGTGGCACCTCGAAGGCATGTACTGTTCTTTTTTCAAAACATACATTTTATTTCCTATTAACCTATTTTGTTCTCTTAGGACTTTTTCAAAATTATCATGAGAAGCTGAAGGCAGCAGCACTTTCACAGAGACATGCCCGGAACCTGGAATTTCTCCTTCATACCGTGAATCTTTATACAAATTTGAAAAGGAAACAACAATCACCACAAGCGGTCTCAGTTCCTACTACACGCCGCTACCAAAACTCACAGAAACTCCGGAGACATCATCACGAATCGACAAACTTGTCGATTGTGTAGAACAAATCATCGCACACATTTTATGTTTTGTTTTGATTTTGTTATATTTATTGATGCTTTATTTATAATAAAATTATAAAACTGAACTACAAATATGGTGTCATTAAGTACATTAATTAATCCTGCAACTCGTCTGAAGGCATTTTTGCAAACACAAACAAAATATCAAACCACTCTACACTATAACCGAAACAAATTGAATTTAAAGCTACTGTCAAATGAAATCAGCTGTGCCTTTAAGTGTTCATTGTGTCACCCCTTCACGTACTTCACCGTCAACGGATATTTTGCCGCTACGCAAGTCCTAAGGCCGGAGCCTTTAGACAAACTCTCCACATTTTTCCAAAGAGACTACCGGTCAATATTATTGGGAGTACACATTAATTGGTCCCTTTTCCACTCTTTCAATTTATTTTTGAATGCCATTTTAATAGATGCACATTTTTGTTGCTGACAGATGTCGCACTTAGGTCCCTTCTACTCGTAAGAGAGCAGTAGCGCGCACAACACGAGTCGTTGATGAGCAAGCTAGGCGCTGCCCCCCCTGTGGACTGTAGCGCAACCCAATTATTATTATTAAATGTCGCACCTTTCCAATGAAGCAAGTAATCGTTTCCTAGATCAACACAACTTGCAAGGGGCGCCATCTTTTGAAACTAATTAACTTGTACTCTCAATACATTGCGATAATTCCAGGTTTTTACTGTTACCACTACAACCTATCAGTGGGGATTCGCGTTCAGCAGACGTAATACATTGTTTGTACAGAGTTCCAAACATTTTTTTTCACGGTTGGGAAACACTGCAATAAAGCGCTCAAACTCGAAAACTGGTCCATTGTACCACCAGGCAATAACCTTTATTTAATGCAATATCTCGGTCATTCGAAAAAAGAACCAGCAAGCGCTTCTATGAAAAAGTTTTCAGTTCCCGCCACGTCAGTGGCAAGTAGCCGCCACCTGATACGGGCAAATTCGGAACATTGCCAGAGAAAGTGCTCTGAAGTGTCTTCACTTTCAGGCGTCGCATAGGCTGTCATCACTAAATCCAAGCTGACTTAAGCGCTTAGCGAAGATGAAGTGTCCCGTTTGTATATCAACAAGTCATCTGCTGCTTTTTTTCTATTTAGAGACAACAGAAAAGCCGTGGAGATCTTGCTGACGTTCTGGCACATGTATTTGGTCAGCCTACATCTTTAAGCGTCATGCAATATCTGGGTATACGGTTGGGAAACAAAACCGTCGACGGAAGCAGTAACCGTGGACGCGATTAGTCCCAAGTAGGGTCCTACAAGTGCATTTTCTGATCCATGACCAGCAAGTTCATCGGCAATTTCGTTTCTTATGTTCTTGTGGTGTCCCAGAAAGAATTACATTTCTGGACTAGCTTGGGAAACGAGTTGTAAGCAAACTTTCTATATTTCTATGTTGGCAGTTCGATATTCGTCACCAAGAAAGTTTTTTTGTTTTTCTATGGATCGCATTCCTTAAAGTCACACTTTACGTTTTCTTCGTCGCTTAAATTGGAAAGCTAAGAGGAATCGAATTTATTGTTGCGTTTGAACAACAGTCTCTTTTACGAATTGATAGGCCTTACAGTTTTTTGCTCACACTACAAAGTTAGGGAAGCTTTATCCTGAGACAGTTTTTACTCTAAGATAATTGACAAAGGGATGAAAGAGGTGGTGCAGTGAGAAGTGCGTGGTGTTCAGGTGAAGAATCAAACCTGGCACCTTCATTCTTTGAGAATTGCATTCCACCTACTACTCTACTGCGGCTACAAACGCCACAAAGTCAGGAACAACTTTAAATTATAAAAAACATTAACATTAAGAAATATTATTAATTTAATTTTTTTTTGTTAGTGGCGCCCCCTATATGTCCTGGAACTTATTGAACGATGTGTTAAGTTCGCTTGTTTCAGATAGAATTAATAATCCATTCTTGAAATTTGGACTTGGAAGAACTCGTTTCTTTGCTGTTGCAAATTATTATACCAACTGAGGGTTTTTTTTTGACTACTTTTAGCTTTTAAGTTCAGTATGCCAACAATGCATGCTTCTGTCATTTTTTCCACATATACATTCCAAATATACAGTGTGGCCGCCGTGGCGTAGTGGGTAGAGTGCGACGCTCACACGCCGAAGGTTGTAGGTTCGATTCCCAGCTCAACACCAATTTTCGAATTTTTCACGGCACCACCTCTTTCGAGCTGCTGACAACACTCAAAGAGTAATAACTGTCTAAGAAAGCTTATCAAAAATTCGCCGTTCGGAGTCGGCAGAAAACTGTAGGTCGCTTCTACTCGTGAGAGAAAAGTATCGCGCACAACACGAGCAGTTGATGAGCAAGCTAGGCCCTGGTCCCCCATCGGACTGTAGCGCCAACAATTATTATTATTATTATTCTCTAGTTGGCGAGAGTTCGTGCTAACTGCGGACGAATATTGGTGGAGGCCCAGCTTTATCCCAGACATCACTCGAAAAAGAAGAACTTTAATGAGGTTAATCAACATTAACAGTTCATTGAAAAGAAAAGCTGATATTCCCTCGCGACAATACCTTTTCCTGTGTAACAAAATGTGTCAGGATCCACTTTCATGATAGCCTCTCAGTTGAAGTCGGCTGTTCTCATCAGGTACAATACAGTAATTGAAGATATTAGTGAATATGGTACTTAAGAAGAAGAGTGAAAGACTGCTCGCTAACTAACATTTCCCTCTTCTTTGCTAGGAGCTCCAGTTTGAAACGGATCTAGACACACACCAATTTGGTTGAGACCGCCATTAACGTCAGTACATAAAGAACAACACCAAAAAGTACATCTAAAGGTTGTACAAAAACTGACTGACATTCAAGTCAATTTATGCGCTCGTGCATTCACGGATTATCGAAGTTTCAAGCACTTAAAAACTAACATTTCATTTCGCCTTTCAAGAAGTGCCCGTGATTTAGTCATAAATTTTCAGAAAACCCATAAAATATTATCTCAGAAGAATCTTAACGTCCTAACGGTCTCGTGCGACCATTTAAGCGATGATGTGTCAGCCGTTTGACTTGACCCACTATTCTCACGCGATTGAAGGGTTCACACGTCGTACGCCCAATGTCAACAGAGATTTCCAAGAGTCTCTTATCGCGCACTCCCCACGCCCATTTCCAGTGTCTCCGGGGAGACGGTGTTGGAAAATTAAAATTGTTTTATGCTCAAAACAGTCGCGGAGGCGACATTTGTGTGACTTTGAGCTCTGCAGGAATTAATTATGCAAACTATAAATGAACAGGGATTTCTGGTGAAACGACGATTTAGCAGGAAATAGTGATCGCTCTCGAAGGTTTCATGATCTACGTACATAAACGCACATATGTCCGCCATGTACCGCACCGGATGCGTGCTTTGGTTGATTTCTGTAAGGCTCCGCTAAAATATAAACACCGGTTAACGATTATTCATTGTAAGCGGAGTCGTCCGACCTTGTTACGCTCCACGTACAAACACAAACTCCGACGCAAACGACGTAAATCTCAATTAGCGTTCACAATAAAATGTTCACTTGCCTGACTGACTGGGTGGCTGACTGCAGAAAGTTTGGGACGTCCTTGCCACTGCCAAGGCGCGGGCTCATTTTGTGTCATTCATTCCCCTCCCCGTTTATCTGGCTGTGGCACGCATTTCGCACTCCGGTGTATAAGACATTTCATCAGGGAAACATAAACGAGCGGAATCACGAATTTATGCCTTCAATGAAATACACAAATTTCATCTGTTTCCTCCGACCTCGACACAGCCCGCCAAGCCCACTCGTCATTGGACGACGTATGTGTGAGCGTTTGTGTGTAGCGCGGCGTACAGCATTTGCCAGTGTTCGTCAAGTCGTACAACAACGGCGGCGGCGTGCAACTAAAATTAGACATTCTAAAAATTCGCGTCTGAGTCTCGCTTGTTCCCATGCGATGCGCGAAATTGTGCACAAAATTAAAATTTTCTATTCGAGGAAGCTGGCTCTCAGATGTGAGTAAGCGCTTCTTTTGGATGGGACACGGACTCGGACACGGCGCGGCGATCTTGCCGCTCAAACTCTGTCCGTTCATTTTTGACTTAATTGTGTAATTGTAGAGATGTTCGTAATTACTCAATTGGCCGCACACACTCGCACCCGGCCAGTCGCACACACTCTCGCGCAGAAGCTGTCACTGCCAGCATGAGCGGAATAATTATCGCGACAGAAATAAATTCTGAAATAACAATCAGGCGCGGTGGCAGACATGGGAAAAATCTTCTCTCTGGCATAATTATTTGCGAGTTCCCTCGGATCAGATATGTGCACACACTCTCTGCGCCAGCACGCCAACGAGTCAGCAAGCCAGCCAGCATAGCGATGCCTTGGCAGGAGTCAAGTTGGAAAAACGCAAAGGACTCGCATTGATTCGAATTTTTGTTTGCTACAGACTTTTTGGCACAGTCCCGGACTCTACAAGTTTCCCCCCGTTCCCACTTGTCCGATAGAACTAGACAATTGGAGGCGCACACTGACACAGGCGTTTAATGGCATTTTTCGCAGTTACAAACCGTGACGGCGGGCGCAAAAGAGAAAAACAACCGCACCAAGGGAGCGCAGATCTACAGCTCGAACTGCTGATTTGTACTATTTTTTTTTTTTGTGGGTCTTCTTCTTCTTCTTTTAAGTTGGTCGTCGTCTCTTTGCCGTGGCCCTACTTGGCAGAGGAGAAGTTCGTTTGCTGGCTCGAATGAAAAATAAAAGTTACTTCCAGTGAGAGGTTCTGTAGCGCCACACCAGCGTTGTCGTCACCGTCGCAGTCATCGATGCCGCCAGGACTGGCTGATGGAGGGGGATGGGACGGGAGAATCGGGTCAAAGTCCCCATGGAATTTGGGATCCGTGCCAAATTGGAGAGCAGTGTACATACAGCGGCAAAACAGAATCGTGCACTTCCACGTTACATACTTGAGGATTCTGCGAAAGGTGTTACGTATACGACCACAGGGATGGAGCAACTCATCCTCTTCATTCATTTCGGGGATTTTGTGATGGAAATTCGTTCGCCTGCCTCCGATGCAGGAGCTCTGGCTGCTTACGGCGGTGGCGGCAATACATTTTTTATGTGTTTGGCGAAGATATGTGTGTCACATTATAATGAAGTTGACTCCCAAAGGGCAATGCAGTTTATCATACATCGAAGGGATGTGGACGCGGACGTGTCTTAGAGGTGACAGCACATGCCCAGACGCAATAAAATGCCGTATTCGCAAAAATGTAACGAGGGAGATGAATGCGGCATTTTGGATGGAATGGAGTGGGAACGTGTCCTGTAAACGCCAGCGATATTTTCACACTCCATTTGGGGGGGACTTTGTTTGGAGAGCTTGCGTATTCAAAACGTGGTTGGATTCCCTGATGCTGTGTTTTGTGGTGGTCTATGATCAATCTTCAACTTTTGAATTTTTCATTTCGAGCATGTTTGTGGACGGAGATGAGGCAATTTGAAAATCAAGACAAGAGGTCATTTATGTCATCCACTCTAGAAGTCGTTGGCAGGCGAGCTTTGAACCAGGGAGCATGATTAATGGTGCAGGTATTTGATGTGATTTGGTCACGAAGCGCAGCGGGTTTTTGACGATACGATATTTCTTCCAACGTATGATGTCCCTCGTAAGCAAGCGTCAGAATTGAAAGTCGACTTTAGTCTCTATCTTTGCTGGATAGGAAAAGGCACGAAGCTAGGCTTTGTATGTGTATACGAGTGGATTTTAAGGAATACATCTGTGGAAGAGTTTTTTAAATCTGGGCCGAAAGAGGATGCGAAATAATGGATACAAGGGAATGCCAATGTTCCTGGAACCATAGTTGGTTGGATTTGGTTATATGTGATCACCTGCCTTACGGCTTATATCAGGGGATCCATTTTCCCAAGAATCGTGAATAACGCAAGAGTAAGCGCGTTAGTTACCCAAGTACCAAATCGAGATTGCGCTTGAGGGACAATCACCCCACTTTGGTTTGATGCGAGGAATTCCTAAAATCTCTGTGGCTCTCTTGTCGCAGCGCCCGGTTGAGTATGCAACTGAGCCGGGAGTCCTTTAACCGTCTTGCCTAGCCCAGGGTGAACAACAACCAGAAAAGTCAGCACAGTACACTAAACTCTACTGTGGTAAACCACAGCCACCACAATACTCACAAAAGGGGGCCTACCATTCGGTTAGGGTGAAACCGAAGTTCCAGGAGCTTCTGACCTCCAGTGGCACCAGAATTTAGCCTCTGGTCAAGCTGTTCCTACCAGTTAGGCTTCTATAAGCTTGGGTCTGCTAGCCGCTATCCCGCCACAAGATGGTCTTTTCTCTACGATTGTTTTCGTTGGCATAATATGTACTGTTATGGATGCAGTTTAGGAATCATGGATGTAGTTTAGGAATCATGTGATCTATAAAATCCAGTCACATCAACTGGAGTCTGTTAAGCAACAGCAAGATCAAGACAGATACCTGCAGCTGAACTGCGTTTGTCGGAACACGGGAGTAATATGACAGGCGAAAGTTGTGCTGCCGTAAGGACGAAAACATCAGATCAGAACAATGCATACGAAGAGCTTTAGATAATGCCATAAATGCGTTTACTCGTATCTCCGCCCGTATCACATGAGGACAAATATGTTTACGCCGAGTCTAAGAAAGCAGATGAGCGATTTCTGTTCCTTTCGATTCAAGAGGAAATTTAGGAAAAAAATCCATCTCAAAAAGGGTTCTTTTACAATACTTTGAGCATCCCTGGACTGCATTCTGGCACCAAGACCAAGAACGCCAATGGCGATGCCTTTGTTCATTTCAAAACAAAAAAGTTCTGCGTGTCATTTTTGGACACTGACTGGTGACTGTGGCCACCATGGGGTAGTGGATAGAGTGCGACGCTCACACGGTGAAGGTTCAGGTTCGAGTCCCGGCTGAACACCTCGAATTTATCACGGCACCATATCTTCTGACAACACTCAAAGAGTTATAACTGTCCAAGAAAAAGCTACTCAAACTTCGCCGTTCGGAGTCGGCAAAACACTGTAGGTCCCCAAAAGGCAATAACTTTCCAAGGAAAAGCTTCTCAAACTTCGCCGTTTGGAGTCGGCAAAAAACTGTAGGTTCCTTCTATTCGTGAGGGAACAGAAGCGCGCACAACACGAGTAATTGATGAGCAAGCTAGGCCCTGGTCCTCCTGTGGACTGTCGCTCCATACAATAAAGCGTTTAGGGATATAAAGCTTAAGGCGACAAGACAATTTATGGACAGCACATTCCCAATCAGAAGATTTTTTGAATCCGAGCAGTAGGAAACACGGAACAGAGGACGCGTCTATCTTAAGTGGATCACCCAAGTGGAGAAAAGCCTCTACCAACTAGTGAAAAATTGAAGACAAAAGCCGAAAATCCAAACTCCGAGAACGCCCGAGTTTGCCGTTAAAATAAAAAGTAGAAATAGGCTTGTTTCTCCTTCATAATCTACATATTACTTCAATGCTATTTATATGTATTTTCATATTTCCACTTGCGTTGTAAATATTGTTAAATAAAACTTTTCAGTAGTAGCGATAGTAATTTTGGTGAAAACAGGAAAGCAGAGGTATGTTCATGATTTCATTTCCACGAAGACTTTCTTAAACTTAAAGCAAACACACCCCACGAAAATGTATCGAGGTTTAATTTCGCAAAGTGGTTCTTATCAGGAGCACATTAATTAGTGTCCAAACAATGTCGTCTCCAAAAGCGGGGGTAATTAATTTTAGACTAAAAGCGATGATATTAATGTTGACTCTTTGCCGGGAGGTATGTGCCTACATTCACCACACACTATTCGTCGACGTACTCTAGTGGGGTTCTAAATGTATACGAATATAATAAAATGAACTAAGTATATGTTGGCTTTCGCTGAAAATGTGACACACAAAGGTGTTATGCTGCGAATTATTTCGAATGAAAGATGGGGCATTTTGGAAAGATTTGTAGCGTTGAAATTCCATACAATATATATAGATAAGAATGGAGGGTGTGGCCACCGTGGTGTAGTGGGTTAAATGTGTTATTCACTCGCAGCATGTCGCATGAATCCTTTCGAGCTTATGACAGTGCCCGATCTTCTTCAATTTTGTCATTCGGAGTTGGCGCGCTTGCGGTTGCTGGGAATAGCTCGTAGGACAGAGTGATTCTCGTCCGAATTAATAGCACATCATCCTTTGCATCAAAACAATTGCGCCTAAGCTAACTAAGACGAGATAGAAGGGAAAAAGAAAAATTGTAAAAAAGCCTAAGACTTAATAACAGGGCACTCAATAAGTTCCGGGACATATAGACGGCTCCACTAACAAAATTCTTATTTAATTTTTGGGTAAGCAATTAACAAAATTCTTAATTTAACATTCATTTTTTTAGCCACTTACAAAATTCTTAATTTGATATTAAGTGTTTTTGTTAGTGGCGTCCTCTATATGTCCCGTAACTTATTGAGTAATGTGCTACCTAACCTCATAACGGACGGACATCTCCTTCTTCTTCTTCTTGTGGCGCTACAGTCCTGGGTGGACCTGGACCTCAACCAACATGCCTCTGCAGCCACCACGATCTTTCGCCAGCTGTCTCCAGTTGCGCTCTCCAAGTTGGTTGAGGTCTTTCTCCACTTGTGTGCGCCACTTTAGTCTAGGTCGTCCTCTGTTGCGTTGTTCCAATGGTTCGGAGTCAGAGACTTTTCGGGCCGGAGCAGTGGTGTCCATACGCTCTACTCGGCCTAGCCATCTTAAGCGTTGTATCCGTAGACGCTTGACCAGGCGCATGTCGCTGTACTGCCCATAGAGTTCGGCATTATATCTTCTCCTTCAGATGCCATCAACGCAAACAGGACCAAGAATTGCACGCCAAACTTTTCTCTCAAAAAGACTAAGGGCTTCCTCATCCACCTTTGCTATTGTCTAAGATTCCGCTCCATAAAGTAAGACGGGGATGATCAGGCTGTTATATTAAGCGAGCTTAGTCCTTCGACAGAGGGCTTTATTTCTCAATTGCCTCTTGAGCCCAAAGAAACAGCGATTGGCGAGAGTGATTCTGCGTTTTACCTATTTACCGCGGAGCCGATTAAGATGAAGTCCTTGACTACCCCGAAGTTTCTGCTGCCTAGTGTGACGCTCCGTCCGAGACGTCGATGTTGTGTGTCTTTTTTTGATGACAGCATGTACTTAGCTTTGCCCTCATTTACCGCCAGACCCATTTTAGCAGCTTCCACTTCAATGCCAGCAAATGCCTCATTGACGGCTCGCTGTGTTCGTCCAATCACGTCAATGTCATCAGCGTAAACTAGCAATTCAACTGACTTCTGGAAGATCGTGCCTCTTATGTTGACTTGTGAGTTACGCACGATCTTCTCGAGGATAATGATAAGGAAGTCACATGACCTTGCGTCACCTTGCCTAAAATCTTATTTGACATTGAAGGTCTCGGTGAGTTCGTTATCGAACTTAAAGGAGCAGCGAGAGTTATCCATCGTCATTCTACACAATCTGAGGAGTTTGGTAGGAATGCCAAAACTAGACATGGCACTGTATAGCTCGTCTCTATACACGCTTTCATATGCGGCCTTGAAATCGACGAATATGTTGTGAGTGTCAATTTTCATTTCATGGGTCTTCTCCAGTATCTGAAATAATGTGAAGATCTGGTCTATTGTGGACTTCCCTGGCCAGAAACCACACTGATAGGGACCAATCAGGTTATGGACAAACGGTTTCAGACGCTCACACAATACGACAGATAAAATCTTGTATGCGATGTTCAGGAGACTAATCCTTTTGTAGTTGACGCAGACAAAGGGGTCTCTCTGCTTGTGAACCGGGAAAACGACGCTGAGATTCCACTTATCGGGCATGATTTGCTCTGACCATATCTTACAGATGAGCTGGCGCATGCGGCCAATGAGGTCATCTCCAACTGCTTTAAATAGTTCTGCGGACAGTCCGTCCGCTCCAGCAGCTTTTTTTCGACTTTGTTCGAATTCAGCATGGAGGACGGACATATATTTAGTTATTATTTCGGATATCTATTTATTCATTATTTCTGTAACAATTTAAGCTTGGGAAAGAACACACATTATTAGTCGAGCACAACATAACATTAGTTAGTTGTTGAAGGAGCAAGGCCCTGGCCCGTAGCGACATGCACTTTTTATGTTTAATGTTGTACTATGAATCCGATGAACCTTTCAAGTTCGCAAGCTGTGCTGAAATTCACACTAAATCAATGTCAAGAGGTAGTCTTCTGCTCAAAAGACAATGCACAGCGAGAAGAACAGCTCAGACAAAAATTTAACAACATTGTCTTAGGCATAGTGCAAACCCTCGTCGTTAGTTCTTCGTGGATGCTTTGCCATACTCACACGTCGAAGGTCAAAGGCTTGCCTCCCGCACTGAAAACAACTGTTTTCACGGCATCACAAATTACTGAGAACACTCAACGGGTATTATTTTTAATAAAAAAAAATTAAATTTTCAAATTTTGTCGTTCAAGCCACCGAAACCTGAGGGTCACATCTTGAGAGAACAACAGCACCCACAATCCGACTTCTTCCTGAAGATGCTTATTTCCAGTCTGCTTGTGATTTTTAAGAGAAAATATGTTCTATAGATATTTTCTCTTCAGAATTAGTGACTAATACATAAAATGACATGGAATATGTTTCGACAATTATTTGTTATCGGAATAAATATGAAAAACCTCTGTCAACGTACGAGTACGTATGTTCAACTGCTAAAATTGAAAAATGATCCATTCATCATAATTAGGTTAAAACCGTTCCAACCTTCGACATACAGGATTGACCTATTTTGGAAGCCCCACTCGTATGTACTGCTCATTCACAAAGACATTAAATTCCTGTTGACCGATATTTCAAAAGCAAACTTCCTGATTGTCTGGAAAACAGAGATGAAACCACTAGTCACTACCAATTCAATGAGCGATGAACTTTAAAAGACATTCGCATTGTTTCACAAGGATGCAATCAACAGACCCTCCGCAAATCAATACAAAACACTTCCGTTGGCATTTGTCCTCAGTTCTGAGCCGAGCTGCACTATAAACTAAGTCCACTAACAT
Organism: Eristalinus aeneus; assembly: GCA_955652365.1. Taxonomy (NCBI): domain Eukaryota; kingdom Metazoa; phylum Arthropoda; class Insecta; order Diptera; family Syrphidae; genus Eristalinus; species Eristalinus aeneus. The sequence goes on along the minus strand of OY019130.1, from coordinate 127,850,944 downwards.
TGATGAAGCGAAAGAAAGCAAAATGCTGAACGACGATGTCGTCAATAAAATGCCTGACAGCAAAACAAAAAGTTGAGGAAAATGTGATTGAACTCCCAGTGTACGGCGCCAGGACATCTCACAGTGTACAACATCGCCGGAGCAGTTGTAAGGTAGGTTGCCCCTTCATGCACACCGATTACATCGTCGCTCATCCACAGAAAATTGATTGTATCGCGCAACAGGTTAAGTTGGCATGCGATGAACCGAATTGTGGAGTAACCTCGAAAATTGGATTGATTTGCCAACGACCACCGGATACGAGCACAAAAGAAAAACACAGACGCGCACAGTAAAATGTGATATCGAATTTAGATTTATTTGATCAAAGCAAATGCGAAAGCCATCACTCTGGACCGTGTGGTAGCAGACAGCGCTGCCAAGAAGATTGGAAAAAATTCAAATTTCTTCGTAAAAATAAAATTTCTTTTTATGCTCCCGAGTGGCGTCTGCGTTGAAGGTCAGTGGATTTTTCATTTTGTGTATTTACTAATTAATGGCAGACACGTCGTTTTGTAATTTATGTGTTTTTCCTCAAAGGGGAGCAGACTGCCGAAAGATGAGTGTTTGGTCGACTAAATTGTGCGATTTGTGAAATTTGTGACTAGATGACGTACTCCACGTACTTTGGTGGACTGAAGAATGTTCGAGTTCGACCTAGACTGAGGCCACAGAAAATGGAACTCGTCTGGAGGCAAGTGTTGCTTTGATTACTTTCAGTCGTCAACTTGGAACTTATTTATAAATTAAGGTGCGCCTCAGATGAAAAAACATAGTCGAGTTGGCAGTTCAAAACGTGGAAAAAGTGGAAAAAGTTTTGGAAAATGGCCGAATTCTGTCAAATGCGGACCTAAATTTAATCAAGAAATCACGTCCTTGCTCTGTCGATTTTTACATACAATCGAGGGTTCACAAGTATGCAAGGCAAATGGAGCACGAGTCTATAAGAAGGCAAGGGTCTAGCTTCTTCAGCAACTAGTTCTGTTGTGCGCGTTACTGTCCTCTCACTAGTAAAAGGAATCTACGTGATTTCGGTGACTCCAAATGACAAATTTTGAGAAGTTCACATTACGTGAGAGTGAACGAAACGTGAGAAAGAACTCGGTACGGTGAAAAATGTATTCAGCTCAAGAATCGAAATTGAGACCTGCGGCATGCGAGCAAGATACATGTGTTTACACAAAAAGAAACAAAAGACGGTTTTTCATTTATTTATTCTGGAGGCAGATTCTTAAAGAATATTCCTGCAAGAAATCCCGCAACACTTTCCAGCAAATATGTTCCCATTGAAGTCATCCCCGACAGGCTTCAATGTCAAAGCTTAAAATTAACAAGACAAAGAGAACGTGTCTTCTCGGTTCTTCAAAAACTCAGATAACTGTATTCAATATACATTTTATGCATCCTCTATGCTAGGCAACGCATGTACGTGTCCGTATCTGAGCAAATAAAATCGATATGCAAATTCAAAATCGCAGATCCGATTAAGGGAAAACGAATCCTTATCCCTTCCCTCTCAAAGGCGCACAGAAAAAGTAATAAATTATACAACGGCGGCCGTTGATATATGTATGCTCGGAAGGGACTGCCAATGCAAATGACATCAAATCCATCTCTGGTTCGAGTTGACAGGAAACATGCCAGGAGGAAAAATATGCATACAGGAACGAATGTATCAACAAAACTTTGTCCTGTTGGCTCGGAGTTTAAGAATTACCCTTCAATGTTATCTGGGGGAGACATGCTCATCACAGAAACACATACGCGAATAAAAACAAAGTATTCTATGACATAAAGTGGTGTCGGGTCTAATTTGCATTGCCTACGTAAGCCGAGCAGTAACACTTTGGTTTTGGTCTACTGAAAACTGTAGAAGATGCGAGGAGCAACTTATACGCTGAGCTGCTGTAGAATTTGAAGAAGATGACTAAAATTTAAAATTATTACTCAAAACATTTACGACAGGAGATATACAACAAGAGATCTTCGACATGAGACGTATGAATTGAGGTGTATGTCATGGAATGTACGACAAGAGATTTATGTCATGTGATATATGGCATGATATGTGTTACATAAAATTAAACCCTTGTTCTCAATGAATTTCCTAACAAACCGTTCATAAGTCAGGTCAGGAGGTAATATCCTGAGAAAAGCATTCGGAGGGGCGAACAATTTATACTGACACAAGCCTGGAGTACCCTTCTAGTATGAGGGTAGCTTGAACCTCCTTTGAGGTTTAATCATGCACTTTAAACAAATCTTAATTTGAGCATGAGGCATGTAAGCAAATGACCAAATTCAATCTTGTGTTAACAATGGAACTCCTAACATGACATTATAAGGTAAGGTAGCATACAAAGAAGCCGAAGTAGGAACCTGCCGATTCAACAAAGATTAAAATGAAATCACAGAGCATGAAGTGCTTCCCGTAGGGCACTCGCTCACAGGTGGCATTGATACTTAAACATATACTAGCTATCAGCAGAATAAATGCAATCACTGCATTTATGCAGTGCATGCATATAACAGAATATACTCGAAGGTTGTGGACTTGGTCTTTTCTTCTTACGGGAGTTAAACTTGTTTTATTTTACAAGATCTTACACAGATTTAAATTTCTCAAAGCAACTGGTTGCTAGTAAGAATTATAAAACAGCTGTCTAGTGACTGCATGAATCTTGAATTTCATCTTGTATTGCTTTTGGGATGAGAGTTTTTCTTCTTCTGGATACTGCATGCAAGACCATAACAAATCATAACTTCTTCTTCTTTATGTGTACAGTCCAGGGTGGACTTCGGCCTCAACTGAAATTCCTCTCCAGCCAACACGATCCCTTTGGCAGCCTCTTCCAGTAAGTCAGTAAGTAAGGTAAGTAAGTTGGTTGCGTAATTCTCCACTTCTGTGTGCCATCTCAGCGTAGGCTGTCATCTGTTGCGTTATCCATCGGGTTAGAGCAGTGATATTCATAGGTTCTACATGTCCTAGCAATATACGAAGACGTTTAACCAGACGCTTAACCAGGCGCTAACCCAGGCGCTTAACGAGACGCTTAACCAGACGTTAAAACAGGCGCTTAACCAGATGCTTAACCAGACGCTTGACTAGACGATTAACCAGAGGCTTAACGAGACGCTAACCCAGACGCTTAACCAGACGCTAACCAGACGCTTAACCTGACGCTTAACCAGACGCTTAACCAGACGCTAAACTAGGCGCTTAACCAGACGCTTAACCAGACGCTAATCCAGGCGCTTAACCAGATGCTTAACCAGACGCTTGACTAGACGATTAACCAGAGGCTTAACGAGACGCTAACCCAGACGCTTAACCAGACGCTAACCAGACGCTTAACCAGAGGTTTAACCAGACGCTTAACCAGATGCTTAACCAGACGCTTAACCAGACGATTAACCAGAGGCTTAACGAGACGCTAACCAGACGCTTAACCTGACGCTTAACCAGACGCTTAAGCAGACGCTTAACCAGATGCTTAACCAGACGCTTAACCAGACGATTAACCAGAGGCTTAACGAGACTCTAACCCAGACGCTTAACCAGACGCTAAAACAGGCGCTTAACCAGATGCTTAAGCATACGCTTGCCGCCGTGGAGTCCACAAAGTTTTTTGTTAAAACTTCTCCTCCAGACGACATCAACGCAAGTAGGACCAAAGATCGCACGCTGGGCGCTTCTCTCCAAAAGACTAAGGGCTTCCTCATCCGCGTTATATAACGCCTAAGCTTACGCGCCATAAGTAGGATTGGGATGACCAGATTGTTGCACAAAGCCAGACTTATCTTAGGCCTCACTCGGACCATATTTCTCAAATTCTCCTGAGCCCAAAGAGGCAACAATTGGCGAGAGTTATTTCGGTACTGATGTTGTTGTCCCTATTTACCGCGGAGCTGAGGAAGACAAATTCCTCAACTACCTCAAAGTTTCGTCTGCCTTGTGTGATGCTTTGCGCGAGACGTCGATATTGTGTGTTCCTCTTTGACGACAGCATGAACTTCGTTTCGCCTTCCACTTCTACCAGAACAATTTTAGCCGCTTCCGCTTCAATGCCAGCAAAGCCATATTGATAGCTCGTTGTGTTCGTCCAATCACGTCAATGTCATCGGCTTAAACTAGCAATTAAGCTGATCTTTGAAAGATCGTGCCTCTGGGGCTGACTTGCGACATACGGTTTTTTCAAGAATGATGTCAAAAGTCATATGACAACGCGTCGCACAGTGGTGCCCTTGTATACGGAACGCGGAAAATAAATCTGTAACTTCTGCGCCCGATCTTGATGAAATGTGGAACATAGTATCAGTGCCGTAAGATCCTCAAGCTGTCAAAAAATAGTTGATATTGGATAAAGGATAACGGAGTAATCTTAACGTTTTTAAAAATTTAAAAACGAACTTTTTTTGTTTAATGGCATACAAAAATGTTTAATAACAATTTACAAAAGTAAATTTAGGCTCTTAATGGCCGCCGGGGCCTAGAGGGTAGAGTGCGACACTCACACGCAGAAGGTCTGAGTTCGATTCCTGGCTGAACACCTCGAATTTTTCACGGCACCACTTCTTTCGAACTGCTGACACACTCAAAGAGTAATAACTATCTAAGAAATCTTCTCAAACTTCGCTATTCGGTGTCGGCAAAAAACTGTAAGTCCCTTCTACTCGTGAGAGAACAGTGAGAGAAGGAGTAGCTGATGGGCAAGCTAGGCCTTAGTCACCCCGTGGACTGTAGCGCCACCCAATTATTAATTAAATTTAGACTCAAAACAAAGCTGGAATTCATACATATGAAGAGCAATTACATTCAATACTACTTACTAACACAAATTCGATGTAAACAATTTTAAATGTGAATTAAGTTCAATAAGCCAAGCGCTTCACTACTTAGTGGTTCATGCCTATGATATTTGCGCAATACAAGCATTAGAAGGGAAGTCGTAGAATAATTTAAAAAAAATGCCGAAAAATGCCTGAGATTTAACGACTCGTTTTTCTAAAGTGCAAAGAAGGCATTTTAATCTATGCACCATCGGTAGAGAATATTTTAGGCTCTCAGAAAAATGTGGTTTCCCATTGAAGCCTCTTGGAGCACTTTTGTTATGCTCCACCAAACATGGAACTACTTTCCTCTAAAAGTGGCTTTAATAAAGTCTTGTTGGTCGAAATGAAAAACCTGATGATGCAGTTTGAAGGTTAAATGCAGGCTCTATTAATAATATATATAACATCATGGCCCAAGGTGGCTAATTAAAAAAAAATGTAACATCGGATTTTTTTGAAAAAAAGGGTTAAACTTCAACAATTTCTAAGTCTCAACTTTAAGATAGTGGTGCACCGAAATTACTTATAAGAAGTCATCAAAATGTTGGCTTTATAGGTTCTCAAATATGTACAATCAAAAAATCAATATCACTTAGCCAAGAGAATTATTTCATTTTCAAATTATTTCAAATTATTTCATTTTTCTGCTCGGGCACCACTGTGCGTCGCTTTGTCTAAAACCGTTTCTGACATTAAAGACCTCGGTGAGTTCGTGTCCGACCTTGATGGAGCAGAGAGACTTCTCCGTTACCATCCCATACCGAGTGCCGAAACATATAGCCCGTCCCTATGCACACTGTCACACGCGGCCTTAAAAACGCCGAATAGGTGGTGAGTTTCATCTTACACTCTCTTAAACACTTGTCTATTTCAATAAAACCACCCTAGTCATAGTCGTACTTTAAAATAAATCCCCCCTTCAATTTAATCAAAAACGGATTCACGTCAAAGCAAACCTTTCGGTTTATGAAAATCTACATTCAAAATTATAGCGCTTATCGTGTGTCCTACCCCTAACCACGATGCTCACTTTTTGTTGAATAGCTGCGTCAATAAACAAAACTGCCGCATCGGAGAAAATTGAATTCTCCGCTGGGAAGAGACTCACCCACACAAAGGGACTTTTTGCTACGTGCTTCATGGTCTGATGAAATCATTGGCCCATATTTTTGAAGGATTGAGACAGCTAGAACCAATGCTATGAGTTTTGCTATAGATTACTTCACAATGTCCATCAAAATTTATCGGTGAAAGAAAAACTCTGATGGAGGAGGAAAAAACTTGTGAAATGGGTCAATAAAATGCATATCGAGATCCAATGAAATATTATTTCTTTTAAATCATTTCAATGATATGTGGACGTTTGAGATTATTTGTCAATTGAGAAATTTTTGTTTTGACATTATAATTCTTTTGGTTTTATTACAGGTATACGTTTATATGGTTCTTAAACTTTTTCTTGAGTAAAATGTGCAAAATTGAGTTACGTTTGAAAATAAATGGTTTTGTTTGGGGTTTTTAATTGAAGCAAAGGTATTTTTCTGACTGACCGACATCACAGATTTCTGTTTTGTTGTCGTCTCCTATTCATTTCTGGCACCATAAACCTTCTCACACATCCACGCATGATACCATAACTCACTGTACGTATCCCTTAATCCTTACAAGTTCAATTGTGTCTGAGTCTAAATCTTATAAAGAGATTGAATGACACATCGCGATTTGAGGCATTTAGCAATCACCCATCGTGGTGTTATTATTTGTTGAGTTTCGTAATGCCTTCGATGATTTTTAAAAGCAGCTCAGAGTCGGTTGGTATAACCGTACTACCCAAACAAATTTAATTTGTTCCCCAAGAATAGGAGATCCTTAAAAGAACGCAGCGATAGAGATCTGATTCAACTTTGTCAATTCATAATTTCGCATCGTATTGTAAACCATGACAACTGTGGAGAGTTGGGTTGGGTCCTTACTACCATTTCAGTCATTATTATTCACCAAAGTTCAATATTTATACCATCATCATATCCACTAACCATATGGGTTTGTCCAACATTTCTTGAGATATGTGAAACAAACACTTGACTTCGTTCACTTCAAATGAAACTTTAAAAACTGAAAACGCGAATTGCAACCCTCAGACTTTACCCTTCTTTGAAACTCTTGACCATTGTATCCTGGCCAGCGGAAATTAACCTCCGTACGGACTTATCATTTCTTAACGATCCTGAGACCTCACCAAAATCTACTGTTCAAATGCAAGTATGTAAAACTATATATCTGGTTGAATGCGGTCGACCACAACATTTCAGTATATATTTTAATATCCTCTTTAGTCTCAACTCAGTGCCTTCGAATTTCCTCAACAGCGCATTTTCAATTAAACTTTCCATCAGATAAGCAAGTCGTGAATTTTTCACATCGACAGCTTCGAAAATGAAGACTCTGGAGATGAGCAGTGAAGATTGAAATGGAAGAATAGATTCTGATTTTAATGGTTCTATCAGCTTAAAGTGAAACTTTGAAATTATCTTAATCTTCAGACGACTGCATTTCCCGCTCCAAGAGTAGAGTTATTTTAAGCTGTTCATTGACCTGCCTAGATAGCAATCTCTTTTTTACTGGCTGATTTTCAAGTTCCAAGAATTTGTGCGTATTCTCTAAGTTGTCAAGACGTCTGTCTTTTCAAAAAAGTGCACATTAAATTGGAAAAGGCAGCTTAATGATAAAAAATGAAATGATGCTGTTATGAGCAATTCTAGAGTTGACACATAAGTACCGTCTAAAGGTTTGGATTACTTCAGTTTCAATTTTTGTGTACACAGTTGAGGAAAAAATCGTGATATAACCCTCCGCCTTTTTGTCTTTTGAATTTTCCGGCTATGTACAAGGCGCTATAGAGCTCGTATCTGGCAATACACTTAGCTTTGCAGATAGACTATTGTAAAGTACTATTACTATACATCACTTGAAAGGTCTTGACATAACCTACAAACGCTATGCATGATTAGTTTTGGTATTGCGTTCAACAGTTAAAGACGTATAAACATGAAGTTCACTAACGCCGAAATTCGCGCTGCTTTAAAGTTTTCCTTCATTAAAGGCAAATCCGCTAGAGAAACGTTCCGTGAGATTAATGGTGATTTAGGGGATGGTACTCTATCACTTCGAACCGCGGAGTAATGGTGTCGACGATTCAGAGACGGTGAAAACGACACCATGGATAAGCCAGCCGACGGAAGACCTGTGACCACGAACACCGATCGAATCATGGAAATCATCTAGTTACACCGGCATGTGGCATTTCGTGACATCGCCCAGGAGATGGGAGATAGTTATCAAACCATTTTAAACCATCTGCAGAAGGCTGGATGCAGAAAAATACTTGATGTTCGGGTGCCGCATGATTTGACGCAAAAAAAACCTTCTGGACCGAATCAACGCCTGAGATATGCTGCTGAAACGGAACGGACTCGACTCATTTTTGAAGCGGATGGTGATTGGTGATCAGAAATTGATTGCATACGACAATATCAAGCGAAAACGGGCGTGGTTGAAGGCTGGTGAATCGTCCCAAACAGTCGCCAAGCCGGGATTGACGACTAGGAAGGTTTTGCTGTGTGTATGGTGGGATTGGAAGGGAATTATCTGCTATGAGCTGCTCTCATATGGCCAGACACTTAATTCTACCATCTTCTGCGAACGAATGGACCGCCTGAAAGCAGGCGATCGACCAGAAGCGTCCAGAATTGGCCAACAGAAAGGGTGTTCCACCAGGACAACGCCAGACCACACACTTGGTTGATGACTATTCAGAAGCTACGGACGCTCGGATGGGAGGTTTTATAGCATCCAAAATATAGCCCGGACATAGCGCCAAGTGATTACCACCTGTTCCTGTCCATGGCGAACGCCCTTGATGGTGTGAAATTAAACTCAAAAGAGGCTTGTGAAAAGTTGCCTTCCGAATTCTTCACAAATAAGGAGTGGGACTTCTACGATAGGGGTATTATGAAGTTGCCGTCTAGATGGAAACAGATTATCGAACAAAACAGCGCATATTTGAACTAAATGAAGAGGAAAAAAGCGGAAGAGAGATAGATACGAGTATATATAACCTTATATTTAGAAGTAAGAGAATTTCGAGAAATACTTTCTTTACTACGCTTAATATTTGCGTCCTTCTTCTTCGGGTGGCGTTACAGTCCGGGAAGGACCCCTGGCCTTAAGCAACATGTCTCTCCAGCCAGCACGATTTCGAGTCAGCTGCTTCCAGTTGAGTACTCCCAGTTGGTTAAGCGTAGGTCGTGATCTTTTGTATTAGCCTGGCTTGTATATGAAGACGTTTCGAGATGGAGCAGTGATGTCTACATGGCACAGCCATCTTACTTACTCATCTTGCTCAACAGCATTCTTAAGCGTTGTATCTAAAGACGCTTGACCAGGCGCATGCCGCCATAAAGCCCATTAGGTTCGTCAATAAATCTTCTCCTCCACATCAACTTCAACTTCAACTCAAACAGGACCAAAAATCGCACGGTATGAGCCTGTCCACTCGAGGTAACGTTGTTGATCTCGCTCAACAAGGTGAGCTGGCATCACTATCCTCTCTAATTCTTAGGCCGAGTTGGCCTGCAGACTCCTTACAGTGCCACCTGGATAGGCATAAGGACACCCGTTGCATAGCGATCCAGTGTATTTTGCGATCCCCTTTGCGCCTTTAGGTCTGGTCCAAGATGTCTTTGGATTGTGCGTGAGTTAAACTTTCTTGGTACTTAAAAGTGTGCAATAACTTCTTGAACTTGAGCTTCTTAGGGCTCAAGAGGCATTTGAGTAAGAGACAATGACTTGCCCCGAATGTGGACAGATTAACTGTTGAGGACTTTAGCAAATAATTTAAGGACAATGAATATCGATTCTGCACAGGAAATGTAACTCCCTGGACTGCTATAGAGCAGAAATCACCGCTATCCAGAAAGTGCGATGGGATTTAGTTGGTCCAGTCAATGTATCTTGTGGCCGCCGTGGCGTAGTGGGTAGAGTGCGACGCTCACACGCCGAAGGATCTAGTTTCGATTCCTGGCTGAACACCTCGAATTTTTCACGGCACCACCTCTTTCCAGCTGCTGACAACAATCAAAGACTAATAACTTTCTAAAAAAGTTTCGTTCGGAGTCGGCAAAAAACTGTAGGTCCCTTCTACTCGTGAGAGAACAGTAGCGCGCACAACACGAGTAGTTGATGAGCAAGCAAGGCCCTGGCCCCCCTGTGGATTGCCGCGCCAACTTCGTTTGTAAACGCCTTCGTTTCGGTAACTATAAAAAGAGTTTCAAGGAAGGAAATTTTTGAAAGCTGGGGAAGCTCCAAATTGGCTCGTTATTGAAATCTTTTCCAGAAATGGGTTAAAAAGCGGCAGTAGGCTTGTAAAAATTCATCTCAACAGACGGCAACTAAAAAGTGTAAACCTTTCCCGAAGAAAATCCTTAAATACGATAACATGTTGCTTATCTTCCTTTGAAATAATAACAATCGCTTACACCCAAGTTTTGATTTCTGCAAAAGGGAAGACATTAGACTTCGACTTTTCTTTTGTTTCGTTTGCGCAAAAGGAATCCGAAACATGAAAACATTGCCAATCTGCATTGAATGACGCGACTATCAAAAAGGGGAAAACGGTATAGCATCATCAGCAACTACTAGTATTGCGCTCGCTACTGTTCTCTGACAAGTAGATGAAGAAGAATGGTTTTAGGCTTCTTGTCCATTCCGAATGGTGAAGTTTGAAAAGTGTGTTCGTAGACAATTTTTGCTATTGAGTGGACAACAGCTCGAAAGAGGTAGTGCCTTTTAAAATTCGAAGTTTTCAGTCCGGGAGTCGAGCCTGGGACCTTCGGCGTATGAGTGTCGTGCTTTATCCAGTACGTAACGTTGGCTATACCTTGTCAATCTGCGTGTTTTATAATTTAAAATCCCAGGTATAACACTTTTTATAATTCCCAGCACACCTCGGAATTTCAAGTGTGCTAAAATCTTTAAGTTAAAATTATTAAGAGTTGGAAACTTCTTACATTACGAAAGGCACAGAATCTCTTTTGCGACTCCGTGGTAGGGAATACGAACTGGAAGGAGCATGTCATTATGGCGTATTGAAAATTTGCCATCCAAGTTGTTGACGGGTATTTCAACAGATTTTGCACTAGTGATTCGTTTCCATGCACTAACGAGGTGGTCAGCTGCATTCCTCTTCTTCAAGAATTCACCCGCAATACACCCCTCGCTAGGAATGCTCACCCGTTCACCCTCAAGCCCACCTTCGGACGTACAGTTAAGTTTAGAGACTCGTTCTTTAGCTGCACCACACGAATATGGAATGCTCTTTCCAGCCCAATTTCCCCCTCCCCCCTCCCCCATTACAATCCACAGGCATTTAAAACCAATGTGCATCGGTACCTCCTTTCCTTCTCGTCCACTTTACCTTCGGCCCGTATTGTGACTTAATTCCAGTCATTTAAGGGTATAAGCAATTATTTTAGTGCGCGCCAATTATAAAAGCAAAAAAAAATTGTCATTCCTCACTAGTGAATTGGTCAAGAACAGAACCAAGCAATTCAGTGGGGAATAACATCAATAATAAAAATAATTGGGTGACGCGACAGTCCCCAAGGGAAACAGAGCCTAGCTTGCTCCTCAACTACTCGTGTTGAGTGCGCTACTATTCTCTGACGAGTAGAAGGGACCTACAGTTTTTTGGCGACTCAGAACGGCGGAGTTTGAGAAGCTTTCTTAGACAGTTATTACTCTTTGAGTGTTGTCAGCAGCTCGAATGGGGTGGTGCCGTAAAAAATTCGAGGTGCTTAACCGGGAATCGAACCTGGAACTTCGGAGTATGAGCTTCGCACTTTACCCCCTACACCACGGTGGAGGACATCAATCAGCTCTATATACAGTACTGGCAACTCCTTGTCTAACAGAGTGCTATTAAAAGAGGCAAGTCGGCTAAAGCACACGACTCAAGCACAAGACTCCTAAAGAAGATGCATTTACCAAGTGGAAGCAGTTGAAGTGATGAACAGTTCCCCTTAAATCAAAGCATCGTATTCTTGCTGATTCTAATTAAGTCCACAATGACGTTTATTGCCTTCTTTTTATTACACCGGACATACTGTTGGCGAGGCTTTTCCTGCGGCAGATTCCTCCGCAAAGTTCTTCGTCTGTCGCTTCTCTTTCATTCGCATACGGCTTATGATCGGCTTTCACAGATTTGTGGAATGTAAACTGATTTTATCACTCTTTATTTTTTTTTAGGCATTTATTCCCATGAGCTGTGCTCCACAAACGAGGAAAAAACCAATCGTGTCTCAAGAGTCTTCACACAGCTCCCGTCTATCCGTTGTTGGGGTAACTAATCTCTCGAGGGTTAAAAGGTTTATCCCTTTCTGAAAATCGGGTACTCATCCTTGAGGTTCTCCTAAATAATTTCTAAAAAGGACGGACAAAAAAAGCTTCATAATAAATTTCCCATGAACTCACATTTTCCCGGAATGAACGATTTGGGATTTATTGTAAACACGGTGAAGCGAGTAACATGCATGTTTACAGTGAGGAGTTATTCTCAGCCTCTTCTGTCCGGAAGTGATTTGATTTGCCATCCGTTTCAGTTGCTCTGTGAATGTGATCCAACAATGTCTTCTGCAAACGCCTACAATCCATTCTTGCGTTGTTCAAAAAATTTCCAATCGCCGCCACCGTTCATTCAAAGAAATTGGATTTGACTTATCAACCTCCCTTGCCACCTGACATTCACAAGGAATTCCCAATTTCATGTCTATCAAGTGCAGGAGTTTTCAAATATTCCCAAGTCGTTTTAAAAGATTTGCGGAAATGTTCGCTTTTCATTCTTCAACTCAAAGCAGCCTAAATTTAGATTTGCTTTAAAATTCAGTTTCACTATACCAATTAATTATTTTTTCAAGACGTCAGTGTCAAAGCGGAAACACAAGCGATGAATTTAAAGTGAAATGACCTGAAGCGGAGCTCGCATTAGGAGAACGTTAGACCGCGTTGGAAATGCAGATCTACATTAAACGAGTCCTGAAAGGCGCAAGACCGCGTTGGAAATGCAGATTTACACTAAGTGAGTCCTGAATGGCAGATTTAATCTAACGGAAGGTTATTGCCAAGGCTTTTTTCTTTTGCGAAATTTCAGCAGTTATGTTAATGACGCTCAGTGCTGGTTATGCTGAGAGAGAGAGAGACAAAATCGATGCAGGAGAAGTTTTTTGTTTGTTTCCCTCTGTGAATGGAAAGGGAACTAGACGAGGTTCGAAACGGTTAAACGGATGTGAGAATTGCTTTTCAAATTTCAAATAACATCAAACAGAAGATTGAGGAGATTGCTCAGGACAAACATGGAAACACAAACTTGCCGACGGCCATGTGCTGCTAACGTTTAATCATGATTTAAAATGAATTCAAGAGAGCTGATGGAAGTGAATAACTTACAGAAAGGACTTGTAGGATTTTTCTCTGTGATGCTTGAAGGATACGCCAGATGTGTTTGACGATTGCATCGCAAATTCGCCCTTTGAGATGAAATCTGTTTGTGGTGGTGTATTGAATAAATGCGGAAGAACAAAAATCAATATTGGTGTCCTAGCGGCTGTGAATTTATATTTATTTCTATTGAACGGGAGTACTTTAAAAAATTGGGGTTGGTTCCGCGTGAGTTTGAACTAAATTCGGGTTAAGTCTGTGAACTATATTTAATTAAAATTTAGTCTTGTACAAGTATAACAACAACCAGATTGATCACGTTGCGATCGACGTCAGGCACTCCTCCAGTGTTCTCGATATACCAACCTTCCCAGGTGCAAACATCAACTCGGATGATCATATTGTTGTAGCCAAAGTAAGAACCCGGATGTCATCGAGACAGGCCATTACGGTTTGACGTCGGAAAAATAGCATCGCAACTGATCGCTGGGAACTTTGCCGACCGAGTCTGCCTGAAACTCGCTCCGAGATCGACGCTGCCTGCACTAACCATAGAAGAAGACTGGAAACGTTGACAAAAAGCCATCAAAGCAGCTACCTGTGGTGCGCTACGTTTCACGTCACGCTGCCAGTGGTGTGCTGGGTTTCACGTCACGCTGCCAATGGTGTGCTGGGTTTCACGCCATCACCCAGAAGGAACATATGGTCTTGTTTGGCTACATGCAGGCAAGTGCATGTAGCCAAACAAGACGCCTATAAGACAAGGCTGCATCGAACAACTGGGGCTGTTCGTGAGCTCTACGAACAGACAAGAAGGGAAGAGCATCGGCTTCTCAATAGAAAAAAGAAGGAGCATGAGCAGCGAGCGATCGAGGAAATGAAAAGGTATTATGGCAGGAATGAAGTTCGATAGTTTTACTGATATGTAAAACAGCTATCCGGTGGATACAAGATTCGGACCGAAGGCTGTCGGGATCAAAATGGACAACTTTCGGTAGAGTCAGGGTCTGTGGTAGGAGTCTGAAGGATAATTTCTGCAGACTCCTTAACGGCGATGACGGCTTTTAGGGAGAATGTTCCACTTAATTTGGACCATGATAGACAAGAAATCCGTCCCTCCGACTTAGACGAGGTGAAGATGAAAATATCGAAGCTGAAATCAAATAAAGCTGCTGGAATGGATGGACTGCCCGCAAAATTATTTAAGTCAGCTGGAGTTGACCTGGTTGGGGGCATGCACCAGCTCATCTGTGAGATATGGTTGCAGGAAAGTATGTCCGATGAGTGGAATCTCAGCGTCATTTGTCCGGTTCACAAGAAAGAGTACCCCTTTGACTACGCCAACTATCGGGGGTTCAGCCTTCTTAACATAGCATAAAAGGTCTTCTCTGCCGTATTGTGTAAGCTCCTGAAACCGTTTGACCATAATCTGATAAGAAACTATCAGTGTGTGTGTATAAGTGTGGTTTCAGGCCAGGGAAGTCCACGACCGACCAGATATTCACTTTACGCCAGTTCCTGGAAAGGACCCAAGAAGTGCAAATTGACACTCAATACCTGTTCGTCGATTTTAAGGCCACATATGACAGTCTGCATAGAGACGAGCTATACAGTGCCATGTCTAGTTTTGGCATTCCAACCAAACGGAGCGGATTGTGTTGGATGACGATGGTGAACTCTCGCTGCTCCGTCAAGGTCAGTAACGAACTCACCGAAACTTTCAACGTCAAAAAAGGTTTCAGACAAGGCGACGCACTGTCATGTGGCTTCTTCAACACCATCCCCAAGAAGATCGTGCGTAACTCACAAGTCAACACCAGAGGCATGATCTTCCAAAAGTCAGTTCAATTGCTAGCTTACGCTTATGCCATTGATGTGATTGGACGACCACAGCGAGCCCTCAATAAGGCGTTTGCTGGCATTGAAGCGGAAGTGGCTAAAATGGGTCTGGTGGTTAATGAGGGCAAAACGAAGTACATGCTGTCATCAAGAAGGGACAAACAACATCGAATTCTTGAACAGGGCGTCACAATAAGCAGCAGAAACGTCGTGGTAGTTGAAAACTTCGGCTACCTCGACTTCGCGGTAAGTAGGAACAACAACACCAGTACCGAAAACAAACTCAGAATCACCTTTGCCAATCGCTGCTTCTGTGGGGTCAAGAGGCAATTGAGTAATGAAGCCCTCTCTTGAAGGACTAAACTCGCTTTATATAACTGCTTGATCATCCCAGTCCTACACTATGGACGTTACTAAAAGCGAGTGAGGAAGCCCTTAGTCTTTTCGAGAGAAAAGTTTTCCGTGCGATTTTTGGCCCCTTTTTCGTTGATGTTATCTGGAGGAGAAGATATAATGACGAACTCTACGGGCTGAACAGCAACATGCGCCTAGTCAAGCGTCTACGGATACAACGCTTAAGATGGCAAGGACATGTAGAGCGTATGGACACCACTGCTCTGGCCCGAAAAGTTTTTAAGTCCGAGAAATTGGGACAACGCAACACAGGACAGCCTATACTAATGTGGCGCACGCAGTTGGAGAAGGACCTAAACCAACTTGGAGTGCGCAACTGGCAGCTGGCGAAAGACCATGCTGGCTGGAGAGGTATGTATATTTACAAAATATTGCCTCAATTATTAAAGCAGAGGCAAGTTAGACAAAATCGATAAACTATACATACAGTCCTGGTTAATGGCCTATATCCTTCTTTTTCTTATACCTCTGCGCCCCAGTAAAGTCACAGTGGTTTTGTACAGAGTGCCTGAAGAAGTTTCTAGAAAATCCTTAATTATAAGAAAAAACTGTAGAGAACACCCCGAAAAAAAGATAGCACATTTTCACAAAAAGGAATTTTAGTCGCGTTTTGGCGATCTTTGCATAAACAACTGTGAGGGAAATTTAAAAAAGGCCCATTCTGTGATTTTATTTTTTTGAGAGTGCTAAAAGTTGTAAAACGGGTAGAAGAAAACAGTTAACTACTGCCGAAATAAAGGTTATTACGAAAATGCACCAAGAAGATTTCAAAATTGCGTATATTGCCAAAAAACTGGAAAGAAGCCGAAAAGTGATTTCAAATTTCCTCAAAGACTCTGAAAATTACTGAAAGAAGAGTAGCCCAGGGCGTACAAGGGCTATCAGTGACAGGGATAGACGCGCAATTCTAACAGCTGCATCGCAATTCGGGCTTAACGGCTCGCAAAATCACTGAACAAGCAGCTGCCACGACCAATGTAAGAAACGTCCAAATACTATTGAAGGAGTCTCCAGTTATTTAGCGCAAAAAAAATAAAAAGAAACCACCACTTACTGCAAAACACAAGGATGACAGGGTAAAATTCGCCATGGAGCATATTCATTGGGAAAAACGATGGCGTCGGGTATTATTCACGGACGAGAAGAAGTTTAATCTCGACGGTACCGATGGCCTGGCATATTACTCACGACTTAAGAAAAGAGGAGACAATACTGAGGCGTCGGCAACATGGTGGAGGACCTATTATGATATGGGCTGGAATAGGATACCATGGTAAAACTGATATAAGGTTCGTCCCACAAAGAATGGACAGCAAAAAGAACCTGGATTTGATTGCCGATGAAACAACGGAATTATTTGGTGAAATTACGGACTTGCCGCTTATTTTCCAGTAAGACAGTGCTGCGGTCCATACGGTGAAAATTGTTAAAAAGATATTTTTGAAATAACAACGTTGATGTTTTAGATTGGCCAGCGCGATCGCCAGATATAAATATTATTGAAAACTATTGGGGTCTTCTTGCCAGGGCTGTTTATGCTGAAAACAGGCAATACGAAAGTGTTAATGAGCTTAAACAAAGCATTGTATCAAATTGGCGCAAATTACCACAAAAAACATTAAAAAACTGTTTAAAACTTTACCAAGCAGAATGGCAGAAATAATAAAAAAAAGTGGAGGAACTACTCATTATTAAGAGTTAAAAGAAAATGAAATATTAATACATAAAAAAATTTTTTAAACTACATGCTGCAAATGTGCTATCTTTTTTTTTGCACCAAAATTTTGTATTTTTTTTATTTCGTCTGTATTGCATTACTTTACTCAAAGAAAAAACTCTATACATGAATAAGACGTATTCCAATTTGTGTTTAAACATAAATTTACTGTTTGTCTTGTGTGCAAAAATAAAAAAAATGTTAAAAGAACGAATTGTGGTATATTTTATTCCCGCGCTGTATTAGATCTGAAACGTGATGGAAAGTGTATACAGTTTTATTTTCAGAAAAAAAAAACGTACTCAATCCGTCGGTCTAATTATTTGTCACAAGAACAATCCTTAAACATTTCACTTGCTAATTGTTCCAAACTAGTCCCAATCCCATTGCAGATGCACTGCTGCTTGCACACAGACCCAGAGATACAATCAGCTCGAGCTTATAAAGTGTGAAAATTAGCTTCACCCATTTATTCCCACTTCACATATGCGCCGGCCACTAATGGTTTCCTGATTCCATTAACAGTTTACATAAATCAATGCGTCCAGTGTATCCTGCACAACAGGAAAGCCCTTCAGCCTTCAGTGGCGTGCCACGCCTAAGACACACAAAAAGTCAACGAAACCGAAGCGAATCTCATCCCAACCGTCATTATCAATTCATTATGCTTAGTGCTGACACATCGAACACAGAGGGCAAGAGCTTCTGCCTTGCCCCGGAGCGGTGATACGCGTGGCATTCACCAAGTGATATGGGTCAACTTCAATTAATTCCACCGAACACCGAATATGCATCGAACAATTAACGTGGCATTCATTCACGGCAACCCCTTTGTTGCCCTCTCACGGTTTTATGTTTCCCACACAAAGCATCGAGAGACGCATTCCACGAGCAACGTGCTATCACAGAGTACGTTAATCGATCGACTTGACTGGATTCCGTCATCAGTGTGGCCATGTAAGATGTCTATCTCCTCTCCCACCCACGCGACTTCGCGCACATTCCCTGGACAGTGACTAAGAGCTCGAGTTGCCTGCGTATCTCGTGTGGGATTACATCATTCAGCTCTATCGCATTTTCACCCGCAACCGCTCCGAAGATGGAAGTGGAGTGAAGTGGGGGAGCAGCAAAACGACTGCGATACGTCTTGGGGTTGTACATTTGAATTCGATTAAGGGATGTTCTGGATGAATAAATGTTTTTAAGGACAACCGTGTTGGGAGCCCGCTGAAAGCCGAACCGTAGATCCAATAACGGGGCGGGAATCTGTAGAGATCCAAAGGGATGATTTTTGCGAATGACGGGGGGATTTTTATGCTCGTTCCCCATGCTCCTCATTTTTATTCAATGCCCGCCATGTCATTTCTTAGCAGAGGTACTCTTTGAAGTATTTTCCACTCCAACGTGTAAAGGGTTTTGCACGAGTGTGTGTGGGAGGAGGCGACTTTGGACAAATTGGGTAGTTGTATGATTTAGTGTCAATAAAAGTATGCGTAGTATGGAGTACATGCAGGACACACACGCCTCGGTGGTAAGTAACCCCCGAATCGGTGCGAGGCAATAAATAATCCAAGCCTCCCAGTAATTTGACATTAAGCTTCTCAGGAAAGCTGCCCACTTCAGCAGGCTCAATGGTGTTTTAATGGTTTTGTTGTCACTTGAATGCAGCTTAAACGACATCTCCATGTTTTTTCCTTGGAGCTTGCTGGGTATGGTTGGGATCCATTTTTTGGGCATTGCCATGTGGGAATGGTTTCTTTCGCTTTAAGCGATTTCGATTAGACTTGTGTTTAAGGTAGCACGGTGTACTTTGTGCGGAAAGGTCAAAACACTCCCCAGAGTCTCCATGGAATCAGGGATTCGAGTGGGCGACCGAGTGGGGTGGGCGGGGACTTCTGGTATTCTCTGGTGCTCTGGTCATTATTGCCGAAATATGTATATTTTAGTGTGTGTACGTGCATACCTTGCTAAAGCCATTCTGCCTAAGGGTGATGATATTTTCAGACCAATTGCTGGCTTTCTTTTTTGCCTTGGCCGTACTTCGCCAGCCCACATGGATAGCAGTTTGGACGAGGGGTGCCCAAGTCGCAGATAAACTTAACACACGATGAAAATGTCTGGTGACATTTGTGCAATTGACACATTCCCACTTGGGGAGATTAAGGCAAGACAAGTTTTATGAGTTCTGTAGCCAGGTGCCGTTTTAATTAAATCTCGAAAGGTGAAGTTTTTTTGATATTTGCTTGAAAGCAGTCGTTAACAAAATATTGACATAGTGACATGTCTCACATACTTTGTGAGACATTCATTCAAATGTGACTGGCAGAAGCTAAATCAATGATTGCGTCGTTAAGGAAGTAAACCTTTAAAATATGCGAGAGGAGCTTAAAACAAAACCCCTTTTTAAATCTCTCCAAATCAAACACATCAAATGCAATGAACAGCAGACGTCATTGAAAAAGCGAAAGATGGCGCCACCTGCAAGTAGTCTTGGAAGTGAATGCCTTATTCATTGGAAAGTAGTGACATTTGTCAGCAATAATTAGTGTGCTTCAGCGTCTGTTTAAGACAATAACATTGTCCCTTGCCTCTTTGAAAACGTCCGAATTTGTCTTAAATAAACAACACTTGCGGGAACTTTGTTTTCTTTCTTAGTTGTAAGAAAAGACTGACTAAATGTAGAAGTTAATGTTGCTCCGACAAACCATGGTGGTGGAGAGTGGTTTCGATGTTTAGAAAGTGATTTACCGTCGAGGACAAAGATCATCTTGGTCAGCCCAAAATGTTAATGAGAAATAAGATGCCTCACTTGATTAAGAGATCTGCTGAATACAGTGTGGACTCACAAAATTGTTGGGAGTGACCCGGCTAAGAATTTTCGATTGTTTAAGTCATTTTTAATTTATTATGATCGGATACCGTAAAATTTAAAACCGTGAGTTTTTTCAATTCTGAAGTGATTCTTGGGAGATATGAAAGG
Organism: Eristalinus aeneus; assembly: GCA_955652365.1. Lineage (NCBI taxonomy): Eukaryota > Metazoa > Arthropoda > Insecta > Diptera > Syrphidae > Eristalinus > Eristalinus aeneus. The sequence continues at coordinate 127,830,629 of OY019130.1, read as the reverse complement.
ATGAAAGAGATCAAAGGAAAAAAAAAATATAGTCGGCTCGTAATAATATCGTCTTCATCTACGCCAAAGAAAACATTTGCGACTCAAAGGTCATGCTCTACATGTAGTGGGACCTTGCGGTAGAACAAGACGGTGAAACCAGATGGTGGAGCCAGACGGTGGGACCAGACGGTGGAACCAGACGGTGGAACCAGACGGTGGAACAAGACGGTGGGACCAGACGGTGGGACCAGATGGTGGGACCAAATGGTGGGACCAAATGGTGGGACCAGATGGTGGGACCAGATGGTGGGACCAGATGGTGGGACCAGACGGTGGAACCAGATGGTGGGACCAGATGGCGGGACCAGATGGTGGGACCAGACGGTGAGACCAGACGGTGGAATCAGATGGTGGGACCTGATGGTGGGACCAGATGGTGGGACCAGATGTTGGGACCAGATGGTGGGACCAGATGGCGGGACCAGATAGTGGGACCAGACGGTGGGACAAGACGGTGGGCCCAGACGGCGGGACCAGACGGTGGGACCAGATGGTGGAATCAGACGGTGAAACCAGACGGTGGACCAGATGGTGGGACCAGATGGTGGAACAAAGAGGTGGAACCAGATGACATGCTAGAACCTTGTGTGGCGCTTCAGTCCAGGGTGGACCTAGGCCTCAACCAACATGCCTCTCCATTAGTTGAAGTCCTTCTCTACTTCGAAAAAATTATCGGACACAAACGCATCTTGACTGCGTTATTTGATAGTTATATCTTTTTTATATTTTAGACATTCTTGTCTACTACTCCTGGTCTATTTCGTCCGGAACTTGATCTAATGGAACCGAAGTTCAAGACTGGTGTTTTAATTTGACATATGAAGCTGGACGATGCTGCCCGCCAGTTGGCCTTTGGATGACTCAACCGCTAGAAGGAGCGGAGAACTTATTCCGTTTGAACAACAGATCCACCAAGGCTGGGGGCGATTCCAACTATTGGCTTCAGTACAATGGAGGTATAATCCATCCGAGGTATTCGACGGGTCGAATCTTTGTTGACGGCAACAGTTAAGTTTTTACCTCTATTGTTTCAAGGCCAATTTAATGCATTGTCTAAAAAAAGAGCCAGAAATGAACCCAGAGTAAACGAATTAATTCCTCCGACCAAAATGAATGAAAGGTTTGCTCCCTGTTACTTCCTCCTTGGAAGTGGGTAGAGGGTAAAGAAAGGCCCTAAGCACAGCTTGGCTATCTCTGTAGTCGCTTTTCGATTCTTCACTTATTCTTCATTTGTAAAAGTTTTAAGAAGAAAGAAAGAAAATTTGTTTTTTTTTTTTTTGTATAAATGTAGCATGCTTGAAATTATTTGGCTTAGAGCAAACTCCGAGACTCACTTAGACATGAGTGCTTCGATCTAGTTAAACAAAAAGACGAATACCTATGAGAACCCATAAATTGCACAAGTATTCACATTTTGACTTTTCTTTGCCGACAAATCAAACAGAATCCAACAAACGCTCTAAATTTACGTTTAAAGTTGTTGAAATCTCACTCACATGGCCCTTTCACCTCGTTACACCCGAAATATAAATCAATTTTATTTCTATTAGCTTATAACACATAACTCAATAAGCTCCAGGACATATAGGGGGCGCCACTAACAAAGAATCTATAGGCGTCTATGGAATATGTATAAAAACGCTCTTCTAAACTGCATTTTCAGGTTTCAGAAATTTTGATCAAGCCAGTAAAACCCCAAAACTGTTGTCTTCGAATGTTACTTTTAAAACACAACTTTTAATGTTCTTTTTGGAATTGTCTATTAAGCTACTGTGGAAACTGGAAGTGGATCGAAGAACGTTGAAGTCCTTCCTTTTTTCTGAACATGAGAACTACTCCATTTTTATGTAATTTTAAATTTCCAAAACCAAACATGGAGAAAACACACTAAGCCTGCATCAATGATTGCGCAATTTGCAATTTGGTTCAAAAGCAGCAGATGATGAGAATGTGATAAATGGAAATGCCGACATCATAATGGTTTCGTTTGTTATTTGCTTTTTCACAATTAACCCAATCAAAACTAATTAAAATAACCCACCTCAGAGTGAATTGAGTGGGTTGAATGCCCTGAGTACAACACTCATACGCCAAAGTTAGCAAGTTTGATTCACGAGCTGAACACCACGCATTTTTCACGGCACCATCTTTTTCGAACTTCTAACAACACTCAAGGAGTAATAAATAAAATTCGAGTTGGCAAGAACTTTTAGGACACTTCTACTCGTGAGAGCAGAATAGCGTGCACAAGATGAACAGTTGAGGAGCAAGCCAGGCACTGGCCCCCTTGTGGACTGTCTTCTACTCGTCGGAGGAGAATAGCGTGCACAGGATGAACGGTTGAGGAGCAAGCCAGGCACTGGCCTCCTTGTGGACTGTCTTCTACTCGTGGGAGGAGATAAGCGCGCTCAAGATGAACAGTTGAGAAGCAAGCCATGTACTGGCCCCCTTGTGGACTGTCTTCTACTCGTGGGAGGAGATAAGCGCGCACAAGATGAACAGTTGAGGAGCAAGCCAGGCTAAGGCAAGAACTGTCGCGCCATCCAATATATACGAGTGTATATATAAAATAACCTAAAGGAAACGAGTCCCGTTTCTGGACAAAATTTGCCCTCATTTTAAAAGAAGATTGCTCGTTGTACAATTAATTCAAAGAAGTTATGTACAACCTTTTTCTGCAAGCCTTCCCGTTTTCAGGTTCCCATCTGTCTTTGAATTTGGTGGTGCACCTGTTCTTGTGACTGTAACTACATTCTTCTAAAACAACACTTTACCCACCATGAACTTGCCGAGTTTTATGCTGAGATTATGTCTACATTTCCCATTTCTTTCCACTTTATTTATTCGCTGCTAATATTGCAAATCCCATTTCATCATGCTCATCGTCTCCTTCTTCCTCCATTCCTTCATTCATTTGTACAAATAGGCTTGAATTGATTTATTCTGCCTTCTGTTCTCTCTACATTGTAGTCTCCGTAATTCGCAAGTTCACACAACTAGCGGCTAATCACCACTGAGTCTTCGTGGCATACACTCTACGAGTGGCTGTCTCACCATGTGGGAACTATAATATTTACTTTCGGAAATACTGCATACACCGTACAGGCAGACAAACATACACAAGACCAAGCTTATTTCTTCACCTTGAAGGCAAGCAAATTCTTTCGCCCTAAGTAAACCCTCTATGCCTGTGCATAAACCGAGGGCGGGGGGAAACAAACGATTTCCAAGAGCGAACATTTGTCAGTCAGTGTGTGTTTGCACAGGGCCTCGAGTGTATCCGTGTAGGGATTTCGTTTAAGTCCAGAAACGTTCCTCGCAAGAATACAAACACTTCCCTAATCTCGTGCTTAGCTTTGCAGCAGCTAGGGGACAGTCCCCATCAATCAAATGCAAATAAGTAAACCTTCCCATGTGGAGATACTGACTAGTTACATAGATTCCAATCCGAAAACCACTAGAGTCGTTAACTAGAAAAATAAAACAAGTTTGCCCCCTTTTTGCCTTCCGTGCGGATGTGCGAAAGGATATGCCTTGTGTACGAATGGCCAGCCATGTGTGATTTTTACACTGTTCACCTCCCGTGGGGACACGTCCGAAAATTCGTTTGGGGAGCTACTCCCCTCCGTAGTCGCAGTCATGTTCCTACGACGAAGCGTATTAACAAGTGTTCCGCAAGACCTGTGCATGGTTCAGGATTAAAGCAAAACTTTCCGAGTACCTTCCGAATTAAAATGGAGGGAAAAAATGTATTTAATATCTGTGAAGTGGTTTTGAAATATCCTGTTCCTCCCGTTCGTTTTTTGCATGTGGTGTATTCAATTTGAAGTCGTGTTCCTATGGAAGGGGGGAAGCGGGGAGCCAGTTTTATTTTAAGCACCGACAAGGAGGTGTGTCGATGTTGGAATTGCAAACACGTTCTGGGCATACACGATTCACTTCTAAAACAGAACGAACGCAATAAAATAGACAAGCTAACGTCCCTTGAGTCTGCGGTGCTGCGGGTGCTGCAGGGTGGGATCCACTGAATATTGATGCACAGATGCAGCGTTGGGTGTGGCGCAGAGCCGGGTGCACGTGTGTTTGCAGTTTGTTGTCATCTGGAGGCATGAGATTATGAAATTGATGGTTGCTTTTATGCAAAATATCGTCAAAAGTTTTCATAGGACTTGGGGAAGAAGTAGCTTTTTCTTCTCTGTTGAAAAGAATTTTAAACAACCATTTGACTCTGAAAGGAGCCATGGGTTTAATATTGTCCGGGAAAGTTTTCAAGCACTTGCTTCACGGAGAGATATTGCCGTCGACATGGAATTGACATGCTGTAACGTTTTAGTTCATACATGCTTTTGTGAGTGCTGCCAAGTTCTTCTGAACTTACGCATTATCATTTTTTACATCAATCATGGCAGAAAACAGATTTTTCGAGTTTTCTCTGATAACATACACATTATTGTTGGCCAGCCAAACACTTATCTGAATTACTGACAGAAATTGTAACAATTGTACACGTTTTCGCACGCAATGGGAACCCAAGTCTCCAAGCGATAGCGCTATCAGCTACTTGAACGGTTGCTAACAATTGCGTCTGACGGGGTTGTTTGGGTGAAGCAAACTTTATCAATGAAATGCTTAATGCCAGGTGCATGGAGCTGTCATAAAATTGAATTTTTGAATGCTAGTTTTTGTTTGTTTTGTGTTAGAGCCAAAGGACTACAGTTTGTGTATGCAGCTTTTGATTGGATTAAATAATTTATGCGGATGCCGGAATGAACTTGAGTTTGCAGTGTGAAATCCCATCGAGTCCTTAACATACTAGGCATTGGTAGCAAATTGTGAACATGTACATTTTTGGGAAATTAAAAAAACAACAGACGACTAACATCAAGATGGGACTTCGAATAAAAATTTAATTTTATTCCACATTTTTGTTTAGTTTTAGATGAACTTTAAAACCTTCATAAACAATAATTTATTGAATTTTTGATGGCGTAACAAGGCGGCCAGGGACCAGGTTCTTAAGCTAGAATTCGTGCTGTGTGTTCTCGTACCAGTAGAAGAGACCTAACGTTCTTTGCCGACTCCGAACGGTGAATTCTGAAAAGTTTTTTCAAAACAGGAAATGCTCTTTGAAGTTTGTCAAGTGCTTGAAAACGGTGGTGCCGGTAAAAATGGGAAGTATTCACTCAATGAATTAGCCCTGAGACCTTCAAAGTCTGAGAGTCGCACCTCACTGATCACACCATTACCGCCATAGTGTTCTGGCGTATCCAACTGAAATGTTCTGCCGATGTGAAAAGTTAACTCTCTTGTAAGGCACATCCTATGTTCTTAAGTGATTAATTTTTGCAGATCTTAAGTTTAATCGGCCAAATAAAAAGTTAAGAGGATCATTTCTGCAGACACCACAACGGCGATGACGGCCCAAATCCCGCTGTTAGGCAGAATGTTCTACTCAATATGGACGGCGATAGACAAGAATTCCGTCCAGACTTACATGAGGTGGAGATAGCAATATCGTAGCTGAAGTCGAAAAAAAAACTGCTGGAGTGGACGGACTATCCGCAGAATTATTTAAAGTATCAGAAGATGACCTGGTTGGGCGCATGCATCAGCTCATCTGTCAGATATGATCGGAGGAAACATGCCCGATAAGTCGAATCTCAGTGTCGTTTGCCCGATTATAAAAAAGGGAGACCCCTTTTACTGCGCGAATTATCGAGGGATCATATATGTGATGTGTGATATTTTGTGAGCGCCTGAAACCGTTCGTCCATGACTTGATAGCTCCCTATCAGTGTGGTTTCAGGCCAGAGAAGTCCACGATAGAACAGATCTTCACATTACGGCAGATTCTAAAACAGACCCAAGAAATGCGAATCGACACCCACCACCAATTCGCCGATTTTGAGGCCGCATATGACAGTGAGCATAGAGACGAGCTATACAGTGGTATTGTAATGGAACAAAAATACAAACCACTTTAGTTTACTTTACAACTTTATTTTCACAGGCACACGTCATATTCCACTGACTATTCACAAACGAATGAATCGTTCTCTCTTATTCCTATCTGGTAGTTCCTTTACATTTTCGCTGTTGTTATTTATTTAAGGAAAGAGTTTCAATCCAGATCATATTACGATTGATATTTGAAATATGAACAGTTGAATTTCAGGGCCTACTACAGAATGTCTAGTTTTGGCATTTCTACCAAACTCGTCAGATTGTGTAGGATAACGATGGAGAACTCTCGCTGCTCCGTCAAGGTCAGTAACAAACTCACCAAGACCTTGAACGTGAAAAAATGTTTTAGACAAGGCGATGCACTATCATGTGGTTTCTTCAACACCATCCTCAAGAAGATCGTGCGTAACGTACAAGTCAACACCAGAAACACGATCTTCCAAAATTCAGTTCAATTACTAGCTTACGCTGATGGCATTGACGTGAGTCAATGAGGCGTTTGCTGGCCTTAAAGCGGAAGTGGCTAAAATGGGTCTGGTGGTTAATTAGGGCAAAACGAAGTACATGCTGTCATCAAGGAAGGTTACACAACATCGACATCTTGGACAGGGCGTCACAATAGGCAGCAGAGACGTCGTGGTAGTTGAAAACTTCGGCTACCTCGGCTCCGCGGCAAGTAGGAACAACAACACCAGTACCGGAAACAAACGCAGAAGCACTCTTGCCAATCGCTGGGCTCAAGAGGCAATTGAGTAATGAAGCCCTCTCTCGAAAGACTAAGCTTGCTTTATATAACAGCTTTATCATCCCAGTTCTACTTTGTGGAGCGGAAACCTGGAGGTTACTTAAAGCGGATGAGGATGCCCTTAGTCTTTTCGAGAGAAAAGTTTTGCGTTCGATTTTTGGTCCTGTTTGCGTTGATGGCATCTGGAGGAGAAGATTTAACGACAAACTCAATGGGCGGTACAGGGTATGCGGTATGCGGTATGCGCCTGGTCAAGCGTCTTCGGATAAACGCTTATGATAGCTGGGCCATGTAGAGCGTATGGACGCCACTGCTCCGGCCCGAAAAGTCTTCGAATAAGAGCCATTGAGGCAACGTAACAGAGGACGCCCTAGGGTAAGATGGCGCACACAAGTGGAAAAGGACCTCAACCAACTTGGAGTGCGCAATCGAAGAAAGCTGGCGAAAGATTGTGCTGGCTGGAGAGGCATGTTGGTTGAGGCCCAGGTCCACCCCTAACTGTAGCGCCACAAGAAGAAGAAAAATTTACTCAACATATAATCTTTAGGCATTATACCGTTTATATGAAGTATTGACTGCCACGGCGGAATGTATCTCAATTTTGAAGTTTACTTTTCGAAATATTTTTCCACATTTATTGCCGTAAATTGGCAATAGCACGACGAATGTTACCCTTCAAGTGAGCAGTCATTTTCGACATATCGGAGCAGACTAGTGACTTTGCATATCCCCAGAGAAAATAGAAAAACGACTTTTAAACACAGGATCTTAAAGGTCAATTTACAAGTAATGTGATGTAACGTGAAGCTATGGGGTTATCAAAAGTATCAGTCAATAAGTCAATTGTAGCTGTGTGGCATGTTGCGCCATCTTGTTAGGACCACAGCTTCTGCAACTTCTTTTGGCTGTTAAATTGATGAAAAACAAAGTCTGTTATTATGTCTCTGTAGTGGTCACCACTGACTGTAATTTTCTGACCAGCATAGTTTTTGAAGCAATATTGAAGCAATATTGGCGCTGCAGTTCAAACTGTCTATGGACTGTGCGCCATACGATTATTATTATATTATAGTCAGTTTTCGTAAGTAATGCTGTTTCAACATAACCTTAAGAAGCCCTTATTTCATTGATTTTTTTTTTGTGAAGTAACCATTCAACCGCTGTGTATGTAGTCCGCGATACGATTTCTTAAAGAACCGTTATTTTAAACATTAATTGTTAACGCGACAGTCCACAGGGGGACCAGGACCTAGCTTGCTCATCAACTACTCGTCTTGTGCGCGCTACTGTTCTCTAACGAGTAGAAGCAAAGTTTGGAAAGCTTTGAGTGTTGTCAGCAGCTCGAAAGAGGTGGTGCCGTGAAAAGTTTGAGGTTTTCAGCCAGGAATCCAACCTAGACCCTTCGGTGTGTAAGCGTCGCACTCTACCCACTACGACACGGCGGCCACTATTTAAACAATAATTTTCACAAACTGGATAGTCGCTCAGACATCAGTCGATTCATGTTTAATTGCAGACCAAAGTTGAAGCAAATCAGTTTGCAACGAACAGAACGTGTTGCCAACGTAAATTCTATCAATCTTGAAAACATTCGTTATAAGAATACAAGTTGTGGTGCTTCTAAGACATTCATTTTAGAATTGGAAAGCAAGCGATATTTTTGCCCTGAAGATCAACTTGTTCGATAAGATCATTGTTTTATCTTTAATGCATTTCTTGTCGTTGTGTCAACAATATATGCTTAAGCAAATTTGCCGAAGCATGTGTTACTTTTGAGTTCTATTAGTTCTATCTTAGCTTTAATTCACTCTTGAAATTTCCTTTGCGATCTTGTATTTAAGCTCACAAAGTCGTTCTTAAACGTCCCCCAAATAAAATATGACACGTTTCCTATCGACATTTTCTTCCTAAATACTAACGTTAAAGACAAGTGTGCACTCTTATTCTCGTCCTTCATGCATAACTTCTAAACAATTATCTCTTAAGCGCAGTTACTGCGTATGCCTACTGACATCGCTAAAAAATGTGAACTACTTCCAAACATTATCTAAACGAGACCTTAAAACGTACAAACACCTTAAAATGCGTAGAGATCTAATCATCAGAACTCTGCTAATGAAGGTGTTTTCAACGAGGCAAGAACATTCTTCCCTGCTTGAATAGTGATTGATGTGATTTCTTTTGTTGATCTTTTTACATTGGTTCAACTCGTGGCCTTAATGTTCCTTGAAGATTTTCCTTTGTTGTGATTCTATTTATTAATTTTTGTAGTGGACGACTGGATATTAGTACAACCTGTTTAATTGAAGGCTTTGTTGACTGAAACAAAATAAATCTGTTCACCCAGCGTGAGCAAAAAGGTTCAGAGATCTAGAGTATTATATACAATTTTCGACTTAAGTTTCTTTTAACACATGCGGACATTGCATACATTTAGGATGAAAAACGAATAAAACATCCAAATTATGCAGATTCCAACAAAACTTCGGAAATCGAAAAAGGAAATACAACAATCTTATGAATATCAGAGAGAATTACTTCTTCAATCGGTAAATAAAACCAGAAGCTAATTCACTGAGTCGGAAGAGCTATGATTGTGAATTACGGAGCACAGCCAACTGAATCAAAATAAACCTTTTGAGGCAATTAATTAAATTACCGATCATTCTCCTTTCCTAGAGTCACGCATCAACAACTTTCTCTACACGCTGCTTCCTCCTGAATTTGTACAATCATCAGGTATACTCAGCCGAAACCGAGTTTATGGGATAAGCACTTGTGCGCCTTGTACATCCCGAATGACACCGGAGATAATTCCCCTCTAATCAATATGCAAAATTCATAAGGCGCTATTTATCTATTTCTAAGCCTGTGGACTGTTTGCCTTCAGATTCCATTAAATCATAGAATATTCAAACACACTTCAGATGCCAGATAACTTTGCCAGCACTAGCATGCATAAATCAGGAAGATATCAAAACGCCATCGCCTCCTTTGCCGCTGGCAGGAGCGCTGCTGGATTCTCATTACCCCGAGTATCCCATAAAAGACTAATTGTTCTCATACCCGCCACAACAATAAAAGCCAGGCAAATCCTTCTCATCGATTTCCATCGTCAGCCAACATGCTAATGTTATTCACAGAAATCGCACAAAAAAGAGAACAAGAAACAAAGCGTGTGATGTGTTCGTGAAAACCCAACAACGACTCAGCACTTACCCGTCAATAATCGAGTTTGGCCGTCACCACTTCTGTGCAAAAAAGGCAACCCTTAGTCCTTGTCCCCATAAACCCGATTTCCGCATCTCAGCAGAACAATTGAATTGAAAGTTTTAAACGATTTTTCCCGATTCATTCACGGGTGGACATACAGTGCTCATTTTTTTTGCCTTTATTGAATGTCTGCCATCCCACTGAAGAGTCCCACGCTGTGCCATAGTTGTATTTTTCACATGGAAAAATCCCTTGAAGCACTGGGAATACCAATCGCTTGACCGACACGGCGACGTACGACAGCTGCACCAGCCCAAGCGCCACCAGGTGCCCCTTGTGGCCTCTGTGCCTTCATTGTGTGCATTTTTGCATGTGCTGCCTCGTAAGGATGGCTTTGTCGGATTGTGGGGGTTTGAGGGAGGTCCCGTGAAATTACACAATTTGCATGTAAATTTGATTTGTTTTCATTTATGGCGCTTAGGGATGACTTAGGAGAGCTTAGAGTCGTAAAGCTTGGGCGAAATTTGAAGGATATTCATGAACGTAATTACAGACGTGTGCTGCTGCTCTTCAACAATTCCCCGGAAATGCGCTAGCAATTTATTTGAAACTAATTTCACCTTACAGCGTGAATGCCAGATCGACAAGGCCAAATACAGATCCACAAGGCCATCGGCCCTGTCATCAAGATCGATTTAAGTGGCGAAGTCTCCTCCGTACATAATTGCATTTAATTACAAATTCTTTAACACTTTCGCTATTAACGCGTATGTTTGTCACGTTTATCAACACAACGCGTGTGGCTTCACTTTGCATGCAGCAGCGCTGCGTTCCACAGTCGCGATGTAACACACTGCAATGCATGTCATCAGTCAGACAGACAATGTTGTCAACGTTGCGATTCGGCATTCGATTGCCTGCGAAGTTTCTGACGGAAGTTAACAAAAAACTACATTATTCCTCGGGCCGGCTCACCCCTAATTCTTTCACTTTTCTCTTTTTTAACGTTTTTCCAATTTGTAGAATGTATTAATTTTCTAATATCGATTTCCTCGTGAAAGTGGAGAGTGGAAGGCGCAAAATTGCACTTGCATTTCTTGTTCTTGTTCTTTTTTTCAATTTCCTTGACATTACCGACGCTCTATGGTTTCCGAGAAAGGTTAAAATGGCCGGACAAAAGAGATAGACAAACGGGTATTGGGCCAGTGGGACTTTTGTCATTTCTGGTGGCGAACGGGGTGTACACGCGACCAATTCAAATGTGAAATTCAAAATTTCTCCGAACCGTTTGTTTCAATTATGTGCCGATTGCTATCTGGTGAGCTGGGCGCGTGAAATCGCATTTTATCATCGAATCAGCACAATTACTACGCTAGTTAATCTTCAGTTAATTTCAATAGGATTAGCGGGAATCGTTTGGGATCGATCGCGTAGACACAACCTTCAATGTCGAACGAAAGGCACCACTAAGCGAGCCAAATGGTCACACAGTGTTGAATTTTCTTTTGCTTTCAATAAGCATAGGGCGATTTTATATCTCGATTGCTTAACTATTTTTAGTCTATTGATCCCAAACGTTATTTATTGGACATGATATACACGATTATGCACCCTTTGGCGTAATTATTTTCATAGGCATGTGCACCAGTCACCAGTGTATGCTACTTCGCGTGGCAATGATTTTTGCTGCAGTCTGAAATGAAGTCTGGAATCAATTGTGTAGGACACATTTATTTTTGGAGTGGAACCTATGTAGAGACTTTATGTTGTTTTAAGCTCATAGATTGAGGAAAATAATTGTTGTATTAACACATCACTCAATAAGTCCTGGGACTGACATATAAAGGGCGCCATTAACAAAAAATCCATATTATTAGGCCTGTTCCAATTGCTCTGAATTGCTACGAAGTTCCTTAAATAATTAACAATCGGCTGTTTTTTTCGGAGAAGTGAGAGATCATGAGAGACTAAACTATTTCCCCTCCCTGCGAATTTCTACAGAAGAAAAATCTGTAGACAGCAAATGACTGTCAAATAAATAAATAAAAATAGCTTCATGTATCTGATAGCTGTTTACATTTAGTTCTGTAAATTTATACGAAAAGTCGTTTCACAAGTTTCGGCAGAGTTACTCTCTCCAAGGGAGATTTTTAGCCAAACTACTCATCTACGAATTTCTGTGCAGAAATGAATTGGAACCTATTATTAGGAAGTACAAACATTCAAATGATACCTGTCAATTTTTCATGACAATCTGTTTATTAGGTTACAAGTTACAGTGCTTCAAGTGACGCTACTTTTACGATTTATAAAACAATGGAAAAAAACAGATTTTCATGTATTGACTAAACACAGATTTTTGACCGGAAAAAATACCGCGTTAGCTCAGAAATGGCTTTAAGAGTATTATAGGGACTTTGCTTTATCAAAAATAACAATTTGTTGATTCTATGCTGACTTTAAACGTTTCCGTATAGACACCAACGATGCTAAACACTTTAGAAGGCCAACTAAATTGGTTACAGCAAAAAACGTTACATAAGTATACAAAATCGTTTTGGAAAACCGCATTATGGAATTGCGTGAGATTGTTGACACTTTCAAGATGTCAGAAAGCAGTGCGTACACAATTTTGCATGAGCATTTGTCCAGTCCAGACAGTCTCCTGTGAACTGTAGCGCCATAAAATTATTATTTGTATATATTTTCGAAATGCTACGTTTGCTTAAAATGGACCAAAAACAACAAAGTATCGATGATTCTGAGAGCTGTTTGGAGATGTTTCGAGAGGATAAACAGGACCTTTTGCATCGGCATGTCACAATGGATGAAAGGATCCACCACTACGCTCTAGAGTCAAATCGGCAGTCAGCGGAGTGGACAGGAGGCGATGAACCACGCCCAAAGAGTTCAGAAACCCAAAGTCGGCTGGCAAGGTTATGGCATCGTCATTTTGGAATGAGCACGGAATTTTGTTCATCGACTATCTGGAGTAAAGCAAAAGTGAATACTATACCATTATTGGTCCATGTGAAGGAATAAATTGCAAAAAAAAAGTCCTATATGAAGAAGACCAAAATATAGCTTCCATCCAAATAGTACACCGTTTCACAAGTCGTTGGCTACCGTGGCCAAATTGCACGAATTGAACTTTGAATTGCTTCCGTATACACCGTATTCTCCAAAATGAGCACTTAGTGACTTCTACCTTTTTTCAGACCTCAAAAAGATGCTCGCAGGAAAAAAGTATGGTTCGAATGAAGAGTGATCTTTCGGTGATCTGAGGCCAAAGATAAATCGTTCTATAAAAAGGGAATCGAAGTGTTAGATTGTCATGAAAATTTGACAGGTATCATTTAAATGTTTGTACTTCGTAAAAATGATATGGAACATTTGTTAGTGGCGCCCTCTACAAGTCAGTCCTGGGACTTATTGAGTGAATTGTGGCGCACACAAGTGGAGAAGGACCTCAACCAACTTGGAGTGCGCAACTGGAGACAGCTGGCGAAAGATCGTGCTGTCTGGAGAGGCATGTTGGTTGAGGCCGGACTATAGCGCCACAAGAAGAAGAAGAAGAAGAGGAGTTAGTTATGCATTGATAGCAAACGAATTCGATTGCTTCGCATCATTGTTTCTTTTTTTTTATCACTACATCCGAGTTGAAAAGTTGAAAATTTCACTTTCACTTTTTCAGTTCAGTTAAATTTTCAGTTTCTCCTGTCCAGTCTCTTTCGGTAAACTTTCGAACCGAATTTTGAGGTGAAATTTGATAGGGAAATTTTACCAGTGCAACAACAATTGTTTAACTTGGGGTTTGGCTTGAGATTTTTGACACTTGTTTTGAATTTATTTTTTGATTTTAATTTTCTTGAGAATTTTTGTTTCTTTTATCCAAATCCAATATGTTTGACATTCCAATAATTGGATAACCGTAACATAAGACCGTGAGTTGAGAATTTTGAGTTTCTTAACTTCAAACTTTAGTCCTAGGCCATTTACTTAACAGTCTTCGCCACAGGTATGAATTGAACAAAGAAATTCCGACGTCGACTTAAGCGATTTTCTACTTGCTATAATATTGAATAATTGACTGTACAAAGAGGGAACATGCTTACTTATCAACTACATGTATTGTGCGCGCTACTGTTCTCTACGAGTAGAAGGGGACGTACAGTTTTTTGCCGAATCCGAACGGTTAAATTTGAGAAGGTTTCTCGTAGACAGCTTATTTTCCTTGTTTTTTGTCTGCAGCAGTTGTCAGCGAAAGACGTGGTGCCGTGAAAAGTTCAAAGTGTTCAGCCAGGAATCAAACCTAGACCTTTGGCGTGTGCTTATCGCACTCTATCTACGACGCTACGGCAGCCACACTATTCTACTTGTACTTAAACTAATAAACTTGGTCGAATAAAATATGGTGATGTCAGCATAAGAGACTCTTTAGTCCGCATTGTTTATTTCTAAGATTTAAAAAAATTAAAATTCTTAGGATGTCTCTCTGACCAATGATTAACAATTTTTCATGTCATTTCGACGCCAGTCTGTATTTTTTTTTAAAGGTATTTTTGCTTATTCCTAGCTAGCTATAGAAATATTTAAATTAATTATTTAATTTACAATAATTAAGAACGATCTTACTAGCCCTATGCGGACACTCTAAGTTCTTCTAATAATTAATAATAATAATTGTTGGCGCTACATTTCAAAGGGGGACCAGGGCCTGCACTTGTTATGTGCGCGCTACTGTTTTTTGTGTGTGAGTAGAAGGGACCTACAGTTTTTTGCCGACTCCGAACAGCGAGATTTGAGAAGCTTTCTTAGACAGTTATTACTCTTTGAGTGTTGTCACCAGCTCCAAAGAGGTGGTGCCGTAAAAATTCGAAAAATTGGTGTTGAGCTGGGAATCGAACCTAGACCCTTCGGCGTGTGAGCGTGCTACCCACTACGCCACGGCGACCACTCCATTACCTAGTTCTTCTAATCCATTCATATTTGATAGGCTCCAAGCATGTATTTTAATTATTTTCTTTTTCATTTTAATTTAAAAAAAAATTTTAACGCAAGCTTATAACTAAGAAATTATTATATGCTTACTGTTAGGCTACCATATTACCAACATGTCTCCAAGCGGAAAAGGGGGGGCTATTAGTAAAGCCGCGGACAAATATATCATGGATGCATTCAACATAATTCTTACCAGCGAAATAAAAACAGTTCTTGCAAGAAGATATGAAAATCTTAAGACCGAGCCTTCGGCAAATGTTACTTGAAACTGGAACTCCGGAACGCAACTTTTGATTTTCCTTATTCGTTATTGTTGAATTTGAAGATGCGTCACCCTACTGGACCTACCTTACAATGACATTAAGGGATACAACTTTCACCTCTACATTTGGGTTTGTACAAATCAAGCTCTGGCTGTACCATTGTTGTGTGATAAGAAGATGTACAACTTATCCAAAAATCAAAATTAATCAAATCGAAAAAAGGCACAGAGATATCCACACTGAGTGCAGCAGAATTCAAAAGCAGAAAACAGGTCATTTAGTTTCTGAGGAGGGTTGTCTTGATGAATTTGACGTCGATTGAGACAAATCTTAGGATCGTTTGATTGCTTCCTATTCATCCCATCACTTAGGGAACCAACAAGTTCACCACTGCTTACAGAAGCTTGCTAACTTTCTAGACTGCTGCAGAAAAAGGGATGTTCTTCTTTTCAAGAATTGGAGGACATTTTTTTTTTATCATTGGCGCGGGCTAGAGAGATTGAGTGGCCCGAATTAAGCCACAGTACGGGCCAAAGGTATAGAGGAAGAAAGGGAAAGTAGGTGCCGATGCACGTTGGTTTTAAATGCCTGTGAATTGTAATGGGAAGGGGGGGAGGGACCGAGTTGGGTTGAGATAAGTATTCCATGAAATGAATTACATATAAACACTCTTTACACTCCACCCAGTAGTCCCTGACAATACTTACACAAAGTATAACCCGGTAGTCCCTTACAATAATTGCACAGAGTATTGTAAGGGACTACCGGGTGGAGTGTTAAAAGTATTTATATGTAATTCACTTCGCTTTTGAGTATCAATAGAGACCAGGCATTGGTTAACAAATTGTGAAAAATTAAATTCGTGTTTTATTTTAAAAAACGAATGCTACAAAGTGCACAACTTTCTTGCGTTTAATTGAATTTGGTTGTGTCTGGTGTTGTTTCTAGTTCTGTAGCACTCTACAATTGTCTGGAGGACTTTGACGCATGATTCCACTGCCTGAATTAAGCTTCTACCATACTTTAGCTGATGCCTCCTTACTTAAACCTCTATAGTGTATCCCATACGCCGCTTGTTTCCCTCACAATTCACCGCCCGTCATAACAAACCGCATATTCCAGCTGGTCTCTCATCACTCATATAGAAAATCCAACGTTAAGTTATCTGATTACCTGATAAGTTCACCCCAAGTCGGCTCTCAGGTATTGAATTTACTTAATCACATTCAAGTGGTCGATAATTACCTCCATTTACACGCACTTGCAGAAACAGGATACTGTACGTTTGGGAGCGAACCGCTGAACCGGCATGAATACAATTATAGTGGACAAGAGGGAATGAGCAAAACGATTCATCATTTTCATTTTCCCTGCGCCTGCACTGCCATTCAGTGCATTGACTGTCACGCGAGCCCAATAAAATGTATGACCCTTGTTAGTGTCGCTAAGCGGTGTTAGTCAATACACCATTGTTTCAGTAGCCAATCTAAATTTATGAGGTCTACGCCTAGAAAAATCATGCTGATTTGATGAATGTTTGTAAAACAAAGCGATTACATCAAATTCGGTCTTTTGTGGAATGATTTATTAAAAATGGTATCGTAGCCTGTAATTATATTGCCGTGGGTATGATAAGTGGTCTGCCGCATGAAATATGAATTTGTACCCTTTAAAATGAGGTTCAATAACGCAGATAATTGACATATTTGAGTTTTGCGATTTTGTTGTGAATAAATGTTCATCTGGCCAAATACTAACTTCAGGTATTTTATCACGTTTGCAATGCGATATTCGACGCGAATTTTTCTGTGGCCACAGAGAGGAAGCAGATGGGTGCTCCACCTTTGGTAGGTTTTATCCATGATGCACAAATAATACTGACTGTTGAGAAAGAGCTGTAGGAAGGACTATTCTCGATAATGAGAAACAAACAAAACTAATTTGACTGCTGACGAACGTAGGAATCGGTTCCTCTTAAACTATAGCGCAACCTTACGTGGCGTTACAGACCATGGGCTATCATCGCCTTTAGGGAGCACTTCATATTTTAATTCACTCATCTCTGCTAGGGGAAAAATAATTTTTGATTCAGAATCCGACATGAAGAAAGGCTCTTGTGGAGCTCCCTAAAGTCACATTTCCATAATTACGAATAATCGGTGAATTCTCCTTGAAACATATTACGCACTTTATTCATTTTAAGTGTGTTTCAGTACTTTCTGTACCAAATTCTGAAGTCTGTCATTTGTTAAGGAGTGGGGGTAAACCTCTCTTAGAAAGAGGCAAAGTAACGCATTATAACGAAATATGTGAAGAGTAAGAAATGTCAAATTCAATTTTTGATACAGAAAACCAAAACAACAACAAAATTTCAGACACATACACAAAGATTATGGATCAATGCTCACTTATCTCTGTATACACACCAATTAATTCGATAGAAAACCAACAACTTAAAAATAATAACAATTGTTGGCGCTACAGTCCAAAGGGGGGCCAGGGCCTAGCTTGCTCATCAACTACCCGTGTTGCGCGCGCTAGTGTTATCTCACGAGCACAAGGGATCTACAGTTTTTTGCCGACTCCGAACGGCGAGATTTGAGAAGCTTTCTTAGACATTTATTACTCTTTGAGTGTTGTCAGCAGCTCGAAAGAGGTGGTGCCGTGAAAAATTCGAAAAATTGGTGTTGAGCTGGGAGTCGAACCTAGACCCTTCGGCGTGTGAGCGTCGCACTCTACCCACTACGCCACGGCGACCACTACCTACTTAATAACTTACTTAATTTTTCGGAAATTTTGGGCATGAAAAGTGTGGCATCGAATTTCGTTCTGAAATTGCTGAATTTTGATCAAAATAAGTGTCGCATGAGCATCGTAATTGTTAAATAACGTCCAAAGATTTGCTTAAAAGGGGCATTACAGGTGATGAAAAGTAAGTATATAGTTATGACATCGAAAGTGCAATCTCCCCAAAGAAAGAGCTCAGGAGAGCCAAGGCCAAAATCGCCGAACACCCAACAAATGTCAATCTATTCTGCCTCTCACAAACAAAATAATGTGCTATATAGCTGAAACTGAGATAAAAAAAAAATCGATAATTGAGTGTACGGAGCCTGCACAATTTGAAAATCAATTTATGTTTTGACGACACCTTTTTCATATTAATCAATCTTTGTTTGATGATTAAAACACATACTTCTTAAATTCTGTTTATTTATGTTTACTTATTTTAAAATAACGGCATAATTGCACACACATCTGGTTTTTATGTTTCGAAGATGTTAGTGAAATGAAGTAAAATGACTAAAATAAGCACTCTTTCAGTTTGTCCAAAATCATTTGAACAAAGATACAGTCAAGAAAAAATTCAATGGATATCGTGCCATTAATCGTTTAATTGAGACAGAATTGATGTCAGTTATCTGTTCAGGGTTTAAAACTTCACTTCAAAGCAAAATAAAAAAAACACAGTGCCGAGTCGAGACACATACCTTGTGCCGCAAATTAGTTTAAACAAGGAAAGTAAAATTTTTGCTTTCGAATGTCGTCTGAGGAATCCCGCGCCGATATCAGGTTGTGTTCTCATGTACTGCACAAGTTAGTCGATTTTCAATCAGTGAACCTATTCAAAAATTAGAAACGGAAAAATCGATCACTACTTCGGATCCGAGCCATTGAAGCATCGCAATAGAGGACGGCCTACACTGAGGTGAAGCGCACAAGCGGTGAAAGACTCAGCCAACTTGGAGTGCGCAACTAGGGGCAGCTGGCGAGAGATCCTGCAGACGGCAGAGGCATGTTGATTTAAAGTCCAGGTCTACTAAGGACTTTAGCGCCACAATAAAAAGAAGATGAAAAAGAAAAAGAAGCCAAACACTTATCATAAAGAAGGTGACAAATCGCGGTGAAAATTCGATAAACGATACTGTGAGCGTCAAAAATGAGTAAATAAATATCTGATTGCTGTATAAAGATGAAAATTGGGTCGAAACAACAACAAAACTCGAATTCCATTGATACACAAAAACAGCTTTATTCATTTATTATTAGCTTTATTATTATTAGCCATATGAATAAAAAAAAATGGAGAGCAAAAATGAAGAATTTACTGAAAAAAATGTTAGGCCGGTCGTGAAACATGGGGGAGGTTCAGTGATGGTGTGGGGGTGTGTAGCAGCATCTGGGGTCGGTAATCTTGTCTTCATTGACAGTACAATGAGGAAGGCAGATTATTTAAATAATCTCAGGACCAACTTGCAACCGAGCGTAGACAAATTAGGTTTAGCTAGGAATTGAATCTTTCAGCAAGACAATGATCCAAAGCATACCTAATGTCTTGTTAAGGAATGCTCGCTTTATAGGACCCCAAAACAGCTTGATCATACCACTCAATCACCGGACCTTCACCCAATAAAACACTTATGGGAGCATTTGGATAAAAGAAATCGACAGAGTACTATTAACAACAAGGAAGACCTGAATAAAACTATAACAGAAGAATGGACAAACATTTCCTCCGATATTACCAATAAACTGGTAATGTCTATGCCACGTAGACTCAAGTCTAAAGGAGGACCAGCAAAGTACTAAATTTTATTTTTTAATCAATAAATAAGTACATTTGTTGACAGAAATGTATACTGTTTACTCACTTTTGACTCGTAATATATGAAGTAGTTATAATTTTCATTAAAGAAAAAGTATTTATATTTTTTTTTAATAATAATAATTGTTGGCACTACAGTGCAAAGGGGGACCAGGGTCAAGCTTGCTCATCAACTACTCGTGTTATGCGCGCTACTGTTCTCTCACGAGTACAAGGGATCTACAGTTTTTTGCCGACTCCGAACGGCTAGATTTGAGAAGCTTTCTTAGACAGTTATTACACTTTGAGTGTTGTCAGCAGCTCGAAAGAGGTGGTGCTGTGAAAAATTCGAGAAATTGGTGTTGAGCTGGGAGTCGAACATAGATCCTTCGGCGTGTGAGCGTCGCACTCTACCCACTACTACTACCCACGGCCATGTTTTTACCGTACTTAATTTTTTGAATAATTGATTGACATTGAATAAAGCTGTTTTTGAGTATCAATGGAATTTGAGTTTTGTTGTTGTTTTGACCCAATTTTCATCTTTATACAGTAATCAGATATTTGTTTACCCACTTTTGATGCTCACAGTATGTAAGGATTGACATCCCAGAAGTATTTAGGTAGTTTGAGAAGGAGTCATTCTGTCACTTTGTGAGCCGCAACTGTTTGGAAATTACCAGTTTTGGACAAGCGGATTGTAAGGCAAAATGTTTCCACCGTATGCTTTCAAGTATCATTACAAAGTGGCCGTCAAGCCAGCCCTTTGTAGCTAATAGAGTAACAACACAAATGTGCTCACGCGTGCATATAATGATGTTTTGAGAAATGGCAAGATGAACAAAAAAATAAACTGTTATAGGTTTTTGCCTTATCTACCTCTTGGTGTTGAATAAACTTCAGAAAATATCAAACATATTTTGTAATGAAGAAACCCCCGAAATTTGAAAATATTCAATAAAACACTTGGATTGCATTTGGAGGCTCAACTGTCAGAGTAAATAATTTTCATGCCATCAATCAAACTTGCACGAGCAGCACATATTTTGAAAAACTCCTTGACAAGGACGCCTTCGTAGTGTATCCTTAGATCAGTTTTTGACTCTTATTTTCCCCGGAAACAATTCCAAACACGACAGTAACACATCTGTAGGACCGCTCGCTATCTGTGTATGTCAAGCAGATGAGGATTTCTCGACATTAAAATGAATCCAACTGGAGAAGAAATAGTCATACAACGTCACCCAATTTTTGGGAGTCCTCAATGGCTGTTGGATATGAAGGATATGAATACGCAAATGTGTTGCTCCAAGGCGATACAATCGCGATCCCCTTGGGAATACGCGAACACAAAATCAACATCTGCTGCCTCCCCACAGGCAACAAGAAAACCGAAAAATTTTAGTTCAGCAGACGGCCGTTTCACTACTCGCGGCCCGTGTGACACACATCAAGGTAAGCACTAACAGAAACAACCGTCGACCATCATCGAATGTCCACCCAATGCACGACAGTGAAATCAATCTATATACGATTCGGATATCCTTCTGAAAGCATCCGAAAAACGTATCTCGATTGGAAATGTCTCTTTGGTATAATTTAAGACATCAACGATGGCTCCAAGGCCTCAAGACCCATTTTTTCTCTTCTCTGCTCCTCGTCTTGAGGAAAAAATGTTTAAAGCAAACGCTATTTAATGGGCGGTGAACATTTGAAGCGAGAACAGGGAAGGGATGGGTATTACAAAGGATTTTGGTGGCAAGCTGTTACCATGGGGTTCACTTTTGCAGTAATTTGGGTTCAAGATGTCTCGCGGATCTTTATAACTGTAATAATGTGACAAAGTGAGCGGCGTTTATTTGTAAAATGTGTGACATCAGACGAGATGAAATGATTTGAAGTAATATTCGTCTCTTTCTGGAGGAGGCTGTCACTAAAAGGGTTTATTGCTTCTAAGGAAAGGGTTCTTGCTGTTGCCAAGGTATCAGCGGGGCGAAATTACATTGGTTTTAAGTATTTCTTAATGGTCGTCGATAGAAAAATTGGTCTAGTTAATTTTTTGAAACAAAAGAGGAGAAAGAATTTTAATTTCCTCACATTTTAGGAGCTCGTAAAATACTGTAAAATTTTCAAATGCAAAAAATATGTACTTACTCGCTTTCATTATTTTCAAACACCAATTCTCCTTGTATCGGCTCGTAATCCTTGCCAGCCTTAGCGGTTCCGTCCTCGGTCCAGTACGGCACCACAACTTTGCCCCGGGCACCCGAGTACCTTTGTACTTTCAACTCGTACGATCCCACCGACTCGACGATTTCGTGATCCTTGCTCGAAAATGCAAATATGCCGCAATGATCGTCGTCAAGGATCATCACTGTCGCAACTTTTGGAGTCACCAAAATCGCTGGCTCCGATGGATTGCTTAGACGCACATAAAAATGTTCATCCTGTTCAAAGACCTCGTCGTCTATCACCTCGATTTTGAAGCGTTGCTCGTCCACCCCGGGATGGAAAGTGAGCACACCCTTTTTGCCAATGTAATCCGAACCGGCTTCGGCAGAGCCATCCTCCGTCTGATACTCAACTGTCATGTAGGAAGAGAGGTCACCTCGACGAACAACACGCACCTCAAACGATCCACAGCTCTCCATTACCGTGTAGTGGCCAGGCTCGAAGAAGAACCTGCACACCGAGTCGTCCTCGTCTCCTTGAACTTCGACTTTCTGTAGTTCGGCCTTGACTTCGCTTAGGTCACTCTGCGCTCGCTCCTGAATCTTTCGAACAATGTTCCCACTTCCCATCATTTTTCGCGTGGCCTGGACTCTGTAGAATGCCCTTGTTTTGGGGCCTTTATTTATCAGCTGCTCCTGAGCCATTAGTTCTAATTGCTCCAGATCACTTTGTGGGTACTTTTTGCGCAGGTCTCTAAGCGTTGAAATGTACTCACGTCGGGCCTCGTCAAAGTCCTTCATCTCCTCGCTGGCCACGCCACCGTTCTCCTCCAGGGTCTTGATGTCGTTGTCGCGGTTGTTCATCTCCAGGACGGCATCGCCCTCAGCGCTGACAATAACGCCGCGTTTGTTCATGCGATAGTTTTTATCCAGATACTTGTAGATTAGCATACGTCTGTCGGCGATGTAGGCGGTGAGCACTGTGGCTGGGAAGAACATGAACGTTAACAGGCCTTCCCACACCTCAACGCGTCCCGGTGAGATCCGCGACAGGATTAAGTACAGCCAGATATAGGCAAACACTGACCACGTAGCCGTAACAAAGAACACTCGTAAATGCTTGATCTTGCGAACCTCTCCATTCGGAATCACCACAACGCAAAGTGCTATGATCACAAACAAATTATAGGCGGCCGATCCAACAATTGTACCAGGCCCTAAGTCACCGGCTTGGAACTTCTTCGCGAACATCTCAATGACGGAGAGCAGGATTTCCGGGGCGCTCGAGCCCAACGCCATCAGGGTCAGATTTGCGACGGTCTCGTTCCACACTCGAACCACGATGATTTGCGTCTCGCCGTTGGCCTTCTTGATGACAACCTCCTTCTCCTTGGACGTGATCACTTCAATCGCTGCCATAAAGCGATCGGAGACAATTGAAACCCCGATGAACAGGTAGACGAGGGCGAGAAAGTACACCATGCCTCTGGCGAATCGGTCTCCAAACGTAAGATTGTCGAGTGGCATCCAGACGCTTAGCATCAGACCGTCTTGGCATTTGAGCGCGTTACTGCCTTCCTGACGCTCGGCTATGGTTGTGTTTGCAGTCGGTGCTGGTGTTGTGGGTTCTGCTGTGGTGGTGGTGGTGATGGTGGTGAACTCCTCCGACTCACATGAACCCTGTGGTGTTTGAATGATCAGAACCATCGCAACTATGGCCATGGCAAATGCTGTCGATGTGAAGGTGAATCTTCGGAGTTTTCTACTACTCTTACGGTGTATTGATCCCATTTTGGTGGTAACGGTGTCTAAGTCGGTGTTGTTGCTGTTATCTTTGCTAATCATGGTGCTGGTGATGCCAAGTTTCGTTGTTTTCGTTGTTGTATGCATTTTCAATTTTGTGTTTTACTGCCTTGTTCGATTCAATACGGTAATGATGATGATGACATTCAGTCAGTGTCAGTCGACGAGGGTTTTTATTTTTGTTTTGTTTCAGTTTACTCTCTCTCTCTCTCTCTCTCTCTCTACTCTAGGGGAAAACAGACAGACGTAGTGACGTAGATGACAATTGCTTTCTGGTTGTGAGTTCGTGCTAGCTGTTTGCTATCTCATGATTAATTCCAAGAAAAGACTTTATCGAGAATTCGCGATTCAAGTTCACCGAATTGAATTAAAAAATCTGAAAATGAAAGGAGAGACAAGTTTTCTTTTAGGGGGGAAGGGGGTT
This sequence comes from Eristalinus aeneus, assembly GCA_955652365.1. Taxonomy (NCBI): domain Eukaryota; kingdom Metazoa; phylum Arthropoda; class Insecta; order Diptera; family Syrphidae; genus Eristalinus; species Eristalinus aeneus. Next base: position 127,806,418 of record OY019130.1, on the reverse strand, counting down.
TTCAAAATATCACCCGCCTCACGTGGAGGGGTGAAATTTCGAAAAGTATACACTTGACACTCGAATGAGGGGATATGGGGAGGGACATTATTCATATTCCTATTGATTAGCGAGCGCGAACGAGAAATACGAATAAATTCCGGCTGGCGTATGTATGTTGCAGGTGCAAAGTTGATGTATATTTATGTCAGAGACAGGGCCAAATGATCCATATTTAGTTTGCAGCACAGTTTACGTTGTGCGAATGTATAAATAGAATTTTCAGTTGATCTCGCGCGCCGATGTCGGCTACCGCAGCTACAATATTTGACGGTCAGCCGTGCCGCGCACCGTCGAATTGTAGTCGTCGTCGTCGTCGACGTCGTCGTTGTCCCCCAGCAGCATCAGCAACAGCAGCAGCGACAAAGTTTGCACAACACAATCCACCACTGTCGCCACCACCGTTGCTGTCTACTGACTGTTCGGTGCTCCGATTGACCCCTCTGTCCCGCGCTCACAGGAGAGATGAACACGACCAGGTACACGGCACACACGGCTTTGAGTGGAAGAAATTATTTTCAAATTTTCAAATTTTCTATTTTTTGATTCTTTTTTTTGAATTTATTTTTAATTTAACTCTTTGTCACCATTTTCATTTGCACAGATTTTTTTCATTTGAAATTTCTTTCATTCTCTTGCAAGCAATTTGGCAATTTTGGCACTTTTTGATTGTGGCCCTCGGGGACACCCACCTTCACTGAGAAATTTCGATTAAATTTTGAGTATGAACCGTCGTACGGTGCTCCAGCAAAACATGCCAAAGCACACACAAAATCGAAATAAAACTAAATTATGTTTTCATATGGCTCCGCAATGAAAGAAAGATAAAAAAAAACTTTTCTATTTTCTATTCTTTCTATTTTTTTTGTTTTGAAAATTTAAATTATAGCAAGAGAACGCCGCGGACCGTTTTTCGTAGTCGTCGCGCCAATGTCGATCCACAATACACTACTGCTCGGTACCCTAATCGATCGTTTCTGGTTTTGTAGCAGAGAGCGGTGGAATAATATCTAATCATCGCCATAGGCACTTATGTAGCGTGTTTGTTGCCTGTTGCTGCTGCCGCCGCCGCCGCTGCTGCTGCTGCTGCTGCTGAGTTTGCTTCCCGCTGTTTGTAGCGTCAACGACACATGAAACATACACAAAAACACAACACACACGCAGCAACCTGTGTACGCCGACCGACTATGAAGCCGCCGCCGACAAACGTATCTCTGAGCGTTGCCTTAACAATTTTGCGGAAAATAAAAGCTGAGTGTGGGGGGCCCCTGGTTGCAGGGCATCATCTCTTTTTCGGATCTCACTCGTTTCCGAATGCAAAAAATATGCATGCGACTAAGCTAGGAACGTGCTAGACAATTGCACTCCTGCCGCATGTGTGTGTGGGGAAATTTTACATCTCTGCGCGATGGGGTAACGTGAGTATGAGTGAGCCGAGCCATGCGTCATGCCCCGATGAGCACTGACATCAGTCAGTCAGTACAGAGAGTGATCTATAGATTCTTAAACCTGTTGAGGGAATATGTATTATCTAATTTCGATTGTTTGTATTCCGCACATTCTGAAGGTAATCAGAATGGGGGCGACGGGTGGCTGTGTGTAGGATGACTGTCTTACGCAGCACGCATTTGAGTAGGCTTGGCCTCTCTGGATTTCCTGTGTGTGGGCACATAGCGAGGGGGATCTGCGAAATTACATTACCATATTCTCACGCTGTTTTTGGGAGATTATGTATTATTTTTCGACAGATTTCATTGACTTTGGGTACGGTACTGCTGAGTTTTATTCGTAGAGAATTTCTCATTATGTAAATTTCTGCCCAAATTATGCTTCATTTTGCGGCACGGGGATGGGGGCACTGAATCGGATATAAATTGAAGGAAAAAGAGAACTGAACGAGAGTAAAATTGGAATGGCTTAATATACATAGCAATGCGCGTCTATCTTTGAATGCGATCATCTTTTGGTAATTTATCCAACTTGGAGTGATGACCTCAATTTGCTTTGAGGAATTCCTTTCACTAATTGGCTTGATCTAGGAGAAGTAGGCTTCAACTGTTGTGCTTTTTAAACTTTTAATTGTCTTTGACGTTTAACACTAACTGTAGTAGTTTGCTCGGAGGTAATTGAATAATTGGCTGGCGCTACGAGGAGGTATGCGCGTTGGGCTGGAGACACTTGCGATAATCTCAATGAATTCAACACGAAACCGGCATAAATCAGTGAATAAAAAAAAATGTCAAGAAATGTACTAACATTGTGACCATGTATCATTCAATTGAAGAGACGATGTGATGTGTATTCGTCTAGGAATGCGCGCAAATCTTGGATTGGAAGCATGGAGTATGATTGAAGCAAGCCGTTTCAACAAATTTTGAAGTGCCACGTTAAGCTTGGGGCAAGAGAGAAAAAAGACTTTTCTAAACCGAAAGCAGCGACATTTTTTTTTTTTTTGTCGCGCATTAAAGGGATTGTTTATACCCTTAAATGACTGGAAATAAGTCACAGCAGGGCCGAAGGTATAGAGGAAAAGAGGAAAAGGAGGTACCAATGCACGTTGGTTTTAAATGCCTGTGGATTGTAAAAAGGGAGGGGGGGGGGGGGCGGGGGAAGAAATTGGTAGGAAATTGGGCTGGGAAGAGGATTACATATTCGTGTGCTGCGGCTGAAGAACGAGTCTTTATATGTCACTGTACGTCCGAAGGGAAGCTTAAGGGTGAGCATTCCTAGCGAGGCGGGTATTGCAAGTGAATTCTTTAAGGGGAAGAATGCAGCTGGCCAACTCGTTAGAGCATTTTTTGTTGAAATAACTATGAAATAGTGATAGAGACGCAACATTTCTTCGATGTTCAAACGAGTCGGTAGACTTCGCAGCATTATTATCACCAATAAGTTTTATCGCTCGCTTTTGAATTCTATCTAATAGGTGCAGAGAGGTCTTAGGAGCACCGGACCAGATAGGAGCGTTGTACTCAAGATTTGGGCGGATGTACGCCTTATATATAGTTGCCAGGTCAGAAGGGGTGAAATATTTCTTGCATCGCTTTACGAAACCTAGACATTTCGCTGCATTTTTGGCGATTTCGAATATGTGATCGTTCCAAATGAGTGTTGAATTGATACGCGTACCAAGGATGGAAAGTCGTTCAGTTTCAACAATGTAGGAGCCATTCATACATATTGACAGGTTATTTCGAGATCGCTTGATTGACAGTAGAGAACACTGAGTTTTGGAAGCATTAAATTCCACTCTATTCTTTTTACCCCATTCAATTATGCTGTCAAGATCGGAATTCAATGAGCTTAACATACACTGCCGTTCCAAGTTAATGGTCGAAGAGGAGGGACGAGAGCCGCGGAACGAATATGAAAAGCGGAGGGTACTGTCATCAACGAAGGAGTGAATTGGATTAGAAGAGACAGAAAGGAGATCATTTTTAAAAATGAGGAAGAGTGTCGGCAACAAAACGGAGCCCTGGGGAACACAAGCATTAATATGGTAAATATCAGACTTGAACCCATCCAATACAACTTGTATGGAACGGTACGAAAGGTAATTTCTAATCCTTTGAAGAAGAGATTTATCGGCGCCAAACTGATGCCAGACTCTGTCAAATGCTTTTAAAATATCAAGTGCACCGATCTTGCTTTCTCCTACATTGTGCAAAGACATCAAATCACCAGTGGACCTATTGCTGCGGAAGCCGTATTGCCGGTCATTAAGAAGCTTCCGAGTTTCAAGATATTTTAAAAGCTGACGATTTATCAGCGTTTCCATGGCCTTGGAAAGTTCGCAGCCCAAGTTAGTTAAACAGAGAAAACGTTAAAGTTACGTAGTGGACACTGCATATCAGGTTAAATAATGCATATCAGGTTAAATAATGGCCACAGATCTAGCTTTACCGGTTTTCACTTAAATGGAAATGTAATTTAAGCCAGATTGGGGTAAAAAATAAAAATATGTAAAATAGAATGGACAAGATAGTACAATTTAAATTCATTTTATTGAAATGCACTCCTTTATAAAAATATTGGGCGTACACACTAGTTCGTTTCGTTTTCAAATGGTGGCGCCACCTCCAAGTTGTGACTGATCTTGGAAGCGATTGCCTACTTCATTGGAAAGGTCTGACATTGGCAGCAATAAGTATTGTGCATCAGTGTCTGTTTTGAACGAAATCGTTTTTTGGCTCTTCGAAAATGCTCGTATTTGTCGTGAATGAACAGCGTCTGTAGGATTTTCGTTTTTAATTAGAATAAACGTGATACTGAAACCCATCGAATGTAGAAATAAAGTCGTAGAAGTTTACGATTAATCTGCTTCGATCGATAAATCATGCAGGTATTGGTTTTGATAAATGTGGTGATTACGACGTACAAGACAAAGGGCATCTTAGCCAGCCCACAAAGATTTGAGGATGAGAAATAACAGTCTATAGAGGATAAAAATACGCGTCAAACGCAAAGTTACGTCGTAGAATTGTTGGAACTGATGCAGCGAACAACTCGGATTTATTCAAAAGCTAGGAAATTGAAGTTGAAGCCATGAAATGGCAAAAAGTAACTTTTCACCTCGGAACTGCTTCTTTAAAGATATTGAAGGAAGTGATTTTAGCTTTCTGGAGGTAAAAAGTGGAAATACTACGGTAAACCCAAGAAAATGCAAAGCCTGGTGATTCCGGATGATCGTCTAATAATAATTGTATGTCGCGACAGACCACAGGGGACCAGGGCCTAGCTTATTCATCAACTACTCGTGTTGTGTGCACTACTGTTCTCTAACGAGTAAAAGGGATCTTCAATTTTGTGCCGACTCCGAATGGCGAAGTTTGATAAGCTTTTTCTTAGAAAATTAATACTCTTTTAGTGTTGTCAGCAGCCCGAAAGAGATGGAACCCTGAAAGATTCGAGGTTTTCAGCCAGAAATCGAGCCTAGATTTTCAGTATGTGAGCATCGCACTCTACCCACTACACGGACGATCATCTACATCGACGCAAAAAAACAAAAACTTTCTCTACTCAAAGGTCATGTTCTGCTTATGATGGGACTTGACGGGCTCAGTGAACTATGAGCTGCTGCAATAAGACCAGGCGAAACTATTCATGGGGATCAATATAAACTAACCCGCGAATTGCGTAAAAACCCCAACAAAAAACCAAAGAGGGAATGACTTGTTGATATGGCAATATGATAATGCTCGAACCCACGTAGCTGTAGTGGTCAAAAACAACCTGAAGTTGCTGATATGGAAGGTATTGCCCCACCAACCGTGTTCTCCTCCCAAATTTTGGTAAAACGATTTGGGCTATCACCGGTTTGGGTCTTTAAAAGAAATCGAAAAATGGATCATGATTGGATTAATGTCAGAGAGACCTCATCTTATTATAAACGGTATTCGGAAAATACAAGAGTGATGAGTGAGTTATCCATTTTGTACGTTCTTTCAATGAAAAAAAAAGGCTTAAATACAAAATAACGGAATTAATTCGTGCTTCCAACATAACTGAGTCTGGCTAGCAAGCTTTTCCTTGTTTGTTTTTGGTTTTTCTTTGGAGTTTGTTCTTAAATTTCGAAAATAATCTTCGATTGACTGTTGCAGACACTTCGAAGCAGTCCGCTTTTTGAATTTCATTGCTTGAACAAAAAAGTCGCGAAAAGTGCAAAACTTTGACAGACATTTTTAGTAAAAGAAAACAAAGAAGCTTTCCCGCATTAGTGATGACGATTTAAAAGCCATTGGTCCCTGAAGGATCCAACTAAACGAAACTCACGCATTTCGCTTAGGCTACAGCTGACGTTAACAAAGAAAATGGAATATATCGTCGGACATCAAATAATACAAAAGAAAATCTTGAAAATAATATGAAACAAACTTATCTTGCAAATTTTAAATTTAAGTCCATTTACTTAGGAGCCCTAATTAAGTCCATTAACTTAGGAGCCCTAAATTCACATGTATTTCTTAACAGAAATGTTTCTACTCTACTACGTACTCTACTTAGTGTCATGGTCTACTCTCCTTAACCGTGTCTTCTGATGATGAACAAGGTCGCAGGAAAAAAAAATTAGAAACAATTAGAATCACAGTGACTGTTAACAGTTTTGTCATTTTGGAATGCAAATTGGAAGCGAACCAAAGAACATATATTCCAATTATAAATATGAAGTAAACGGAAAATAATCAATCTTGAATTTATTCATATTCCTTAAATCTTAACAGAAAATATTGGAAAATTGGAAAATAAATGGAAAAAGGCTAAGGGCACTAAATGAGTTTAGCAATTGAAATTGAATCGATCAACTGAAAGCCACAGTCACATAATTTTCAATCAATAAATTTGAAAAGACAAATTATGTTGATGGTGTCGTTAAAGAATTGTCTTTTCACACAGTTTACAGTAGTGCCAGATGGAAACAATATTTCTAAAGATCTTCATATTTTGTTATTCGTTATCTATCCAAATTTGAAGGCTCTACGCACCACAATTGTTGTCGGTATGGTATGGTCAGGAATTATTCCAAAAATGACATTCCTTGTTAATATGGCACTCTAGTATATGTTTTTCTACACACATTACTTTCGAACTTCTTTTTATCTCTGATTGATTGGTTGTCTCATTTTGTCTACTTTTGAATTCAAATTTAGACCTCTTCTTCTGAAAACAAGATTTACTGAAGCAAAATTTTCTTTCCATAAATGAGTATCTTTAATTCTCTTTACCCACAATTTAAAATAAACTGTTCAGGTCGAGTATGCTCGTCTTCGCTGGAAAATACTAAGCGAAAAAAATTCGAAAACTTATGCAAAAATTTCTAACAACGACACTCATTTGATTATAATAATAATAATAGTTGAATGGCGCTACAGTTCACAGGAGGACCAGGGCCCAGCTTGCTTGGCAGACCTGGCATGAACAAAACGTTGCTATATATGATCTATGACATGATAACAGGCAGGAAGTTCATTGTGAAAAATGGCAACGTAACTTCCTCCACTGTTTTTTTTTTTTTAAATGGGTTGCAACAAGGGGCGGTTGGTTTACCGATTCTATTCAAGATATTCACTAGTGACCTTATAGGTTCCATGCCAAACTTAATTGCGTTTGCCGATGATCTAATCGCGTACAGATCAGGTGCAAAGATTTTGACTTGATTCAACAATATTGCGACGACTGGAAATTGAAAATCAACTACCGGAAGTGCGAAACTATTCTTTTCAGAACCCCGTTGTCCAGAGCATCAAGGGACACGAAAAGAAATTGGCGCAAGTTCAGCATATTGAACCCACAGGGGTAGCCATTAACTGTTAAAAGTGTGGTTAGATATCTTAGCATTTGGTTGGACCAGTTCCTGTATGGTGGTATCCATGCAGCAACAGTGTTGACCAGCTCTAAGAAAACCTTCGCTATGGCAAGGGGGCTGCTTTACAGCAGCCAACTTGATAACAGAGTGAAGGTGATCTGCTACATGGCCCTCATGCGGCCAATTATGGTGTATGGTTGTCCTATGTGGTTCAACGTGAGCCCTTCCCAGATGGAAAAGATGAGTGTGTTCGAGAGACAGTGACTTCGGGCCTGTCTCAGTTTATATCGTACACCCGAATCCCAGTACAAAAAATTCTATCGCAACAAGGTTTTGTACAATGAGGCAAACCTGATCAGAATAGATAATTTTATTATTAAATTGATTCGGGGTCACATAGCTCGAGCCATGACATCAACCAACAGTCTGATCTTTGGGCCTTACTACCCTAATGAAATCTATCATGAGAAGGTGCGTCTTAACGGATTTATCCCACCTGAAGCGTTACTCTATTTGGACACAAAAGGCCTGATACAAGATAGGGGAGGCTGCCCTATCATCTTCCATGTCGCACGCCGAACAGTGGAAAGGCGACTTCAATACGAGCCGGACGTCGCTCGCAGCCACGAAGGCCTCTTACGGTTCAGTAGAGCGATCTCTGCCCGCGATAGAGCAGTCTCTGACAAAGAACGGCTTTTTTTCTGGTGGCTGCATCAGAATCAGCCTTCGATGCCGCCAATTTCTCACACAGGACCAAGATAGTTGACTCATTAGGGCCAACTTACTTAGTTTAAGGTAGCTATAAGGTAGATTATGACAAAAAAAAAATAACAAAACAAAAAAACACAAAAAAAGGTGTACCACGGAGTATTCGATATATATGTCAAGCATATAAAGAGCATATACACCCTGGTGCACGCGTCCGTAGTGCTTACGGATATAGTTGAAAGATATGTGTAAATATATTTAAGTTTGATTTATAATAAGTAAGTTAAGTTAGTAAGTAAGTTCAAAACATTGACTAAGGAACGTCCAAGTTTTTTTAATTTTCTTGGGCAACGAAAAACAAAAACACTAGACTTAAGATTTGATAAGAATACAAAAGATGTCGAAAGGCAGAAAAAACGAACATAGATTAGCTTGGAGTACTTGTTTAGAGTCAGTAAGTTAGATATAAGATTAAAATTTCAGATTAGATATTTAAGCTAGTTTTAAGCATTTTTGTCTAGCAACTAAGTTAACGAATTGGAAAGTATTAATAAAAATGCGTTACAAACTCAAACTCAACCCAGCTTGCTCATCAACTACTCGTGTTGCACGCGCTACTGTTCTCTCACGAGTAGAAGGGACCTACAGTTTTTTGCGGACTCCGAACGACGAAATTTGAGTAGCTTTTTCTAAGACAGTTATTGAGTGTTGTCAGCAACTCGAAAGAGGTGGTGCCGTGAAAAATTCCAGGTGTTGAGCCAGGAATCGAACACCCTTCGGCGTGTGAGCGTCGCACTCTACCCACTACGCCACAGTAGCCACACTCATTTGATTATTTTTGAATAAAAAGGTACACAAATTGAAACTCGAAAAGCACTTCTTGTCACACGACCAATAGAAATCGTTTCAGGGAGTGCTATAAAAGCCGTAGACAATGATGATGTCATACAATTGTACGTTTGTGAGCTCCACATTCGCATTTGGAAACATCGTAAATTGTATACCCGTGGATATTCATAAGACGATAACGGACAGACAAGATATCTCCACTCCCTGCTTAAGATATCAAAATCAGACTTATTTGACTTTGATAACCAAATATTGCTTTACGGCGGGTTGTATTTCAGTATTTGTAGGTCATGTTCGGCTTAGGGTAAGTAGCGTGCATGTGGGATGAATGTTCTTAAATTTTTCAACATAACCGCATTTGTGTAATGTCCTCCATTAAAATAATTACTTTTTCTTGACTTCAGCAGTCAAAAATCAACATGCGCGTATATTGCCCATTAAATTTTCTGATATCCTTCGATAATGCCAAACAATATACCTGCACCTTAGCGTATCAGAGTGTTAGATTTAAACGATTTAACGACTTATTTTATGTTTTTATGTGAAAATCTAGAGGTTGGTCTGGATTTATTGAGTAAGTTTAAGAGAACTGCCATGTAGGGGATAATTTTCATGGCTGCTGGAGAGTGTGTCATGAACTCAGATGTTGTATGAACTTATGTTGATGCCTTGAAGATAATTTCCTACGGTGAAGAAAATAAATTACAAATCTCTGGAATACTGAAGGCAGGTGAGAAAGTTTTGTGGAAAATGCGTTGGAGGATTAAACAAATGCCAGTCAATTTGTTGCGATTTTATTCAAGTTGAAATGAGTTACAGAAATACTTTAATAACAAATTTCTTTTCACATTACTTTTGCCAAAGAAGGTCAGACGAAAACACTTGCCAAAGAAGGACAGGTACAAATACTTGGGATGAAGGAGGAAATTGGACAGCTTTTCAACTCTATGCACAATTTTTAGTTCACTTCCTTCTTCTTCTAAAATTTTGTAAAATTTTTGAATTCAAACTTAACAGATACAATACCATTGTACTAAACAATAATTTGTATATTCAGTTCTTGATAAATATTTCAAGTTGATGGAAGAGAAGTGGGTGTAGGTACTGGTATTTTAGGGAGATGTTAAATTTGAAGAAGGTTAAAACTTTCAATGAAAGTTGAGTTCGTGTGTTGAAAGACTGTGTTTTGATATCTTTACTGATTGTAGGCTTATGTTTTATTTCTCAATTGTCGTCTCAAATGGAGAAGTCATTTTGACAAAGCTAAAAATAACACTGTTTAAAATCAGCTCGATCTCTTATGATTAATAGAGGTCATAAAAGTTCCACAAAAAACTGAAGCTCCCTTTAACCTAAAGAAGACCAATATTATGGTGAAGAATTATGTCGAGAACAAATGGTATGAAGCAGGCATTCATACCATCTAAACGTTTATTGTAATAAAGAAATACAGGGCCAAATACAGTTAACTGAACGTGCATTTAAAAATTGTATCCATGCGAGTCTCGTGGGCATTTCTAATTTCGTCATGTCGAATGGACCTATTGTATGTAGACTTGTATTGAATCCGGGTTTTTGAAAAAATGGGAACATATTAAGAAATGATTTAATTCAAGTGTTTTTTTTTTTCAAAATTTAAACGTTTCCGTGCATATGATATATCCAGCTGTTGTTTTACATTTTGAAATTATTGCTTGAGTGACATCCAAAGGTTCTGCGAGCTCTTCTCATGTTTGGCAACAATCTTCAGAGAGTAGTGCTTCCAGTTCTAAATCTTCAAACTTTCTTGGCTGCCCAAAACGTTCATCGCCTTCCAAGCCAAAATCACCACTTTCAAATCGTGCAGACTACTTATGACACGTTCATTCAGTGAGCGCATAAGAATAATAATTGTTGGCGCTACAGTCTAAAGGGGGACCAGGGCTTGTTGTGCGCGCTACGGTTCTCTTACGAGTAGAAGGGGCTTACATTTTTTTGCCGACTCCGAACGGCGAAATTTAAGAAACTTTCTTAGACAGTTATTACTTTTTGAGTGTTGTTAGCAGCTCGAAAGAGGTGGTGCCGTGAAAAATTCGAAAAATTGGTGTTCAGCTGGGAACCGAACCTACACTCTTCGGCGTGTGAGCGTCGCACTCTACCCACTACGCCACGGCGGCCACAGTGAGCGCGTGCTTACCAGCACTGCTTCGGCAGCAGTTTTCTTCATTTTTTAGTAAACTCACTGCAAAACAATTTTTCATACACAAAATTCAACATATTTGAAAGAAAAAAATATTGCTGTCTACGCTTTAAATGAATGGCATATACAGAAATGACGTACAATGAAGGTAGCTTTCCAACGCACGTTCCAATGAAATAATAATGGAACTTACGCCATCTCTTAGCAGAATTAATTAAAATTAAAATCCCAAAACCCTGAAACATCCTGAAATAGGAAATTAATGGGCCTGTGACAAATCAGGTGACCATTAAACCTTCTTGCTAGAACCGGGTTTTGAATCATTTTTGTAAGGGACATAGATTAAAATTCCGAGCCTACATTACGTGTTTGTTTCAATGAAACGAAATGCTATAAAGAGGAAAATGCAATAGAGAATCTCCTAGTCAAAAATTATGCTCGCATATAAAAATGGATCCTATCAATTTAAATAAGGCATAACGTGTGATCTGGAAAACTATGTGTTACGGGATACGTTGAGCGTAAAAGAAAATATTTACCAAAGATTATATACAGGATCTTGGCTTTACCAGAAATTTGGCATGTCGAAATATTTTGAATTTTCGCGCTTCCCAAGGGCCGCCGTAGCGTAGTGGGATTAGACAAGGCGACGCACTGTGACTTCTTAAACATCATCCTCGAAAAGATTGAGCGTAGCTCACAAGCCAATACCAGAGGCACGCTCTTTCAAAAGTCAGATCAACTGCTAGCTTACGCGGATGACATTGACGTGATTGGACGAACACAGCCAGCCGTCAATGAGGCATATGCTGACATTAAAGCGGAAGGGGATAAAATGGGTATGGTGGTTAATGAGGGCAAAACGATGTACATGCTGTCATCAAGGAGAGACACATAACATCGACGTCTCGGACAAAGCGTCACACTAGGCAACAGAAACTTTGAGATAGTCAAGGATTTCGTCTACCTCGACTCCGCGGCAAATAGGGACAACAAAACCAATACCGAAGTCAATCGCAGAATCACTCTTGCCAATCGCTGTTTCTTTGGGCTCAAGAGGTAAGTGAGTAATAAGGCTCTATCTCGGACTAAGCTCGCTTTATATAACAGCTTGATCATCCCAGTCCTATTCTATGACGCGGAAACCTGGACGTTACCAGAGAAGGATAAGGAAGCTCTTAGTCTTTTCGAGAGAAAAGTTTTGCGTGCGATATTTGGTTCTGTGTGTATTGATGGCATCTGGGGGAGAAGATTTAACGACAAACTCAATGGGCGGTACAGGGACATGCGCCTTGTCAAGCATCTACGGATACAACGCTTCAGATAGCTGGGCCATGTAGAGCGTATGGACACCACTGCTCCGGCCAAAAGAGTCCTTGAATCAGAGCCATTGAGACAACGCAACAGAGGGCTGCCTAGACTAAGATTATGCCCACATGTGAAAAGGACCTCAACCAACATGGAGTGCGCAACTGGAGGCAGCTGGTGAAATATGGTGGTGACTGGAGAGGCATATTGGTTGAGGCCCAGGTCCAACCAATATGGACTGTAGTGCCACAAGAAAACGAAGAAGTAGCGTAGTGGGTAGAGACACACACAGAAGGTCTGAGTGCGATTCCCGGCTAAACGACTTTAATTTTTCACGCCACCACCTCTTTCGAACTGCTAACAACACTCAAAGAGGAATAACTGTCTGAGAAGCTTCTCAAACTTCGCCGTTCGGAGTCGGCAAGAACGTGTAGGTCCCTTCTACTCGTGAGAGAACAGTAACGCGCACAACACGGGTAGTTGATGTGGAAGCTAGACCCTGGTCCCCTGTGGAATGCCGCGCCATACAATTATTATTAATATCACAATTTGTAATCTTTTTTTTCAGCTTCCTAACGTTGGTTGAGTTTGATTTCATATCAGGGAAACCACGCATCGAATTTGTATTCACGCTGCTACTACTTAACGCATTTTATCAAACAGTAATCTAACCAAAAATATGTAAACTTATCCAGACTTTGTTTTGCGTTTGCATTTGGTATATTCACTTTCAAGTGTATGTGCTGCTAATCAGGTCCTTAATCAACCCTCAGCAACGTTTTTCGATATCTAGCGGTATGTGGGCTTCTTAAGTCTTTAAAACAAACGTCAGCTTATGTGCGACGTCATAAACCTCTTGCAACCACAGACAATCAAACCATTGGTCTCATAAATAAGTCACCGACTTTCAATGAATCGCGATAAGTCCACTACAGTGCAGGCAATGATTTCAAATGGTTCAACTTCAAAATATCCTCAGGCACAATTAGCCACAACTCTTTTCACGAAATTGATAAATTAATCACGCCACTACCAGCGACTCTAATCCGACAGCCAGTTACGTCAACTTGGAAATTGTAAATCCAAACATGTCTAAGGCGCATGATCTAAATTATGATGTAAGCCCTGACCATCACATCAGATAAACGCAATCGCATTCGTTGGAATCATTGCGGTGCGTTCTTATCGAGTGTGAGGCCGTCATCAATGCTATCTGAGGCTAAAAATTGCCCGATATCTCGCCTTTTGAATTTAATATTGCCCTCCTTTTTGAAATTGCGCACTTGACGTTATCTCCTCGTCAAATGAATCCTCGGTCAAGAGTCGAGATTTCTTTCTTGGATAAGATTGTGGGACAAAGTTTCAAAATGTTTTAACATTTACTGAAATACTTTCGAGATAGCTATGCATACACGATTGTGATAAATTATCAGAGACTTTGATTTTAGTTCTGACAGAATCTTTCAACATGAATCAGACGTGGCACATTCACTTCATATTTCAATGCATTTCATGTACGTGTCCTTTCTTGGGGGAGTGGATGCCTCTGGGCAGATAATGAAGTCATTTATATCTACTGAGCATGCCATCTGGAGAGGACTTAATGTCATTCTGGTTATCTGGTCACCATGCATAATGTTATTCAATGCGTAAGTCGTCTATTCACAAACGGCCAGAACTCATGTGTGAGAGAAATAATTTTGCGCTTGAACAGGGTAATCTGTTCTCAAAAGTGCTTCACTTGTGAAAACTCTGTGAATCTGTCATTTGAAGATCGGTTCTCATGGGTTTCTGGAATATGTTATATGACAGAGGTAAGCTCACTTAAAAACACTCCCTGGTCCCGAGGTGAACAAGAGGGAAGAAGTCGAGTTTCAAACGGCATGCGAGAGGTTCTTTAGCACCCACTGCAGCATATAGGAGCTGAATGTAAGCCTATAAGGGCCGAAAATCAGTCTATTGGACTGGACGTCAATCATAACTACGACTACCTTGGACTGAAAAACTTTCGCCACTAGCTGAACGAGTTTTGATGCACAAATTGATCGAAAGGTGAAGAATTCCTCCTAAGCTCATGAATCTAGTATTTTCTAAATGAACCAAAATGAAATGTTTTCAAAGTACGAAATTTTAAAGAGGAAACTCTCAGAAAGTTTTGTTGTTGACATTTTGCTAAACATAACTTTAAAGTTGACAACAAGAAAGAGATGGTACTTTCATTTTTTTGTATTGCGCGAAACTGTCAGGGATTTTTTTGTTTTTGTTGAAGATTAGGATATACTACCAGGCAGTTACCTTAATTGAATAATAATAATAGTTGTTGGCGCGACAGTCCACAGGGCCTAGCCTGCTCATCAACTACTCGTGTTGTGCGCGCTACTCTTCTCTCACGAGTAGAAGGGACCTACAGCTTTTTGCCGTCTACGAACATCCAAGTTTGAGAAGCTTTCTTAGACAGTTATTAATATTTGAGTGCTGTCAGCTGCTCGAAAGAGGTGGTGCCGTGAAAAATTCGAGGTGTTCAGCCAGGAATCGAACCTAGATCCTTCGGCGTGTGAGCGTCGCACTCTACCCACTACGCCACTGCGACCACAACCTTAATTGAATGCAGTTACTTAATTTTCCGAAGAAAAACCAAGAGGCGCTTCTATGATATAGAACTCAGATTTTCGGTTCCCACCACTTCAGAGCCAAATAGCCGCCACATGATACGAGCAAATGGGGGACACTGACAGAGAAAGTGCCCTGAGGTGTCTTCACCTTCTCCACAGGCGTGGCAAAGGGTCACATCACTAAATCCAAGCCAACTTAGGTGCATAGCAAAGGTAAAGTGTCCCGTTAGAACGCCAACAAGTCGTCTGCGCTTGT
This sequence comes from Eristalinus aeneus, assembly GCA_955652365.1. Classification (NCBI taxonomy): domain Eukaryota; kingdom Metazoa; phylum Arthropoda; class Insecta; order Diptera; family Syrphidae; genus Eristalinus; species Eristalinus aeneus. Next base: position 127,791,164 of record OY019130.1, on the reverse strand, counting down.
TTCTGTCTAGAGATAGCAGAAAAGACGCGGATTTCTTCCTGACGTTTGGGAGCATACTCTCGATCATCCTGCATCTTGGAGAGTCACGCCATCCGTGGTTGTGCTGTAGGGAGACCCAACCGTTGATAGAAGCCCTGACCAAGGACGCGGACAGTCCCAAGGTGGTTCGGACCCTACAAATGCCTCTTTTGAACCTCACCTAGCTAGTTCGGCAGCAATCTCATTTCCAGTGATGTCCCAGGATCCAAACAAGTCTTAGCGAATTCAGCCTGCCGACCAAATTAAGGGAAGACATGCATTCTTGAACTATCTTGGACGTGGTTAGAGGGTTGAATAAGGCCTTGAGCACAGCTTGGCTGTCGCTACAGACGCAGATACTTCTTTCCTTCCACCTATTCTTCATAATATAGTTGATGGCCAGTGGGATCGTGAAGGCTTCCACCTGGAAGATCAACGCGAAATTACCTAAGGAGGCGTGGAGTCTAATGTTGTCGTTTTCCACGAAGGCCCCAGCTCCAGAACCATACGTCGTCTTGGAGCCGTCCGTAAAAATCCGACTACATTCCTTTCCCGATTCAGTTTCCGGCCAGAGGCACTCTAGGATACTGGGAAAGTTGACTTTGTATAAACGTCGCAACTGTATTATTGTTGACCTCGGATCAGACAAAATGTATATGAGAGTAGCACTATAGGAAATGCGATGTGCGAGTTCATCAAAGCTCTCATACGAGTGGAACCAAAAACACTTTTTATTGTTGGCGCTACAGTCCAAAGGGGGACCAGGGCCTAGCTTGCTCATCAACTACTCGTGTTGTGCGCGCTACTGTTCTCTCACGAGTAGAAGACCATTCCTCTTCTTAATAGGGAGATGGCCTTGAGTATACATCCCAAGACGTGAAGGTCAAAGGGAGGGAGATTAATCAGTGCATCAAGAGCTAAGCCAGGCGTGCTGGGGAAGGCCCCTGTTCCTCCAAGACAAACTGTTCTTTGAAGCTTGGTGAAAGCAGTAGTCACGTATTAGCGCAAATGCTTGTTCCAACAAACGACTGATGCATATGAGAGAAGAGGTCTTATCATAGCCTTGTAGTTGCAAACGGATCTATTGGGTGATGGACACCAGGTTTTGCCAAAAACTCCTTTGCACTTCCAGAAAACTGACAGCGTCTTGGCAGTTTTTGTCTCAATGTGTCTTTTCCATAGGAGGTTTCTGTCCAGGATAACACCTAGATATATGGCTTTATTGGAACGTGGGAAAGTGACGCTCTTAAGTACCAGTTGAGTCAGACCAGCCAGATTCCAGAAAGCAATCGTTACGCTCATCGACCAACTCCTACGAAAATACTAAAAGGTCAATAAGTTGCTGACAGTTTTATCATGGTGTAAACGGGATATCGCCATTACACTCAAGAAAGGGAAGGCCACATGAAAGGGCACTTCTGCGCTCAACTAACGTGTACCATGAGAAGTTGAGCGCAGTAATGTTTCGTATTTCGTTAGAAGGTATGTTTACAAATTATAGTTTTGTAGTGAAATTGCTTCTTTTTTTATTAACACGAACAAAGCATTTTACGCCTTAATAGGCATTTCAAAAATGCTATCGTGCCTACGGTAGAACGATTTTCAATTAGTTTGCCCAAAGAAAGTCGTCTGTCGATGCTGATCATCGCTAAAGCTAAAAAAGAAACTATGCACGGTGGTTCCCAGGCAGCACTTAATTTTCTTCATCGCAATCAAAAATCACATTCGTAAGTGTCTCCGCCAAAATTCATCATTTCCCAAGATTCCATCGTGTTCCGGGACCCACACAAGTCTTAACGAAAGTTGCTCACCGAAGGTATTCTACAATATTTCAAATACTTCTGCAGAAAAGCTTTCATTTTGCGCACAAAATTTCACTTACATCAGTGAGTAAAACACAAAAATAAGCCCAAGAGACAAAATTACAAACTTCAAAATAATATCAATTTGTCCCTATCCTGAATGAAAGACTAATTGCTTCTTTAATTTGTTCACGCGATAAGCATATATATGCATATACTGCCTCTTTGAAATGCCACCGATTAGTAATTTCCATTCCATTTAAGAAAATTGATTCAACCAGAACCACTGTCGACAATGTGGTTTAAACCGGGGAATTCCTGCGTAGGAGTGGCAGCATTTATCAACTGCCTCACTATGCTTGGAATGTTGTAAGTAAACACACGTCATGCCTCATATCTATCACTGCACATGTAATTTGTTAAATCAAGTTATGAATAATGTACGGTCGTGTTAATCAGAGTCTGCATAAATTATGACTCATAGCTGTTTCACACAAACGAATGCAAGCTGCTTGGACGGGGAGGTCATAAATAATCTAAAACGGGGTTCATTTATATTCGCATGACTTTCTAAAATTTTATGAGTTTAATTCTAGTACAAACGGCCGCTTCTAAAAATAATATTAATTGGACGGCGTGACAGTCTACAGAGGGACCAGGCTTCTGTTCACTAACGAGTAGAAGGGACCTACAGATTTTTGCCTAACGTCAAAGTTGGAGAAGCGTTTTCTTTGACAGTTATTACTCTTTGAGTGTTGTCCGCAGCTCGAAAGAGGTGGTGCGCGAAAAATTCTAGTTGCTCTGATAGGAATCTAATCTGAACGTACAGCGTGTGAGTGCCGCACTCTATCTACTACGCCACGGCGGCCACAAATGGAAGCTTCTTCGGTGTGTAAATTACTGGTTAACGAATAATGAACCAATTGAGAGCATATAGTTAACCTATTATAATATCGAATAATTTGTGCATCGAAATTTTATGCAGTTATTATAAACTCTTATACAATGTATCAATTTATTCTGTACGACTTAGGTAAATCTGGCAGCACTGAAGGGAGTAAGTCGGCTAGCAGCGCGCGCCCTCAACCTGTCAGGTTTGCTTACATCAACCATATTAATCATTAGGTCTGTTCCAACTGCTCTGAATTGCTACGAATGTCTACGAATTTACCCAAAAAACTACGAAAAAGCGTTCCATTAGCTTAGTTTTTTTTTTTTTTTTTTTGTAGAAGAGAGAGCTCATGAGAGAGCGAAATATTTCGCCACCCTACGAATTTCTGCTGAAGAAAAGTCTGTGGGCGGCAGACGGCTGTCGAAGTGAAAACAAAAAAAACCTCTGATATTTCATACATCCGATAGCTGTTTACGAATTTCTACGAAAAGTTGTTTAACAAGTTTTGGTAGAGTTACTCTCTGGTAGAGAGATTTTTATCCAAACTACTCAACTACGAATTTCTGTACACAAATGAATTGGAATTATATTCTGATCAAGTGGGGGAAAAGTATTAAGAGTTAATAAAGTGCAAGTAATATTATAAAAGACTTGTATACAGTAAATGACCTATTTGTCTGTGGGAGACGAACATTATCTTAAAACGCTAAATTTGAGAAATAGCCAAAATCACAGAGAGTCGGTATGTCTAAAATACCATAAAGTCATGTTACATATTCTGACATATTCACCACATATCTTAAGTTCCACAGAGGTCTTAAACATAAAAAGCTAGCTGAAAAATCATGCCTTCCCGCCTTTTTGAATTTCGGTTTCAACAACAGCTTTTCGATATTTCGAATATTTTTGAATTCGGTTCTATGTTATTTATTTCTATATTTTCTATTTCTATATTTTCCATGTTATGCCCTCTTCGCCATTTTGGATTGAAGGGATAGGCAAACAACTCAAGCTTGTTGGAACACATTCATCAGTTCACAACACAAAAATTTGACATCGTCCTCAATTTTTCTGAAAGTTACAAATTTCACACATGGCAAAATGTGAACATAATCCACAAATTTCTCGAATTCCTTCCGTTTTTATCACACAGTTTCCTTCCGAACTCCACTTCCACACTCTAATTCAAATCATTGCAAAAGTCATGTGTACATTTTAAGGGCTTCCTCGTCTGCACGAACAAACTTGAAGTTAGAAGTTTGAAATTTGCGTCGTGTTGTGCGTGTTGACAAGTGTCAACGGATTTTAACTGTTACATCCAATTTGCTGTTAAGTGCCTGCATGCATGACATTGTTGACACTATTTGCTTCAACTCGTGAAAAATTACGTTTATCCTCCTCTGAGAGGAAAACTTTACTCTTCACGAACTGTGCTGAACTTCTGTTTGGAAATTAAAATATTTTTGTAGATATTTTGAAGCATCGGGGACACTACAGGCCGACACACGACATTCAAAAATGCTCGTTTTCAGTACCAACTGTGTTTCTTAAAGTAATGAATTATATTTCAGAATTGTAAAAAAATATAAAAATTATTTATCTAGTTTTAAATTTTTGGACTTTATTAAAAAAAAGTCACAAAGTACGAATTTATTTCACTACACAACCCATCGTACTCCCTCTAAGAGATGGGTTGCTACACCGCATTCTGTTCCTAGAAGCTTGTTGGACCTATACGGGGTTTTAAGACAGCTTGTAGTCTACGCGGCATTGAACAAACCAGCGCTTGGATTAAGTCTTTGAGGACCCTATCCCATTCTCTTAGCAGAGCTCCCTTGAGTGTAGCGCTTAAAGTTATTGTTTGCCTGTACAGCTGTTTGTCTGAGAAGTACCGTGTGGCTAAGCCTGGTTAGTTAGAAATACGCAGGCATTTATTTATTTACTATTTATAGTAACGAACGATAAATTATGTCGTTTGCTCGCTCCCTTTTTATTAATTTTTATGACTTCCTGGTGTCGAAATCGAAATAGAAAGCCAACTCAATTATGGTTGATACATTTATGATGCAATTAGCTATTGAGATTAGATATGCAAAAAAGGAACCATTGATCTACTTTTATAGAAAATATTTAAACTTTATCTGTCGTACGATGAATTATGTGTGTTTTGTTTAAAAGTCGTTCTTTTAACTCAAAAGCACATTACACGCTTTGATTATAAATTTTTTTGCGGTTTGATTTGAACATTTTGGAAAAAACAGAAATAAGTATTTTCTTCAAGATAACTAGCAGGCTTGGAGTGTTTTGAGAGAGAACTCGACAAAAAATAATTCATAATAAATGTTAACTATTGGAAGGAACTACTAGCAAGAAGAATGTTAGGAGCTTCGACATGTAAACTGACACCGCCCAACGTTCAGGAACAACAGCGTTTAACTAAGCGACTGTGATTCTTTCGCACATCATTTCAAAAAGTCAAATGATTACCAAACATGTTCATCAAGAGCGTGAAGCTTTTAAAAACAAAAAACACAAAATCATGTAAATGAGTCTACAAAATCATAGCAATGAATATATTCGCATGCCGTCAAATTATTTCTATCAAAACAAATGCTGGAACATCGCATAGCATGGGATGACGCCGCATAAACGTTTAAGCGAAAGTGTGTACGTGACGCATTTACTTCTTCCACAAAACAAACTCAATTTGTAGGGATAAAGGGTGGGTTTTCTTTTCAAGGATCATAGTCAGTGATATTTAATGTGGGCCAAAATTACCTCGAAAATGAAACTGAAAATTAAGTACCTACCCTGCATAAAATATTAAAAAAAAAATAAGTTTATTGACCCAAAATCAAATTTTAAGTCTTATCGATTCATTGGAGTTAAGAGAGATAAGTCTTAAGACGCTTGCCAAGTGGTCACACAGTGGAATGAAATGAAAACTGTCCCCATCCACATTTGCCAAAAAGGCATCCTCCCTGAATTAAAACCACTGAAGCAGAATTTCGTATGTTCTTTTGCGTACACAAGTACATTCAACATTTAATCTGATTAGAAAGGTTTTATCTGTCAAAGAAACTTCTTCAAAACTTCATCCTTCTCACACGGCATAAATTTCGGGAGTCCTCAACACCCATGACAGGACAATGGAACATACAAATGGTATGGTGTTCGCAGGAGCCATTTTCGAATTACAAAAAAACCACGGCAAAAAACTTTTCGCTCAGATATGAATACGCTTATGCATTGGCATACACATGAAGAAAACCATTTGTCGTTGAGTTCTGCAAATTCATTCAAGTGAAATAATGAACACCACAGAAGCAGAAAACTAAGCCGGAAATGGAGCAAGTTCAATATTTAATTCGTATTAATTGCGAAAGACGTCGGAATAGTTTTGTGAGCACTCAAATGCAGAGAAAAGCGATTAGTCGGGAAAGTAATTTATGCAATTTCAGAATGTTCAGAACTATTTTCGAAAGTTCTTTTGGTATCACCTCTAACCCGAATTTGTTGTACTCCGCACAGCAGTTGTCCCACATATCACTTTCGCACACACGCAGCAATGTGAATCGAATGCCTACAAATTGGGAATTTATCTTTCGCCACCTTCACACGTAACAACTATAAGTTGCATTCAAGTGAACAGCTAACAAGACTCCTTCATCATTTTTTTTTTCAAGTTCCATGCAAGGCCGTAAAATATTTAATTTAGATAAACTTTATAATTAATCCCTCAACTCCACAAAAAAATTGTTGAAAGTGGTTTTTACATAACGTAAGGTTCCCACAATCTGACTACCGATTTACGTGGCTCTCCCCATCACAAACTTTTCTCGTAAACACGCGCTTATTGAGAGTTTTCCCGCAAACAAGATTACTGCTAAATACCAACTATGTTGTTGTTTCTGTCAAAACTGTAAGTCCTCAAAATTTAAAGATGATCTTATACTTTTCTGGTTTCGGGGAATAAATTGTGTCTTGCGAGAACTTTCGCAAGCCATTAATTTTGATGTACGATGTGACTGACAGAATATGTGTCGGAATTGACACAAGTTCACTGAGGCTATTGCAGGAACAAAATATTGATTTTCGACCCACTTTCGAGCACAAGAAAGCATGCGTAAAGCATTTCAATGCATAACTCGTGATACAGTGCATCTAAGTGTACGAAAATAGATGCAAATATTTGTGTGGGGATGTAATAAACACTCACATGTGGTTTGGACAGACGTGGTTGCTTAGTATTTTTAATTCATAAAATGCTGGGTAAGCATGTGGTAGATGCAGGAGGCCAGTAAACGAAGAGTGAATAGGTGCAGATTGAGATCAAAAATGTGAGAAGAAAAACTGCGGTTACATATACCATCATAGAGGTTTACGCTTTGAAACTATGAAAGCGGGTTTTGGGACAAGAAGGTTTACAAATGGAGTTGGGCAGTATAGTCTGGGGATGTGCGAGTTATTCCTGCACATAAATGGTTTCGTTTTCTGACACAATGTAGAGTGGAGGGCGAAAATGAATACGAAGTCTTTTAAAGAAATAAAGTGTAAATCATAATTTGGCAGTCTATGTACATTGGATTAACGATTTTTTTTTATTTTGTTGTGTTGTTCAGCCGTCTCAAATATAAGGTTACAGTTTCAGATATAAAGCTATTAAATTTGTTTATAAGGAGCATACAAGTTCGAAGTGTTTTGAGTATTTGACGAATTCCTGGCGTCGAATAAATGGATCAAAGAATTCGCACTCAATTATCTACGAAAAACGGAACTAAGTCCTCCAAAACACAGTGGACAGTGGCATACAGTGAGTTTTAAAAATAATAATAATAATGATAATTGGGTGGCGCGACTGTCCACAGAGAGACCAGGGCCTAGCTTTCTCATCAACTTCTCGTGCTATCAGTGCTAATATTCTTTCACGTGTAGAAGGAACCTACAGTTTTCTGCTGACTCCGAATGGCGCAGTTTGAAAAGCTTTCTTAGACAGCTATTACTCTCTGAGCGCTGTCAGCAGTAAACCAAACAGTGAACCAGTATTTTCTGGAGCTCGAAAGAGGTAATGCCGTTAAAAATTTAAGGTATTCAGCCGGGAATCGAACCTGAACCTTCGGCGTGTGAGTGTCGCACTCTACCTTCTACGCCACGGAGGTCACAGTGAGTGTTATCAGAGTAAAAAAAACGTTTACAAATGGTATAAGCTTTTCGAAGTAGTTCGAGAATATGTGACTGCCTTCGTCGCCTGCCTTGGACGAGCCAAAATATCAACAACCTATAAATATTGAGAAAAGTCAAAAAAATTATTTCAAAGAATATTCAAAACAGTATAAGAGAAATTACTGAAGATGACGGCATACCGGCCGGCTCATGCAATACAGTATTTTTTCCAAAAACGTTGGTTATGAAATGTGTTGTTGAATTTTGACTAAAAAAGAAAGTTCGCATGATCATCGTGTTATCGTCTATCCAGATTTTCTTAAAAGGGTCTTAACTGGTGATGAATCATGGATAACCAAAATTCAATCGTCCAATGAAAGAGCTGAGGAGAGCCATGGCCGAAACAAGCATGCTAAGTTCGATTGAATATGAAGGTTTTGCTGATTGTATTTTTCGGTTACCGTGGCGTAGTGCATCAGCAGTATTTGCCATATGGTCATGCAGTCAATAAACAAGTTAAAAGTTATGCGCAGAAGCAATTCCAAGAATACGTCCGGAATTATCGAAAACAATAAATGACACTTGTTTACGACCCTCGTCACTGCTTGTTAGCAATGATGCCTCAGTCACCGTTTTTACTAGATATAACCAGCACGACGGAACATGAAAATTCCCATGAAAGAACGGCGTTTTTCGACAATTGAGGAGATACAAATCGAAAATTTGAGAGAGCTCAAGGGCACAACAAAAATGCATATCAGAACTACTTTAAGGATTGAAGAAAACGCTGCTACAAGTATATTATATGGACTACTTTGCGATGGCAAATAGAAATTGATGAATATATAAATATTTGTTAAAAAATAGTAAATTTCGCCATATTTTTTTAACAAACCTTGTACAATAAGGGAATTTGGAACCGTTTATTGATTTAAGTTCCACTTTGTAAATGTTTGCCTTACTGTTTAATAATAATATTAATTGTTGGCGCGACAATCCACAGGGGGCCAGGCCCTAGCTTACTCATCAACTACCAACTACTACCATCTACCAACCACTACCAACTACCAACCACTGTTCTCTCACGAGTAGAAGGGACCTACAGTTTTGTACCGACTCCGAACGGCGAAGTTTGAGAAGCTTTCTTAGACAGTTATTACTCTTTGAGTGTCGTCAGCAGCTCGAAAGAGGTGGCGCCGTGAAAAATTCTAGGTGTTCAGCCGGAAATCGAGCCTAGACCCTTCGGCGTGTGAGCATCTCACTCTACCCACTACGCCACGACGGCCACTTTATTGTTTAATAGCTATGCCAAAATGAGTGCACGGGTTTTTTGGTCCCTACTGCACTTATGCTAAGGTTGCGTGAAAGATATTTGGCAGGAATTTGGAAGGAAGAAGACTTCTTCTTCTTCACAAGATGAAGATTTCATCTTCTTCTTGTGGCGCCATAGTCCGAGGTGGACCTGGGCCTCAACCAACATGCCTCTCCCGCCAGGACGGTCTTTCGCCAGCTGCCTCCAATTGCGCACTCCAAGTTGGTTGAGGTCCTTCTCCACTTGTGTACGCCATCTAAGCATAGGCCGTCCTCTGTTGCGTTGTCCCATTGGTTCGGATTCAAAGACATGATGAAGACAGTTTCTTTGAAATGATGTTTCAAAAATGTGCCATCATATCATTTCTTACAAATATGGAGCTTTTGCAGATTTTAAAAAAGTGCAAGAATCATCACTTCATTTAAAACGAAGAATAGGGTTTATGGTCCACCATATGGTAAACTTCCTGGTCTGGAAAGTACACTAAAGGCAGCAACGCCATGCTCTTTGAGATCAAGCTCGTGGCACGAAGTTTAATGAATTATAAGGGCTTTATAGACTTAGGCAACATTTAACAAAACCAAGGCAAGCAGAAGAGAGTTGCTGTTGGAGTGTTTGGAAAGCCAAGATAGGCACTCCGATCTAGAGAAACTAGAAATGAGTTAAAAGATCTAAACAACACTCAATTTTCATTGAATTTAAAAAAGTGTTTTATGAGCCAAATGTCATGAGTAAGGCGTTCCAAAATTTGTTTTCCAGTTGATGGGAAATTCAGTCGATTATTGAATTTGCTTCATCGAGAACTGATGATTCAAGGCGTGAAAAAGTGAAAACTAGCCAATTTAAGTACATTTCGAAAACGTTAATGACAAGGAAGTGAAATATAAAGAGTAGATATTCCTTGAAAACTTTAATTTTCATTTCTGCGCAAACTATCCTCACTCATACCCAGCACAAAGCCATTCTTGTTGAAAACTAAATCACCTCGTTCACCGAAGCCAATCAAAATAAAATCGCATTTCTGCAGCACATAAAAAGTCTGTCCACCAAAACAGGCAACCATATTATTTTCTTGGTGTCCCCATCGAAGACCAGATTTTACAATTCGCAATTAATAATGCCTTCAGATAAATCATCACCGCTAATTCAAACCGAACATGCAGCGATCATCCCTGAAACCGAAATTCATTTCAGGGGTGCTTGTGAAATCGAATTTCAAAAACCAATGCAAAAAAGCACAGCGCAGAGGAACGTATCCTCCTCAGTGCTGAAATTTATCGTTGTGCATTTCATGTGTTTATTCATTTATCTTTTTGCTTCTTGTGTTTTGGGTTGACATGCTCAGAATAATCGATTCGAACAAAAACAAAATCACAACCAAGAGAAGCAGAAAAAAAAACGACTGTAACCCGTCCCCTCAAGGAAAGAAAATGGCAAAACTTTGAATATTTATGACATCAAAACGAAGTACACTCGGAATGCGACGCTCGCGTATGCGAGCACCCTTGCCAAGTGTGGCGTTGAGTTGAGGAGGATAATTAAATGTGAATGTGCCACAAACACTAAAACCACTAATTGTATGGAAAAAACCATAAAGCATTATATTGTTATCTGGCCACCGCACACCGACGCCAGCAGCAGCGTGAATTTTACAAAAGCCACACAACCGCGGTGTTAGGGGTTTGAATTGTTATATCGCCGCCTCCAGAGTGGCTGTCATTGCACAACTTTGCCGTGAACTAAGTCTATCGACTGGTGCTTTGAGGAATATGCGATCGGTGACGTGGTTTGGAATTTTGGAAACGTTCGCAGTCAATTGGATTCAATCAGTGCCCGGAATGGCAGTCCACCCCTTGCTCAATTATCAAATTCTGATAGACCAAGAGGTCATAAATAACGCACAGAACACACAAATCTACCAGTTGATGAATTTGCCGAATCAACTTGTGGCCAGGCAACGACGTTTTGTTTGACTTTCGTGCGCGCAAGGGGAATCATCAGTTTTTCCGTCATCTCATTGGGTGCGTAGTTAACTAGACACGACGGAGCACGGTTTTTGTCAGCAAGCTGTAGTCGATCAATGTCGAAGACGGGAAGCAGCAGCAGGAAACAAACGTGAAACACTGTCGCGTAGATACCACCACCGATGTGGCCTCGTCTTAGCCACATAATGTCCTTCAGTGTATACTCCTCCCCACAAGCATATGTTGGCACTCTGGTGGGCATACGGAACGCCAGTGGATTGTGACGGTGGTCAAATTGAATTTAAATTGCTTACACTCTAGCACATCACTTTAGGAGAACGAGGTACGCACGAACAGGACATTTTCATTCGCGATGGGTTTGTGAAAAATTTAAAAGAAAACAGAATCGCGATTCATCACTCCCGGTCACGCACGACAGGAGGAACGCACGCACGCACAGTGTGTCCAAGCGGAGAAGATGCGAACAGGATCAGCGGCAACAGCAGTTCGAACGTAAAGACTGGTTGACAGAATGCATTGCGTTAATCCGCGCTGTGTGGTTTTTTCGTTCTTGCTCTCAGCTATTACATATCATCAAATTGTGTCTTCATTCGTAGGTGCAGCACAAACGCACATATGTTTGCGAGTGAACAGAGAAGCACAGAGAGTGTGTAAGAGACGACGACGGAAGGCGAGAAGGAATAGCCGAGGAAAAAAGTTAGTATTTATTTTTTGTGATGAAAAAACCAAACGTAAGTTCCACCGAACCGCGCGATACCTGTTCGACGACTGAAGAAGGATACACTGAGCTCTAGTTGTACCACAACCTAAAAATGGTTTCTCCACCGAACACCCCATCCGCACATGCTTCGTCCCACCCTGCTATGCACACACATACACACTCGCAAGCTAGACCCATCCGCTAACCAAGCAACCCCAAAAAATGAACAAGTGAAATAGAAAAGCAGAAAAAGAACTGGCAGCCCAACGAAAACCAAAGGAAACGAGGAAAACACAAGAAAAACCGACACGAGTGCGGAAGAAAACCTCCCCGATACAACACGTTAACAACAACATCGGCCCGAATCAGCCGACCGAGCAACAACACAGTCAACAGCAACAGCAACAACAACCATGCCAAATTGTTAACAAGCGATTCGGTTAAATGATAAAGGGAACTTGGGAAAATTTGCAAGAAGTGGATTGTCTTTATCAGCAGCACCACTGCTGCGAGAGTAACACGCATACACACTCTCTGGGTCTCGCCGCCAGCTCTCTCTTCTGACTCTCTCCTGGCTCTCTTTGACTCTCACGCTCGTCACCGCACTGCGCATGACTGCGAGTTCAACATAAATAAGAGTGGAAGAGCGATAAGAGAGCACACAAGGGAACAAAAAACAGACAGTGTCCCGAGCAACGGCTCGGTTTATGCTAGAGCACAAAGTGCTGTCGTTCGGTTTTTGTTTTTGTGCTCATGCTAGCGGAAATTAACTAATAAAACCGAACAGTAATTAAAATAAAACAAGGCCTGTGGCGGGCACGAGAAGAAAAACGCCAACACGATACGACAACTGCGAACTGGCGGCGGTGATAGGCGTGAAAGTTCTGGCAGAGTGTTCGGTGTTCTGTTCGGCTTGGCAGCGAGTAGCGGCACAGTAATATCGTAAATGGCCGTGGGCACCAGCAACAGCGCGAAAGGGGAACAGTTCAATGAGTTGTGGCTACGAGATGTGAGGAGCTTTGTGCGACGAGTGTTGCCAACCTTTGGTGTTTGTTGGGAGCGTGAGCTTTTGATATAGTTTTGAAATTTTTCGAGATTTGTGGATTTCTTAAAATTATTCAAAATGTACTGGGTCTTACACCAATGCTTTTCCTGCAGATGTCTTATGTTGACGTGCATCGCAATATAGGTATCTTTTGTTGTCATGCAAAGAGCTATAGTGGAAGACGGCCGAATGTGGGATGTGGGAAACCTGATCGGGTCGTTTTGCATCACACGAATAAGCGTCACACTTTTGCTTCAAGGCGTTCGAAGTTGTTGGAAAACTTGCGTATGAGATTTTTAATTGTGTTTCCAGGGAAAAAGTACGGTGAGCAGATGCTAAAACGAATGGCAGCATTGTTGAAAATTCATCATCGTCCCGACATTCTATGCGGGTTGCTGTAGAAGCCTTAGCGACGAGAAAAAATAGACGGACCTTTATGTGAACAAGAATGAAGTACTTCCAATAACCTAGTTCTTAACTTACATATCTAGTACTTTGTCGGTCCAACATTATTTCTAATTTTGTGAGGTAGTCGATTTAAAATAGAGTCATCTAGATTTTAAGTTACACAAGACGAAATACATTCCCATTCAGTCATTAAATCAACTTTATTCCGGATGTTATAATTTCTTATATTTTGCTCGAAAATATTGAATATATTTTCGATTGAATTGATGTCTGCTGATTGAGGTGGCGTCTGAATCCATTTTGGAGTGTTATTAAGCATCCACATTTTTGTGTTCATTGCTGTATGTTTGGGATCGTTGTCCTGATTAAAGATGTAACCGAAACCAAGACCCATTTTAACACGATGTATAGACAAAAGTGTGGAAAAGGATGCCACATGAATTGAATGAAGAACAGATGGAAAACCGAAAAAATACTTGTGAAATTTTGCTTCAAAGACACGAAAGAAAATCGGTTTTGCATCGGATTCTTACTGGCGATGAAAAACGGATTTATTTTAAGAATCCTAAACTGAAAAAATCATGGCTTAATCTGGGACGACCATCAACATCGACTGCAAAACCAGATCGATTCGGCAAGAAGACAATGCTGTGTGTTTGGTGGTACCAGAAAGGTGTGCTGTACCACGAGCTCCTAGGACCTGGTGAAACCGTTAATACTGATCGCTACCGACAACAAATGATCAATTTGAACCACGCATTGATAGAGAAGCGACCAGAATGGGCCAGAAGAAACGGCAAGGTAATTTGCTCCAAGACAATGCACCTGCACACAAAGCAAAACCGGTTCAGGATACAATCAAAACACTTGGCTAGGAGCAGCTACCCCACCCGCCGTATTCACCAGACTTGGTTCCTTCCAATTACCATTTGTTTTCATCGATAACGCCAGTTGGAACGGCACTGTAAGTCGACGACGAGGCAGAGGCATGGGTTTACGTGCGCATGAAGGATGATCGCCTGCCTTCCGTTTGCTCACAAGCTGAAAGGTTCTTATCAGTGTGGTTTCAGGCCAGGGAAATCCAAAATAGACCAGATCTTCACATTGCGGCTGATCCTGAAGAAGACCCAAAGCTACACTTACCACCTATTCGACGATTTAGAGCCCCATATGACAGTGAGCAAAGGGACGAGATATGCAATGACGTGTCTAGTTTTGGCATTCCTACCAAACTCGTCAAACTCGTGTAGGATGACAATGGGGCACTCTGCTCCTTCAAGGTCGGTAACGAACTCAATGAAAAAAATTTTACATAAGGCGACGCCCAGCCATGTTACTTCTTTGACATCATCCTCGAGAAGATGATGCGGAATTCACAAATCACCGCGAGACCCAAGGCACGATCTTCGTTACTTTTTTACATCTTCCAAAGGTCAGCACGACAGCTAGATTGTTTGTCTGATCATTGACGTAATTAGACGAACACAACGAGCTGTCAGGCGTTTGTTGGCATTGAATTGGATGTGGCTTAAATGGGTCGTATCGTAAAAGATTGCAAGACAAAGTCAAGGAAGGACATACAATATCGACGTCCTTGACAAGGGGTCAACCTAAGCAGTAGAACCTTTGAGCTAGTAAAGGCTTTTTCTACATCAAACTCCTAGGATAGGAAGCATCAGTGTTGAAATTAAACTCAATATTACTCTTGCCAATAGCTATTTCTTTGGACTCAAGAGGTATTTTGAGAGACTAAGCATGCTTTAAATAACAGTTTGATTTTACCAGTCACGCGGATGAGGACGGCCTTTATCTTTCGCCAGAAAATTTCGGATCTTATTTGAGTTGATTTCATTTGGAGACACGGGTATGTGGCTAGTCGAGACGCCAAAACCAGTTTCATCACATTCACATTGCACGATGTCTCAAGTCTCCTGTAGCCAAGTACAAATTCAGTAAAACATCCCTGACAACTGCCCATGGATTTGGTCCCTTGAGATTTGAATATTGTGTTTAGGTAAACAAATATAAAAAATTAAGAAACGAAATTTTACTCTGGTGCATACTTGATTCGCACTTTGATTCAAATTGGTTTTGCTTTTATTCACATTGGGTCTTTTCCAAGCCAACAAGTTTGGTTAGTTTTTTCCTTATTTGCATTCCCCATGTCGATAAAGCTTAATACATTCTGTTGCATTGACACAATGGTTCAAATTTAAAGGTCGTTCAGTTTCCACTGAATGAATTCTACTCCGAACTCTTAACTAACTAACTACGCATGCCACAGCAAAATTTGCGTCAAGTGAGGGAAGCTCTTGGATATTGTTTGTTGCGTCGGTTCAGGTTTGAAGACTTCTCTTATTTTTCAGTTTCTTGAACAGAAACTGTTTAAGGCGTTCATCCGAAAAGCCTTAATTGTTCGCATGCCGCAGCAAAACCTACTTAATTCGCCGTCCCCTCTAGTAGTTGAAGAACAAAGGGTTGCACAACACGAATGAGTGGTGATGTAGCTAGGATCTGACTCCTTGTAGAGCCGACTCATTAAATTTATGCAATTTACCGCCGTCAATTATTCAATTTATTCCGCCCTACACTTTCCGAAATTAAACACGGTGTAGGGCGTATACGTAACATTTTCTCCATAATCCGTCACTTAAAAAGTGCAATTAATTAATTTTGCTGCCTCCATAGTTTTCACTAGCTCACTAATCGAATTCTCTCGTGTTTTCACAAAGCTAACGAACTCATTTGTAATGCTTCAAGGTCTGTGATTTACTTGGGAGATATGCCTCTCTACTTTGAAGTCGTCGAGATATTCCCGGAATTGAGGAGCCACTATCTTAAGTTCAGTCGTAAATTCAGTTACTGCAACAAACACCAAGACCCAGACTACTCAACGTGCACAAGGAACCAAATAACTTGCACGCACACCTCAGCACTCACTCGTTCTCGTGCGTGTTGGCCGCACAAGTGAACCACAAGAAACGTATCCGCCTCGCAAAAACAACTCCAATCGATTTCCATAATTGCTGTGGCAACCCACCCACGAGAAGGCTGCGAAGAGCCCACTTATTCCCAGAATGCGGCCAGAGTGCGCCACTCAGTTGCAGTGATTCCAAGAAACGTGCAGAATGTGGTCAGCAGTAACCAAGGTGCGCATACTTCCGTTGACGAAGGTTCTGCTTTTATTTTCCAGCATTCTCGTGACTGGCTGACCTCGTTTGTATGCTGCTCCTCCTCCAAAAATCAATGAGCGCCAGTAAATCTGAGAGTCCTAATTAAGTCTGAGCATTGAGTACTCGATAACAAAGCAAACGGCAACATAGTAAATACCACAAGGCGCACACAAAAATCCTCCAGGAACAGGAGAAGAATGTGAAATTCACCTTGGGGGAAAGTTTAAGACCTAATGCCACATGAATAAGTCATTTTGTGCCTCTGTGTGTCCTTGGGGAAAAATCATCGCACAACGACTCGATTCGACGTAAACTCTACTCTATTTCTGTTCGCATCGAAATCAGGCAAAAAGTTACAATCAAAGGAACACAACAAGTGGAGCAATCAGTCGAACGCAGGGCCTGTACCCATTTACATGAAACTGCTGAAATTGAGAGGACCCAGGTCGATTCGCAAAGCAGCGGCGGCATCCTCAGGAGGACAGCTAATGGGAAAGCGATAAACAACTGCTGCTAAGTTTACGAGAAAGTTCTTTGAAATCCTCGAGTGCGCAATTCCTAAGTGGTTTGTGATTAGGCAGTTAATGTTGATTTTATTAAAAATCCGAACGAACACACATAAGAACTGCGCAAAAAGTTGAAGTTGGCGAAAAAGGAATTAAACACGAGGAAGTAGTTCTGGTGGCAGATGGCTGCATTTCGTATGATGCGTATGATGGACTGCCTGCAAATTGGGTTTGCTCTCTGTCTGTTGTGTAAGCTAATTCAGCGCTTCATTCACACGCTGTCGGGGGGTACGTGTCAGGCAATTTATATGAGTTGCTTGTTTCTGCCGTTCAAACATCACGTTCATGACGGCAAGTTTGGAATGCTGCTAGTGCTGCTTCTTAACAAGTTTAATTAACA
This sequence comes from Eristalinus aeneus, assembly GCA_955652365.1. Lineage (NCBI taxonomy): Eukaryota > Metazoa > Arthropoda > Insecta > Diptera > Syrphidae > Eristalinus > Eristalinus aeneus. The sequence continues at coordinate 127,773,760 of OY019130.1, read as the reverse complement.
GCGTACGTCGTCGAGGGCAAAAAGTGAATGGGATTGCCTCTTTGGTGAAATTGTTGTAAGTTCTGCGAAAAGAATAAATCACACCATACAGACATTAGGCAAAGTCGGAATGTAGTTTGGCTGTATTTTAGAGAAAAGCAGGATTGGGTTCTGTGCTTGTTCAATTAAGAGGTGATGCGAATGTAATTGTGCAGTTTTAAACGACGCAACGATGCAAGGGAATACACGTTGCTAATGAGTTCTTGAACTTAAACTCATAAATCACCCCGGACATGTTTTATTTTCCGCACTCTGTGCAGTTTCTTTCTTGAACTTCCTTATGTGCGATTTCTTTCTTCTACACCCGCTAAAGTGCCGTATCAAATTAATTGCAAATAACTGGATTCACTACTCAGCTTATGTTTCAAGGGGCTACCAACCAATGCAACTTTATCAACCACATCACAGACTTTCAGTACTTGTCGGAGCGTATATTAAGGATGAAAGGGCTTGGTTGGAGGTGAGTATGCAAATAGTGAATTTGATGTTAAGATAAGCGAGATATGAAAATTTCCTTTTCACCGGAATCTCTCCGTACTCTTTGACAGATCACTTTTGTCAATACTTTCAACTAGTAATACCTCTATCGTACAAAAAGAAAAAAAAAATAACTTTCTTAGGAAGAATAATTAAAGGTTCGCCTTGCACAATAGAGATGGGGTCATATAACCATAGACCACTGCACATGTTTGGCTTCTTAAAAATAACAATTATAATAATAATAGCAATCAGGAAGCGCAACAGTCCACAAAGAGACCAGGACCTAGCTTGCTCATCTTGTGTTGTTCGCGCTACAGTTCTCTAACGAGAAGGCACTTACAGTTTTTTGCCGACTTCGAACGGCTAAGTTGGAGAAGCTTTTTCTTAGACAGTATTACCAATGCCACGTCGTCCTCTGACTTCTTCTTCTTATTATTATGGCGCTACAGCCCCGGGTGGACCTGGGCCTTAACCAACGCGCCTTTCCAGGCAGCACGATCTTTCGCCAGCTGTCTCAATTTGCGCACTCCAAGTTGGTTGAGGTCCTTCTCCACTTGTGTCCGCCACTTTAGTCTTGGCCGTCCTCTGTTGCATTGTCCCAATGCCACGCATTCTTTGACTTCTTACAGAGAAAAAAAAAACAGGAAAAAACCCCGACCGTTGGAAGTCTTCTTATTTTTTGGCGCTATGATCCGGGATGGACCTGGATCTTAACCACCATGTCGCCCCAGTTTTGTTGAGTACTTCGAGTTAAACATGCTCTTTCTCAAGTTAAGTGAACACTGGCTCGGAATCAATGCCTTCTTAGCAATGACGATCTAATTAACGAACTGAAAAATCTTAAAATTAATTACAGGCCCCGATGGGGTCCCGGCTGCAATTTTAAAAAATTGTTGGAGTTCGTTGTATCGACCTCTTAGAATTATATTTAATCAATCGTTTAAAAAGGTTGAATTCCTAGATGAATGGAAGTATTTCTATTTAACACCAATTTATGAAAGCGGGTTGAAACAAAATGTAAAAAATTATCGGCCTATATCAAAGCTTTCTTCTATTCCAAAATTGTTTGAAAGCCTCGTGAAAGAAAAAATGTATTTTCTAGTATAAGAGCTTATTTCAAAAAGGCAACATGGCTTCATGCGAGGTAGGTCATGTTCTACTAACTTATCTTTATTTACAAATTATATATTTACAAATTTAGAACATCGCCTACAAGTTGATGTACTTTATACTGACTTTTCGAAAGCCTTTGATAAAGTGCATCACACTTTGCTTTTAAACAAACTTAAATCCATGGGAATTCATTCAGCAATGCTAGAATGGTTTTCCAATTATTTAAAGAAGAGGAAGCAAATGGTTAAGCTCGATAGTTATATTTCTCGCATAGTAAAGGAGTGCCACAGGGTAGCCACTTGGGCCAATTATTATTTCTATTATTTATAAATGATGTTCACGAAATATTTAAATTCTGCGAAATTCTAACATCGCGGATGACTTTAAATTATTTTTGTCGATTAATAGTATAGCTGATTGCATTAAGTTTCAGTCGGATATACAAAGCCTAGCGGAATGGTGTAAACATAATGGTCTAGATCTGAACATTTCAAAATGTAAATTTTTTACGGCACATAGAATAACATCTCCAATTGTTTATGATTATTTTGTCAATAATCATAAACTTGATCGCCTAGAAGAAGTTAAGGGCCTTGGAGTAACATTCGACTCCAAGTTAGATTTCTCACTCTCTCTCTCTCTCTCTCTCTCTCTCTCTCTCTCTCTCTCTCATTATGATTACACCATTGCGAAGTCTAATTCTATGTTAGGATTTTTAAAAAGAAGGAGTAAAGTTTTCCGCGGCTTTCGTGGCTGCCGTGGCGTAGTGGGTAAAGTGCGACGCTCCCACGCCGAAGGGTCTAGGTTCGATTCCCGGCTGAACACCTCGAATTTTTCACGGCACCACCTCTTTCGAGCTGCTGACAACACTCAAAGATTAATAATTGTCTCAAATTTTGTCGTTCGGAGTCGGCTAAAAACTGTAGGTCCCTTCTGCTCGTGAGAGAACAGTAGCGCGCACAACACGAGTAGTTGATGAGCAAGTTAGCCTCTGGTCCCCCTGAGGACTGTCGCGACAACAATTAATATAACAAAGATTTTCGAGATATATCCAGCTTAACGACCATCTTTGCTTCGTTAGTAAGACCCTATTTGGAAGATGCATCCATGTCTGGGACTCACCTTACGATAATCAAGACCTTTGACTCGAACGAGCTCAAAAGAATTTCACGAGATACGCTCTCCGAAAGTTGTATTCCTTTGAAGATTTTCCTAATTATGCTGAAAGATGCAGAACAATTGTTTTGCAAACCTTAAGTTTCAGGCGTAAGGCAACGTCAGCCATGTTTATTCGTGATATTATTAATGATCAGTTAAATTCACAAGAATTACTTTTTCTCATAAATATATATGCTTCCCAAAGATCTCTACGGCTGAGAAACTTACTTTTTGATTAAAGGCATAGAACCAATTATGGTCGCAATGAACCTATTACAAGGTGTATAAATACATTTAATGATCTTTGCAACCAATTTGATTTTAGCTTGCCACGATTAGAATTTAAAAACATGATTTTAGCATCGTATTTGAATTAATATTATTTATTGAAGTAATCTGTAAGACGATGAGTCGGTAGATGATCGTTAGTCACTCAGCAAACATCTGCTGTGTAAAGCGATACTGAGAGTTAACACTTAGAGAACGTAGTGTTTTGTGTTACTCTGTGGTGGATATAACATAAAACAAAAATCTTAGGCAATGTCTCCGAAGATGCTGGTCCAGATGTATGTGGCCGCGAGGCATAAAGATTTCTTCGTAAAATTTTCTCCACCAAATGCTGTCAGCAAAAGCATCACCATATATCGCACACACTATTTTTTTTTTTTTTGTGTGGAATAGTGCAAGGTGACACGATATTTTTATTTTTATGAAAGTTGGTTAAATAAACGCTTACAGAATCAAACTTTTATACAAACCTAGGGAAGTCTTCAAACGCAGAATCGCTCTTGCCAATCGCTGTTTCTTTAGGCTCAAGAGGCGATTGAGTAATAAAGCCCTATCTCGAAGGACTAAGCGTGGTTTATATAACAGGCTGATCATCCCAGTCCTACTTTATGGCGCGGAACCCTGAACGTTACTTAAAGCGCATGAGGATGCCCTTAGTCTTTTCGAGAGAAAAGTTTTGCGTGCGATTTTTGGTCTTGTCTGCAGTGATCGCATCTGGAGGAGAAGATTTAACGACGAACTCTATGGGCTGTACAGCGACATGCGCCTGTTCAAGCGGACACGACGCTTAAGATGGCTAGGCCATGAATAGCAGATGGACACCACTGCTCCGGCCCGAAAAGCCTTCAAATCAGAGCCATTGGGAAAACGCAACGGAGGACGGCCTAGGCTTAGGTGGAGCACAAAAGTGGAGAAGGACCTCAACCAACTTCGAGTGGGCAATTGGAGGCAGCTGACGAAAGATCGTGCTGGCTGGAGAGGCATTTTGGTTGAGGCCCAAGTCCACTCTGGACTGAAGCGCCACAAGAAAAGGAAGAAGAAGAAGGGAAGTCTTTCAAGAGATGAACTCTTTACCCAACTAGTTCTTGGGCTCAGAAAAACAACGCCCGACAAGAGTCAACCTGCGTATGACTTCGGTATTGATGTTATTTTCCTGTTTGGTGCAAAGCAGAGGAAGACGAAGTTCTTAAATGTTTCGAAGGTTATGCTGTCTCTTGCGGGGCTCTGTTTGTCTAAGAGTCTGGATTGAGCGGTGGTCACGAACAGACGCGAAACCGAAGGGGCTCTGTATTTTAAGTTCTGTTAATTTATTTTTTTTTTTTGTTTATTTTTGTGATAATAAACTATTTTACTGCACAAAGGCTATCTTTGACATGTTCGAGTTATTGAGGCAATGTGTCCTCCGTTGAACACAGCGCATACATCCCTTTTTGGCAGATCCATTTTTGACTCTTCAGTTCCAATGCCAAATTCCTCGTTGGCGGCTCTACGTGGACAATGGCAATGTGGCAATATCTTCGGCGTAAGCTAACACTTGAACTGGCTTTTGAAAAATCGTGCTTTTGGTGTTGGCTTGTAAGTAACGCACGTTATTCTTTGGAATACCTTTAAAAATACTTTTTGAGTAATAGAAAATATATTGAATAAGGCAATGCATGTGTTCCTGTTTGTGAATATTGAATACTCGTTCAATGAATTTCTTATATTCTGAGCAGTAGGGACAAGTAGAACTCTGGAAGCAATCTTAAATATCATATTTGTTTGAATTGAGTTAGATTTATGAATTCAAAAGTGTTAAACGAACTTTTAAAATTTAAGAATAATCACATGGCTATGCCATGTAGAGCGTATGGGCAACACTGCTCCAGCTTGAAAAGTCTTCGAATCTGAGCCGTTGGGAAAACGCAACAGGGGATGGCCTACGCTAAGATGGCGCACACAAGTGGTCAAGAACCTCAACCAACTTGGAGTGCGCAATTGGAGGCAGTTAGCGAAAAATCGTCCTGAGGAGAGGCATGTTGGTTGAGGCCCAGGTCCGCCCCGACTGCAGCGCAAGAAGTAAAAGAAGAAGAATAGAATACAACAGTTCACCACTTTTTTCGACTTGATGTACTTTTTATTACTGAGAGAGCATTCGGTGAAAAACTGTCTTCTCCGAGTACTTGTCATAGACCAAAACAACTCGATAGAAGCTAAACCTTTTTATGGGCGCTGACGTCATCTTATTGTAAATATTATTTTTATTAACTTCTTAATGGCCGCCGTGACGTAGTGGGTAGAGTGTGACGCTCACACGCCGAAGGATTCATGCTAAACACATCGAATTTTTCACGGCACCACCTCTTTCGAGCTGATAACAACACTCAAAGAGTAAAAACTGTCTAAGAAAGCTTCTCAAACTTCGCCATTCAAAGTCGACAAGAAAACTGTAGGTAGATTCTACTCGTGAGACAACAGTAGCGCGCACAACACGAATAGTTGACGAGCAGGCTAGGCCCTGGTTGCCCTGTGGACTGTCCTGCGACAATTATTATTATTATTAACTACTTAACGACTGAACAGAAAACATAAGTCAAACATTAGTCTTCAGTGATTTGATCTCTTTTTAAAATCCGTTTCCCGTTTTATGACTGATCTTTGTGAAATTAATTTTCTTATGTTTTCATTATGTTTTAATTCAATGTATCAATACTCCCACGTGCAAGGCAAAAAAGCGTCCGTCGCACCATGCAAACCGAACCAACTACCATCGAACCACGCAGGCAAGCAGCAGCCAACACAATAGGTGTGTTCCCGTACCCGAAGCAAACAACTCGAAACAATACAAGCCAACACAATGTCCGTTCCCGTATTTCGAAAAAATGGGTTTTACATCAAATGAGCGCTCTCTTGAGGGAGTAAAATATTTCCCCACCATGCCGATTTGAACCGAAGAAATTTTTGTGTGTGTTGTTGATTTTCTGTCAAATAAATTGGTGTGCGTACCGAGATAAGTGAGCATGGACCCACAATCTTTGTGCATGTGTCTCAAATTTAATTGTTGTTTTTGTTTTCCGTATCGAAAAGTGAATTTGACATTTCTGGTCCACTTTAAACATTTGGTTTGGATGCGTTCCCGTACTTTGCCTCTTTCTCAGAGATTCCCCCCACTCCGTAGCAAATGACGGACTTTGAAGTCCGTCAAGTTGGTACAGAAAGTACTGGGCCACACCTATTAGGTCCGTTCCAATTGCTCTGAATTGCTACGATATCTACGAATTTGCCCGAAAAACTACTAAAAAGCGTTCCATTAGCTGATTTTTTCGTAGAAGAGAGAGCTCAAGAGAGAGCAAAATATGAATTTCCGCCGAAGATAAAACTGTGGACAGCAGATAGCTGTCAAATCGAAATCGATAGCTGTTTACGAATTTCTACGAAAAGTCGTTTCACAAGTTTCGGTAGAGTTAATCTCTGCAAGAGAGATTTTTACCCAAACTATTCAAGTACGAATTTCTGTACACAAATCAATCGGAACAGGCTTATTATCTTCCTCTTTAACTCTCTCGTTGTCTGTCTCTGACATTATGCTGCTTTAATCTCTTTTCACCGAGAGCTTTCTAAATGCGGTCCTGTGCAGTGTTTTCTTCCTGGACATTTTTGCTAGACTAAAACCTTTTTGACTATTATCCTCTCAATCAAAAACTCGAGGACGACCAGTATGCCTGGCACTTTTAAAATTTGATTCGCCTTTAAAACGGTGTCCATAATTTATCCGATTTCTGCATACGATTTACCCTCATTATGCATGTGCACAATGATTATTCGCTCCGATTCCGAAGTTTCTTTTTGTTTTGAACTCATTTTGAGTTAATTGTTTTTACTTTTACCACAAATCGAACTTTTCCAAAAAAAATCTCATTTTGACTAGCAAACAAAATTGGTTTTGAATAACTGTTTGTAAAAGCGTGTTTTTTGCTAAAAGAGTTGCCAAGTTGCAAAAAATTAAAGAATTTTACTGCAATATATGCTAAGCGTGAAAATAATTTTGTGCGAAAAATGAAGGTGTTTATTTTACTTATTATTATTATTTTTTTTTGATTATACCAAAACGTTCTTAAAGAATTGAATTGCATTTAAAAGTAAATACATTCAGCTAATAAAAAAAATATTAATTAATAAATCCAGGTTTCTACAAGGGGTTACACTATGAATAAACTTCAAAAGCATGGTGTGCCAATAATTAAGTGCGGCACTGTATGATAAAGCCTTAAAATGGAAAGAACTGAAAAGACACTGGCCTAACATGTAACTTTTATTTTCCATAGTTTGCTTTGCTCGTCTTCGATTAATTTCAATTGTAAAATACAGATACAGAAGAAAATACGCAGGTGTGAATCACAAAACAAATAAAGAGAGCGAATTAAAGTTTATTTAATTTCAGTCGGTGTACAATTTGCTTGATATCTATTTTCCAACCTTCTAATAATATTGTATATGTGCAGCTTTAGTAATAACAAAAATGTTACGGTTTAAAATTTTAAACAAAGGAAAAATATCTCATATAAAGAAATAGTTACAATTCATTGGTGTTTGTTTGCGGACTGTTTTAAAAATTTTGAATTTTACTCCTTCACAAACTATTTCTCAAATCTCCTCACCCCAACGCCAACTATGACTTCTTGCCTTTTATTAAATCATTTAAATATTTCTCCGTCTTCTCGCAATACGTTTTCAATTCTTCGGGAATTCCTTCGATTTGAGATTTTACGAATGTCTTTGTTTGGTTAAATCTATTGATTACATCACCCCTGAAATCTTCAGACAACATTTTCTAGAGTAAACACAAACAAAATGTGAAACAACAACCTTAAAGAATCGATTCTGAAAAGCGAACCTCGTCTTGCACTTTTCGCAAGAGTTCTTTGACACGATGTGCAATTTTCGCACTTTCTTCTGGTTCGCCCCAAACACCAAGGACTCCACTTAAGTAAACTGCGCCTGCGCCAATAATTACTTTCATCAGGAAACCCTTGACGCTGCCACCTCCTCTGGCTGGTAACTTTGATGGGTTTGTGTTCGCCGATCTCCGTTGGAATGATGAGGTTTGACTCTTCACTATGCTTGACAAGGTCGGTAGACTTGCACGTCGTTTTGCCTCTGAGGTGGCGACTTTAGTATTACTCGAATTTTGTTTTTCAGCCATTGGGAGGGTGAAGGAATATTTTTGTTTTGTGTTTCAATTAGAAAATAATTTTGGAAAACAAATGTCAGAAAATCATTAAATTCAATGTTCATATATGTAAAGCAATTTTCTGTGACGAGAGTGATAGGGTGAAGGAAGTATGAATTGAAGTAATGACGATTTCATTGAACACACAGTTATCCCAACGGTACGCGTCTTTAATTTGATGACAAAGGAAGAGTTTATTTTTATTTCACTGTCTTATGCAAAACTATAACAAACTGAATTTAGAACAAAATTAGAGGATGGAGCAAAGAACATTTTTTGAAACCAATTTGCAATAGTTTAACATTTACACACGAGAGTTGAAATATGAAAAATTACGGGGACAGAAAAGTAGAAATTGCACAACATAATGCCAAAGCAAAAATAATAAATTAAGGATTTTTATTAAAGGACGCAACTTTTATAAAAATCTCAACCTACAATGAGCCTAAAATAGAGGAAAATATTTGCTTTCACTTTTATCCGCAAATGCAACCCAAAGTTGTGGCCATATCACAGCAGCCTAAGGTGGATCAAATTAAGAAACTTTAATAATCGCACGGTAATGCTGCAGAGTTGTGTTGCCCATATTTTGATGTCCAGTACACAATTTGTTATTTGTCTGCCGTTGTCTTTTGACTTTTTTAATTAGTTGAATATTACCTTTGTTGTCTTTACAAGTCGGTTGAAGTGAAACGGTGGAAAGGCGAATAGATAAAAAGATTAAAATAGAAATTTTACAGATTTTACGGACTTTTAAAGATCGGTTGCAAGAGATTTATTTAAACAAATACCAAACGTTCGAAAACAGGCGATATTCAAATTAGCTCCTTCACCTTCGACTGTCATTTTTCATGTTCTCGAAAACTCGAACTTACTTAGGATACTGGATACTATCAAGCGAAAACGGTCGTGGTTGAAGGCCGGTGAATCGTCCCAAACAATGGCCAAGCTGGGATTGATGGCCAGGGAGGTGGGTTTGGAAGGGACGGCTCTGTGTTTGGTGGGTTTGGAAGGGAATCATTTATTATGAGCTGCTCCCATATGGCCAGACGCTTAATTCTACCATCTATTGTGAACAAATGGACCGTTTGAAGCAGGCGATAGACCAGAGGCGGGCAGAATTGGCCAACAGGAGGAATGTAGTGTTCCACCAGAACAACGCCAGACCACACACTTCGTTGATGAATCGTTAGAAGCTGCGGAAGCTCGGATGGAAGATTTTATCGCATCCACCATATACCCCATACATAGCGCCAAGTGATTACCACCTATACCTATACCACCTTCTATGGCGAGCGCCCTTTGTGGTGTGAAGTTGAATTCAAAAGAGGCTTGTGAAAAGTGGCTGTCCGAATTCTTCGCAAATAAGGAGGGGGGCTTCTACGAGTGGGGTATTACGAAGTTGTCGTCTAGATGGAAACAGATTATCGATTTGAACTAACTCTGATCTCGGTAAAACTTTTTATGAAGCATTGAATGAAGAGCAAAAAAGCGGAATGGAGATATTTAACATCCTTATATATTAAAAAATAGAATTAACTGGGAACTTTGCCGACCGAGTTTCTGTAAAACTCGCTCAGAGTTTGACGCTGCCTGCACTAAATATAGAAGAAGACTGAAGACGCTGTCAAGAAGCTATCAAATTAACTGTTACTGATGTGCTGGTTTTCACGTCACCACCCAGAAGGAACCCATGGTTTGATGACGAGTGCAGGCAACCGCATGCAGCCAAACAAGACGCATATAAGGCAACGCTGCATCGAACAACGAGGGATGTTTGTGAGCTCTACAAACAGAGAAGAGGCCAAGAGCACCGGCTTCTCTGAAGGAAAAAGAAGGAGCATGAGAAGCGCACGGTCGAGGAAATTGAAAGGTGCTATAGCAGGAATGAAGTCCAAAAGTTTTACCGTATGACAGTGAGCATAGAGACGAGCTTTACAGTCCCATGTCTAGCTTTGGCATTCCTACCAAATTAGTTGGATTGTGTAGGATGACGATGGAGAACTCTCGCTGCTCCATAAGATCGGTAATGAACTCACCGAGACCTTCAATATCAAAACAGACTTTAGACAAGGCGACGCACCGTCATGTGACTTCTTTAACAACATTCTTGAAAGGATCGTGTGCAACTCACAAGTAAACAAACTCACCAAATAGGGACAACAACATCAGTACCGAAATCAAACGCAGAATCACTTTTGCCAATGGCTGTTTCTTTGGGCTTAAGAGGCAATTGAGTAATAAAGCCATCTCTCGAAGGACTAAGCGTGGTTTATATAACAGGCTGATCATCCCAGTGCTACTTTATAGCGCGGAACCCTGGACGTTACTTAAAGTGGATGAGGATGCCCTTAGTGTTTTCGAGAGAAAAGTTTTGCGTGAGGTTTTTGGTCTTGTCTGCGGTGATCGCATCTGGAGGAGAAGATTTAACGACGAACTCTATGGGCTGTACAGCGACAGGCGTCTGGTCAAGCGTCTACGGATACAACGCTAAAGAGGGTTAGGCCGTGTAGAGTGTATGGACATCACTGCTCCGGCCCGAAAAGCCTTCAAATCAGAGCCATTGAGACAACGCAACAGAAGACGGCCTAGGCTAAGGTGCACACAAGTGGAGGAGGACCTCAACCAACTTGGAGTGCGCAACTGGAGGCAGCTGGCGAAAGATCGTGCTGGCTGGAGAGGCATGTTGGTTGAGGCCCAGTTCTACCCCGGACTGTAGCGCCAAAAGAAGAAGACGAAAAGTTTTTTAATAGAAGCATTCACACTTCAATTTAGTCGGCTGCACATTCACACATTTAGTCGCCAAATCATCATGAGCAGTACAGAACTGATTCCAATCGAAAATCGTCCTCTCCAATGAGGCTCATTTGAGTGAGTGGATTTGTCAGCAATCAAATTATTGAGCAGATATCAATCCACACGTGCTTCTCGAGACATCATTCCTGTTTTGTGTGTCATTGAACCACAATTTTGGCATATGATGCTAATTACCACGATTTGGTGAACTGGAATCTTTATAGCACCATATTAAGTGAATATTTTCGGCCGAAACTGGATTATATAAACCTGAACGGTGTCACCAAGCACATGTTATGTATTACAATCGGGTCCCTACGACCAAGCTTATTTCAAGAAATTTACCCGTCGCTTAGTAGCCTCCTTACAGGGATTTAAGGTCCTTAGGCTTTTTTGGGCTACTTGAAATTCGAATTTTACATCTCGTGAACAGTCACACAATAACGACAAAGTATTTTATTGAATTAAATCTTTTTATTGAAGAACAAAGAAAATTTGAACAAAGTCGCTCTATTGATATTCGCTAAGGATATCACGGGATTTAGTGTGTTTTTAATTTCTTTATTTTGCTTCTACTTAAATGTCGAATTCAATGTACTTAAAGTGAACAAAACAAACCGAAGGCAAAACAGAAAAGAAGAAAAACAAAGAAAACAAAAAAAAAAAAAAACAAGAATAGTTCACATTATTAACATTTTGTCGTTGCTTTGTTTTGATATAATTAACTACATAATTTCGTTTAAGAAGTATGAAAGTTTTATCTTATATATATACATTTATATATACGTAAACATCAGGCAGTAGTATCTCTTTTATTATTTTATCTTCTTTCACACAATTAAAAACAAATGTTTTGGTTCTCGATTGCTTTCAAATTTTAGCCATTTCCTTCACGTTCTGGTAGTATTTTTTTTTTTTTCAGTTTTAGTTTAAGTTTAATTGCATATACATATACATACATATATAAACTATTCATTTCTTCAAATATGTTATTTTCAATTGCTTTGCGCTACGTGATGGACACGAACTATGAGATATGATGAAAGAGCATCGCAATGAGACTGAAATTTAAATTAAAACTTGTATATGCATGATTGCAGCAATGACGACAGAAACTGTGAAATGCTGGTGCTGATTCTTTCTATATGTTTAGGATGCAGTCAAGGAAACGACAGAGGCCAACAAAGTTCTATGATCATTTCTAAAGAGCTTACACACGACAAACAAACAAGCGTTTGTATTTCGTCTAAAATACTTGAGAGAATAATTTTTCATTTTGGGAAAGCACTCAACAATGTAAATGCTCAACCGACATAATGCATGATAAATAAAATACTTTTTCTTAGTTTTTTTGTTGTTTTTTTTACCTTGCCCCATGAGTGGAATCTCAGCGTCGTTTGCCCGGTCCAAAAGAAAGGAGACCCTTTTCATTGCTCCAATTATCGAGGGAGTAGTCTTCTTAACATCGCCTACAAGATCCCCTCTGCCGTATTTTGTTAGCGTCTGAAACCGTTTGTCCATAAACTAATAAGTCCCAGTGTGGTTTCAGGCCAGAGAAGTCCACGATAGACCAGATCTTTACTTCACGGTAGACCCTGGAAAAGACCCAAGAAGAAAGAAAGAAATCGACACTCACCACATATTCGTCGATTTTGAGGCAACATTTGACAGTGAGCATAGAGACGAGCTTTACAGTGCCATGTCTAGCTTTGGCATTCGTACCAAATTCGTTGGATTGTGTAGGATGACGATGGAGAATTCTCGCTGCTCCATAAGATCGGTAATGAACTCACTGAGAACTTCAATATCAAAACAGGCTTTAAACAAGGCGACGCACCGTCATGTGACTTCTTTAACATCATCCTCGAGAAGATCGTGCGTAACTCACAAGTCAACACCAGAGGCATGATCTTCCAGAAGTCAGTTTAATTGCTAGCTTACGCTGATGACATTGACGTGATTGGACGAACACAGTTAGCCGTCAATGAGGCGTTTGCTGGCATTGAAGTGGAAGCGGCTAAAATGGGTCTGGCGGTAAATGAGGGCAAAATTAAGTAGATGCTGTGATCAAGGAAGGACACACAACATCGACGTCTCGGACGGAGCGTCACTAGGCAGCAGAAACTTCGAAATAGTCAAGGACTTCGCCTATCTCGGCTCCGCGGTAAATAGGGACAACAACACCAGTACCGAAATCAAACGCAGAATCACTCTTGCCAATCGCTGTTTCTTTAGGCTCAAGAAGCAATTGAGTAATGAAGCCCTCAATTGCTAGTAAAGTAAAGAACTAAGCTTGCTTTATATAACAGCTTCATCATCCCCGTCCTACTTTATGGCGCGGAACCCTGGACGTTACTTAAAGCGGGAGGATGCCCTTAGTGTTTTCGAGAGAAAAGTTTTGCGTGAGATTTTTGGTCTTGTCTGCGATGATAGCACCTGGAGGAGAAGATTTAACGACGAACTCGATGGGCTGTACAGCGACATGCGCCTGGTCAAGCGTCTACGGATACAACGCTTAAGATGGCTAGGCCGTGTAGAGCGTATGGACACCACTGCTCCGGCCCGAAAAGCCTTCAAATCAGAGCCATTGGGAAAACGCAACAGACGACGGCCTAGGCTAAGGTGGCGCACACAAGTGGAGAAGGACCTCAACCAACTTGGAGTGCGCAACTGGAGACAGCTGGCGAAAGATCGTGCTGGCTGGAGAGGCATGTTGGTTGAGGCCCAGTTCTACCCCGAACTGTAGCGCCACAAGATGAAAACGAAAAGTTCTTTAATAGAAGCATTCACACTTCAATTTAGTCGGCTGCACATTCACACATTTAGTCGCCAAATCATTATGAGCAGTACAGAACTGATTCCAATCGAAAATCGTCCTCTCCAATGAGGCTCATATCTGACTGAGTGGATTTGTCAGCAATCAAATTATTGAGCAGATATCAATCCACATGTGCTTCACGAGACATCATTCCTGTTTTGTGTGTCATTGAACCACAATTTTGCCATATGATGCTAATTACCACGATTTTGTGAACTGGAATCTTTATAGCACCATATTAGGTGAATATTTTCGGCCGAAACTGGATTATATAAACCTGAACGGTGTCACCAAGCACATGTTATGTATTACAATCGGGTCCCTAAGACCAAGCTTATTTCAAGAAATTTACCCGTCGCTTAGTAGCCTCCTTACAGGGATTTAAGGTCCTTAGGCTTTTTTGGGCTACTTGATATTCGAATTTTACATCTCGTGAACAGTCACACAATAACGACAAAGTATTTTATTGAATTAAATCTTTTTATTGAAGAACAAAGAAAATTTGAACAAAGTCGCTCTATTGATATTCGCTAAGGATATCACGGGATTTAGTGTGTTTTTAATTTCTTTATTTTGCTTCTACTTAAATGTCGAATTCAATGTACTTAAAGTGAACAAAACAAACCGAAGGCAAAACAGAAAAGAAGAAAAACAAAGAAAACAAAAAAAAAAAAACAAGAATAGTTCACATTATTAACATTTTGTCGTTGCTTTGTTTTGATATAATTAACTACATAATTTCGTTTAAGAAGTATGAAAGTTTTATCTTATATATATACATTTATATATACGTAAACATCAGGCAGTAGTATCTCTTTTATTATTTTATCTTCTTTCACACAATTAAAAACAAATGTTTTGGTTCTCGATTGCTTTCAAATTTTAGCCATTTCCTTCACGTTCTGGTAGTATTTTTTTTTTCAGTTTTAGTTTAAGTTTAATTGCATATACATATACATACATATATAAATTATTCATTTCTTCAAATATGTTATTTTCAATTGCTTTGCGCTACGTGATGGACACGAACTATGAGATATGATGAAAGAGCATCGCAATGAGACTGAAATTTAAATTAAAACTTGTATATGCATGATTGCAGCAATGACGACAGAAACTGTGAAATGCTGGTGCTGATTCTTTCTATATGTTTAGGATGCAGTCAAGGAAACGACAGAGGCCAACAAAGTTCTATGATCATTTCTAAAGAGCTTACACACGACAAACAAACAAGCGTTTGTATTTCGTCTAAAATACTTGAGAGAATAATTTTTCATTTTGGGAAAGCACTCAACAATGTAAATGCTCAACCGACATAATGCATGATAAATAAAATACTTTTTCTTAGTTTTTTTTGTTGTTTTTTTTACCTTATTTTCAATGTTTTTATTTACGTTTTATTTAATTCTACAATACATTTACAGCGGAGGGCGAAAGAACAAAAATGTATTTTCTATTAATTTTAAAATACAATTAAAATAATTAACATTAATTATTTTAATTCTTCCATTTAAATGTTTTATAATTTAAAAACAAATAATATGTAAACGTTGCATAACTTTTTAGCATTTTGCGTAAAAAATACAAAATAAGAAAAGACAAGGTAACAAAACTGTTAGCAACATCATAACAGAAGAAAAAAGGGAGGAATGAAAACAAAATATGACATGACAAAGAAAGAAAAAAAAATATTTATAAACAGATCTACAATTTATATAATTGCAAGAAAAGAAAACAATTATATAAAGATGAAAATAATAACATTGTACAAAAGGAAAAGAAAAAAAATACATAATGAACAAATTGTGGAATATCATTGATACACATCATCATCATAATTTATCGCTAGTATCGATATGAGAAAAAAAATATTCAACATCAAACAAGAAAGAAAAATATCTGTTAGTTCTTTTTCGAAAGAAATTAAACAAAAAAGAGAAAAAAATGAAAAAAAAAAATTGTATTAAAACAAAATGCAACTGAAGCCAAGTTGAATTGGTTGTGGTGGTGGTGGTTGTTGTTGTTGTTGTTATTGTGGTAGTGTTGTCTCTTTTTGTATTACATAATTTCATCGGAACTGAACAAAAGTACAAAATAAAGTGTGTCTGAACTTTTTTTGTTCCGTTTTGTTTTTCACATTTTCATTTTTTTATATAAACAATTATTCTTTTTTTTTCTTAACTACACTATAACTTTTTTCATTTTCTGTAATTTTTCTAAAATTATGTTCATGCTCTCTTAAAAGTTAAAATCGTTTAATGATTTTTTATTAATTAAAAGTTGATGTTTTTTGCACTCTTTAAGCTTGCATTATTTTTCACAAATAAGTTTTATTTAGCTTGTTTTTTTGTTTCTTTTTAAATATTTAAATTTACTCACTAAAAATGTATTAATTTTCTTTGTTTGCTTATTGTGTGTTTGGGGTTGTTTTTTATAATTTATCTCTTTTTTTCTTAAACGTTTAAATAATGATCTTTTATTAAATATTTAAAAATAAAAAATAATGTGTTTTGTTGTTTGTTTAATAATATGTCTCCTGTTCCAACCAACCACCTGGATTGCGGCGCAAGTAGAATCGACGTGTTTCATCATAGATGAAGATGGACAACATGAATGGAAGTGCTGGCAACCACCAGACGAATCTGTAAAGGAAGAAAAAAGGGCGGTTATGAATGTGATTTATTGCTGGAATAAAAGGACAAACAAATTGCGAAAGAAAGTGACACTGTGTTTCTCTTTCGTAGGCATTTCTGTTTCCACAAAGAATGAGGCAACCAAATTGAATGTACGACACAATTATTTGTATTACTTACTTGAGTGGGTACATGCGAAGACCCTTGTCCATGCCAGGACAGTAAGATAGGAATGCAGCTAACAATGTTTCGAAAACTAAACCAAAGTTAAGAGCCCAATTCCTCATGCCTTGATGGAACAGAGAATTTCGGCGGGTCTTGCAAATAATCAAATCGGCCCATTGTACAACCACAATTGAAACAAAGAAGGCGGTATGGCAGGTGAATTCGAGTGTCTTACGGTCGCGATAAGTCTGAAAGCAAATCAAGTTCCATTAAATGTGCTTACACGTTTGTTTTGATTCAAAAAGCTTACCCATTCTTGACCATATGAATCAGTTAGATCGTTAACGGCCTTTGAATCCCACATCTTTCGGATGCCAAACAATTTCATTGGCAAGAAACCGTTCTCAGCCATGATAACAAAGTACACAAAGAATCCAGCAGCTGCTTGAATCATACCGATTTGTCCATAGGCCATGGAAATCAATCTAAATATTACAGTCAAGACGAAAAAAAAATAAAATAACAAACGTTAGTATAATCCAATTAAGTCGAAGAGCGTATAAACAGACAAGTCAGATGCAGCAGAAAGTTTGAGGGGCATTTTGAAGAGCCTCATCGCACCTTCAAACTTTCATATGCATTAAAGTAGTTAATTGAGATCATTTTAATATACACAAATTGTTAGTATTGAATTTTTACACAAAACCATCTAGAGAAATATGTATGTATAGCAAATTACAATTTGGAAAGCCCGCAGAGCATGATGCGCACGCAATTGCCACATGTTTGCATGTTAGTACTTATCACACGTACATATTTTACATAAAAGCAAAGCACGTAAGAAAGCATTAGACATAGACAATAGTCTTACAGAACATAAAAGCGTATAACATGCACGTTGAATTGAGGTTAATCTTTGTAACTACAAGCATACTTACTTGTATTTTTTCACTTCGTACGAGTAAGAATTTTAAGAATAATTTTGTTTAGGAATAAGGAAAGAGTGAGTGTTTTTTGAGGAGGAATAAAGTTGGAAAAAAGAAAGTTTGTAAAAATGTTCATACCTGTGTTGCGTAATACTTTCGCATCTCAACACAACTTCAAATTTGTTTTGTGGTCTCTTCGGAAACAAAAAACATTAAAATATATATTCAACTGGGAAGAGGTGTATCGGGACGGAGATGGTGGGAGGAGGGTTGGAATTAATATGTGTGTCACATGGGATAGAGTAGAATCAAAAATTTTGCTGCCTCCTTTAAATTTATTTCTTATTTTTTTTATATTGCCAATTCAAACACACATTCCTTCCATGTGACATTCATTTAATTGAATATTATTTTTTTATGAAACAACTATCAACTACTACTCGTTCTAGATTGAAGGCAAACAGAACGGACTACCAAAAAACCAACTAAATAACATTTAAAGCTGTTTTGTTTGAACTGTCTGTTTATTGTTCTCATCTAAAACTATCTGTTTTTTTCTGTTTTATGTGTTCGAGTTGTAAGTTGGTTATTTTTGAATTCGCTGATGCTATTTGTAATCTGCACTACACTACAATTTTTTGTCTAAAGCTTTGTCGGCGTTAGTTTTGATTTGTGATTTTTTCATTAAAAATTAAGTTTGTTATTCCGATTAAACGTTTGCCAAGCAACACACAAACTTTGTGTTAAAGTAAACTTCGCTGTAACTGTGACATAATTTTGTTTTTAGACTGAACAAAGTACTCACTATATGTGTACAAAAACACATTCTAGGTGGTTGCTAATCAATTTTATGTCTACATGTAAAAAATTTACATTGGGACTTAACCGGTTGTTGTGATCAAATCAGACGCAAATGGTGGTTTGCTTACATCATATGCAAAATCAATTTATTTTCCAATACCCTTTTGCTCCGTTGATTGTGTAAGATCTGTTTCAAACTTTATCTTGATTGTCTTCCTTACATAAATAAATGACGGCGTAAGAACAAAACTTTCCCCATGACAGAATTATTTTTGTTTGTTTGGAATGGAACAACTACTACTGGGGCGTTTTAACAAACTTTTCTATGATTTTAACAAATCAAGGAAATAAATATCTGAGTGAGACCTTTTTTAAGTGGATTTAGAAGAAGGAAGGCAGTTGATTTATATGCTGGAATAATTTTTACATTTGCAACAATTGTGATTAAAATTGAGCAACATAAATCATGATATCTGTTTCAGTATTATCGAACCCATAACATGGGTTTGTGCCTAAGCGTCGTGATAAAGGAAATCAAACAGTAGCATAGACAGTAATGGCTGCCTCGGCGGTTAATAACTTTAAAGTTTATAGAGACGAAGAAGATTGAATGTTCGTTACAAAGAATTGTCAATTTTCATTTCAAAGACAGGACTTAAATCGAATTCAATTATCGATGATAAGGAGGGAAAACGTGTACCGTGTTCGCGTATATTTAACTTCCACTGCGAACATTGTATTTAATACATGTTTTTGATGGCTTCCTGTTTTTTGAAATTCTTGGGGAAAATTGGATTAAGAGAAAATTGTAAATTTTGAGATGTATTTAGGCCCTGTAAAATCATAACAACCAGTCTGTCTCCTTTTTTGAGTATGCCGTTTGATATTTCTAACAAATATCAAAAACTACGCCTGCAAAATCAAAAACGAAAAAACAAACAAACGTATCTATATATTCAAAACAAGTGTCTGTTTGTGTAATTTTGTTGTTGGTTTTCTGAATTTTGTAAAATGTTTTTTTTCTCTCTTCTATACATTCGGTAATGTAAGTAAACGTAACAACAACGAGACATTTTGTTAAAATGTGTGTAAAAAACATGTAATCAGTTCAAAAACATAATTAAATTAAACAAACAAGTTTTGTCTGAACATCGAATATTTGTTTTGAAATGAAAAGAAAATAATTTCATATAAACGAACATTAATGTTTTTGATTTTTTTTTGATTTTCTTTTCAATGTTAATGCATTTTTTTTTTAATTTTTTGTTGCAATCTATAGGAATTTTGTTTTTGTTTTTTTTTTTTTTTTTGGTTTTGTTTTATTTTCCTGACCTGCGATTCACCAAGTTGTCGCGGTATGGATCTCTGGGCTGGCGTTTCATAATGTCACTCTCTGGAGCTTCGTAAGCCAATGAAATGGCCGGTACCTTTTTAAAGGATTAATGGATGATAAACGTTACACGCTTTTGGACTTTTTGTTAGCATTTTTTTTTTGTTTAGTATTCAAAGAAACACAAAAACACAAAATTCCAAATGAAAATCATTACTTAAAGATTAACAAAAAAAGTTGTATTGTCTTAAAAAGTATTCTCTCTCTTGCGCTGCCTGCTGCTGTTTGGTGTGTTATTGGTATTTGTATATCATTTGAATTATGTTCTACTACATACTACTTACAATGAAAGACACTAATTATTAATTTACTTAAAATAGAAAGTTATTATTAATTATAGTAAAAAGACTTAATACTAAATTGATAGAATTAGCACGCGGTCGGTTAACGACACTTCTTCATAGTTCTATCAACTGTGTAAGGGTGGGCTTTCAAGCATTCATTCATGAGAGCTAAAAATAGAATACTGCGTTGAGTTCTCATTTTTCAAGCACACATTTGCAAGCATTTCACACATCACAAAGAATTTTATTTATTAAATCCAGAAAGACCGGGATTCGTCCACTTTGTACAAAATGCATTGCAGTGTGTCAAGGTATGTATGCATCTCATGACCAATTAAAACATACAGATAAAGATTAAAGTCGACGAAGTCATCTAAAATAGAATAGATACTTCAGTTGTGATTGTTGAAATATGTGTGGTAGATGCACTATTTTTAATTTTTTTTTCTTAGTTATAAAAATATGAGCAATGAAAAACTCAAAACAAAACCGAAAGAAAAAATGATAACTGAGATTGATTGATTGAAGATATGCAAGTGAACATTTGATAATGGGCTGTAGTTGTAGTAGAAGGGATAGTTCAAATTACTTAACGTAACCATAAAATTATAACTACTAACTAAAGAAATCTCTAGAATAAAATAGAATACTCTTAATCACATGTTAAAAAACGTTTCATTTTCGTGAAAAAATCTCAATCACTAGCAAAGAATACAAGTAGTACAATGAAATTCACACACACATAAGAACTGAAATCATATTACATTTTGTTTTTTTCATATTCATCAACACGTGTTTATTGTCAAAAAAAGACTGGTTATCACAGATTCGAGCAACAAATCCTACTACTTTGGAGGACATTCAATTCAATAGAAATATAGAATACTTTTTCAGGCAGTTATATACGTATGACATATTCTTTTATTTTATTTTAAAGGAGGAGCATGAGTGTGTATGGATAAACCATAGAATGCAAAGAGGAACGGGAGGAAAGTGTTACTTCTCCCAATTTTGATTTTTGTATAGACACAGAAACTTACCTTAGGTTTGATTTTTTTTTGCAGTTCAATTACACACAAACACATTTAAGGTGCAATTCCTATTTTAGACATGTTTATACAAACGTTTATAAAGTATTGTTTTGCTTTAAGTTTTTTTTGGTTAAAGAAACGTAAAATATAAGAAAGAAGTTGCAAATAGAAAGATAGATTGTATGTACTGTAGTTTCTTATAAAATTGAAATAGTCTGAAATCAATGTGTAAAAGATAAAGTAAAGAAAGGACAGAAGAATAAGAGAAAAATTTGGGAGTTTAAGGATCATAAATTGAGACTGTTCGTTGCTACTGGATTAAGAGAGAAATGTGAAACTTTTATAGGCGTTGTGATGGTATGGTCGAAAATTTTGAGATCGAATTTTTTGTGAGTATCAATTTTCTTATCGATTCGAATTTTTGCATTGTGTTCGGTTTATTAGCAGGATAGATAAATAAGGCAGAGGACAGGGGGAAAAAAGCGTCGAGCCTACGAAATGAAGAAAAAAAAAAACAAATTTGAAGGTTTCAAATGCACAAGATGTTCGATTAGGTTTACTGCTTATTGGTTGATGTGCTTGGTTTCAAGTTGAAATCTATATCATATGTTGAAAGTGGAGTAATTCTCTGTTTGGTTGGTCACATCAATTTTGTTCCCTTAAACAAATTGTGCTTATGGTTGTAAACGAAGTGTTTATTTCGTTTTTTTTATGGATAGGTATCATATGGCGCTAAGAATATGTTTGGTCAACCATCGACATGAAACTGAATTTTACTTTTGAAATGTGTAGAAGAAAGTCGTGAAAGAAATATCTACTTTCCCTTTACAGTGAGTCGATACATCTTTATTTTGAAACCATTTTATAGGAACAGTAGCAACAAAAGGAGAAAGATTTCAGAATAGAACGATTATTATGTCCGTTCTATTAAACAGCCATTTAACTGCGGCAGAATGTAGTTTGATATTATTTTACGACTCCTTCTGTTGATGATAACATTCCAAGAGGCTCATTTTTCAATTGAAACAATCGTTTCTGATAGCTTTTGAAGGTAGGCTCCAGTCACTTAGAAATGAAGCGTTAATAAACAGTGCACAAAAAGTATATTGACAATAAGTAAACCATGAAGAGGAGACAAATTGTCATAATTTGTTAGAACTGAACAATAAAGTAGGAATTAAGGCCTAGTATTGCATTACAGGTTCATCATTCACATATGTGGAAGTAGGTGATTGTATGACATATAACTTTGAAGGCGAAATAACTACCTCAAAAAAGTACATACATATATGCCCTTAATGTCAATATAAATCCATAATCCTACTGCCATCAAAATGACTTAGACATCCAGTCCTTGGATGCTTATAAGTGGATAAATAAAATACACCTTCGAAATTTTCAAAAAAGGAAATAAATGACCTTTTCTCATATCGTAGGCTTCGCAATTTCTAGAAATAAACACAAATAATTACAAGCTTACCTCACTAACTAAAAAACGCTTTCACTAGCAAAAGAAAGCATACCAGGAATTGCAAAGAAAGACTAAAACTAAACAAACAACGCCTCTAAATATAAGTTTTCAGGGTTGGACGTAAGGAAGTATGATATTGATTCCATTATTTTAAGACATCAAATTTCTTTTCAATAATAATACTGTAGGCTACAGTTAAAAAAAAAACTGAATTAAGATATATAGTATATATAGGAAACATTACACACAAAATAAAATCATACTGATTCTGCTTTCTTGCGCAAAGTAATTATAGAGGAGAGAAGTAGAAAAAAAAGTTTTCAAATTTCATTTCTGGCAATAGTATCGAATCAGCAAAGGAATTTCGCATAATTTGAAAAAAAAAAAACAAAATTTTGAATTTTGACTGAACTAAGAATGATGTATGTATAAATATATATATTGCGGAGAATACGATACGTAGGAAATACTTGGAAAAATTTTTGCTGAAAAGTCAAAGCAAATATTACAGAGTGAGGCAAGAAAATTCGTTTGTTGTTGAATATTATATATGTTATACGGTCAAAAGAAATTGAGAAAAAATATTCGAAAAAAAATTAATTAAGTGAATGTACTTTGCTTTCGATATTAATTTTTTGGAGGCAGTAACAATATTAGTTTTCATTGAGAAAAAATTCTATATATGTATGAAGATAGCAAAAAATTTATTTTGGAAAACATATGTAATGAAAAAAAAATGTCTAACGATATTCCTTTTGCGGTCGAAGATTTCTTTTTTAGTCTTTTTTTTTGCACGAGTTACTGATTTGTAGAGGATAGAAGATCGAAGATCAAAAATCGATAACTTTACCTTTCATTGACCAGTTTGTCGCAAAAAGGATTCCTTGGCTGACGTTTCATAATATCGGATTCAGCTTCCTCATAGGCTAATGAAATAGCTGGTACCTATATGTCAATTTTTTTTGGCAAGAATGGACAAAAATCATACACTCTTACATGTTAGTTCAAAATCAAATGAAAGCAATATCAAAAAAAAAGAATCAAAGAAAACAAAAAACGAGTAATTGGTGTTTGTTTTTCACAAAGATAAAGGTTTACATTCGATCCTATACAACACATGATCTCTGTCTGTTTACTTTCGACACAAATCCTATTTCAACAACACATACGAATACATACGGGTGTGATTCAAAACGTAAGGTAACGTATGTGAACTGTGATCTGCAAAATGCCAGTGAACGAGATATTTTCGTATACTCTTTGATTTCTCGTGGGTGGATTTTATGTGAAGCAAAGAATGGCTTGATCTTTTGATTTCTCTCTCAGTATGCGATTATGCGCTAAACAAAGGCAAAGACAAAAGTTGTATCAACAAAAGACAGGGGGAAGGGATGAAAGGTATCAAAATCATAGGTATAAGAAAACGCAAAAGGAAGAAAATTATTAGATATGTATACAAAAGTCAATCAAAAATGCGACGACACGACAACAACACCACTTAGAATCACACAAACTTTTTGTGTATGATACACACATCCAACAAATGATAAATGAATGAGGTAATGAAAAATGATATGAGTGTGTGGATGGACTATGACTTGTGAGTGCGGCGAACGAATTGACTAAAATGTTATCTTCCAGAGACTGGAAATTGCAAAAAATGATAACCAACTAATTGCGCGATTAAAATTTCTAAAACTAAATCGGGCATTGTAAAAAATCTCCAGATTCTAGTTTGACATAGAGAGTTTTACGACGGCTGGAAGTAGAGCATCTTTCACACCTTGGATGGTGGTCTTGCCCATAGAAAGAGTTCATATAGAACCCACATGCCTCACTTAAGGGTCATAAAACAGGCACTAATGAAGCAACGAGCAGTTTTAACCGTCGAAAAAAAATCTCGGGCACAGTGGGGAAGTTCATTGAGTCATAGGTCTAACTATCTGGTTTCATTCTCCCTTTATCATGGCAAAAAAAAAAACCTTTTAAATTGCTGACAACACTCACTAGTGCCTTTAGAAATAAGAATTCATTCAAGAATAGTTGCTGAAGAGTCTTAAACTTGACCCCTTGTGTGCTGTGATGTCATCCAAGTTATCTTTCAAAGAAGCAACTTTTTTAAGGAGGGTATGCCAAAACTTTGTCATGAGGACAAGTTAATCGAGGGGCTTTAATAATCATTAATTACTCCGAAAAAATTAATCGGATAGGTATTAGAAAATAGTTAAATGCTGTTAGAATTCAGCTA
The DNA here is from genome assembly GCA_955652365.1 of Eristalinus aeneus. Lineage (NCBI taxonomy): Eukaryota > Metazoa > Arthropoda > Insecta > Diptera > Syrphidae > Eristalinus > Eristalinus aeneus. The sequence continues at coordinate 127,748,910 of OY019130.1, read as the reverse complement.
AGAATCCACTTCACCTTGTGAGTTATGTGGTAAAGCATTCAATTAATCGATGCGACTAGGAGAATCGAAATCTCCTTAACTACAATTTCTTAACACACTGGAAAGCATTCCAATGTGGATCAAAATAATGCTAAATTTGATGACAATTATAATTTTCAAATGTAAAACAAGACCCATCACACAAAACTTTATATTTTTGGGTGTGAGTTATTCAAAACAGCAGTTTTTTTTCAACAGTTGTTATCTTCAAAAAACCAAAAACCCATGTCATTCCTTCCACCATGTAAATAAAGAATGATTTGTTGTGAATGAATGATGATTTGTTTGTTAGTTACATTGGATGAGATATATATGTAAACTGATTTGATGCATGAAAACAAAAAAATCAATAAATAATAACAAAAAAAATATGTTAACCATTTTAGAAAAAAACACATATTTAAGAGATGTGAACTTTGTTAATGACTTGGAAAACCTTAAAAACTATGTAAGTTACGATTTACGAGTACTCAAATAAATATTGATCACAATTTGTGAATTAAAGTGTGCACCTTGAGTTCACTAATTTGTCGTTGAATGGATCTCTGGGCGGACGTTTCATGATATCGGCTTCGGCGGCTTCATAGGCCAAGGAAATGGCGGGCACCTAAAGTGTTGTTTCGAATGAATTTTGTTGTTTTAAATTTTGCAATGATTGTTTTCCAATTATATATGTAGTTCCTTAAAGCTATTTAGCATATCTTAATCAATTTAATTTCTAAATGTACCTGAGCATGTACCCAAACTATTGGATGATGAAAATAGAATGAGATACCTCTAGCAAAATCTTTATATTAGCTTAATTCTATGGAATGCCTGAAGAATTTACTTTACTCTAGCCTTTTGTTTGCTTCTTAAATTACGCGGAAGACCATACAGTGGTGAAGTGTATGGTTTACCTTTCATTTACGAGGTTATCGTAGTCCGGATTTCGTGGTCTTCGCTTCATGATATCGGATTCCGAACCCTCGTATGCAAGTGATATAGCTGGTATCTATCAACCATTGCACGAATAACAGTTTATTTATTTAGAAAACAAAACATTTTGCTCTTAATAAAATAAAACATCTTTCAACTCTACCGTCCAGAGCTCTTGTTCTCGTTGTAGTAAAATTAATTAAAATAAAATTTCGTCCTAACCGTTTTCAAATTGCTGTCCATTTAGATTAAGACTTACCATGTCAGTTCCCAAATCGATGCAGAGAATAGTTACAGTTCCCAGGGGCAATGGAATATCACATAAGATGAAGGCCAAGAATGGAGAGATTTCAGGAATGTTCGATGTAAGTGTGTAAGCAATGGATTTCTTCAAGTTATCGAAAATCAAACGACCCTCTTCAACACCAGTGACAATTGAGGCGAAGTTATCATCAAGCAAAATCATGTCAGCAGCCTGCACAGGACAGTAAAATAAATTCAAACGTTCAAAAATTTCCCGATTGCAACTTTACCTGTTTGGACACATCAGAACCAGCAATACCCATAGCAACACCAATGTCGGCTTTCTTAAGAGCAGGCGAGTCATTCACACCATCACCAGTCACAGCGACAATAGCACCCATTCGCTGGCAACCTTCGACGATGATCAGCTTCTGCTGAGGTGAGGTACGGGCGAATACGATTTCGGTGTGATATCTTAAAATTTCATCCAATTGATCAGAGGACACTTCCCTAAGTTCAGCACCATGGACAACGGCGGCCTTGGCTTCACGTGGGTTCACTTCAGACACAGGGATGTTCAATCGTTGTGCAATGTCTTCAACAGTTTCGTTTCCTTCGGAGATGATACCCACACTCTTGGCGATGGCCTTGGCGGTAATTGGGTGATCACCAGTAACCATGATAACTTTGATACCAGCGGATCGGCACTTGGCGACGGCATCAGGTACAGCAGCACGGGGAGGATCAATCATGGACATGAGACCAACGAATCGGAGGTTATCGATGGGGAAGTTAACGTCGTCAGTGTTGAATTTGTATCCAGTTGGGTACTTGTCAGATGGAAGCATAAAGTCACAGAAGCCCAATACACGCTCTCCCAAGCCTCCCAATTCCAAGTATGCGTTGTTGAATGCTTCCTTCATCTCTTCGTCCAAGACCTTTTCCTTTCCGTTGATGAAAATGCTTGAGCAACGTTCCAGAATTCGTTCGGGGGCACCCTTCATTACCAATAGGTAGCGTGGGTCACTGGGGTCTTCGGTCTCGTGAATAGATACTTGGTATTTGTTGGTGGAGTTGAATGGAATTTCGGCAATCTTCTTGTTCCTCTTACGAATATTCATAACATCACCCAAAGCCAATTCCATGCATTTCAACAAAGCAGCCTCAGAGGCATCACCACTTACTTCCTTCTTCAAAATTGGAACACCTTCCTGACCTCCCTTGAATTCGGCGCGGTTGCAGAGGGTAGCAATTCGGGAAAGAGCTTTGAATCCAGGGCTGGTCCTGTCGTATTGCACACCCGATTGATCTTCAGTTGTGTCGGCTTCAATAATTTGGTTGTCGAACCACATGTGAGCGACAGTCATACGGTTTTGAGTCAGAGTTCCGGTCTTATCAGAGCAAATTGTCGAGGTTGATCCCAAAGTTTCTACAGCTTCCAAATTCTTTACCAAGCAATTCTTCGAAGCCATACGCTTAGCAGTCAAAGTCAAGCACACTGTTACGGTAGCCAACAGACCCTCGGGGACGTTAGCGACGATGATACCAATCAAGAAGATCACAGCATCCAACCAATGGTAGCCCAAAATGAAGGCAATGACGAAGAATGTAACACCCAAGAACACAGCGACACCGGTGATCAAGTGAATGAAATGGTGAATTTCTTTGGCAATTGGAGTCTCTCCGGTGTCCAAGCCAGAAGCCAAACCGGCAATACGACCCATCACAGTGTGATCACCGCAGCTGATGACAACACCCTTGGCGGTACCTTCGACGGCGTTGGTGGAGAAGAAAGCCAAATTCTTAGTTTCCAGGGGGTTCTCATGTGTGAATTCGGGTCCACGGGACTGAGGTTCAGATTCACCAGTCAACGATGAGTTGTCCACCTTGAAGTTGCGAGCCTCAATAATACGAATATCGGCGGGGATACGATCACCAAACTTGACCTCAACAACATCACCCAACACCAGATCTTCAGCACGCAGAGTTAGTTTCTCACCCTCTCGGATCACAGTAGCGAATTGCGGCACCATGTTCTTGAAAGATTCCATAATCTTGGAACTTTTTGATTCCTATAATAGAGAGAGAGAGAGACAAAAGAAATGTGTTGAATGAAATGATGGCTTTAGAGAAGGGTTAACTTACCTGGTAGTATGAGAAAATGCCAGTGACTATAACTACAGCAGCAAGTACAATACCCAAATACAAGTTATCATCGGATGGTTCTTCGCTCGTACTTGCTTGAATTGAATAGGCAATGAAACAAAGAATGGCACCGATCCACAAAAGTAAGGCGAAACCGCCGAACAGATTTTTACAGAACTTAACCCATTCTGGTGTTTGTTTTGGCGGTGTTAAAGCGTTTGGTCCGTCTCGTTCAAGATTTTCCTTGGCCTTGGCGTGACTGAGACCCTAATTGCGAAATAAATGACATTAAGATTAGATTCAATTGAAATATGATTAGGATTAAATTTTGCTGTTATTGCTGTGCTAAACGATTTCAGTTTAACTCAAGTTCGTATCGTAAATGATCGCCGCTCGACAAATATCTAATCTGTTTTATCGACATACGATGTGATCATTTGTGCGAAGATAAATGTTAACCTAGTTAGAACTGATAGTAGGATGTTTATTCCAAGTGATTTGCTACAACCCCAAGCTACATTGCAGCCGTAAATGGAATTTCCTTGGAATGCTCTGTATGACGAGTTATTTTTATAGCTATGCTGCAAAATGTTAATAATTCCAGCTGACCGTCACATTTCCCCAACCGCCTATGTCAGGCACAGCCTGTATACATAACTTTTGCGCGGATTTGGGCGGCTGCTTGAATCCATATCAGCACAAACTGATTACATGTGATGTCGTTACGCTAAATCCATTCAGACCGATAGACAATTATGAAAAAAAAAATCAATCAAATCGAAAAACTCGCGCCTGTCTTGGAATTTATTTGTTTAATTCATTCGCAACTAATGTTTATGGAACTGGTCGTTTTTAAATACAAGCAAAGAAGAAGATAATGATATACTCGCTGTTTATAAAGTATTGATACCACTTGCGCAGCTTTACTGAGTATAACTCCTACACGCTTCTTGGAACGAAATAATCTCTCAGTCACCAAGTTAACTAAAGATTAATTAGAATAAATGCACGTGTAATAAATCTGTTGGATTAACTGCATGAATGCTTAGATTCATTCAAAGTGACTTCACTAATTGTCAATTGTTTGGGATTCAAATTCACATTTGCAAGGTTTACAGAAGCGATTATTAAACTGAGTTCAATGTACCAAATCCTAGAAGTAAGTTCATCTTGACGTGTATGTCCTAAGGGTACAAATTAGGTTTGTTACTGAATTTACGCAATTCTGAAGAACAATCCGGAAAGTTATGTAAAGTCGGGTGTACTATTTTCTTAGCTTAAGAATTTCCTGTTTAGATGGTGTGCTCTTTCAATGTGATTAGAAGCGATGCTTCTTTTATTGCAAGTGATTAAAGCATTTACTCAGAGCTTGCAGAGAAAGATGAATACAGTCGGGATGGGAAAATTTGAAGCATGTTCTGTTAAGTGGAAACTGACAAATTCCACAAACACAATTTGCATTCACAAACGAAGGATGTTCACTTTGTGTTGGTTGGTTAGGTTAATTTCTACTACGAAAACTTCAGTAGCTATGATTTATTAATATTCTCTGTGAAAAGGATTTGCAGTCATTTTTTTTTAAACGCGAATGCGCGTTTGAAAAGGATATATGCAACTATAGATGTATGCAACTATAATATGCAGCTTCGTGAACATTTAAGAGTATTCATCTGTCAGGTTCAACCTACTTAAACATAGGTTAATGTGTCTAAGCTTCGGACTGTAGGCTTCGTTGTTAAATTTTTGCTCAAAAGACTGAACTGAGAGTTTTGAAAGGTGTTTTACAGATTGCACAAAATTGTTGTGCTATTTTTACTTAACAATTTTAAATCCGTTTGCGTTAACTAAATTTACAAAGCTGTCAGATGTTTAAAAAATATGTAAACTTCGAGTAGAAGTAGTTAACTAATTAAAAACTGAGTCCATCTGAAATTATTACGAAACTTTATTTGCCTTTCGATTTAAGATCATATCTTATCTTAATCAAAAACATTTCCTTGACTCAAATGCGATCACAAAATTTTCCATAAACCTCCCTGCTTAATTGATGATTTAAACTGTGCTCTGATATTCGTCACAAGGTAAAATTCCATTGAAATCCTTGCGTTACCAGCTCTTCGTGTTCAAATCATGATCTCACGGTTACACATACTTGTTTTTTCTTCTGATTAAATGGTGTCAAACAAATAAATAATACCTTTTATACGCGCTAATGATTTTATTGAGTGTACAGAACAATTTCCATCGCCTGACGTGATACTTTTTTGTTTTGAACAGACGACTGATTGACACACAAGATCGTCAATGATTGTTTGTGTGAGTTTGTTTGGACTTACATTTTCCGGGTGTGTCTGAAACCGCTGATACAGTTCCTCCGGTGAGATTTTATGATAATCAATATCTAACTCCTGTTTTAAGTCATCCAAATTTTCCTTTTTGGCAGGTCCTTTTTTAGGTGGCATTTTGCGTTTTGACTATAGTTTGTGTGGAGAGAAAATAAAATGAATATTTGTTAGTGAGTCATGTTTTGCGAGGGGAAGAGAGATAGACAGACTTGAAGGCACCTTCATGAAGAAAGGAAGACAGAAAAAAACCCGTTGTAAATTTTGCTAATTTTAAAGCAAGCAGATCAAGACAGTTATCTAAGCAAACACCTTTTAAAGCATCAACCTGTAATCTTATCACACTGCTGTCGTTGTCTGAATGAGTTTTTTTTTTGTTTCCTTTCTTCATATTCCGGTGTAAATATCTTTGCATTTTAATCGTTTATACTTAACCACCATCATGCCATTTGATTTACTATATAAATGAGAATTTCGAAGGGTATCGTCTGTGGGCTTGGAAAAGCTCAGAAATTCCTTTTTATCGATTGCAATATGTTTTGTAATCTAACTTACCGTATCACAAGTAGGTTGTAGTTTTTTCTTACCTTGTTCTACACAACATTGATGTGTCGGTATTAAACAAAACAACATAAAAACATTCACGAGAGACGGTACAAAAAAAAAAAATAGAAACAGAAAAAAAACAAACCAACGAGCAAATGAATGAGGTAAATTGTGACGAATTTCAATTGATCGATGGATGTGCCCCAATTCGCATGGTAACGCTAACGCAATATCTTCTCGTTTTTCTTTTTGCATTTCTTAAATAAAAACAAAAAAAAAAAAACAATCCTCTGCGAGAGTAGGATAATTATTTGTTTGCTTCATTTGTGTGTGCTGTTTCCTGTGAATTTCTTGGTTTGCTTGAGAGGTTTCGCGACCTCGTCGCCATGAATTTGTGTGCGGTGTATGCCTGGCCGACATTTAGTGAACGTGTTGTGTTGCTTTTATATTTCGTCGTCGTAGTCGTCTGACTCTATATTTAGATGGTCACAAAACATCCAACAAAATTCATCAAAATAAAATTCTCTGTGAGTACGAGACGTTGTCGAGACGACTATTTTTAAGAGATCTAACTCTCCGACTGTTTACATACATATATGTGTGTATCTCATGTTGCATACAGATAAAGTTAAGAAATTTGCTGGTTGATTTTTTTTTCGAAAACTTGATTGACATGAAGTTGCCAAGCTTTAAGAAGAAAACATAGAAAAAGTTATTTATTCTGACTTTGTCTGATTGGCAGCAGCTTCGGGGCTAAACATCTGCCAAAGTTGAATGGACTAATTCAAAATGTCTTACACGTTTGCTTAGGTTTTACTGAATGAATTAGATTTGAACAGAAGCAACAGTCAGTTCGCGCGAACCAGGAGAAATTGTGTTTTCAAAATACGCGAGTACTTTTCTACTCTCTAATTATGCCGCCGTCGTTTTTTATGTGCACAAAGTTGACATAAACAAACTAGATTGTCTTCCAATACGAGAAATGTCAACGAAACGTCTGAGTTTCAGACGTTGCGTAATGTAACCCGTCTTTTAATTTTGGCATGTAGCAGTTTATATGCATGTAAGATGATGTGGTGATAAGCATAAATGAGAAATAAAAAAAAACAAATACAAATAAAATAATGTTTTACCTTATATTGGCCGTCCGCTGTAATGTTATCATCTTCGGTCGGTATGACTGTGGCGACTCTATAAGAGTCAGCTCTCCCATGCTGATGAAAAAAATATGAATGAAAAAAAAAGAAAACAATAACAAAACAAACATAAAAACAAAAACGAAAAAACAGCAAGCAAAACAAAACAAAATTTAATAGAGAAATTCAATGTAATGTGATTCATAACAAACAACACTGCAACAACAGCAACAACAACAAAACAAAACGAAACAAAAATTCAGAAGATATTCGAAGGATAATGCTGATGGTACATGAAAACCAATTGACATTGGAGATGGATTACTCTTTTCAGGGGTTATTCGCTGGTACGGGGGTAGGGTGCAGCAAGAAATTTGGACTAATGGAGATTAAAGAGCTAAGTAGGCTGTCGAAGGGGAAGATTCTGAGTGAACTAAGGGACTGAAGAAGTTGTTGAGAAATAAACAAATGCATGAACTGTTTGATTTATTGTCGGGAACTTGATTGACTAACTAATACTAAAAGATGAACATGATGTCATTGTAAACTCTAGAGGATATATACAGTGGATATTGGGGAAACAAGCAATGAGCTCGGGCTATACTTTTTGCAATGCTTTCGAGCAGTAGGTTTCTGTGTATTGAAGATTGTAGGTTCACTTATGTACACAAATCTTGTAAGGATTTGACGTCTATTGATACATTTTCACCTCACAATACGAGTACTATCAATTAATCAGGGCCAAGCGTTTTGAATTGCAAACAAATGAAAACGATGCATGGAAGCAAGAGTTTCACACAGAATGCAACCTACGCATCAAAAGGTTTACTGGAATTATGTCTTCTTTACTTTCTTATTGCCAGAATATCGATGTATTTTAAATTTTAAGAAACGAAATCGCATGCGATAGAAAGGTTAAGATGATTTCTTGTATTGGCAATATACTCGCCTTTTTTGATTTTGATTTATACTATGCCTTTTTGAATTTGATGACGTACTCAATGACAGCGATTATTCTGAGCATGAAGATGACCGAGTGATGAGAGGAATTTGTCGACATTGATAAGAGTTGCTTCTCATTTATTGTTGCAGAAGCTTTGAAAATGACACAGCGTTTTCTAAATACACATTCGAAATTGAAGATCATCCACGTGGCGTGATTTTCACAGTGTCTCGTTGCAAATTTTTGACAGGAATAAATAAATGAAATGATGACAAGTAATTGTCTGTCTAGCTTTTAATGTTTCCGGTCGGAGTCTATTAAGATCAACACAACCAGCAATGGCATCATCTCTGTTTTTCTTTAATAAAGCTGTCACCGACTGTGATGCTTATGTTAACCTCACGTTTAACCTGTGCTCTTTCAAGTTTTTGACGTTTATAGAGGAAAACAAAAAAAAAATTGTATTCAAATTCGAAAGTTAGACGTGACACAATAGACAACGTTCTTAAAGGATAAACTTGACAGAAGCGTCTTTTATTTTTAACTTTTAAAGAGCAAACATCCAATTACAATTTCCCAAAAATACACAAAAAATATGCAGACACAGAAATTGCGGCGCATGCTCAAAAAATAATCATTTTGTACGACTTGACCGCATTCGTGCCAAATGGAGGGATGACATTGTAATATTAATATATATGCATGTATAAATTAAATATTAACCAGCAATGATTAATGTGAAAGGACACACTCATGAAATTGAAATTGTAACCAATTACATATGTGCGTGTTTATCTCTGCTCTCATTCCTCCTCCGCCTCCTGTCATTTAAGCAGCAGTCATCATCATTGGAGTGCGTTTCATTCGTTTTTTTTTTCCATTTTTGTGGTGCCTCCTCTCACTTGAACATGCCACACATTCATGTGTTCTCGATTTGTGTCTAACCTTAGCAAGCGAGAAGGAAATTCCTCCTTCTTCCAACATTTTGTATTGATTTTTTTGCGGCCTAAATATAGAACACTTATTAGAGGGACACACACAACACACGGCAACGGCGTTATGGCGCGGTGAATGAAAGGCGCAAAAACAAAAAAATGTAGTTTCTCATCGTCATCATCGCACTGTGTATAAAAATGTCAAGTGTACATGTTATGCAATCGTACTATCCGATAGTTTTCCCCTTAAATGCGTAAAATTAATGAATTCAAACAAAACAAAACATACAAACGAACAGAATACGGTTAAAGCAGGGGAAATGATAGTGGAAATTGGAATCAAACCTGCAGCTGCTGTAGGGGGACCTTGACTTAACTGGAAAAAGAAAATGCTTTGTTCGGGTAGAGTCGATATCTTACTTAGTTTGATAGCCCTTGATGATACACACAATCGGAAGGAGCAGACGTAATCGATTCAAAATATTGGATTGTAATGGCGAACAAGAACACGAATTGATTTTTGAATTTTCTTTTTTTGATCTTCTCTATACAACCTGCATACAAACGGAAAGAAAACACACACGCACACATTCAATGCATATAATCTACATAATCGGTAAAACTTAGTTCAGTAGTATTGTATATTAAAGTGCAATTCAAATCAACATAGAATTTTATGACCCACAGATGAAAATAAGAAAACGAGTATGTTTCATGAGTGGCGCTCTTGTTGTCTCTGGTCAATGCCGATATAAAATAGCCACTTAATTTGATTGTATTGATAAATTGAATAAGCCTGGAGGGGTTCGACACATCAATTAACTGACGCTCGCTTTTGTGCGCTTCGACTATTTAAAAATTCCATTCATGACCACCCTAATATGAATGAAATCCACGATCACGACGCGACGGTCAATCTCAATGTAATACACCGTCAGTGTGCTGCCGCAACGTTCAATGATGCGAAACAAGTTTACGGCGGTCGGTTTAGATTGTGTGGGTTTGATTGCAAAATCAAATCCGCACAAACAAACAGAAAGGACAAGTTCTCACTTCCTCTCTAATTACAAGAGCAAACTATCGGCGGGAGTATCTGTCGCCGTGTAACTGCTAAAGAACAAACTAATTTAATCCGCCATAACACGACGACTTTGATTCCCTGGGGCAGAGCGCGCCTGTATTGGGGGTCGACTTATTAGCCGCATCGAGAACATGCCGCTGGTAACAGTGTGCACATTCACAATTCACTTGCGTTGATCTTGATTTTCATGGTTCAGCAATTTAGTTTAATGTCTCACATCTTCCATCCTTATTCGACTACTTGTGTGTATGACATTTTGGGCATATTTAAATTGCATTGAACTTGGAAACGAACGAAACACAATCGGCGTGCATAACCAGTTCTCCAGTTTGCGATCAAAGTCTTTATAAACAAAAGCGACAGCACACATATCGAATGTTCTGTTGAGCATCTGTGTTGTGTTGATATTGTGCGGACACTGCACTTTTTTCGACGCTGTCGGTCAACGACGTCGTCATTGTCACCTGCATAGCGAATACATGCAGACATTTGGTATGCAAACGCCTTACAGTGGAAAGTTCTCGGACGACCATGGGTTTCATTTTCTTCTAAGAATTCCAACTGCTCTAACAAACTGCCAGAATGAATGATTATTGCACATTGTCGTTGCATGCATAATGACGTTTCCATACAAGAAAAGTTGACTATTCACAGGTAAACACCGTGATCAAGTGGTTTCAAACTGGTTTCGAAACCGGCGACATTCGGAAATGTAAATTTTTTCTCACCTTCTCTGAGGGGAGTGGAAGATTTAAATGTATGTATGTATGTATGTACGACTGCCGCAGGAATCCCCTTGTGAGATTTTTGTCGTCACGTCACATTTTTTTTTTTTTTCATTTTTGTTTCTTCTTCTCCTTTCTCAAGGTACTTTTGTAGGTTAACCGCACAAATATCCAACATGCGCAAAGGACATTCAAGTATACATTTGGGCTCTATGGGGAGCCTGTGGGCCGGAGAAAGGGACGGGTTAGAAAATCAGATACCATTAAGAGAGTCAGCAGTGTGTGAAAAAGAAGTACAAACTCTGACATAATTTGAAAAACTGAGAAGTCAACGGTTAACATGGTTGAGTTCGCTGGCTATTGACTGATAAATGAAAAGGATAACGTAATCATTTGGAATGAAGTAACAGAAAATATATCGCCGCACCTAGTTTTTCTTTCCTGAAATATGATGGGTTTGGAACATGTCCCTCAACACACGGAAAATTATTGATTTTTAAGTTTCCAGCATGAATAAAAAAATCGAATTGTTGTTGCGAAGAAGTTCTTTTGTATGGATATTGAAGTCTAGAGAATTTAGTAGAAAAGTTGTGAGAGTGAGAAATAGAACAACAAAATAACACAACCTACCTGGTTACTCATATCCCAAAAATTTGAAATTCTAATTAGCTTCTGAGGAGGGGGGACACTTGTACAATGTAAATATTTAAATATATTTACTTGTATTCGGATCGGTTTTTCTTTCTTTTTTCTTTCGCTTTTTTTTGTAATTTGTTAAATTTCCAATCAGCTATGAAAGAGAAAATTCAATTTTGAGTCGGTTTGATACGAATGTTAAAGAAGTTTTGTTTGATGTATTCTTCATACAAAACAGGCGACGACAGTCAAAAGGACGATATTACGCAACCTGTGCATTTGAGAGAGCAGTGTTTTTTTTTTTTTTTTTTGTAATCTATATAGACATTGCAATACCGAACGGAAAAGAAATACATAAGATGTCTGTTGAGCTTTGTGTGTATCTGCTTGTAATAAATAGGTACCACCTAATATCAATTTTTCAAATGCATATGTACAGTAATTTTTTCTCTGCAAGTGTCCTAAAATTCCATTTTTTTCTTATCGAAAAAATCACTCTAGAATGTTGATGGTGGCGTAAATCCTTGTTTTTCTCGATGAACTTTTGCACAAGACACTTTTTTGCTTTCTTTTCAATATCGTTCACTTCACACAAATGCATTGGAAAGATTTAAAAGTATAAAAGATTAAAAAAACAAATTTTAACATCAAATGGCATGACTGTTGTAGATAATTTTCAGAAAAAAAAAAAACCAAATTAAAAAAAATCGAATTGTCAGTGAACAGAATGTGGAATACCTTTTAATACTACTTTACACTATTACACAATAAGTTCACAGAAGAATTATTATATGTATTTTTTTACTATATTAGAGGGGTTAAAACACCCCTTTTAGATTCGCGGAAATGCAGAACTCTTATTTGGTTTAGTTGCTTTTCGACTCTTTCTAAAATAGAAATGAAATTTTTTAGTTATACTCTATAAGCTTTATACTAAAGCTTAAGAGTATCAAAAAAAAAAAATAGAAAAGAACGTTTGATTTTTTTTTTTTTTGTTAAATATTAATTCACAGTGAGGAGAGAGAAAGAGAGCTGTTGGAACTTAACTAACCGTATCAACGACCACAACGCGCGACCTTTTCAGTTCGGGATCAGCGCTCGACTGACTGAAGTTCTAGATGCCGTCCGTACTAAGCTTTTCGCCGTGAAATTTTGGTTGAGAAAACTTTCAAGAAATTTTCCACCACCATCACCATCACAGCAACAACAACAACAAAAAAGCTGATGAGAAGAAACAAAAAAAAGTTGACACAACGAAAAAGCGAATAAAATAAAAACACAACTCGGTCGTATAAATTGATTGCTCTGGTTTGTGTGGGAATGCGCGGGAGTGAGCGAGACCAAGACAAACCCAACGAGATTGGACCAAAGAACCGGTATAATAGTAAGCGCTGATAACACATATTCTTGTGTCTCCCCCATGCGTACAACAACGACACGACACGACACAACGGGGGCTTTTTTCCGTTCGTAAGGGTGAGAAATTTTCATTCGCCAGAGTTGTATAACACATCGAAATGAAGCGAATTTGCGCGAAAAAGCTCTCAAGAGTTTATATCTATGTGTATCTCGCTAAGTGGAATTGTTGTATATTTTAATCAAAACCGAAAAACTGAAAAAAAAACAACAACCATTGCAATGCCGTATTTAATTTATTTTATATTTTTTCTTTCCTATGAATTTCGTGTTTTGCGAAGGTTGTTGTTATTTTTTGATAGGTTGGTCGTTTTTTTTTTTTTTGTTGTTCCTAACGGCAGAACCATGCTTTCGTGTATTAAATGCGATTGCGCTAAGAAGTGTGACGTCACAATGCGTCATAATTGGCAATGGGAGAATTTTTAAAAATAGTGAATAGAAATGACAAAAATACATGCGTTTCAGAGTCGCAATCCTTAAGCCAAAGTTTGGCAAAATCCAAACCGAAAAGCCATCAATAATCATAGTTTGTCAAATTCGAATACAAATGGGCATTTTCTTCGTCCTTTCCGTTGAATTATTGGTCGTGCCCGCGGTAGGAAGGCGGCGAAGCGCTTTCTATAACTAAGGCGCATGTCTGTATGTGTTTTTTTTTTCTACGTTTTGCTCCTCTTTAAACCGAAGTAGGACACAAATGAATACGAAGCTTTCGTCGGTTTTCTCTCCTTCACGAAAAGTCGATAAACACTAAATACTGTATTGAGGTCAGTCTTAACATTAATCCCTTCAATTGAAATGCAATTAAATTGCTTTATTTTCAAAGATTAAAACCTTCTCGATTCTCCATTATGAAATTCGGCGTCTTTTTTTACAATAAGTTACATAATTGAAGTTTGCATTGCGCATACCACACCACACACCATCCTGAAGTCAAAAGAAAGCTTCACAACATGGAACAAAAACTTCAGCCTAACATAGTATATCGAAAGAAGACCTAACCTATATTCCCCACAACGACGGTATTCTCCCAAGCACATACATAGACAAAAGCATTTCAACAAAAGGAAAAACACAAAGTACAACGAGACCTGATTGGAAATGTCACCGAATGTCGGTGTGTCTGTCGTCCCCCACCTCTTCCACACGGAATGGAATGGAACATATTATGTTCATGTGATATCCTTTTTGGCAACGGCAACCGCTTTATGTGCTTTTGGAAAAGTAGTTACGTAAAACATGGGTCGGCCTCGTCCTTATGTAACACCACAAAGGAAATCTTTTGGAAAATGGTGGAGACAGGGTTGGCGAACTGTATTTCTTAAATTTTTTTCTTATTTTCATTGATCCGGTAGGCCAAAGGACGAGATGTCTCCAAAATGTCTGGAAAACACATATACACGATGGAGTTGCATAATTTCTCTTCTTCGTTATGTGACAAGGTACACCAATCGGTGATTGTGTGTGCGAATGTTATAAACTTACAGGCGAACACGTTTTCTAACATTCAAAGTTCAAAACGAGTGTTAGTCACTTGATATAAACTCGACGCTTAGGGGTGGAACTGAGGAAGAGTTAACGCATTAGCTTTTGTGTAGGTCATGTTAAACAATATTGATTTTTTTCGTGTGATTAGTTATAGTATGCAACGGGAAGAGGAACAAGTTATTTCATTGTTTGCATATTTTAACTGATTTTACCCCAAAAGCGCCACCTGGGGCGTGGTTGCAGTTATATAAGTCGAAACAAGTGCATTTTGCATGCAATAATTGTTGCTACTTGTCTAATAGCAGTGAACGGTGATAACAGAAGAGAGAAGAAAGCATACAATAATTGTTGCTACTTATCTAATGGCAGTGAACGGTGGTAACATAAGAAAGGATTACGAATGACGTTGAATGTTCTTTCCCATTTCAGACTTCATTTATTTTGCCCATTTCTCATTTCTTTCACATTTCAAGAGCATTTGGCTGGTATTTGAGCTGAGATGACGTTTGTGAAAAATTGGCTTAAGTAGAGCGCAGTCATGCAAATGAAAGCAATAAAGAAAATAAACTGCTCGTCCCTCAAACTAAAGTATCATTAGAAGGGAGGCGATGTCTTATTTTACTGTAGTTGGAATAAAATTAATAGCTTTTATAAAAGCCCTGAACGCAGACAGTAGAGGCCATTTTGCAAAGGATTATAGACTTATAGGATGCCAATAGTTGACTTTCGCAAGTAATGTTTAAAATTAGAAACTGAAGTTCCTTTACAAATGGAAGCGAAAATTGTTATCAGACGAAAGGACTGACAGCCTGCCTAAACACTAAATGATTGCACGGGTAAAATTTAAGTTTTGAAATAACACTTTGAGTTGTGTACTTAAGAACATCCAGAGACATTCAGATATTCAAAACTTTTAGATTTATTCGAGTTTTATTCTAATAAATGATGTTGAATGCATGAACAAGGTAATTGCAAATTGTGCGTCACCAAAATGACGTTGATAGGGAGTTCCAAAGTTTGAGGTTAATTCTTTTTGCTTAATTAAAATTAATATGCTGAAATTAAAATGATAAACTGGCTCTTCATTGTTCTCTTAAAACATAACTAACAAACTCCTTTGAAAATATTGGTATACTTCTGAATTAAATAAATATCATTTTCTGGTTGCTGCATAGACCTAAAATTAGAAAATGCATTTACATACATGTCCTTAAGTGATGTTTGTGAGTTCATTTTATAATTCTCGCCCAGTCAAAGATCACGAAAAATCCTTCACTTCGTCCAAAGCAGTAATCTCGTTCTTCCAACTCTTTTGTGGTTGCTACATTTAGATCTCTAGTTCTTCCTTCATTTAAGCATAAGCCTATTGCTAATGCGACAAAATCGCAAATGCCAGTTTTGAAAAAGAAGTATTCATTTGGATAATTTTCCTACACGTCTATGAAAATTTTCCTACACGTCTATAGAATTTGTAGTTGAATCGGACTAAAGCAAATAGCTTTAATGGCATAAGAAATGGTGTGTTGTCGGATATTTAAAAAAAAAGGAAAATACATTGTTCAGTGCGTCTGTTCCTGATTTCCAAAAGAAATTCGGGCAGCAGTGTGGACAGGGTATGAATTTACAAAATTATCACTGAACAATTTGAAATTTGAACAAATTTAAATTTTGAATTTGTTCAAACCGCGCTCTTCTATGTATAGTCGTGTACATATTATTTGGGACAAGTAATTTTTACATTAGAAGGCCCTGGAAGTCTTAAGCCAATAGAGGGTATGATGAAAAGCACCAAACACGCAGAAATTTTAACTCAAATGCAACTTCAAACCATTCAGAGGAGACGTTCCCCAACAAATTCAATTTTTAAACAGGATCTTGCTCCATGTCACACATCGACAGTCCAAAGAGGATCTGGGCCTAGCATGCTCATCAACTACTCGTGTTGTGCGCGCTACTGTTCTCTCACAAGTAGAAGGGACCTACAGTTTCTTGCCGACCTCGACCGTCGAAATTTGAAGAGCTTTCTCTTAGACAGTTATTACTTTTTAAGTCTTGTCAGCAGCTTGAAAGAGAATTTAAAAAATTCACGTTGATCTGGGAATCGAACCTAGACCTTCGGCGTGTGAGCGTCGCATTCTACCCACTACGCCACGCCGGCCACAAAATCAGTATTTCACAAACCACTAAATTGATGTTCTGGATTGGCCTGGCAACTCCCCTGACCTTAATCCAATTGAGAATCTGTGGGCAATCACCAAAGAAAGGCTCAGGAAGAGAGACTGCACCACAAACCCTAAGCTGATTTCGTCTATTATTAATATTTGGTTTAAGGACGAAAAAATTAAAATTATATGCGAACGAATTGTTTCATCAATGCGAAAAAAGAGTCAACGCACTCATAAAAGCCAAGGGAGGCCGTAGAAAGTATTAACATTGACCTGTGTTGTTTTTTCTTCTAATTTTAATTGAAAATAAAGTGAAATATATTGAAAATTTCGTTTGTCCCAATAAATTTGGATACGACTTTAGGTGCCATGGAAGTGACTAACGTGAACTATGATGTGATAAATATCCAGGATCTCTGCCAATTGAAGACACAGGTTTTTCAAAAGACTGTGTGAGTCTAGTCTAGCATACAATACTGAGCAAGAGACTGCTGTGTGTAGACTAGCCACCGCGTTGGTTCACTCCGGATAAAATGGGCAACGCTTAAGTCATTTTAGACAACTGATTGGAGTTGTTATTGTGTAATCCAAGAAGTTGGCGACCATCGATTGAAAATAAATACACTAGCACACACCACAAACCAAACTATTTGATCGATTCATGACTTAGTTTTGCTTGATTTAAAAGTCACGCGATGAGGTGAAATTTAAGTTTAATAAAGAAAATATTGCCACCAGTGGGTCCTAAATTTAAGTCCAATTCTGGAACTAATTCTTCAAACGAGTACAATAAGTTAAAGCAACAATGCGTGGAGTGTATTTAGCTTAAAGCAAGCAGCAAATACAATAAATCGTCCAACCCTATCGTTGTTAGTGTGAAATGCCGTTTGATGAAAATTACTGTTCAAAAAGGACTTATATAATTTCAGTAGTAAAATATATTAATGTTGTATCTCTGTGCAAGCTGAGTCTCAAAAAAATTGTAAGATTGCTTTTATACAATGAAGAATAAAGATTAATTGATTGTAAATATGAATCCTCTTCAAACTGTCTTTCTTCTTCTTCTTCTTATGGCACTACAGTCCAGGGGACCTGGGCGTCATCCAACATGCCTCTACAGCCAGCACGGTCTTTCGCTAGCTGCCTCCAATTGCGCACTCCAAGTTGGTTGAGGTCCTTCTCCACTTGTGTGCTCCATCTTAGCATCCTCTGTTGCGTTGCCCCAATGGCTCTGATTCGAAAAATTTCCGGGCCGAAGCAGTGGTGTCCGTACGCTCTATATGGCCCAGCCATCTTAAGCTTTGACGCCATCTCAAGCGAAGACGCTTGACCAGACGCATGTCGCTGCACATAGAGCTCGTTGTTATATCTTCTCTCTCGCACGCAAAACTGTTCTCCTGAAAAGACTAAGGCACAACAACACCAGTACCGAAATCAAACGTAGAATCACTCTTGCCAATCGTTGTTTCTTTGAGCTCAAGAGGCAATCGAGTAAACTGTCTTTACAAATGATTTAAAATTTGAGGTTAGAGTCGCGTAAACATATGTCTTATGGGAAGAAGATAATTTTTAATGTCTCAAAAGCGGGTACAGGATCATACAAGTAATCGCTCTTTCACGTAGACTCATTGAAACTTCTCTACCATAAACTGCCATTAATCAATTATGTTTAGATGTTTATATATTGGAAGGAACGACAGTCCACCAGTCGAACTGGACCCAACTTTCTCATCAACTACTCGTGATGTTCTCGCTACTGTTCTCTAACGAATAGAAGGGAAATACAGTTTTTTAACGACTCCGTACGATAAAGTTTGAGAAATTTTTATTTTTAAAAGACAGCTGGAAGTCTTTGAGTGTTGTCAGGAACTCGAAAGAAGTGGCGCCGTTAAAATGGGAGCAGTTCAGTTTGGGAACGAAAGCAGGACCTTCTGTGTGCCGCACTCTAGGCACTACCCCACGAAATGTGAGGTGTTAAATTTGGGTGTGACGCAATCTACCCACTACGTCACGGCCACCACATTTATGCTTACTTGCGGTGAAAAATATTCATTAACACCACTTGACATAAAAACGAATCAAAATCATTTTTATTATCATTTTATCACAATATCAGCCAATCAATCGATTCCCTCATTGTAGCGAAGAAACTCTGTAATCTTAATCTTTCGCCAAGATATATGAAGACTTGGTTATGTTGAGAAACTTCGATAACATTGACAAAAAATTCCATTCAAAATGTTTGCGATCGTCTGGCGAAAGAGCAGGTTAAGTTCGCGGTATGATCAAACTGTAAATGCATTATTTCTTAAGTCAACAACTGACTTAAGTCTAAATTTGTGACAGCATTTGACAATGTCAGTAGTCCTTTCTCATACACAAAATATACGTGGCGCTTTAAATTTCGCAATCTCTGCAATCAATTTCAAATGAAATCATCTCCACATTTTGTTGCAGTAGAAAATCTAGCTGGAGAGAAAATCATAATCCATTAAAACAGAAACAGTTTAAAGCAAATAACAGTAGGATCCGCAGAACAAATAAGAAAACCAAGTAAATGTGTGATAAGAAAACAAATCATAAGCGCAAAAGACCATGATAAGGCAGATTGTACCTCGTGAGACTGGCACAAACTAGATCCCATGTGAAAATCACAATTTTTAACTGGTTTGCAACCGCACTTCTGACTACGCTTTTTGGAAAACAGATTCTCGCGTTATTTTATAGTTCCAATTCACACTTGAATTCGATGTTAATTATTTGATTATGGTTAAGTCTGAGTGGCTGAGGGCTTTCCGGGAAACCGCATTTGTTTGCTTTGAACCGACTAAGGTCTTTATATGACATTCACGTCAAATTAGTTGATGTATAAAGTTTTCGAAACTTCTTTTAATCTAAATTATGTTTGTTGGTGGGCCAATCGATGGTGGATAGCAATGGCTTTGTTTTTGTTGGAAATTATTGCAGTCATAAACCACCGAGAATGTATCTCGTGCAATCAATTTGTAGGCTTTTTATTTTTAGAAACACAAAGAAACCTACAGGACTGCAATCACGGCTGGTATAAATGTGCCCCTATCGCGGTGATAAGTGAGCACGTCCTGTGACAAAGGTGGAGAGTGTGGGTGTTGACTTTTCCGCTTTCACTGCTTGTGTTTTTAGAGGAGTGTTCTACTGTTTTACGTTCATCAAACCATTTTTATCAGAAAAGAAAAGCTCTTGCCTTCGTCAGAGGGGGAAGCTAACTTGTTTACTTAAGTTTTAGTTGAAAAAACAGACATAAACGCTGAAACGATGTCACCTAAATTAATGATAAATGACAACGACATGAGTCATTCATTACAGTAGGGTAGATTCGTTTTTCTGTCACAAACCGAATTTGTTTGGGCAGCATTTAGGCTTAATGACATTCGTAAGTTGACAGTGTTTGGATAACTAACAATCAATATAAAGTAGCTAATGTATTTGGATAAAGGACCGTAGTGGACATGTCCGGTGCTAGATATAGGGCGTCAAAGTAATGGGATATGTGGGCTTTTTAACGTCTGGGCAATGCGTTAAAAAGACACGCTTCTTTGGCCAAACTCAAGCGTCAGTGTAACTGCCCTCTCTTTCTTTTTCTAACGAAAACAAGAACCAGCTGGTCATAAAAACTGTGCACTTTCTGATTTAAGGTTTCGTTGGATGCCATAAATTTGCTCGCTCAGTGTTGAAACCACGTGAGATCGGTTAGAGATTAATCAATACAAATTCAAGCAAACCCAACATCTGTTGAATTTGTTTCTTGTGCTAAACATGCAGACTTCTAGCCTAGAAGTGCTAAATTAACACAACTCCGAGCAATTTGAGTGTTGCTAACTAATCACCGATTCATTGCATGTTGGAACAACCAGAAGGATAATCTCTTGCACGAAAGACTCGTCTTCGAAGATTCCTTTCCGGGGCAGTCTGTAGACTGTCAAGATGTTAAAAATACAGCCGACATCAATATGTCGACAAAAGCACTTAAAACGTAGATAACGGACACACCTTAAGCACTTACAGGAAAATCGAAAGGCCTGGATTATAAATGACGCGAAAGGTGTTTCCGACACACCGCCACGTCATATAAAAACTGTCCGATTCCGATAACAAATATTTCAACGACGCCATATAGTTGGAAGTACGCTCCACATCACATTAAATTATATAATGGCACACGCAGAAATTTTCGTAACAAAGAAGGCACGAGAATTTGTAGACTTGGTATGAGTATTTAACATCTGGCGGTGGCATGCTAACGCGATTTCGTTGGTTATAGCCATTAACATTTAAGAGAATTCATTTATTTCAATAAAATGTATATTTGGGCCGCTAATCAATGCTAACCGAAAGCACAAGAGTGATATTGATATCATTTTTGTTTTGTGCGATTCTGCGTTTATCGACAGCACGGGGGCTGTCTAGCCTGTATTTACTCAGCAATATTTACGGTTTTCTGAAATGTGTTGACTGTGTTATAGACCTTTTTGTGAACGAGGAAACTCATTGTACTTGAGAGTTGTTTGTCCCATTTATTAAAGTGTCTATTTTCCCCGGCCCACTCTGCTCTGGTTGTCTGACGTGCAATGTTTGCGGTTGCGATTTTGCATACTTTGTATTGAATTGTACTTTATTTGCTCCTACGATGCAGGATTACGTCAAAAGAAAAGATACCTTTTGAAGGAATAAATTTTACTTTTGCTCATCATCTTTCAAACGCTGTCCCCAAGCGGCGGTCGATCTTGACTCACATCAAGTACACTCGGCGATGATGTTGAACACACACAGAAAAAAAAAGTAGTAGCCGTGAATTTAAATTATTTGTAATTCTTATTAATTAACACCAATTGAGATTGAAGGAAGAAATCTTTTGTCTGCCCTGGTAATTAACGGATTTCTTCAACCACCGACCACAAACGGCGGCTCAACTGACTGACGAGCCGCCGCCACAGACGATGACAAAGTCTGACAAGATAACTCACAAAACAAAAAATCATACACATACGGCAAAAATTTTCCAGAACAACAATTTATGTGATGCTCGTGGGAGGCGGCAGCTTGAGCAATAGCAAAAAGGCACTAGCAACAGCATTGCTACCTCCTAAGCCTAGGCGAGTTTGTAGCTGCTGCTGTGCTGTGGTTATACCATTGTCGGCAGCCAAGCAGACCGCGATGGCAGTGACGAGTAGAGAGCAGCTAGCAGCAAGCGAGCGAAAATGGAATAAATTTCAGCCCGGAAAAAACCAATTGTTGTGCGTTTAATTTGCTTTCCCCGCATCATTAGGAATTATAATGTACATTTTCACTTCTCTGCTTTACAAATCACACTCCTCCGCAGGCGAGTGTGCCTCTTTTCGTTGCTCGCCCCCCATTTGGCAAGGCGATTATGTAACCGTTCTGCGGAAGGGAGAAACCGCAGCGAAAGGAGCGCCAAGAATGAAGCGAAAAAATCAATAGCGTGAAAAACAATGCATGTGCACTTGAGATGTGTAGCTGTGCGACCCCCTCAGTGCCCCCAGTGTAAAGTTGGGAGGTTAAGTGCGAGGCGGTATAGCGAGTACGTTTATTTGAATTATATTGTCCCCACATGTTAGATTATTAAGCTAGTGAGTGCCTCGACGTAGGTACACAATCAAGAAGACAATTTGTCTTGATAGCTTGTAAAAGAGAAGATCACAATGATTTCAAAGATAATCATTATCATCATCGTGTCCCGCGAGACACAAGATTGCTTTCTGCCTGTGCTTACTTGTATCACATTTTGCTACCGTTTTTTGCATTTTTTCGCTCTCCTCTGCCAGTTTCTGTTGCCCGATCCGTTTTAGAATTGGTGTACTATTTGGGGCGTTTTTCTGTGCGTGGATTATCTATTTTGACAAGAGTCCATTCATTCAAATTTAGCTGTAAATCGAGATATAATTGCACTCGAATCCTGTTCAACAGCAACAACACTCAAGAATTTCTCGCCCACCTGCCGAAACGTACTCAATCATAGTGGAGCGTGCGGTCAGTCAGGGTGCTATTTGCTTCATTTCATGCTCTCAGCGCGGATTAAGTGTGAAAATCTTTGCACGCTTATTGACGCAATTCGACAAGTGCGTTATTTCTCATTGCTTTCTCAATGTATTTATTCAGCAAATTAGTAACCCCGTATAAATTCTTTTTTATCATCTATTTAACATTTGTGATTTCTTGCTTTCTTTGCACACACAACCCTGTCGCCCTCGATTCGGGGACAGCAGCACCCGGCTTAGGTACGAGTACTTGCTCAAGACTTTGAAAAATGAAGCTGCCTAGGAGGGCAATTGAAGACGAGTCTACGCTGAATGTGTCTACCAGTTAATTGACGCATCCTGTTGCGTACTGCTCGTGATTCACTCATTTTTTTGTACCTCGAGCGACATCATGTAGCAATTATAACCGAAATTAACTTCTAGTACTGAATTTAAATGAAGTAGACATAGTTTCCAATTATGTCATTAAACTGCGAGAACATGAAAGCACTCCCCTGCATTGGTTCATTCCTTCTGTCTTTCCATTTGGCTTCGTGTGGTTGCCAAACATGATATCAGACTATCTTATGGTACATCCCGTGTGACATAACACGAGCGATTCAGTATCTCCCAGACTGTAGTTGGTGACTCATCCTAGCGAAAAGATGCAGACACACCTAGTTCTGTGCTGCAACAGCGCCTGCAGAGGCCAGAGAGGCAATGAACCTGTGTGTAGTTGAAAAAAGAAACACATCTTCAAGACGAAGAAATTGACATTTGCCGTTCACGAAACTCGTATCTTTTGACTTGTAAAATGCAGCAACTTCAAGATTAGGAGCACTTCTGACTCACACGCAACTGTGTCATTGAACTTCAGTGCACACAAATCTGGATTTGCATCGTCCTCTCATTAGAGCATAGGATATAATTATACAACACACATACAGCGTGCGGGAGACAGGTTTATTTCTCGGTTAAATTTTGAAGGACACGTTACACTGGGGTCACTGCCAACGTTAAGCGAAGTTGAAATTTTGCCCGTGGGATTGTTGATGCGGATTGAATTGTTGTATTAGCACATTGTTTGGTTATATCAATCATGTTTCCATCGCAGATTGTGGTTGATTTTAATTTTTTGATACACATACTGAACCCGGTTTGAGACCAGCGATAAGGTCGCGTATTTCGTGATAATGAACAAGATAATACAACAGGCACAGATAAAAAATCTCGAATGATTTCAATCAGCTATAGCTGTTCATCATGTTTCTGGCGTTTTTTTTTTTGCTTTTTGTTTGGACTTGATCTTTATTATTAACCATAAATCAGCATGCATGTGTTCAAGGTACATGTGTGACTTTCTGAATATAGAACAACAGTGTGATCAAATAGGAAATAGCTTACATAGTTTAGATAAGATTAACCTTAAAAGTTTATGCAAAGACGCAAATTGCTTTGGCGAAATTTATTCAAAGTGTATGAAAATCAAACACTGTCCATCTCACTGCTTTTTTTTTATCTACAAAATTAAATCACGCTTCGACGAAATTTAAACGAATTTTGGAAAAATATGTGATTAGACGACAGTTCAATCGAATTTTAGAAATGTGATTAGATCGAAGTTAACAAAATGGCTAAAGAATGTCATTTAAACAATTTTGGCAGTTATCATATTGAACGGAGTTAATGCAGACAGAAGCATATTGGCAGAAGGATGTAACTTTTCTTCAGTTTCAACCTGGTTTGTTTTTAAGACATTCCGTTTCCTCTACCACTTATTTATAGGTATTGAGTTGGTTTCCAAAAGCCTTTTTATAATAATTTAACAATTGTGTAGAGCGACAGCCCACAGGAGGACTAGGGCCTAGTTTGCTCATAGACCACTCCTATTGTGCGTGCTACTGTTCTCGTACGAGTGAAAGGTTTTTTTTGTCGACTCCAAACGAAGTTTGAGAAGCTTTTTCTTAGACAGTTATTACTCTTTGAGTGTTGTCAACAGCTCGAAAGAGGTGATGCAGTAAAAACATCCGATGTGTTCAGCTGGGTATCTAACCTGGACCTTGGGCGTGTGAGCGTCGCACTCTACCCACTACGCCACGGCGGCCACGAAGCCTGTATACATTTATGGCCAAATTGCCGTATAGTTTATGTACCCAATACCATTCTTAATAATATATGATTGGATAATGCAACAACCCACAAGTGCACTAGGCCACAGCTTCTAAAGCAAAAGCACGTATTGTACATGCTTTTGTTCTCTTACGAGTAGAAAGGACCTAGAGTTTTTTTTGCCAAATCCGACCGATAACAATTTAGAACTACCCTCAGCTTTTCTTATTTATTCCTCGGCTCTCGACCCTTTCCTCTCTTCGACCGTAAACTTGGAAAGGCAGCACATGTTAAGTTCATTAAATTCCGATCTCGACAGCATAATTGATTTTGGTAAAAAGAGTAGAGTGGAATTTAATGCTTCCAAAACTCAGTGCTGTCTACTGTCAATCAAGCGTTCTCAAAGTAACCCGCCATTATCTATGAATGCCTGTTGAAACTGAATGATTTTCCATCCTTGATATGTGTATCAACTCAACACTAAGTTGGAATGATGACATTTTCGAGATCGCCAAAAATGCAGCGAAATGTCTAGGTTTCCTAAAGCGATGCAAGAAACATTTCACCCCTTTTGACATGTAACAATATATAAGCGTACATCCGCCCAAAGCTTGAGTATAACGCTACTATCTGATCTGGTGCTCCTTAGATATTTCTGCACCTACTACATAGAATCCAACATGGAGCCATAAAACTTATTGGTTATAATACTGCGGGGAAGTCAATCGACTCGCTAGAACATCGACGAAATGTTGCGTCTCTATCACTATTTTACCAAAAATGCTCTAATTTGACAAAAAAAAATGCTCTAATGAGTAAGCCAGCTGCGTTTCTCCCCTTCAAAAATTCCGCTTTACTAGGAATGCTCACCCGTTCACCCTTAAGTCCACCTTCGGACATACAGTTAAGTTTAGAGACTCGTTCTTCAGCCGCATCACAAGAATATAGAATGCTCTTCCCAGCCAAACTTTTCCCCCCCTTTACAATCCACAGGCATTTAAAACCAATGTGCATCGATACCTCCTTTCGCTCTCTTCCTCTATACCTTCGGCCCGTGTTGTACCTTAATTCCAGTCACAGGGTATTAACAAGTCCTTTAGTGCTCACCAATTATATAAAAAAAGTATTTTCATAGACAAAGTGCTTCTATAAAAAAGTGTTCAGTTTGGGAATCGAACCTGGGACCTTCGGCGGGCAAGTGACTCACACACCCCGACCATGTCTAAGTTTATAAAGGGTGTCCCAACAAGAACGCAATATTCAAATTTGGCGCCACTCGAATTGTCATTGTAGAAGATATAAAGTAAATAAAAATAGAGCGCTACACGAATGAAGAAGGCATTCTCACTGGGAAATTGTTTTACCAAAATGGTGAAAGGTTTGCGGCTACAGTTCGCAAACTGCGATCAATTTGGGGTTACAATAATGCTCCAAAAGAGTCAACTGTAAAGCGATTAATGGAAAAATTTGCTGAAAATGGGTCTGTAACTGATGCAAAGACAACAAATCCCCTTCGACCAGGTTGATCGACCGAAAATATCGCAGCAGTACGTGATGATGTCGCTCAAACTCCATCCACCTCAATTCGACACCGAGCTCAGTAAATTGGTGTTTCCAAATCCACTATGCACCAAATTTTGACGAAAGATTTGCATCTTCATGCATACAAAGTTCAATCGACTCAGGAGCTGAAGCCAGCTGACCATGCACAGCGAATTGGCTATTGGAGAAACAACATGAAAATGCTGATTTTGTCGATAAAATCATCTGTAGTGACGAGGTCCATTTCCATCGCCTAGATCGTGCGACTTATCACCATTGGACTTTTTTCTTTGGGATATTTTGAAGTCGATGGTATATGCGAATAAGCCGACGACGACTCAAGTCTTAAAAGAGGAAATTAGACGCCGCATTAATGAAATACCGCAGCATTTATGCAAAACGTAATATTTCATTAAAAGATCGCGTATGTGTCACCAAAGCCGAGGCGGCCATCTGGCCGATGTATTATTCCACACATAACCTCATTCTGTCTACTTTACGATATAATAAAGAATTCACTTTTTTTTTTTTAAATATGTGCGTTTTATTTAAAATTAAAAACTGGTGTTCTTGTTGGGACACCCTTTATTCTTTGAGTTAGTTTCTAATTCAAAACCAAGTTTACAAGTTATCGAATTCTGTGCTCTTATTCAATTTCATGACATTCTTAACATCGGGTCCATTAAACTATCGACATGGCATTCCATGATACGTTCATTTAACTGATATCTTTTCACACTTGCCACTTAGTCCGATTTAACACTGAAAATCATTACAAAGAACACTTTGATAAAGAAATTCATAGATTTCGTTTAATAAACACGCTGGCTATAGTGGAGATATTATCTGAGCACTGAGTGTAACAGCAGCGGAGTGTAACAGCAGGTATACCCGTAGGAAGTGAGCGTCAAGATACAAATGTCTCGATAGGGAACATTTGTTGTGAACGAGCCCTTATTATGACATCTGTGCAAAATTATTAGTATCATTTGTAGTCATTGAACAGACAAAATCCAATTTTTTCATCGTGTTAAAAATGTCGAATTTTTTACCAGAAAGTGACGATTTGCGAAAAGCATTAATTTTTTGTTTTCATCTGAATGCTTGGCGAGGCATATGGTGATCATGCTCTATCAGAAGCAACATGCAAAAGATGGTTTCAACGATTCAGAAATAATGATTTTGATGTGAGAAATGAAGAACGTGGAAGACCACCAACAAAATTTGAAGACTCCGAATTCCAAACAATATTGGATGGAGATGACACTTTGAGTCAAAAGCAAATGCCAGCAATGTTAAATGTTGCACATCAAGTAATTTCTGACCGTTTAGGAGCTATTGGAAAGATCCAAAAGTGTGGAAAATGGGTGCAACATAAATTGAATGAAAGACAGATGGAAAACCGAAGAAACAATTGTGAAATTTTGCTTCAAAGACACGAAAGGAAATCGGTTTAACGTCTATGATGATCACAAAAATGATCAACATCCTTGAAAAACTTCTCAAATTTCGCCATGCGGAGTCGGCATCAAACTTAAGATTCCGTCCCCCCGTTACAGAACAAAAGCACGAGTATTTGATTAAGATGTCAAACTTTGTTTCCAAATGGAATGGAGCGCCACTCTATATACACATTTATTTATTTAGCGTTTAATCAAGCATCCCACAAAGTCTTATCTTCCCACCCCTTCTGAGAACCGCCAAATAAAATAAGAACAACAAATGATAATACTGCCAACACGCAACCAATCAATCATTCCACTGCTGTCGAATTTGAAGTTTAAATATAGACGCAGCTGGGATAATGAGTTTACTCTCAGACAACTCTCAAGCACGTCGTGCGCTTGTGTATTTTTCGTCGATTTTCAAGGTGTTTCTTCTCAACCATGTGATCAAGTCACTCTTGAAGAAATGAATTTGCTAAGCAAAAATAATTGATTTGACGCGAACAAATCACACACCAGAAGCTGTTATTGATATAAAGTCCCATTCATATATATCCCTCTTCTCGCCAGCTCAGATGTCACGAGATCGGTAAATTATCGAAAGCCTAATGATTAAATTAAGAAGAACCAGATTCCAATGAAGAGCGTGAGGCAAACGCTATTTACTCGTGTTCATTTAATCAATGTTGTCCAACCCAAGGGTGAATAATCACTTGATCAATCGGCATCATATCACGGCGACACAACAGAATGCTTTGAGTTTAATAGCAGCTGTGATTCATTCGCTCCCAAAGCGCGTCATAATAATATGATGAAATTCCATTTCAAGGCGATTTGTACACGGGTTGCTTGTGAAGAAACTACTTCGTGGTTTCTCAGTTAAGGGGCGCCGTTTATGGCATATCAAATTACGCTGCGTTTTGGAAAAGAAAACAAATCAAAGAAATCAAACTCTCAAATCAGAGATTTTCTTTCCATCCATTTAAGCCACGGAAATTGAAAAGATTTTTGGCTCTGTTAAGGGATTACGCTGCACAGCGCTTGAAAACCCACAAATGCGAAGCAGAAACTTAAGCGATCAATTTTGTGCTAAGACTACAAATAAGCCTACCACGTGGAGAGTGTGACATCTGATAAGCACTTAACTCGAAGTTTAGGTTTTCAGCCTTAGACACAAGCTAATCAGCCACTCGCTTGCCTTTCTTAAGCAATTGTGAATGAACTAAATGAAGGTAGTGCTAACGCCATCGCCGAAAAGTTGGCCGCAATGCAAATACGAAGGGTGTTCATGCGTGAAATGTTTATTAGCATTGAACGATATTTTAAGGAAATATCGTTTTCTAAACAGTCATGTGCTTGCGAATTCACCTTCGAGGTGAAGGTTTCGATCGTCAAATGGTGCCTGGCGGTGGAGTTTATTGTCAGCCCAAGGTTGTACATTGTGAAGTGAATTCTTTGGAAAAAGAAAAAAGTACCCTGATTGTGACGCACAGAATAAGCAAATGGGAATAATTCAGACATTTGGCAACTTGTTTGGTTTTTGTGAATTACAGGAATCATTCCAGACTTCGTCTTCTTCTCGCCTATCGTCGTTTTTTAGCACTCCTGCTAAGGGGATTATTCTCTCTCAGCATACGTATTTGAACGCGGTTCAACCAGTTTTGTAAACAATCGGGCAGCACTTGAGTCACTGAAATGCAAAATTAGCTTGAAGCACAACTGCTGCTGTTGTTCTGAATTTCTCTTGTATAAGAATGGGGAAACCCCGAATCAGCTACAAGAACTTGTTGATAGTTTTGCGATTTCACTCAGCGAATGACAATGTCCAAAGTTCAATAAATTAGTGGACGCAAGGTAAGCAAATACAACGTAAACGAACCGTGCCCAAGGCGATCGGGCTATTGTACTCTGGAAGGGGAATCTTTTGTAAAGAATTCATTCCAACTCAATGGAAGGAACAGTGATTTGGAACTATTTTGCCAAACAGGAAACTTTATTGGAAATGAGGAGGAGAAAAGAACACGTTCACGGGTAAAGATTGATTTTAAATGGGTCGACAAATTCTATTTAACCAGATTCACAAATATTCGTCTCAGTTGGTTTTTTTTCTTTAATTTGAGTAGCACTCACTTGCACTCAGAAGCACCGAGTTTACATTCCGCACAATCAATTTACCTTATCGCACAACAGAATCGAATGTGACTTAATGCAACAAATGTGACTAGCGTGCAATTGTGATTCATAGATTACGAAATACCAATTTTATAAACCTACATCTGACGTTCAATAAAGCGAGCATACGTTCAATGTCATGTGAAATAACTGTTGCGACTGTCAGTTAAACTAAACTAAACAAGCTGCCATCCCATTGAGTTTTTGACAAATGTATGCAGCCTAAAGGGATTTGGATTCAGTTCTTGGAATAAGTGTGTTCCCGTACTGGAAACAAACAACAGAAAACAGTGCAAAACAACACAAACTAGCACAAAATCTGTTCCCGTATTCTGAAAAAATGGGTTTTTCGTCAAGTGAGCGCTCTCCTGAGAGAATTTTTCCCACCCTTCGAATTTTACCACAAGAAATTTTTGTGCGGAGGTTGTTGGTTTTCTGTGAAATTAATTGGCGTGCGCACAGAGATAAGTGAGCATTGACCCATTTTCTCTGTGTCTCAAATTTTGTTGTTGTTTTTGTTTTGTGTATCGAAAAAGTGAATTTGACATTTCTGAATGACATACTTTACACATTTGGTTTAAATGCGTTCCTGTACTTTGTCCCTTTCTGAGAGAGAGTTATCCCCACTCCTTAACAAATGACAGACTTCAGAATTTGGTACAAAAAGGACTGCAACACACCTAATATTCTTTTCGGGAAAAAGACACAGCTCACGCATTCAACTTATTTGAATTTAAAAATGTACAAACAACTTTTCCTAAATTAAACCCTCTCATCTCCTCCACTTCCCGCCTTTTTTCTTAACCTCACAAAACATGTTTATTCAATTGGATTGGATTTGTTTTCAAAGAAATCCACCACTCGTTCAATCAGTCCCCCTCGCCTTGTCACTCACAACACACATCATTAATTTTAATTCTTCTGACAGATTCGTCACCTCTTTTTTTGCCTTGTTTCTCGATTGACCGATAACTTCTGTAGCGAAATGACACGACTAAGGTTTAATCGGTATGCAAATTCTGTTGATATCGTGCCAGGTTATTAACGACGCCCCGTAGCATTGCGAGGCATACATTTCAAGCAGGTGCTTTCTTGGGGGGATTTTAATCCAGTCGCGTCAATGTGACCTTTCCTTGCCATAACCACAAAAATTAGTAGTCAACGATTGGAATGCAATTAAGTTGTACGAGCGTGCATGACATACATGCTGCTGAAGTGGGAACACTTTCGACGGTCTTTCATTAGACAAACAGTGAGAGGACAACCCATATTGCATATATTTCAAGTAGTCGTTAATTAACCAACAGATGTATAGACCAATTAGCGAAAGCTAAGTTATCACTAACGATTCGTTATGTATGTGCAAATGAGAGCTGTATGGCTGCACGGATGGGGAAGAAGTTGTAACCACTTCATACCTGAAAACTGTTTCACATCCGACGGCCATCAGATAAATCTGGTTGAAGCAGGCTCAAGCCGACTGAAAAAATATCGATTATCGGACATTATCATCTGCGTGTGACCGTGTGTCCGAATTCGAAATCAAATGCTGGTGTCTCACAGTTGTAACATTCACGCTTGTATCCTCCTCCATCGGCCCGAGATAATTGCAATATAGGTCGGCTACAATTGCATGCACACTGTCAGTGCCGGTCACAGGGTCTTCTCTCAAAATCCATACTCTACATATACAAGTATCCACTATCTGCACACGTATCTCTTCTTAGTGATCTACGTTCCGTTCACACTGTGTTCTTGTTTTTCTTTTTTTCGTCGTTTGTTTGTATTTAATTCGTGTTATATTAAATTTTCGACCTTGCTTACAATTCTCTCCCGACACTGTGCTGTCCCACATTCGGGGACGGCGTTTTGTTGTCACCACCATTCTGTGATTGGACGCACATCGTGCTCTTCTGCTCTGGTGTGAGCACTTGCTGGCCCAGTGGATAGGACGTCGTCGTTTATTCTGCTGAGTGTTCGTCGCTGCGGTATGCAGCGTGCGACAGGGCTCTCCGTTTGTTTGATATCATTTCAACATATATTGATGCTAATACCGCCTGCCTCTGCCATAATAATAATGAATGCGACTGCTGCTGACGGTTCGAGTAGTCGCGCAGCAGTAGAAGTGAAAAAGTTCACAATTGGAAAATTGAACGCCTCGAGAAAATGACTGTGATTGTCGTCACACACTAGTCAAGTCTGAAGATGAAGAAACACTGCGGTGGAAACGGTGACACCTATTATCGAATCTGTGCAAAAAAAAATACATATTTCCTTTTGTTCAAGGAGCTTACAGGGCGTACCGCATCATTTGTTTGACATTAAATTGTTGTCAAATCAATGCCGTGATTAAAATCGTCTTCGGTGCAGGTTTAATCAGATAGAAACCCCCGCCGCACAATCAGACTAAGACGTCATTGAATGGGCCACATACACATTTCTTACGTTTGTATCTATCATCTGGGATTGGTGTCAAGAGTGGTTAGCACGTTTCAAGAGCCACAATATGTGCGTCGACAACTTCTTGTCTTCTTGTCTTATCGGTCTCTCTATCAATTTGTAGACGTTTTATTAATGTTAATCAGTTTCGTGGAAATGTGTATAATGGCTTGTGTAAACGGACTGTTCGATTTGTGAACTGCTCCGTTGACGTCACTTGGCTTGCCGCGTCTGGCAATGTGCTTTTTTGTTTGCTTCATTGAAAATACACACTCATCTTGACACAGACACTCAATATACATATTCTCGGGCGTACACCTGTATTTGTTGGCAAAGAAACATACGAGGCAGCGATGATGGCGGCAAGGTTACGAAGCGTCTAACACACAGAGTGCTCTATTTAAAAATATATTTTAGTCGGAATTTCCAAACTTATGAGTTTTTTCCATCCACCCTACCGTATCTTGATTCGCACTCTGTTGTCCCCTTCTGATATCGAAGAAATTATGAAGGAATTATTTTTTAATGTCGTTGATTGTCGTTGCGGTATGACGTTGGCAGAACGAGATTGCGAAATCAATGATGTCAAAGTCGCTCAAATCCAAGTCACACGTTGACGTTCCGCTGTAGTTCGTAAATTAGGCAGTGTTTGGGGGAATCAGAGTGTCATGCTTTGAGAAAAACTAATTCACTTGAATGATGATTTTATTTTCCTGTCTGACGCACACCCTCCATATACAGGGTGAATCACGGCACCAGATTGAAATGTAACAGACGTAAGGAGGAGAAAACACGATGCGCTGACTTCGTGTGCTCAATTATTTTCAGTCGAAGAAACATTAGCACTTTTTATTGCATACATCCGTGCCAAGAACAGCAATATGCACCTTTCTGTTTGCGACGGAGACTGGTGATCCTCGAAACACAAAATCGTTTCACCTGACATTTAATTTCTCACAAACTTTCCATTGACAGTTTCCGATCGTCATTCATGTTTTTCTTTTTGTGTCAAACCCAAATCGGATGGGATATGTATTCCAATCGATTGGATGGCGCTCGTTCGTCACGCCTCAACGACCTACGTAAAACTGTTATCGTCTATTGAAAATGATCAGATTAAATAAACTGATCCTACGTAAGGGTATTGTAATCAGTTGAAAAAGATCTAACGACATTGATGATAGCACCTCTTTTCGAGTGAACAGTCAAGTGTGACAAGGTTAGTGTGGACTAGTTCAGGAGGGAGAATATAAGACACAATTTATGTAAGAGATATGACAAAATCAAAGATCATCTTATCTCAGCCATTCCGTCAAGAGTGGCGTTTAATCGAGTGCCTTAGTTGCACGCCTTGGTGACATAACTGGGACTGGGACTACGATTCAAAAGATTCAGCGTACTCCATGTGACGACATTTGAAAGCAAGGAATCGAAGAAGAATAAGACGGTCACACTACTGACGGCTTAAAAAAAATAGTGGCTTGGTACGATTCTGCTGCAGATGTGCTAAAGAATGTTCAGACTTCTCTACGAATTCGGCAACAGCACACAGTCTGTGTGACATCACGCGAAAGCAATGGTAGCGGTCCCTTGATCTTAGAATAATGAATGGAGATGTTAAAAAGTTGTGCCAAATATTTTAAATAATTTACAAGCGTTGTTTGTTCTTTTTTATGAGGCTGAAACTTGAAATACCACGTTTCAGAAAATACTTTACCAACAACCAGCCACTCCAACAAGCACAACTGTGCGTTATCCACCTGGTTTAAGTTTTCTAGAATAAACTTGTTAGGGACCTTTTTCTATTTTATGTGATGTTTAAGTCTTCTTAAAGTAGATTCTTTTAAACAGTGTTAATTGCATTCACTCAAAAGTTGTCGTGCAGTTCTTTTTCTCGAAATGGCTTGAATTCATTAAACTAATTGTATCGGTGCTACCAAACAAATTGTTGGTTTTTAATAATTGTATGGCGCGACATTCCACAGGGAACCAGAGCCTAGCTTACTCATCAACTACTCGAGTTGTTCCACTACTACTACTGTTCTCTCACCAGTAGAAGGGGCCTACAGTTTCTTGCCGACTCCGAACGGCGAAGTTTGAGAAGCTTTCTTAGACAGTTATTACAATTTGAGTGTTGTCAGCTTCTCGAAGGAGGTGTTGCCGTGAAAAATTCGAGGTGTTCAGCGGGGAATTGAACCTAGACCTTTTGCGTTGGAGCGTCGCACTCTACCCACTAGGCCACGGCGGCCACTTGTTTAGTTTTGTTATGATTTAAATTCGCACTCAAGGATTCATCAATATTCCAGCTTTTTTCTTAGTTTTATGATTTCCATTACTTGAACACTTTGCCACTAATTATATTTTTTGGGAATAAGTGATACACACTTTTGTGGTGTATTTTGTTGGGATGTATGATTTTGTCGATTTCTCTTTATTTACATCTACTATTCACGATCTTTGTGTTTTGCAATAAAAGAAGACGGTATTCAAATGCCGATCACATCCAGCATTACACGCTTTTCTATTACTTACCAGTAATGGCAGTTTGCAAAATTGAGATTATATATAAAGGGTGTTCCAACAAGAAGGCAAGATTAAAATTTGGCGCCATTCGAATTGTCATTGTTTGACATTTGAACAATTATTACTGTTTGTTAGTAGAAGGTATAAGGTTAATAAAAATGGAGGGCTACACGAATGAAGACCGCATTCTCATTGTGAACATGAAAATGCTGATTTTGCCGATAAAATCATCTTTACTGAAGAGGCCCATTTTCATCTTGATGGCTTCGTCAATAGGAAGAATTGTCGCATTTGGGGCGAGGAAAGTCGTCGAGTGATTCACGAGAAGCAAATGCATCCTCAACGTGTCGCTGTGTGGTGTGGATTTTGGGCTGGAGGAATCATTGGACCCTTTTTTAAGAAAATGAGTCAGGTCAAGCGCAAACAGTCAATGGTGTTCGGTATGATAATAATAAGCAATTTTTTCGTGCCTAGAATTGAAGAAATTAATGTGGAGGGGATGTGGTTTCAAAAAGACGGCGCCACATCTCATACAGCCAGAGAAACAATTCAATTGCTGCATCGGTCATTTAAATCTTGGGTTCTTATTGGGACACCCTTTATTTACATGTAACGTATAAGACACTCATTATGTCAGTTTAACCATTGCAAACAGAATGGGCATTGAAAAGCATACTCAGTAATTGTTTTTTAACGAAAATTACCATCAAGAGCGGTAAGTGTAGTAGGGTTTCAACGCGATTTCACACATAACTCAAACTTAACAGCCGAAAAGCTTCTTAATTGTCGCCGTTCGGAGTCGGAAAAAAACTGTAGGTCGCTTCTACTCGTGAAAGAAGAGTAGCGCGCACAACACGAGTAGTTGATGAGCAAGCTAGGCCCTAGTCCCTTGTGGACTGTCGCGCCATCCAATTATTATTATTAAAAACCGCAAAGGAAGAGAAAGAAAGTTTTCACATCTACTTAATATTTATTTCGTAAAAAGTGTGAAATTTTTTTAGCTGATGCATTTTTTGTCTGTCGCCATTCGGAGTCGGCAAAATACTGCAGGTTCCTTTTACTCGTAAGAGAATAGTAGCGCACTAGGCCTTGGTTCCCTTGGGAACTGCTGTGCTGTCCAATGTATATAAATATGTATGCATTTTTTTTTTCTAAAGTACCATATATTTCAAAGGGAAATGAACGTAATGGGAGCTGCCACATAAAACATAATCCAGACAATAAGTCACTCCAGAGAGGCCATTCTGGAAAATTTTCAAAAATTTCAAAAAAAACATATTTTTTCCATGACATATTATTTTAAATGTGCGTATAACAGCAACGTGTTCAGTCAATAATTACCCATAAAAACCTGTTAATTAGCCAAAAGCCAAACACGTCTGATAACAGTAGGGAAGTAGACGAAACAATGATAGCGATTGCTGTTTGTCAGTGGACTTTTCCACTATACCACGTCCATGTCTTTCTATTATGTAAAGACCATAGTGATCTCTGTACGGTGTTTGAAAGTCTAGATATTTAGGAAAAGACCTTGTGGGCAGGTTGGAAAAAACACATTACTACGGAAAAAAATAATTTAAATATGCACGAATTTACTTGAGAGATATTTTGTTAGAAAGGCAGACTCTTGGCAAAAAGAACATAGACGCCTTTCATACAATTTATTCATAAATCGATGCCTTAATTAAATGTGCATAACGACACACCGTCTCCGCGGCGTAGTGGGTAGAGTGCGACGCTCACACGCCGAATGGTCTAAGTTCGACTCCAAAGCTCAACACCAATTTTTGGAATTTTTCACGGCATCACCTCTTTCGAGCTGCTGACGATACTGAAAGAGTAATAACTGTCTAAGAAAGCTTCTCAAAACTCGCCTTTCGGAGTCAACAAAGAACTGTAGGTCTCTTCTACTCGTGAGAGAACAGTAGCGCAAGATAGGCCCTGGTACCCCTTTGGACTGTAGTGGTAACAATTATTATTAAAGACATAAGACCGATCGAATGTCACTTGATAACGAGATTGCGGATGAACTTAATAAAATACAAAACACTTCGATGAACTGGTTAAAATTTTAAAAGGTTCTCTAATGAAGTCATTATGATACACTGTTTGAAGAATGAGTGGCGACCGTGGCGTAGTGGGTAGAATGCGACGCTCACACACCGAAGGTTCGGGTTCGATCACCAGCTGAATACCTCGAATTTTTCGCGACAACCGCTCATTCGAGCTGCTAACACTGTCTAAGAAAAAGCTTCTCAAACTTCGCCGTTCGGAGTCGGCAAAACACTGTAGGGCCTTTCTACTCCTGACAGAAGAATAGGATGCACAAGACGAGAAGCTGATGAGGTAGCTTGGCCCTGATCCCTTTGTGGACCAGAGGTTGTGCGATTTCACATCTGCATTCTTCGCAAACAGAGTATTGTGACTTACGTCAGATCTGTGTATAAGACAATTTGAGTGAAAACCGGGAGAGTGTTTGAATCACGTCGTGGCCCTTGTCGGGACAGAGCACGTAACGGACAATGGAAACCATAAAAGTGCATGTGGTTCGAAAAAAGCGGAACTACAAGTTACTACAACCGTTAAGTAGGAATAGGGCAAATGTATCATAAGGGTGAAATAAATTGATAAGCATCCGTAACGCCATGTCTAGAGGCCAAATAGTTGGAGTACTTTTTGGTGGCTTTTGTTTTGCGACCAAAGGCATCTAGTTTGAAATATTCTTGAAATTTTAAAGGTGTTCGGTTTTGGTCCTGTTGGCATTGATGACATTTAGGGGTAGAATTCAACGATTAACTTTTCGGGCTAACGGTGGCATGCGTCTTCGGAGTTAAAGTAACTAGTCCCTGTAAAGCGTACGAACAGCACTGCTCCGGCCCGAAAAATCTTCGAAATCGAGCCATTGGGACAACGCAACAGAGGACAGCCTTGGCTGAGATAGCGCACACTAGTGGAGAAGAAGCTCAACCAACTTGGAGTGAGGAGTGCTGCATGGAGAGGCACGTTGTTCAAGACCCAAGTCCACGCCGAATTTTGGCGTCACACAAAGAAGCAGAAGATGCATGTAAGAACTTGCCTTAAAAAACAGTCTAAACGCGACAACGTCAACATGAGGTCCAGTACTAAATTGAAATATTAACAGCCATTTCTGGACTTTGCATGTTATACGCAAAAAAGTTTATTTTTAGTTAAGGTTGAGAATGGTGTATTGTATATTTGATTGGCCTGTGCTTGCCACAGTGTGATCAGTTTAGAAAGAGTTTGTTTTGTTCGTTAAGAAAGGTGTTCTTTGAAACCTCTTTATGGTTCAATATTTTCCAAATCAATGTAACCAATCTATTCACGTACATAAATTTTGTTAGGGTATTATCGCTACCGCTCATCATTTGTTTTTGCTTTAAAAAGTAAAAACCGAACACATATTACAGCAGCGATGTGGATTGTGGTTAGAAAGAAAAGTGAACGTGTTCACAAGTGCCACAGGGAGTGAACACCTCAATTAACTCTTATCCAGAACTGCGCCGCAAATGAAATCATCACTGAAATTAACTTCGATGTG
Source organism: Eristalinus aeneus (assembly GCA_955652365.1). NCBI lineage: Eukaryota > Metazoa > Arthropoda > Insecta > Diptera > Syrphidae > Eristalinus > Eristalinus aeneus. Next base: position 127,710,352 of record OY019130.1, on the reverse strand, counting down.
ACACATCAACACACCAACCAAAACATACGCCGTTTGTTCATTCGACACAAGCTAAGGGATAACTGTCAACGTGGAATATTGAGCACTAAAAATAAATCCTTCCACAAATATAATTGCTTTTCCTTTAAATGAAAAGGTAAACGTCGACACGTGTATTAGACTCGGTTGGAGACTGTTCATAAACAAGAGAGTATTTAACAATATCTATCAATTAGTCGGTGTCACAGAATTTAGCTCGAAGAGAACAATATTTGACATTTACGAGGAACAAAATTTAAGGTATTTAGACATCCGGTAAGTATAAAATGTGATAAGTTTCATTTCCATCAATTACCTTCCATCAGTGCTTGGCCGAATCATATTTCACAACACAGTGGGCTAAGCATAGATGACGAGCATGCATCTAGCACATGCTAAACTCATCCCAACAAAGATAAATAAGTAAACGAAAAATAACAAAACGTTCACTTGACTGCCGTATTACTCACACACAGTCAAGACGACTCGAAAAACGCCCTAGCAACTTGCAGATTCAACTCACTGCTAATTTCCAAGTGTCTAGTCGCGTGACGCACACGACTCACAGAACTGAAGTATTTTCGGCGTGTGTCAAATTTTGAAGATTAATCTCAAAATAAAACTGTCGCAAGCCAATAGGTGATAATACCCTATAATAACTCAGCGTTAATTATAAACTGCAGAGTTTGCCGAACCTATTCAAATCTTTTAGCATTTGTCAAAGAACAATCACATGTGTGCAGAAAGGCAAACAATATGAAGTGACTCAATGCTGGCAACAATCGATATTTTCAGGTCGTCGAAAAATGATGTTGCCTCACACTAAAACATTTTTGTGGTAAAGGAAGACGATCATAAAATACGAAATCCCGGTGGGATAGGCTTACATTTCGTGTTTGTAACAATTTATGATTAATTATAAAACAAACACACCTAGATGCCATCACCCGTTTGTGAGGGAGAACAGGGCAGCTGGTATGCCAGACGTGAGAACATGCCATCAATTGGGCACGTCAAATATGTTTGACGAAAAAAATGGTAACCGAACCTTAAAATGTCTTTAGCTTATTTGTACACGAAAGTATTCCAACGAAGTCAACCACTAAAATATTGAAATGGGAATGAAACGACGAATTCTTATTTATTGCCACAGCCGGGGTTGAAATTACACGCACATGTACAAAAAAAAAGGTGCGTCCAATACCTTTCCTTTGAACCTTTGAGCAGTCCTTTGATGCACTCAGTCGGGCACGAGGATTTTACTACAAGGTCAAGTGTTTGTAAGTTTAAATTGGTTTTGGCTTAGACGGACCCTCTCCAGTCGTGTGGATTGTTAGTTTTCTTTGGGTTAACAATCCTTCAACTTTCACGGATTTTAGCAATTTTTAGCAATTTTGAAAGGGTGCGTGTACTTTTTCCAATTCCTTTCCATTGAGCAGTTCTTTGATGCACTCAGTCGGGCACAAGGTCTATTGTTCGTGAGTTTAAGTTGACAGTCTTGGTTTAGAAGGACCCTCTCCAGTCCTGTAGATTGTTAGTTTTCTTTGCGTTAGCAGTCTTTCGCTGATTTTAGCTATTTTTGACTTGTCTGATTAGGTTGGGATTTTGAGATTTCGTCTGTCTACGTCGAAGATTTAAGTTGTAAGATCGATCCGATGACCACTACGAATGATTACATCCCTCTGAAGTTTCTGACAATAAAAATTGTCGGTGATGCAGTCCACAAAGGACCAGGCTTGCTCATCAACTACTCATGTTGTGCGTGCTACTGTTCTCTCACGAGTAGAAGGGACCTACAGTTTTTTGCCGACTTCGAACGGCGAGATTTGAGAAGCTTTCTTAGACAGACTCTTTGAGTTTTGTCAGCAGCTCGAAAGAGGTGGTGCCGTGAAAAATTCGAAAAATTGGTGTTGAGCTGGAAATGTAACCTACACCCTTCGGTGTGTGAGCGTCGCACTCTACCCACTACTCCACGGTTGCCACAATAATAATAATAATTGTTGGCGTTACAGTCCAAAGGGGACCAGGGCCTAGCTTGCTCATCAAATGCTCGAAGGGACCTACAGTTTTTTGCCGACTCCGAACGGCAAAGTTTGAGAAGCTTTCTTAGACAGTTATTACTCTTTGAGTGTTGTCAGCAGCTCGAAAGAGGTGGTGCCGTGAAAAATTCGTATGTGAGCTGGGAATCGAACCTACACCTTCAGCGTGTGAGCGTCGCACTGTACACACTACGCCACGGTGGCCACAATAATCACATTAAAAACAATAAACAACTTTCTTCTCTACAGTTTGCAGTCGACCTTGAAACAAACGGCCCTTGTAATACTGAGGGAACAATTGAAAAGGCAAGATTTTACTTTAGATTAGATTATTTAGATTTTACTCTTTTAAGAATTACTAGAATTCACAGACTGACGTGCCACAAAGCCTCTGTGGCTGCAGAGCATTTGATAAGAAAAATTCCTTTCACCACCAAAAGCGTGCGGAATTTTGAAAACGTATATTCTCCTTCTTTTTGTGGCGCTACAGTCTTGGCCTCAACCAACATGTCAGCACTTTCTTTCGCTAGCTGCCTTCGGTTGCGCACTCCAAGTTGGTTGAGGTCTTTCTCCACTTGTGTGCGCCACCTTAGTCTAGACCATCCTCTGTTGTAACGCAAACATCTTTTAAATTTTGATGAGGAATCGCTACGGAGGATTAACATTTAATTTAAAACGTGTTGCCAATTGTCAGTTGAGTGGTACTGGTTTTGCCCCTTCATCTCGATTGGTGTTAAATGCTTATAATGCGATAAGATAATAGAATGAAAGTATTCTTAAGTGGCCGAGTTCATAAAACAGCAAAGATCGAAGCGAGGGGGAAAATCAATAATCTCCCATATCTTGGTATGGGGATTCATTTTTTGAGAGAAGTCATGTGAACAATTTGTCGTAAACAACGTGCGAGTAGCTTCTCTATACTCTACCGCCCAGTTCACATTTCATCCTCCCAAAATAAAGAAAAAATAAAGTCAAGCAAATTGTTTCAACTATATTTAAAGAGGTCTACTTACACATCTCATTTACCAACATTTGCTGCAACCTTTTTAAGCCGATAAGTGCATTTAAAAATAATTATGGGTTTTCCCATAAAACAAAAAGTCAAAAAAAATCAATAGAGAACTACAATTAGCGGTTATTTCCAACCACGTGCTCTAAACATTTGAAAAGATTCACTACTGACAACACATGTGCAGGTTGTATAAAAAAAGCCGTGCATTTCACGTGTCGCAGAGCTTTGAGAACTCATTAAGTCAGGTGTACGATTGATTGTTGTTTCATCATCAGTTCTACATAAACTTATGCGCATACGTGGGGATGTACGTGTCTACTTTCAATTTTAACATTGTTCCACGGCAAGCATGCATTCTTGCAATGTTCTTATCGAAGTTTGTACCGAGTACAGTGTGTCATGATCTTGCGAAACATAAATGCCAGAGGTGCTCTCACATACCTTCACACAACCAGATTTTGCAGTGCAATGAAAAGAGGGTTTGAATAATTTTGTATTGAAATCGAAGCGATTCATTCTGACATTGAGTCAGAAAAGAAAACCCTGCCTTTTTTTGTATCGGTGAAAATTGATTGGTTATTGCAACAGTGAGGTTTACAAGTTCACATTTCGCAACACAAAGGTATTCATTATTAGAATCGAAACCAGAACATATTATTAGAAGTCTGACTCTTTTGAAGCAGCAGAATTCAGGGTCGGTGACCGAAGTAGGAACCTCAGTCTGAAGTTCATCAATTCTGCATTGCCCTGCAGCGTTTTTCGGACAAAGACCAATTGAGACGAAATGGGAAATCTTTTGGCGAATAACATAATATTTATTTATTTATTTTTTTTGCAGCCAAATTGTTGAACAAGATTAAGGACTAGAGTATACAAGGGCACCAGGTACCAGTCTCCAACAATTCCTTATTGTTATTTTTCGCTCAACAGTGGAAGGTTCCTGCCGACTGTGAACTGCAAAAAAACTTCTTCATGGACAGTCCATTTTGAATTCTGTGAACAACTGGAAAGAAGATTCGAGACATATTGCAAGAATTGCAAGAGTCGAACCTGGGACCATCGGTGATAGCCACAGAGCTAGTTTAAAATATGTTTTGTTATAACTAGCGCGCACTAAAAGGGTTATTAATTGCCTTAAGGGACCGGGATTAGGCCACAGCACAGGGTAAAGGTACAGAGGTAGAAAGACAAAGAGGAGATGCAGGTGCACATAGTTTTTCAATGCTTATGGATTGTAAAGAGGAGGGAAAGTTGAGCTAGAAAGAGTATTCCACATTCGTGTGATGTGAGTTTCTTAACTAAAATGTAGGTCCATACGAAAGCTGAAGTGTGAACGAGTGGGCGTTCCTAACGAGGCGAATATTGTGGGTAAATTCTTAAAGGAGAAGAATGCAGCTGACTAATTCATTGGATAATTTCGTGGTGAAGTTATAAAGGCGCAATATTACGTCGATGTTTGAGCAAGTCAATTTATTTCGCAGCATTATTATTCCCAATAAGTTTTATCACTCGCTCTTAGATTTTTGTAGAAGGTGCAGGCAGATCATTGGAGCTCCTGACCAGAAGCGAGCGCTAAACTTAGGCTTAAGGTTTTATTAAGTATTACAAACTTATGTTGAGTATTGCATCTGTCTCCTAATGTAAAGAGGGCATTTTATAGTAAGGAAAATCGCGCCAACACATAAATGTTGTCAATGTTCCAGCAGGCCCTTAAGGGATTGAGGACTTACCTCCTTCGGAAGCAATGGTGATTTTGATGCTCAAGAACACTCAACTCTAATTTTCCACTCTCTTGAATGAAGCCCTTTCATAAACAATTAGTACTCTTGAGTGAAGGCAACTCGGACAAGACAGGACTTAAAAAATAGACAATAAGTCCATTCATCGATCCTTGAAATTAATAAAATTAATTTGTTGTCGCCACAAACGTTCCATTATTTCGTTAAAGAGGTTTGTCATTAATTTACACTTAACACATGAACTTTATGAAAGTTGTAATTATATGAATACAGACTATCATTTGCGCTAAGGAACCTAAATGTGAACATCATAAATTCATTTTAGTCAGCTAAATACAAACACATGCTTTTTTATGCCTGAAAAGCATTCATCTCGTTTGTGAACATTTTGTGACCATTTCTTTTCAAGAATGTGAAGAAGACAGACGTCATATGTCGCAAGGAGAGGCTTCTTATGACAAAAAAGACCTGTCAACGGCACGGATGAAGGTATCGTGAGGTTGAAGGTTGATTGCAAAATTTTCAACAACAGCGATAGCTGCATTTGGCACTTACAATTGCACTTACATTGTGCACTTTTAGGGCACTTACATTCACTTTATTTAACCGTTTGAAATGCGCGGTGTGAGATTTATGAAAGCTTTACCTGTACAGATGTAGAGCTACAAAACTACTTAAAAAAACAGTACATTTACAACGCGACGATTCTCAACTCTGTTTCTAACGCAGTTTTAAAATAATGGTCCCTAGACTTTGAATGATCAGGTCTACAGGAAAAAACATATTCTTCGGACTGAAGCGCCGTTCAAGAAACAACAAAATTTCCAATTGCAAGGATTTGGTTTTGTTATTTTTTGTGTACTACGAAATTCAAAAACAGTTTTTTAGTCTCTCTGTCATGAGGGGTGAAATCACATCACCCCAACATCAGTTTAAAGTAATTGTACAGTGAAAAGTCTACACTCTACAACTGCAGAACTTAACCTAAAAAAAATAATTTGAGGTTATCAACCAAATAATTAAACTAGAAGGATTAAATACTTCAACTTCATTCAACTATCCAATGCCGATCGAAATTTATTCTGATTGTTGAGATTATCAAAATGACGTGACATTTATTGAAATTTATAAAAATGAAAAATCCCAATGAGCTGAACAAAATTTATGCAATCGATCAGTCATCATAAATGTCACAATAAACACCAACTACGTGAAGGCACAACATGTGTCAATTGATAAATCCGGCACAAAAACGTCGATAAAAAATAAAACGAAGACAAATGAAATGTGCTCGTCGTTCAAGTGATGCGAATCCATCAGTTAAAAGATACTCCTATCAACTGAATTGCCCACTTTCACAAACTCAAACATTATTGACATCATTATGTATCAAAATGAAACAACTTTTCAGTAAATTACAAATCTTATCTCAGCGAAACTGAAGTACTGAAGTCGACGGCAAAGAGCTCCTGATATCATATCTGATTTTCAATTCAATTATCATTTTAAATCATAATCAAGGAAATAACAAATTTGTGCAAACAACCAAACATTTAACGTGAGATTAACACACAAGACAAAACCACTGCAGTATAATCTCATTTGTCGGCTGCAATTACATAACCGGTTTCATTCGTGTGTGACTTAAGTGTGCGCATATTCCCTAAACTAATTTGCAATCATTCATAACGTGTATATTTACGATATTTTCTCATACAAAATGCAGCAATAAACGTTAGACGACAATCAAATGGAATAGTAAAACGTTTACTGCAGATCTACGTCGACCAAGCTAGAAACTCGTGTGTCGGTGGTTTGCAATTTTGTGCTAAACGAAAGGTTGAACGTTTATTTGTTTACACAAGGCTTTGTTGCTGTAACGTTGCAGTCAATGAAATTCGGTTGTATATATTTGAAGGGAAATTGTATATTGAGCTTTTACGATTTGATTTGATAAAGGCTCCGATACGAACGAACAAAAGGAAAAAATCGTTGACCGATACTGATTGGTGTTCCGATAGCGGGAATGAATAATTTATTAGCAAACTGTAGTCCAAGCCACGTCGCAGATAGACATCGAAATTGTAGATTGCGGTACACTATATTTTAAAACATAAATATCACTCCAACAGCTGATTTATAGTTTCAAAGAAATTTATAAGGTTTCAAAATAATGCCACTAAAAATGACAGAAGAGATGTGTACCCGTGTTACGTCTCAATAAACATTATTCATTTCAAGTGTTAAGAGGACCAATAAAATAGCGCTGTTTCCAAATCAGTTTACAGATCGAAAGAAATACCCCGCCCAATGGCAATTCTGATTCGCGAAGACAAATTGTATAAATAAAACTTGAAAGCAACGATAGATGTCAGCACGCACCGGCACCTGTCAGTATCTCTCAGCACTGGAGCTTTTAAAAGTTAAACAAAGCTGCTCAACGACAGACATGAAAATTCTGAGAGAGGGTGAGCGAGAGAATTGTGATGGGGTACAAAAGTTTATTCCACCAGAAAGAGAGGGAAACCACATTCTGTTTGCAATACTGGATTATACAATTAACAACGTGCTCTTGAGGACTCTAATTTCTGTGAAGTTCATTTCGAGATGATCGACGTTTTGAATATTAAAAACACAAACAGCGAGATTTAATTTATCGATTCTTTTAAATAATGAATCATTCACACTGAGAGCTGTGATGTTAATTTATCCACAGCCTCATGTGGAATTTTTAAGATGCAAAACGTGAAGGTTTATTTTTGTATGGCAAACTGGAATGATTATCTTTTGATGTGGATCTACAATGTTTCGTATTCTGTGTTCCAATGAGGCACAAAGTTGGATAAGATTTGACCTGTAATTTGCCTGCGCAAAAATTCAGCAGGTAGCAGGCTCTTGCATGAGAATTTTAATTAAGAACAGTACGAGGGCATTGCTTTGAACCTTGAGGACAAGAAGGGAGACGTCGCACAATGGAGGGGAAGAGGACAAAATGTGTGTACATACAGGTATGATAATATTTATATATTAGCGAGTGTAGGACAATAGTCGCCGCACTGGTGATACATCACTAAATGCCCCAGCATTGCATCAATGTCAATTGTATCTCGTTTCTGACGATGTACGACTTAGTCAAACCTCAACTCAACATATACGTCTTTGGAATTCCCTTAATTGAAACCAGAATGAGTTACGTAAAGTAACTTTTAGTAAGAAGAATGATTAAAACGTGGTATGAGTCAAATAGTCACAGACAGGCTGAGGTCTCTAAGAACTACAAAGATCAGAAAGAAATGGAGACTGCCCTCTCCATATGTCACTCGGAGAACAAAGAGGACACTGGGTAAACATAGGTGTTAGTTTTTGTGAACAGCTCCAACTGCTTCACAACACAAGCGGTTTAAGTTTTTGCAGCCTAGGAGTCTGGGAAAATGTCTAATTTGAATAAAACAATCGATCTGCCTAAATGCTGACAAAGTACAAATCCTAATTTGGAAAACAGAGCAATAAAATATATGTAAGTGTCTACGGAGAGGTCGTCGGATGAGTCTTTTACTTGTCGAGATGGCGAGAGTTTACATTAGAAACATTGTTTTAAAGTACTTCTGCTTGCAGGTGCTTTCTGCCTCCCATCTGTGCTAGGTTTCCTGTTGCCGATTTTTAATTTAGTTAAGGTACAACCTTCAAAAATATTTAAAAACTAACCTTGCGGGAAAGAAAAAAATATCAACACATTTTGTAAATATAGTTATAGTCTAAACCTATGTCAATGCTTCAAATTTGTTACCTAATCGTGAACATTTTTTCAAAATTCGTAAAATCGCAACCATGTTTTTCAAAATCGAAGTGTACATATGCACATGTTTTGTATTCAAAAAGCAAAAACCAAATCAGAAACGCATCTTTTCTCAGGTAAACAACTATCATGGAAATGTTAAAACGTCATACAAAAGGTTCGTTCGATTTTCTGGTACACTCTCTTTTGAGACAACACTCTTCATTAGATCTAAACATATTTGAAAAGCTTCATTTGAGGTCGAAAATAAAATAAGGTTTCGTAAAAGAACAGTAGAACGCACATGATGAACGTATATTGAAGAAACTAGACCAATTTCCCTTATGGTATGAAGAAACATTTTATATTTGTTGTTTCAACCTCAATTTAGGATTTCGAAAATATAATAATTGGGTGGCACTACAGTCCGCAGGAGGAACAACGCCTAGCTTGCTTACTAACTACTCGTGCTGAGCACACTACTATTCTCTCACGAATAGAAGGGACCAACAGTTTTTTGCCGGTGAAGTTTGAGAAGCTTTTTCTTAGATAGTTGTTACTGTTTTATGAGTGTTGTCAACAATTCGAAAGTGAGCGTCGCACACTGCACACTATGACACGGCGGCCACATCTTTTCGTTTCGATACTCTGTTTTAAAAAGGAACATACATTCATATGGAGGCAACATGTCCCCCGCAGTAACTCCATAGGAAAGAGGGTTAAGAATGTTGAATGTCTCACTTCTGTTTTTCTACGAGCTACGACTGACCACCCAATGATATTGAAAATGTACAGAAAAGATAACTACCACCAAATTCAGCAGTTTTCGTTCACCCCCAACCTCACAGCATTGCGGGAATGATTTTGGTTTTGGAACAACTATTGTAGATACGAAAGACCCTTGTTTTAAATAAGTTTAAAGGATCCTAAAGTCTTTGAATTAAATTTGTACACTCTTGAAGTGAGTTTTTTTTTTATATTCTAAAGTAAAGAAATAAATATCATTTACTATTCATGCACATCTCGATTAATTCCACAGAGCACCTGTAACGGTCAAGACCATAAAATGAAATGTCTCTTGTTTGCACGTATTATTTGATATTTTATGTTAAAGTCAGTATTTTTCGAGTAAAAAATAAATTTTCGTCGCTTGGCCTCTGGGGTAAAAATACGTGCTCTTACCCAATCCAAGTCACACAAACTATTAGTCATCCATCACTTATCATCAGCAAACATCACAATAACGCCCTTCGGACAGGCGACGAAAAAAGTAAACACATTATGTAACGTCCCTACAAAGGTTAACTGCCATAACTTTTGCCAAGATTTGACAAGCATTCTGACAGCACCAGTCATTAGGATGGGAGGAGGAGACACAGTTCCTTGGAATTACGTAATTCGATTCAATGTACCGCGAAGGAATTTAGGATGAAGGCCACAGGTGACAGCAGAAGAAAATTTGAAAATCAAATACATTCAAAAACGGTTAAAGAGCAGTTCCGCTTTCAATTTATCAAAAAAAGAAAAAAAGTTGATTAGGAAACTGCCTAAATTAATGCCCAATGCCAAGGAGATTTACTACAGATGCCCGCACCGAAACAAACAATGGTCACTCGTTTCGCTTTGATCGTGTGTTCGTCTCAAGGCGAATCTAATTATGTAAGCGCCACTCTATATGCACAAACGTATACATATGCCCAGAGAACAATTCTTGTCGAACCCTCTGCTGGTTTGTGGCTAATTTATGCACATCCCAGAACAGACGAACGGTCAACAGCAAAATACGAAAGAGAAATGGGAAAAAAAGCACTAAGCAGACCGGTTTGGATTCATCAAAATATCGTTTTTTTTCTGGCAATTAGACTTCTGATTAGGTCTGCCGCATACATTTGCCCATTACTATGCACGGTGCCTGTATAATTGCGTTTGATTCCGGGGAGTTAAGTATATTTTTATGCTTGCAGGTACTTTCGAGATAAATCGATTTTGTTGAAGTGCTCCATCGGGTGTTTCACCTTCCAAGCAACGCCGGTTTTTTCCCTCTTTTCACTTCAATTTCTTCGAAAGATATAACAACAATAGTTGAAAATTGAGTGAAGAGTGTTCAATTAACAAGATTGTTTTCGATATTCAGCTGGGCAAACCGGTTTTCAAGAAAACTTTGCTTCAAACGTAAATTGTGCTCGATTGTATGTAGAAATCCGAGATTGCATTTAAGACGGTTGAGGTTTTCCGAAATTTAAGAATCAATTCATTTCATTTGTAAGTGTTTCCATGGCTATACGTTGGCCACAGCAGATGGGAAGAACCGATTGCCAGACACACTTTTCGATGGCATATCTTATAATTGTGTGACCCAAAAACCTATGCAGAGCGATACACACATTAATTTGTGTAATTATTCACTTATATCTTACTGACATGTCCCTGTTTTAGACGTGTGTTGAATGCAGGGACAACTTCTCCAAGCATAACCACTGATGACTATTGACGGATAAACCGTGTCACAGAGTGCCTCAAGCAATTGTGGATTCTTGATTTATTGATCATGTGCGCCGCACATCAAGTGGAAAAATCAATACAGTTAAAATTTCAGAGGTTTCGATTGAATTTTCACACACAAACTATTCAATGCTTGCTTCACAGCCTACAGGCCGAACAGTGCAGTTGAATCTGCAATGAGTGTAAGGCACTGCAGTGTTTAATTAACTGTATTTATCGATGAGCCATGGATGAAAATCAGCTCTAAAAGGGCGTCGCCGTTTAACTCCCAGTTCTAGATTGAGGTGGTTGTTAGAGAAAAACACTTTATATCACATTCCTGCACACATTTCATCAGTTGATTTGATTGCACTATAACTACTGAACTTAGTTACTATAAAATAAGGTTTATTGATTTATTGCACTATTAATAATCAATTAGAAATCGTGACTTACCTCGTATTCTGACCTTAACGCCATATTCCAAAAACTCAAATGCCAACTACAACAACTATTCCTGTCGGTTGTTTTTTTGGAGTTTCTTTTTTTCTCCTCTTCGGGTATTTCAGGCTGCCAACCTGGCGGGGAAGAACTTCACTGAGGTAGACGTCAAATTTGTCACAGTCGACTGGAGTTCTTATTTTGAAAGTTCACGTACAGATGGCCAATGATTTTACAGTAGACTCCCTATTTAAGGTACATTCACTGTGGTTTGCAATATGAAACAGTAGTTTTTTCATCTTTTTGTGATTTGCATATAACACTGAATGAGTGAATTGAAATTTAACATTTATATATATTTCGGCTACATGCAGTGGGTGTTATTTCACTTTTAATGGCAAATGGTTTGTTCAACTATTATAGAAAATTGTGAAAACAGAAGCGGCCAACATATTAGAAATCAATTTACATGAATAAGTAATAATTTTTTACTTTTTATGAATATGGTCATTTAGAATGATGGTTTCGTTTTACGACTTGTTTAACGACAAGTTGAAGAGATTACATCAATAATTTAGTTTCTGATTAGGTATTTAAGGAATGGTGATGCGAACGCTTGATACTTGTGTGAAAAGGCTTAATTTTATGAATAAAATACTAGTTTTTGTGCTTGAAGTTAATGGAAATTACACACAAGGGTATAATTTTTTAAAAGAGTTTTTTTTTTTTGAAGCAGAGAAGGAAGTACTCTCTTCCAGTTCATCACACAATCCAAAAAATAACAAAATTGTTTGTCCATCCTTCAATTAATATAGCCATAACTGCACAAATGCACAAAGGTTTTGAACATAACAATTTTCCTTTCTCTTTATATCCGTTTACACATGATATAAAATTTAAGAATGTCATGCAAAACATACTTGAAGTGATTATGATAATTGTAAAACTCACTTGACTGCTTTGTGGCTATATTCTGATATACCGATACTCCCATTATACTTTCTTGATTGATAAATTGTTCTACTCTCTTTAGCCTTGAATTTTATCGAAATTTGATCGAATATAATATTTTTGGGGTGTTTGAAGTTTGATCTGAAAACTGAGCAACAACACCTGAAAAACGGACGTTTACCGAAATACCAGTTTTTAACGTTAACTAAGTCCGCATCATTATTTTGATTACAATATAGGCCAATATATATCTATTGGGTAACAGAAATTCGTAGATGAGTAGTTTGGGTAACAATCTCTCTTATAGAGAGTAACTCTACCGAAACTTGTGAAACGACTTTTCGTAGAAATTCGTAAACAGCTATCTGATATATGAAATGTCAGAGGTTATTTTTAGTTTTTATTTGACAGCCATCTGTTGCCCACAGATTTTTCTTCGGCAGAAATTCGAAGGAAGGGGAAATATTTCACTCTCTCTTCTACGAAACAATTAGCAAATGGAATGCCTTTTGAGAGTTTTTCGTAGGTATTCGTAGCAAATTCGAGCAATTGGAACAGACCTAGTGTTTTCAGAAAGCACAAGAGATCCGGTTGACTAGCTGTCGTTCTCCTATTGGTTGTTACTTCATCAGTTAAATAATTTTGAAGTGTGTGTGAGAGTTTGTTAAAGTGTATACAGATGTTAGGTGTGTTCCAGTACCTTCTGTACCAAATTCTGCAATCTGTCATTTGTTAAGAAGTGGGGGTAAATCTCGTTCAGAAAGAGGTAAAGAACGGGAACGCATCTAAACCAAATGTGTAAGAAGTGTCATTTAGAAATGTCCAATTCACTTATTCGATACAGAAAACAAAAACAACAACAAAATTTGAGACGCATGCGCAAAGATAAAGGATCAACACTTATTTCTGTTACACAACAATTAATTTGACAGAAAATCAAGAACCTACCCACAAACATTTTCGGTATACGGGAACAGACTTTGTGTAAGTTTGTGTTAGTTTGTGTTGTTTTGTGTTGTTTGTTTCGGGTACGGGAACACACCTCATCAATATTGAATATCCTTTAATCTTTCGCTTAGATTCCTAACTCTAAACAAACAAGCTCACATATCAGTTATTGCTGGTGCGCGTATTAAATATCCCAGGACCGAGTCCAGAATTTTTCTTGTCTTTGAATTCGTGACAACGCAACAGAGGAAGACCTAGAATAAAGTGGCGCACACAAATGGAGAAGGACCTCAACCAACTTGGAGTGCGCAACTGAAGACAGCTGGCGAAAGATCGTGCTGGCCGGAGAGGCATGTTGGTTGAGGCCCAGGTCCACTTCGGACTGTAGCGCCACAAGAAGAAGAAAAGTCCAGAATCAAATAATTCGTATTCTCTCATGGCATTTGCTCTTTTAAGTTGTTGGTAGCCTTGTACCTGAATAGTTTCACATTTCGCAGTTCGAGGTTGTCAATCGTCTGTGGGTTCCTTCTAACAGTGAGAGAACAATAGCACGCTTCTGCAGAACACCGAAAAAAAAATTTCATCATCGACATTTAGTTTTCTTTCAGCATTGTCCGCACTCAAAGAAGTGGTTCCGCGAAAAAATGGGAAGTATTCAGTCCTGAAATCGAACCTGGAACATTTGACATGTAAGTGTCGCACTTCACGGCGGGTTAATAGCAGAAAGCAATGTTGCTTAATAACGAACGTCTGCCCTTATGATCATACAGAGCAAGTACTTATTACACGTGCATGATTAATTCTAATTTGATTCTCGTAAGTTCTTTTACAAGTTGGAACAGAGAAACTTTAAACAACGTGATCACCTGCACGTGCGTGCTTCAATTGCGATGCTTTGCAAGATTCCACTTGTTTTTCTTTGTTGAAAAGGGCAAAAAGTCATTTCTACGTCATTTAAAATCCTTGAAAGTTCGAACCGAAGTGGATTATCTGGGTGAACATCCCATCTACTCAAATGCCTCGCCTTCTAAATGGTTTTGCATACTTAAACCAATCAATTAAGCGTCAAAAGTGAGTAAACAAATACCTGATTACTGTATAAAGATGGAAATTGGGTCAAAACAACAACAAAACTCAAATTTCATTGATACAAAAAAACAGCTTTATTCAATGTGATCAATTATTCAAGAAATAAAGTACGGTAAAAACAAAAACAAATACATTTTTTTAATGAAGATTATAACTACTTCATATATTACGAGTCAAAAGTGAGTAAACAGTATACATTTCTATCAACAAATGTACTTATTTATTGCTTAAACAATTAAATTTAGTACTTTAAATTTAGTCCTCCTTAAGACTTTATTACTTCCTCGAGTCTACGTGGTATAGACATTACCAGTTTATTGGTAACATCGGGGGAAATTTTTGACCATTCTTCTGTTATAGCTTTTTTCAGGTCTTCCTTGTTGTTAATAGTACTCTGTCGAATTCTTCTATCCAAATGCTCCCATAAGTGTTCTATTGGGTTAAGATCCGGTGATTGCGGGGGATGATCAAGCTGTTTTGGGGTCCTATAAAGCAACCATTCCTTAACAAGACGTGAGGTATGCTTAGGATCTTTGCTTTACTGAAAGAGAAAGAGAAAGAGGCATTTGACAGGGTCTGGCACCAGGCTCTCTTGTCGAAAATGCGTGCTTTTGGAATCGATGAGTCTCTTCTTCAATGGATTAGAAATTACCTTTCGAATCGTTCAATACAAGTCGTTTTGGATGGATTCAAGTCTGATATCCACTATATTAATGCTGGTGTTCCGCAGGGCTCTGTTTTGTCTCCGACACTCTTTCTCATTTTTATAAATGATCTCTTGTCTGCTACTTCTAATCATATTCATTCCTTCGCTGATGACAGTACCCTCAGCTTTTCATATTCGTTCCTTGGTCCACGTCCCTCCATTTCGGCCATAGACTCGGAACGGGAGCATATGTTAATAATAATAATTGTTGGCGCTACAGTCCAAAGGGGGACCAGGGAATAGCTTGCTCATCAACTACTCGTGTTGTGCGCGCCATTGTTCTCTCACGAGTAGAGCGTTTGTTAAGCACATTAAATTCCGATCTTGACAGCATAATCGATTGGGGATATAAGAACAGAGTCGAATTTAATGCTTCAAAAACCCAGTGCTGTCTACTGTCGTTAAAGCGATCACAAAATAATCAGCCGTTATCCATGAACGGCACTTGACTTGTTGAAACCGAAAGACTTTCCATCTTCGGTATGTGTATCAACCCAACAATTAGTTGGAACGATCACATATTTGAGGTCGCCAAAAATGCTGCGAAATGTCTAGGCTTTCTTAGACGATGCAAGAAGTACTTCACCCCCTCTGATCTGGCTACAATATACAAGGCCTACATACGCCCAAAACTTGAGTATAACGCTCCTATTTGGTCAGGTGCTTCTAAGACCTCCCTGCACCTGCTGGATAGAATTCAAAAGCGAGCGATAAAACTCATAGGTGACAGTAATATTGCGAAGTCGATAGAGTCGTTAGAACACCGACGTAATGTCGCGTCGTTGTCACTCTTTTATCGCTATTTTAACAAGAAATGATCAATTCGGCAGTTGCATTTATCCCCTCAAGAATTCACCCGCAATACACGCCTCGCAAGGAATGCCCATCAATTCACCCTCAAGCCCTCTTTCGGACGTACAGTCAAATTCAGAGACTCGTTCTTTAGCCGCACTACACGAATCTGGAACGCACTTCCCAGCTCGATTTTTCCTCCTCATTACAATCCACAGGCATTTAAAACCAATGTGCAACGGTACCTCCTCTTCCGCTTTTCCTCTATACCTTCGGCATGTGCTGTGACTTGATGCGGTCACTTCGTCAATTATAAAAAAAGAAAAAAAAACGTACCCATTTAGCCAAAAATGAGCTTCGTTTATTTTTGACCATAAAATGGAAGAAGCACGCGATGAACTTTCTTAACAGAGCACACATTTTGATAATAAAGTTCAATAATTTGCAAGTGCTGTTCTTTTGTAAGACGATCCACAGTTAAATTATAGACCAAACTGAAGATATTTGACCGCGAAACAAAACACGAAACGTGCTTCAGCAGTTTAAACCAGTATTGCCAAAAAGATAATAGCTAAAACATCACCCTCTACAAAGAGAAAATCTTGTCTATTGTGGTTTTAGTTAGCCTCGAAACCACAATAATAAGAAACTCTCAGGTTGTTGACAAACGGCTCAGTGGCACTCACAGTACAGCAAACAATCATTCAAATATTGTAAACGTCAATGAGACTCCACTCCGGCACAGGCACCGGACAAACGACACTTAGACTCTCATCACTTTGCATCACCTCTCCGACCATATCTTACAGACGAGCTGGTGCATGTGTTCAGCCAAAGCTGTTTAATTTCGTCTGCGAAAGTTCGTCGGGATTCACGGATCTCAAATAGGTCTTCCTCCAAAAAAAGTGGAACTCTGTGAAAATTTCCGGTTATTTGTCAACAATTGTCATATCACACCGCATCTTATTTCTTAACATTCAGAACAAGTATCACCAGTTATCACTCGAAAAGTCATCTTCCGGGTGTCGCTTTCCGTACACATTTATATTCAAGTCACATTTTATATTCAAGCTTTGATCAGATGTTTCTTTTTCCACTAGAACTATTTACTTCTGAATGGGAACACTATTTACTTCACAATTAGTGAAGTAAAGTGACATAACTTCCGTAAGTAATTCCGCCCACATTGATCATTCTACACACAATGCTTGGCATTCATTGCGCGTTCATTAAAACAACTTCAAGTGACAACTACAACTGTTCTGGAAACAAGTTAGCTCATGCAATTGCATCTAACATTGGACTAGGAGATCTTCGAGCCTTTAAGTCTTCACTAGTGAAGTCACTCGTTAGAGGTCTTAACCTTATTCTATGCAACGGTAATTAAAATGCACAGCCTGTGGTGAGCGCGGTGTACGGGTTTTAATTAGCGCTGCATTTAGATGAGTAAAATATTTAATTTACCGGTCAGCTTTCAGTAAGAACCAAGCAATTCTGCGTCTGCCTGTGACGCACCCAAAAGAAATTTAGAAAGCCAAGTCTCAGGTGACGCGTTTTACCCGATATTAACTTGAGCATGCTTCTCACGATCGGCCTCACTGCTTTGGATAGTAATTAGTAGGAGATAGTAATACGCGTGTGTGTCTGTTCAGTTTTAGAATCACTTGCTTTGTGTCAACAGCGACAGCTTTATTAAACGCTAGACTCATTTTAACCAGTGAAGCTCTGTTTTTTCAGGTATTATGTGTGAAATTGTATTTTGTCGGAGTATCCTCTAAGCTACAGTAGCATCGAAGTCATTTGCATTTTATTCGGAGCCATAAATTTTTTTTGTGTCCCAGGTTAAGCAGCTATCAAACGTTACCCATGCTGGATTAAATATTATGCAAGTTTTCAAGTAGCAGCACAACCTATGTCCCATGCTGTCAACCGTGACAGCACGGTTTCTGCCAGCTGTGTCTGGTTTTCTATGCATTGTTGCCGTTTTAAATTGTACTCATTTCAGCTGTCATATCAAAGCTCTTCGTTCTCCTTTTTTCATGCACCAGCAATCTCGGTGGCGTGTCATTAAACTTATTGGGTTAAGGTGCATCGTTTTTTGCAATTAATGGAAATGAAAAGTCAAAAAAATGAAAACAATGAAGACATATGTATAAAGAGCGAAAAAAGGGTGTAAAAAAGGTAGGAACCACTATCACTTCTGCTTATGCCGATGGCCGCCGTGACTTAGTGGGTAGAGTGCGACGCTCACACTCCAAAGGTCTAAGTTCAATTCCCAGCTCAACACGAATTTTTCGAATTTTCCACGGCACCACCTCTTTCGAGCTGCTGACAACACTCAAAGAGTAATAACTGTCTAAGAAAGCTTCTCAAACTTCGCCGTTCGGAGTCGGAAAAAAACTGTAGGTCCCTTCTACTCGTGAGAGAACAGTATCGCGCACAACACGAATAGTTGATGAGCAAGCTAGGCCCTGGTCCCCCTGTTGACTGTCGCGCCAACAATTATTATTATTATATCGATGACATAGCAATAGTGGTGAAACACCAATACTTTCATTCAGCTGAGCAAATAATGCAGGACGAGTTCAATGCTGTATCCGAATGGTTGCATGACCTAGTTATAAATGCGACGAAAACAAAAGCGATGCACATTCGCTTTCCATCAACACCTACAGAGGTCTTCCAAATTTTTCATCGACTTGGCCGCTGCTCGGAATCAACCGACAGCAACAAAATCGATGTTGTCAGAAGTATCAAGTATCAAGTATATCTAGGAATTAACATCTGTAGAATTAAAAAAAAGCGAAAATGTGCTACTCGCGCTAACTAACCCTGTGTGGTTAGACATTCATTCAAGTGTTTGTGTGCCGCTTTAAATGCATATAATACTGGTCACCCGATTGTCCCGCTTACCTCGGTCTATTTAAGTCAGTGCGAACTAGATTACGGGAGAAGAATAAAAGTGTACAGTCACAGGAATCGTTGTTTTATTTTTCCCCTCTAAACCCTCCAACACACCGACGAGAACTTTCTTTGGCATGAACACATCAACATACTGCGACTGCAACTTAAGACCACCGTCTTCGCAATGAAGTATCTTAAGCGTTACACAAACGTAACAGTGCTTAAGCAGGTCTATTACTCCTAAGCAGAATCACGCATCAGATACGGCATTCTCGCATTGGGAAACGCTTCAAAATCCCATCTGGATAATATATCTAGCACACAACATCGCCTTCTAAAAATTGCTACACTCTTAATTCAACTTCTCAAATTCTAGAAGTCAAAGCTATTTTCCAGGTGATAATACTGTTACAGTACAGTTCACGGTTCCAACAACCATTAAGTCACAGGGTTAACACCAGAAGACCAAGGGATGCTTGATGCTCCGAGACCATTCAACTTATTCGGAGAGTTCTTACGTTGCACCGTCCCCAAACTTACGAATTCGCTACCACAATATCTCAAAATAATTCCCAATTTCAAAAACCGAAAAAAGAGCTTAAAAAATGTTTAATGGGAATCCATAACATACGAGTATTATATCATAAATTCTTTGGTTCATAAATTGAAGGTTGTCAAATATCCCTCCCGCCTTTTTATCTTTTGAATTTTACGGCTGTGTACAAAGCGATACAGAGCTCGTATCTGGCAATACACTTAGCTTTGCAGGTATACTATTGCAATGTACTACTACTATTGTATCAATAAAAACTTACTCACTTACTTAGGTACTATTTAAACTGTGGAGATGTTCGACTTACTATACTGTAAGTCATAAATTGCAATTCAAAGCGGTAACCTTTAATTGATGGAGATTCTTCGTCTTTGAAAGATAAATCAGCAAGGACTTACATAAAATCTACTTACTTACTACATGAATTAGGAAAAGGTGGGGCGGCGGAAAAAGAAGCCTTATGTGCACAAGCGTCGCTTAGATTGGGGTGTGGCGGCTTATCAGTACACTCGTGAGAGCCAACAAAAAAGTCCTGAAATTCTTACTTATTCTTACTCGTTATGAAGTCATTTCATTTTCGGTGGTGCTCTAGAAAGACCTTAACATCGGTTGAGATCCTACCTAGGCCTGGGTGTAGATTCCGTGAGCGTCTGATTTATGTTCGACAAGATAGTCGGAGAACTTAAATTCTGCGATCGCACAGTGACTTTGAATCTAAGGTATATATAAGTCACAGTTTTGATTGTTTAGTCTGCTGGGGTGGATTTACTTCCCACTAAGTGCCGAGCTACATCGAAACTAAAGACACAGCAGAGGTGCCAACAAGCACTTTCTCATAACAAAGTAGATTACAAGACTTCTTTTAATACTGCGGGTAACCAGGAAATATTTGGTCGCCTTGGCGCAGTGGGTAGTGTGCGACGCTCAAATGCAGAAGGTCTAGGTTCAATTCCCAGCTCAACACCCCGAATTTTTCACCTCTTTCAAGCTGCTGACAACACTTAAAGAAACAACTTCTCAAACTTCGCTGTTCAGAGTCGGCAAAAAACTTTAGGTCCCTTCCACACGTAAGAGGGCAGTAGCGCACACAACACGAGTAGTTGACGAGCAAGCTAGGCGCTGTTCCCCTGTGGACTGTCGCCGTCCAATTATTATTATTAAGTGCTAACTTAAGACACAGCAGAGGTTCCAACAAGGACTTTCTCACAACAAAGTAGACCACAAGACTTCTTTTAATACGGCGGGTAACCAGGGAAGTTTTAATTTACATTATCCTCACTATGGGCTTAACTCCGTGTCACTTAGTTATGATGGAACGAAAATGCAAAACTCCCCATGCTTCTTCTTCTGAAGCTATTTTAATGGAGAGTTGCATTCTAATGACCCCACAAACAACACATGCAATAGACTTGTTTCACTTTCCATCACTAATAACAGACTGGAAATTCAAAGTTACAAATGTTTTCTTTAAAACGACGTATGTCTTGAATGACTAAATGACTGTATCACTGCTTCATAGAGCACGACTGGAGTGAGTAATAAATTATTCTCGCAGAAACCGTGAGTATGTTATTTGTTTGCCATAACTTAGCATGACGCTGGGTAAATAGCCCCTTTGCACGCCGACAAATACATAATGAAATAAGAACTAACAGCTGATAATTGATTTAAGTAACCATCAACTCTGCATCGTGATACTGCAAAAGCACTGCCTTAGCGTACTTTGTAAGTTATTCCCTGACAAGGAAGGTGTCAATTTTTTTGCGCTTACCTTTCAATGAAAAACTGGATAAGATGTCTATATGTTTTCGGAGTTCTCCTACGTCATTTAATTTTGCAAACTTCTACGTCATTTCCTTTACAATTGATTTTGTATATGACGTCAGTTGTATTTTCTTTGTCAATTTTCGGTTTGAGTTTTTGTGAAGAAGGGTGTAAGAGTCTGGTGTGATCTGAAGGCTGACTTAATGATGTCACAATGGTCGGACATGATTTTCTTGAAATTTTCCGACAAAGTTTGTATGCAAATTATGCTTTTGTACAAAGGGCATGTCATGTTATTCGTCCGTGAAACAGAC
The DNA here is from genome assembly GCA_955652365.1 of Eristalinus aeneus. Taxonomy (NCBI): domain Eukaryota; kingdom Metazoa; phylum Arthropoda; class Insecta; order Diptera; family Syrphidae; genus Eristalinus; species Eristalinus aeneus. The sequence goes on along the minus strand of OY019130.1, from coordinate 127,688,826 downwards.
CGATTGTTACTTCTCTTTTGGTGACGTATAAGCCACCTGGTAAGTTCGTCGGGGTAGTCATTTCTTATCAGAATATCTCTCTCAATCCTCTCGTTCTTCGGATGAAACTTTTTGTCACTTATTCTGAACACTTTTGTTATCCAATTCGCCGCTGTGTTTAAGCAATCTAAGCTACGTACAAAATAATTTTTACAACAGAAATAAATAATAATAACAATTGTATGGCGCGACAGTCCACAGGGGACCAGGGCCGAGGTTGCTCGTCAACTACTCGTGTTGTGCACGCTATTTTTCTCTCACGAGTAGAAGGGACCTACAGTTTTTTTGCCGACTCATTGAGTGTTGTCGCCCAACGAAGTGCAAGCAATATGTGCAATAATTGTTTTTGGTTTCAATTTTATTATTTTAATTTAATGTAAAATGTTGCATGTCAACGAATTTGTGTATCAAACCCAAAAGTATTACATTCATTACATTATTCACTCCAATTTTTATTAACGTGTATTAATACTGTATTATTTCTATCGTCTCAATAAGCAAAGATCCTCTGAACATCCTCGGACAACACAAATGGCATAAACTTGTTTCATTTGTTACTTAATGACCAACAGAGCCGAAGAGGAATTAGATTCTTCAACCACAAAGTTTTACCATTATACTTCGCCTACACGAACTTATTTACGCCAAGAATACAAACTCCTCAAGCCTAGAAACAACCGAAAAGGATATATACTGTTCTTTGTACCGGTAAAGATCGTAAAATTTCAGGAATGAGGCAAAGCAACGAAAAAAGGTCTGTTTGGGCAGTGATTTCATATATTTCTTAGCAATTTTATAATATATTAAGGATTTTCCAATAACTACATCACAAATAGTTGATATATTTCAAAACATTTATTTTCGGATTAGCCGCCGTGGCGTAGTGGGTAGAGTGCAACTCTCACACGCCGAAGGGTATAGGTTCGATTCGCGGCTGAACACCCAGAATTTTTCACTGCACCACTTCGTTGAAGCTGTTGACAACACACAAAGAGTAATAACTGTCTAAGAAAGCTTCTCAAAATTTCGCCGTTTGGAGTCGGCAAAAAACTGTAGGTCCCTTCTACTCGTGAGAAAACAGTAGCGCGCACAACACGAGTAGTTGATGAGCACGATAGTCCCTAGTCCCCTGTGGACTGTTGAGCCAACAATTATTATTATTAGTACAGTCAGCACTTCGCTTATTCAGCCACCGCGGGCACGATTCCAGTGGAACCAATTTTTACATTTCAGCAAAGACTGCCACCATCTCTCATTCAATGTAGGTTCTGAGCTCTTCCAACATTGTCGCCATGTTGCCATAAAACTGCGACTGAATGTCAACCCACAAAAAATAGTCAAGCAGCGTTAAGTTCGACTAACGAAGCGGTCGTTCCACTGGCCTTACCATATTAACTCTTAAGTAGATCGATTGTTGTGCCTTTCGCTTGGCTTATTTCACCATTCTGTAAAAGCCACATGTCGTCCATTATCTGTCAGTCCATATCTTCCGAGTAATCGTGGCAACGCTTACCATTCACAGCAAGGAGAAGATCGATTTCGATGACGGAAAGATATAGCCCAGCAATGCGCCTGCATGCAAACCGCACCAAACAATACATTTTGTAGATGAAGTGGAGAGTCACGAACGGGGCGAAGCTGTGGTTATATATATATAAATTGACTTACATTCATATATTATTATTTTAGTGCATTCATATAAAATTTCATATTAGTGTTATTTCTATTATCCCTAGTTAGACAGAATCACAATGGCAACTGAGACGATGATGGTGAAAATTGAGCATCGCGCTGTAATTAAATTTTTCACTAAGCAACGAAAAGGTCAAAAAACTATTCATGAAGAGATAGTGGCTGTTTACCAGGGCTCCGCACCTTCATTATCAACTGTACAAAAGTGCTCAAGAGAGTTCAAGAGAGACAGAAAGAGCATTGAAGACGACTTCGCCTCCGGCGCCCCGGCTACTGCTTGTACGGGAGAAAGCATGTAAGAAGTCGCAAAACTTGTTCTTGAGGGTGCCCGAATAAAAGTCAAAATGGTGGCAGAGATCACCAAGCTTTCAACTGGTACTATTAGAACCATTCTTCATGACCATTTTAACCTTTCAAAGGTCAGCTCTAGGTGGGTGCCACGAATGCTCACAGTGCCTCAGAAAAAAGTCAGAATCGCATGCTGTAGAGAGCTTTTGAAGATGTGTAGTGAGAACGCGGACGGTGTTATGGATCGAATTGTTACTGCGAACGAAACATAGGTCCACCACTATGACCCTAAATGCAAATAAGACTCCATGCAGTGGCATAAGAAAGGAAAAGACCCCCCGAAGAAGTTCAAAGTCACTCCGTCTACCGGGAAGCTCATGGCCACAGTTTTTTTGGGACTCAAATGGAATCTTGCTCATTGAGTACAAAAAAAAGGTGAAACCATCAACGCCACATCCTACGCTTCCACTTTGCATAATTTGTGGGAGAAAATTAAAAAGAAAAGACGGGGTAAACTCGCAGCGGATGTTTTGCCTCTTCATGACAACTCTCCTGTTCCCACGGCGCGAGTTTCCAAGGCTGCTGCGCGAGATTGTGGTTTCGAAGAAATTCAACACCCACCCTATAGTCCAGACCTTGCCCCTAGTTATTTTTTTCTGTTTCCGGTTTTGAATACATGTCTTCGTGGAAAAAGATTTTCGGACAATGAAGAACTCAACTCGGCAATAAATGGGTATTTGGCAAATTTATTTTTTTGAAGGTTTAAAAAAGCTCAAGATGCAACAAATTTATTGATGTTAGCGGAAATTATATTAAAAAATAAAAACAATTTAAATTGAATTCGCATTTTCCTTCATACCGATACCGAGAATATATTAAACGCCCCTCGTACATGCGAATTTTTACCTAATCAAAAACGCCTATATTCCCTTTTGGAAGAACACATTATGGTAAAAATCAGCTTTTTCACTGAAGATGATTTTGATTGGCACAACCTACCCTTCTACCATTGCCGACAAACAATGTTTTACTTAGATGGTATCTTGTTGCGGTAGAGACTCAGCCTATAACGTTCGACGTTGAGTGTTTCTCTCCAAAGCAAACAGAGCCGAAAATCGTACGCAGAATTTTTCATCTGGAAAGACTTAAATTTCTGCATCACTGAGAAAGACACCGATGAGCAAAGTGGTGTTCATCGAATTATTTATCTGCAATTGAATGCAACTTGTGCGTCAAGAAAAAGTGATTGACGAGAGTAGTATCAAGAAGAAGAGAAGGAAGAATTTGGTACTGATCTTGACGGAGAAGGGAGAGTGTTCCACCGACTTCCTGTCACTGTAAAGCTCATTCCTATACATTAAAACCTTGTTCTTGTGGCGCTACAGTCCGGAATGGACCTGGGCCTTAACCAACATGCCTCTCCAACCAGCACGATGTTTCGCCACCTGCCTCCAGTTTCACACTCTTAGTTGGTTGTGGTCCTTCTCCTCTTGCGGATGTCACCTTAGTCTAGGCCGTTCTCTGTTGTGTTAGCCCAATGGTTCAGATTCGAAGACTTTTCGGGCTGAGGCAGAGATGTCCATACGCTCTACATGACTTAGCAATCTTAAGCGTTGTATCCGTACAAGCTTGACCAGGTGCAAGTTGTCATACAGCCCAAAAAGTTCGTCGTTAAATCTTCTCCTCCAGATGCCACCAACGCAAACAGGACCTAATGTCACACGCAAAAGCTTACTTAGTTCTAAAATGTTTAAGTGGACGATTTGCTCTTTTTGGGCTTTTTTCAAGAATCACTCGCAATGTAAGAAATTTATTTATTGTAGACAGAAAACAGTACTGATAAGGGCTAGGCAGGATTTCAAGAACTGTCTCTATTGTTGACACAGGCTTTAAAGAGAATATCTGATCCGGTATCTTCATTCTTGAGAACCGGACAAACTACGTTACACGCGGATTCAATTCCATATATCTCTTTACGATGATGTAAAAACATTGTATTTATAATTTCCTTTCATAAAAAAGTCAGTCTAAAATAGTTATTCTTCCCCAGTGCAGAATTTATAATACAAAACCCGCCACCTGACCAGTTCAAAGCTTCATCAAATAAAGGGGAGATTATCTTTTTTATCTTCCTTTGCTCATTTAATTTGATTTAATCACGACATCAATAAATTAACATCACGCAAGCACAATGGTGTTCCTTTAGATTATAAAACTGGAAACCACTTAGCCAGCCAATGCACACAACTTTCATTACGTTTTCAGTTTTTCTCTCGTTTAACACTTTTAAAAGTGCAGACAAATTACATGCATTTGAAGAGAGTTAAAAAGAATGCACGGCAAGTAAATAATGTTGGGGGAATTTGCGATAAAAGTTCACTTCAGATCAGCAGGAAATGATTCCATCTCATAACTGTAGTTAGCAGTATTCTAAAATTACATATTGTTCAGATATCAGACTTTAATCTATAAACAGACGGGTAACCCAATCGCTTAGGTCGGGCGCGTTGCTTTTGTTGATAGACTCCACATAGTATGTGCGACTGTAAAGGTGTTAATTAACCTTAAGCACTACCTTACGAGTTTGTCGGCCCGATGACGTCCGTATTGAGTACTTACTTTTCTGTTTGGTGTTCGCATTGTTAACAGTGGCACAATTGATGGTTTTTAATGAAAAAAAATTATTTATTTCTTAAAATATTTAAATTTCATGAAAAATGAAGTGAACTAATTTTAAATAGTATAGCTAGTAGAAAATGGCAAAAAAGCAGAAAAACCCTCCAAAATTCTGTATTGACAACAAATTGGTCAACAATAACAAAGAAACCGCTGACCTTACAGAGGCGGTCCTTTAAGTACTTTATCATATTTCGATGGAGTAAAAAAATGTGCATGCAACGGATATACAACTCAAATCAAACATATATCAGTCTATGATTTCGTTTAAGGCGAAAATTGAACGACGGAGTCAAGATGCGTTCGAATACTTTGAAGCGTCAATATGTATAATATGATATGGTGTGAATATTAAGTGTATTCCCGTCCCCAAAAAAGTCTGTTCCCATATGATAAAAAAAAGTCAAATGACAGCGCTCGAGAGATTGAAATAATTCAAAACCCTGTCCATTTCCACCCAAGTAATATGTCTGTTTCAATTCATTTGTGTATGGTATGAATATTAAGTGTATTCCCGTCCCCAAAAAAGTCTTTTCCCGTATGACAAAAAAAAGTCAAATGACAGCGCTCGAGAGATTGAAATAATTCAAAACCCTGTCCATTTCTACCCAAGTAATATGTCTGTTTCAATTCATTTGTGTACAGAAATTAATAGGTGAGTAGTTTGGGTAAAAATCTCTCTTGGAGAGAGTTACTCTGTTGAAACTCGTGAAACCACTTTTCGTAGGAATTCACAGAATTGACGAACCTTAAAATAATAAATGAAAAAGCTATCAGGTTTTTTTGTTTTCATTCTGATAGTCATCTGATGCACACAGATTGTTTTTCGGCAGAAATTCGTAGGGAGGAGAAATATTTTACTCTCCTATGACCTCCCTCTTCTACGAAAAAATCAGCAAATGGAAATGAATTTGACAGTTTTATGGTGAATTTCGTATTCGTACAATTTGAGAGCAATTGAAAGGCGTGCTTAGATTAACTGCAAAGCGGCGGAAAACTTTTCAACAAGTCTGTCATATAATGTAGTTTGAGCAAATGTTCTGAATGTGGATGTATCGTCATCCGATCGTATGATCTCCACTTTATGACAAAGAATAGTTGCCAAAGTAAATAATGAAGAGCTGATACTGAGGCAACGTGTTTGATTTTTTTTCGAGATGTAACTTTTCTTTGGGTTTTCCCCTACAGTTTCAGAAGTGGGATAAAGTACCTCTTTTCTTAATTTGCCGACAGCTAATTTTCAAGTCAGTTACAATCGCGACTTGAAAATTAGCTGTCGGCAAATTAAGGAAAGAGGTACTTTATCCCACTTCTGAAACTGTAGCCGGAAAGATTTTCTTGCTAAAGTTTATATATTTGTGTTAATAAAATGGACGACTGGGCTGTGTTTTTGGAAGTAGCAACTGTACGTCCTACGTTAATTGAAATTACACGTATTTGGAAGAAAGACAGAACTCAAAATATGAGTGGTAAGTGAAGCAGTGAACGGTTGGAGTGAATGAGATGTTCGGAAATTAATTCAGCGTGCTTTAAGCGGCCAAAAAGATGAAACAAAGAACACCCATCTGTATTTAGGAGTCAGTCAAACTGTTCAGAGGAATATTAACGGGAAGTCGGCAAAAAGCTGTAGGTCCCTCATTTTTCTTCGACGCCTAACTTTTCTTTGGGTTTTCAACTACAAATTTGTGGGCAGATTTATTACCATTTAATCGTGTCGTGTGTCTCAAGCAAAATACGCGTACATCTTCAACTTCAGACTTACCTCAAAATATTTCTTATTTTCTTTAAAATAATGCAAATTCTTGCAGGAAAATCGATAATCCTTGTGTTGAGATCGCTCAAAGCATATAGCGGCCGATGAAACGTAAAACAAATAATAATAGGTGTGTTCGCGTACCCGAAACAAACAACACAAAACAGTACAAAACAATACAAGCCAACAAAATGTCCTTTCCCGTATACCGCAAAAATTGGTTTTACGTCAAATGAGCGTGATCTCGAGAGAGTAAAATATTTCCCCAACCTTCCCATTTTAATACTAGAAATTTTTGTTGGTTTTCTTTCAAATGAATTTGCGTGCGTAAAGAGATATGTGAGCGTTGGCTCATTATCTTTGTGTATGTGTACCAAATTTTGGTGTTATTTATGTTTTTTGTATCGAAAAATTGAATTTGATATTTCTTACACTTTACACACTTAGATGCGTTCCCGTACGATGAGTCTTTCTGAAATACCACTCCTTAACAAATGACAGACTTTAGAATTTGATACAGAAAGTACTGGAACACACCTACATAATAAGAGATTAAAACGGTTGGCTTAATCTATCAAGCTATATGATTTATGCGCAGTGAGCCACAGAAAAAATGCTGTGTGCTTATAAAGACTGCACCTCTTATCGCACCTAGGAACAGTATTAAATTTCAATGCTTTAAACGACAGGCTTCCAAATAGTGATCTTTAACTACGTAAAATGTGCCATTGTTTCTTTTCCAAAGTGGAGGAGAACAATGGTTTCCACATAATCAATCATATAAGTTCTTTTAGACTTAGATTTAGCTTTAATGTACGGCTCGTTAATATTTAATTCTATTATGTTATCTTCGTCAGTTAAAATATCTAAAAATAACCTTTTTGCATTTATTTTCTTAAACAATAATAAATATGACATTTCAGATTTGACATTTTATAAATGACATAATTTACAAAATTGGCTTAGCTGCGTTCCCGTGCGTTTTTCAGATTCAAGGCATGTTCCAGTCAGTTGTTAAGGAGTAGGGGTAAATCTCTCTCAGACAATGGCAAAGTGACGTTAACGCATCTAAACCAAATGTCATTAAGAAATGTCAAATTCTCTTTTTCCCTACAGAAAACAAAAACTACAACAAAATTTGAGACACATTCACAGAGATAATGGGTCAAAGCTCACTTATCTCTGTACGCACACCAACTAATTTGACGGAAACCCAACAACCTCTTCTTCTTCTTCTTGTGGCGCTACAGTCCGGGTTGGACCTGGGCCTCAACCAACATGCCTCGCCAGCCAGCACGATTTTTCGCCAGCTGTCTCCAGTTGCGCACTCCAAGTTAGTTGAGGTCCTTCTCCACTTATGTGCGCCACTTTAGTCTAGGTCGTCCTCTGTTGCGTTGTCCCAATGGCTCGGATTCAAAGACTCTTCGGGCCGGAGCAGTGGTGTCCATATGCTCTACATGGCCTAGCCATCTTAAGCGTTGTATCCGTAGACGCTTGACCAGGCGCATATCGCTGTACAGCCTATAGAGTTAGTCATTAAATCTTCTCCTCCAGATGCCATCAACGCAAACAGGACTAAAAATCGCACGCAAAACTTTTCTCTCGAAAAGACTAAGGGCTTCCTCATCCGCCTTTGCTAACGTCAAAGATTCTGCGCCATATAGTAGGACGGGGATGATCAAGCTGTTATATAAAGCGAGCTTAGTCCTTCTGGAGAAGGCTTTATTACTCAATTGCCTCTAGAGCCCAAAGAAACAGCGATTGGCAAAAGTGATTCTGCGTTTGATTTCTGTACTGATGTTGTTGTTAGTGTTTACCGCGGAGCCGAGGTAGACGAAGTCCTTAACTACCTCGAAGTTTCTGCTGCCTAGTGTGACGCTCCGTCCGAGACGTCGATGTTGTGTGTCCTTCCTTGATGACAGCATGTACTTCGTTTTGCCCTCATTTACAACTAAACCCATTTTAGCCGCTTCCGCTTCAATTCCAGCAAACGCCTCATTGACAGCTCGCTGTGTTCGTCCAATCACGTCAATGTCATCAGCGTAAGCTAGCAATTGAACTGACTTCTGGAAGATTGTGCCTCTGATGTTGACTTGTGTATTACGCACGATCTTCTCGAGGATGATGTTAAAGAATTCACATGACAGTGCGTCGCGTCATGTTTGTTACCGACCTTGACGGAGCAGCGAGAGTTTTCCATCATCATCCTACACAATCTGACGAGTTTAGTACGAATGCCAAAACTAGACATGGCACTGTATAGCTCGTCTCTATGCACACTGTCATATGCAGCCTTGAAATCGACGAATAGGTGGTGAGTGTGAATTTGCATTTCTTGGGTCTTTTCCAGGATCTGCCGTAATGTGAAGATCTGGTCTATTGTGGACTTCCCTGAAACCACACTGATAGGGACCTATCAGGTCATGGACAAATGGTTTCAGACGCTCACACAATACGGCAACAACCTACCCACAAACATTTATTGTGTTGGTATACGGGAGCAGACTTTGTGGTAGTTTGCGTTGTTTTGCACTGTTTTGTTTTGTTTGCGTCGGGTACGGAAACGCGCCTTCTGTCTCTCTCTCTCAGATAGATTTTTACAGACTTCATGATTTGGTACAGAAAGTACTGGAACACACCCCATGATGTTATATGTCTTCTCATTCGTGGTGAACGGTGACTCTCTTAAACGTTTTCTGATGTTTCTGATGGGCCTCTGAAGGTTTCGAAAATGGCTGTCATGTAGAATAATACTTATGTCTAAGGTACAGGATTAAAAAAACTGCAAAAATTATAAAATATGAGCCTCAGATCGCTTCCTACATGATGGTTGTCTTGGTTGCTTCCGCTGAACAACCACCATTTTTACAAACTTTCTAAAGTACTACCCGCACTCAGCATTTGTCAAATCATGAGCCCGCGGTCAGACCTTAACTTCACCGAATGGAATCTGAAAATGGAGAAGATTTTTCGCCAAAAAGCTGGCGGTTATAATATTCTTGAACTTATATCAACTACATGAAGAAGGGCAGTTTTAACAAAAATCTAAGCTATGTATATACCTATTGCACGGATCTCAAATCTCCCTCTAGTGAGCGGTAGACATACAACTTTAGGACAGTCCCGTGTGGTCTCTCTCATTGACTGGATAAATCGTTTACGGTACATGTGAAAGCAGTCTGCAAATACGTTTTATAAAAAAATTATCAAAAAGTTACAATAGATTCTAAACAATGTTAGAAAATATTTCCTTAAAACTCAGCGAATTGGACAGGCTACAGTTTGTTTTCGTTATCATAAAGCGGATTCTCGTTTTTATCATCATTTTGATATCTACACATATTTAACCCTAGTTGTGCTTCGTTTCATAAGACCCCACCTCACCCCAAATTCAATTCGCTTCGAGTTCAAGAGAATTTCAAAACTGACTTGTTCACATCCTTGACCGCCCCTGAAGAAAGCAATTGAAGCGAAGGGAAAACACCTTTTCTCATAAATACTTTTCGTCATCGCGAGTCGATACGGAGGCGTGAGGATGTCCTGAAACACCATGCCTCAGTCTAGTGCATTGAATAATTTGAAATAAATTTTCCTCTCCTTGTAAACAATCGTTGACAACAGGCACTTCATTAATGTTTGCATAATAATTAGGTTTGATGTGAGAAATTCCATAAATCTCATCAAACTGACCTAGCCAATATTTTTCCAACTCGCTACGAACAATTTTTTTCGCTTACTATTTCTGTCAGTAGTCCACTGTCATTGTTATGGTGTTACACCTACCTTACCCAGCGACGACAACGCACGAAGAGAGAAGAAAATCACGCAAGTGCTCTCTAGTTCCTATATAAAGCTAGCTCACCCAGCCATCGGCTTGGCACTTTCATTAGAGTTATTCGAACGTGAATCTTCGACGGGTGTGCAGCTATACTCTCCGTTCATTGCATCGCCCTCAATCCACACACATATCAACTTTAGAGATCTCCAAATCTGGTACGTGCAGCCCAGTTTATGGTCGGTTTTGTTTTGCTTCTTCGGTTTTTCGTTTTCGTTCATAATACCATCTGCATGGACTGCAGAAACAGCGCTCGCTTGCATAAGTAGCAGTGATTGCGGTTCGAGCTAGTGCCTAGTGCTGTGTGAAACCTGTTTATCTTGTATGTTGCCAGGGCTCTTTTCGAGCTGGCAGCCTACCAAAATTCGATTTCATTTCGTGCACGAATCGTAGATACGCCTGGCTTCGAGCAGACGACTTAATTACTATTCGGCTGCGCGCTGTTGATGACTTGTGATTTTCCCATACTTATACTAGTGTGACTAGAACGTCATAAATAACAGTGTTTTCCTTCCATTCGCAGAACAACATTCGAAGATGTACTTGTGGAGTGGTGTCCTAGTGCTGGCGTTGGTTTCCTCAGCCCAAGCAACCGAAGTGAAGAAGTGTCCTAACAGTGAGTGTGCAAACTGATCTCATCAAGGGAGAATTGAATTTTTCATAATATGCTTTTCTAGGCGAGGCGAGAAGGCTTGGACCAAACGAAGTGACCATTTCCGGTTGCCCAAAGAGCAAGTGTACCCTAAAGCGAAACACCGACGTGAGCATCGAAATGAAAGTCGTACCCACCCGCGACTTCGAAGAGCTTAACTCGGATATTAACGGCATTTTGCTGGATGTTCCTCTACCATTTCCGGGTGTCTATGGAACAAGTGCCTGCCCACACATCTACAATGAGGCAGGAACCGAAAAGGTTGGCTGCCCCCTGAAAGCGGGCGAGACATACATCTACAAGAACAGCTTCAGGATTCTGCCAATCTACCCGACCGTGCAGCTGGAAATCCACTGGGGTCTGGCCGACAGCAAAGGAGATGTGGCGTGCTTCCGAATCCCAGCTAGAATTAAGTAAACTGCGTGTGTGTGCGTGAGCTTTGTGATGTATGTCAGTAAATTCGTTTTTGTATGCGTTTTTTGAGAACGACTTGTGTTTCCTTTTAAATTTTTGGCAAAAAATCGTCGTGTGAGAAATTATTGATAATTTTTTCCGAAAGGTCTAGAACCCGAGACAACAACTGGAGGGTCACCTCATGTAAAGCGAGGCCGTGTTGCGTACTCATGGATTTTGTTGGCGTTTATGTTTGATTAATAGCTTGAGTAATTGATTTACATAATTGCAGAAAGTGAGGGCGCTTTGCTTGTTTGCTTAAGCTGTATCTCAAGTTGTTTTCGGAAAAGTGCCCCTCCAGTTGTGTGCCTCATCAGCCTCATCAGCACTGAAAAATTCTTAATGACTTCATTTCTATTGTTTTGAAGAAAACAGGTTTCGATTCTAAAGAAGTGGAATTTGTGGTTTCCAATGGTCTTGTCTTTTTTAAATGTTTACGTTACTGGTGACTGGGTCTAGGAACCTGGACCTGGTTACTTCCAGTGTTACTCTTGTTCTTTTATGTCTTTTTTAGAACATTTTTCTGAGTTCTGAGTCTCAAGTCTGACTTATTTTCTTGCATAATATTCAAAAACCTTGTCCACAACAATTTGCGTCGAAAAACTTTCTGTCAATTACTTCTGTGTTGTGGTCAAAGACTTTCTTGGAGCTGGCTTCTTGCCAAAATTCAAATGCATATCGTGCGAACATACGTCAAGTTTAGCAGACAATTTAATCACCGATCGGCTGCGTGTTGTTGATGACTGGTAATTTTCCGATAGTTGTACTTGTGCAACGAGAATGTTTTCGAAGTCAACTACGTCCGCTTGTTACTTAAGTGCTTTCCTTCTTCTCGGTGAACAACATTAGAAAAGGTGTGTCTGAAGTAGTCTCTCTTTGTGATGGAAGTCGAAATGTTCAGTGGGCATGTGGAATCAAAACAGAAATCGAGTTTTTAATGATATGCTCTCTTAGGTGAGCTCTAGCTGATTGAAGTGAACATTTCCGGCTGTCCAAAGAGGACCGCATACACTGGCATCGAAATGATGAAATAAACTCGTGACATTAAAAAATAATCTTCATGACGGTAGGCTTTCACTTTAAAGCACTTCTCGAACTCCTGATTGTTTATGGAACAGCGCTGCCACACGTTCTGTTCAGATCTGAAAATAACATCGAGATGAGTGTTTCTAAGAATAAACTCAATTTTTAGTCAATCCAGCTCGCTCTAGGGCAGCAGATCCATTCGGGGCTGTCGAAAAGCAAATTCCGGTTGGAACTGACTTTACACTGTGTGAGCCGTGTGCTTTATGTCACTAGTTTGTTTTTCGACTTTATTTGAGAACAACTAGTGGTTTCTAGTTTCGGCAAACAATTCAATAAACGAGTAAAGTGTGCAAATTGAATAATTATGTAAATTTGTTTTTACTAAGCTGAAGACTGCGCACCAGGTGGAGGGAACTCAATGTAAAGTAAGGCTGAGTTGCGATGTCACTAGTGTTTTGTTTGCGTTTATCATTTACGAATGGTCTGAGGTATTACCTCATCTCAATAAAGAGAGGAACCAACGCTAATTTTTTTAAGCTGTAATTGAGCATGTTTTGCAGTAAGCTTCTCCGCGAAATGATATCCGGACAGTTGCTTCCTGTGAATCGTTATAAGGGATATTAAATTGTAAACGACTTTATTTGTATACTCATTTGTAGAGCAAGCTATAACCTTGGGAAAAGATTGATTCTTGTTTTTATTTTGTTAATGGCTGTTCAGAGGTTAAGCGGTTTCCATTCGTGCTTCATTGAAGTAAAACATTGAAAGTAGTTGCATAACGTAATTGCCCAATTTAATGGGACCATTTAAACTTATTTTGTTGTTGACTTTAATGTTTCAAGGAAAGCGTAATTTCGGCAATATAAACCACAAGATGGTAAAGACTTAGATACTAGACTTAGTTGAATTCAATTAAGTTCTCAAAATCAATCGGAACAATAAGATTCCTTCTTGGGCAGTCACATTGTACTCAAGGGACAATGTTCATATTATATAATATAAAGTTGTCAAATAATATAAAATATCTTCCGCCTTTTTGTCTTTAGAATTTTCCGGCTATGTAGAAGGCGATACAGAGCTAGTACCTGGCAATACTATACATCATTTTAAAGGTCTTGATATAACCTAAAAACTGACGTCTTGACGTAATCTATAGTTATAGACATATGGCATATAACAGTTATAGACATGTAAACATGGAGTTCACTAACGCTGAAATTCGCGCTATCTTAACGTTTTCCTCCGTTAAAGGCAAATCCGCTAGAGAAACCTTCCGTGAGATTAATGGTGTTTTATGGAATGGTACTCTATCACTTCAAACCGCGGAGGAATGGTTTCGACGATTCAGGGTCGGTGGAGACGACACCATGGATAAGTCATTCGGCGGAAGATCTGTGACGACGAATACCGATCGAATCATGGAAATTATGGAGTTAAACCGGCATGTGGCATCTCGTAACAGTGCCCAGGAGATGGGATTTAATCACCAAACCATTTTAAGCTATCTGCAGAGGGCTGGGTACAAGAAAAAGCTTGATGTTTGGGTGTCCCATGATTTGACGTAAGAATCAACGCCTGCGATATGCTGCTGAAACGGAACGAACTCGAACCATTTTTGAAGCGGATGGTGACTTGCGACAAAAGATGGATCACATACGACAATATCAAGTAAAAACGGTAGTGGTTGAAGGCCAGTGAATCGTCCCAAACAGCGGCCAAGCCGGGATTGACGACCAGGAAGGTTTTGCCGTGTGTTTGGGAGGATTGGAAGGGAATCGTCCACTATAAGCTGCTCCCCTACTATGAACAACTGGACCGCTTGAAGCAGGCGATCGACCAGAAGCGTTCAGAATTGGCCAACAGCGAGGGTGTAGTGTTCCACCAGGACAACGCCAGACCACACACTTCGTTGATGACTCGTCAGAAGCTACGGGGGTTCGGTTTTTAGGTTTTATCGCATCCATCATATAGCCCAGATATAGCGCCAAGTGATTAACACCTTTTCCTGTCCATGGGGAACGCCCTTGGTGGTGTGAAGTTGAACTCAAAAGAGGTTTATGAAAAGTGGCAGTCCGAGTTCTTCGCAAATAAGGAGGGGGGCTTCTACGAGGGGGGTAATATGAAGTTGCCGTCTAAATGGAAACAAATTATCGAACAAACCGGCGCATACTTGAACTAAATCCGATCACTGTAGCACTTTTTATGAAGCATTAAGTGAAGAACAAAGAAGCGGAACTGAGATATTTGAAAACCTTCTATATTAAAAGTTTGAAAACGCATGAAAATATATGACACAAGGCTACGTGGCTTCTTTGATCCACATTTAAAGCTGCAGCTCCTGTGATAGCGACATTTTACCATAAGTTTGATTTTGTTACAAAACGATTTCTTTGGAGACATTATTGTCATTCTATAACAGAAATAGTAAAAGACTATCTTTAGCGGATGGAACAAATGTTGAAGTTTACAATTTTGTTATGTTGGAGGTTGGGAAACGCTGCACTGGAGAACTCATACTCCAAAACTGGTCCATTGTACTGTCAGGCAATAACCTTAATTTAATGCAGGAAGAAAAATAACTTAGCGCTTCTGTGATAAAAGGCCTAAGTTTTCAGCTCCCACGACGTCAAGGCGAAACAGCCGCCACCTGGTACGGGCAAAGGGACATTGACAGAGAAAGTACACGAAGTGACTTCACCTACTACACAGACAACACAAAGCCCAGGCAGACTTATGTATGTGCTTAGCGAAGGTGAAGTGTCCTGTTTGTGCACCAATAAGAAGTTGCTATCTACGAAGGTTGCCTTTTATATTTCGGGATTGTGCAACCCTAGTGTTGCAATCTGGCAACTGCCAGCTCTATCGTAAAGTTTTACTTTTTGATGTTATACGTACTCAGAACATTTTGACATACGAGCGTGTGTTGTTTACAGTAACTTAAAAAATTCATCTCGCCCAAAAAGTGGAATTTTTTAAATTAAAATTTTCGTCCGATTATTTTTTTTACAACTTTCGACGGATTTCGACGATTGGATTAACTCAACAACAGTGCATCGGTGAACTTAATTCAATTTTTGGCGATGAAGCTCCATCAAGGACCAGTGTTTATCGATGGTATGCTGAATTCAACCGAGATCGTAGTTCGCTCCATGACGAATCTCGTAAAGGTCGTCCCAAATCAGTTGTTGTTCCGGAAACCATTGATGCTGTGCGCCAACTGATATTGCAAGATTGTCGTGACCTATCGTGAGATTGAGACAACCTTAGGCATTAGTGGGACTAGCATATATTCAATATTGCATGAACATTTGCCCATCAAAAAAATTTGTTCGCGTTGGATCCCAAACAATTTGTCAATCGCTCACAAAAAATCGATTGGTCGAAGGAAATGCTCCAAAAATTCGATCGCGGTTCTTCGAAATACATCTATGACATCGTGACAGGTGATGAATCGTGTATTTACGCGTATGAGCCCAAACATCGATTTGATCCCATATTCGCCGTACAGTCCTGTCTTGGCACCGAATGAATTCTTTTTGTTCCTGTACGTAAAAAATAAAATGAGAGGTCAATGTTTTTCGACACCTGAAGAAGCGGTTGATGTGTTCAGAATGCATGTTTTGGAGATATCTCAATCAGAACAGAAAAAGGGCTTCGACAATTGGTTTAAACGCATGCAAAACTGTATATATCTTAATGGGGAACATTTTGAAAAACAATAAAGCTATTTTCGATGATTAATATTTGTTTTTGTTCTCTAATCCCGAAATATTAAAGGCAATCCTCGTATATATATCAGAAAAACTGAGGATTCCTTGTTAACGTTCGGGAGCATACACTTGGTCAGGCTGTATCCAACACGCCATTTCAAATTGTGCTGTTGAGAGACCCAACCGTCGACGGAAACCCTAACCAAGGATACGGGTAGTCCCAAGGTGGGTTCGGGCCCTACAAATGCCTCTTTTGATTTTTGCCCAGCAAGTTCATCGGCAATCTCGTTTCCCAAGATCACATGTTGTCCCGGGACACAGACAAGTCATAGCGAGCTTAGTCTGCAGACCAACTTAAGGGAAGACAATTACTTCTTAATGTAATTTTGAATTTAAAGAAATACCAACTACCGATATTGTGAATGAACAGATGCCTGGAACACTTCGAGGTAACCAGGTGTTCATCACCAAACCGACCTTCACTAAACCATTTGAAGAAAGCGGGATTGACAGTGAAAGTAGAGGTTTTGTATAATAGAGAAAAATTATATCGAACTTTCGTTTGCGATGCCCCGCCCAAATAGAACATACAGTTACTAAACCAAATTCCAAAGTAATTGTTTTTGGCACAGTGAATATATTTCTTGTAAATCCAATATTTGGTATAAAATATTCATTTAAATGGGCAACGTTAGATAAAATTGGCTTGCATTATCTTTTCAGTGCCATACAGGTTTGACGCTTATGCAAAAGAAAGCAAAACGAAAAACTTTGTCATTGCTATTTCGATCGTTTGTGATCTTTTTTAAAGCAACAGTGCTACAATATGACTTTTTGTAAGAAAAAAAAAATATCCCATTATAGCCACCAATAATAATTATTATAAATGCCTCGATAATCATTTTTTTGATATTGCTGCTTATTCGTTGCATGGCTTTAAACTTACACTGCATACAAATGATTATGCAAGTAGACGCTTGTCACAGTCGTTCGTTCTTCACAGTTTTGACTGATTAATAAAAACACATCAACATGTTCACGTCGGCAATTAGATAGTCATTTGTCACTTAACTAAAAATTCGTAAGACTGCTCGTTGAGCAGATGTTTATAACTTTGAATATTCGGTTGGTCATAGAAAGCTCATCACACTTTCACGATATGTCGTGGTGGAGGTCTAGTTGCCATAGAATCAGTACTCTTCAGTGCTCAGCGACAGAGCGGTCGTAGTTGAGTCGCCGATCCCCAACGTTAAGGCCGATGTGAAAGATTATCGGAAACGCATCTTTGTCCTGTATCAGGCCGTTCTGATCCGGGTAGACGAATGCTTCTGGGGGGACGAAGCCATTATGACGTACACTTTCGTGGTACATGGGATTAGGGTAGTAAGCCCCAAAGATGAGATTATTGATCGAGTTCATCGCTCTTGCAGTATGACTAGGAATCAAATTGTCCACTCGTATCAAGTTCGCCTTGTTGAATAAAACCTCATATTTGGGTAGTCGGACTCGGAAGGCTAGCCTTCTCAAACAACCGCATCTTTTGCATTACGCTAGTCCCCAAGTTGAACCACACGGGACAACCATAGACAAGCATTGGCCGGATAAGGGCCATGTAGCAAGTCACCTTCACCCTCGCATGGAGTTGACTGCTGTGAAACAGTCTCATTTTAAGGGAAAAATCGCATTTGGCTTGGTCCAAGCAGATCCCCTGGATCCCTGGTTGGTTGAGGCCCAGGTCCACACCGGACTGTGGCGCCACAAAGAAAAAAGAAGAAGAAATCAGGTCCAGTACCTTAATAAAGATAGGCCTGGTTTAGCAACTACTAATGTTTTGTTCTGTGGTCGCCGTGGCGTAGTGGGAAGAGAGCGACGCTCACACACCGAAGGGTCTAGGTTCGATTCCCAGCTCAACACCAATTTTTCGAATTTTTCAGGGCACCACCTCTTTCGAGCTGCTGACAACACTCAATGAGTAACAACGCTCTCTGAAAGAATTAACAGTTTTTATCGAAACCGAATAGTGAAATTTAAGAAGCTTGATATTCTCATTAAGTAGAGCAAGCAACTCGAAAGCGGAGCAGCAGTGATGTTCCATGTTTTTGGTATGTAAGTGCCCCAATTACATACCAAGTGACTTTGTACAACACCTTGATCATCCCAGTCCTGCTTTACGGCGCAGAAACCTGGACGCTACAAAAAGCGGATGAGGAAGCCATTGGTCTCTTCGATTGAAAAGTTCTGCGTGCGATTTTTGGTCCTGTTTGCGTTGATGGCATCTGGAGGAGAAGATTCAACCACGAACTGTATGGGCTGTACGGCGGCATGAGCCTAGTCAAGCGTCTACGGATACAACGCTTAAGGTGGCTAGGCCATGTAGAGCGCATGGACAGCACGGCTCCGGCCCGAAGAGTCTTCGAATCCGAACCACAGGGACAACGTAACAGAGGACATCCTAGACTGAGATGGCGCACACAAGTGGAAAAGGACCTCAACTAACTTGGAGTGAGTGCGCAATTGGAGACAGCTGGCAAGAGATTGTGCTAGCTGGAGAGGCATGTTGGTTGAGGCCCAGGTCCACCCCGGGCTGTAGCGCCATCCGAAGAAAAAGAAGAAGTGCCCCAATTGCTCACTGCGTGGTTTCAAATTTGCACGTATTGTGGTAATAAAGGTATAACACGTTTAACGTACTTGTTGTTAGATAATATGTGTCAAACTCAAGCAAAAGATGGAGAGACGCCTTAATTGTTGGCATGTGGTTCTTTACTTTGGTTATTTTTGTCATATTGCGCCTTTTAAACACTGTACATGAGGAAGATATCCAATTCTCAGAAACTTGACTTAAGTTGATGAACAAGCGAGTCCCTGGTCCCCTGTGAACTGTCGCGCCATCCAATTATTATTAATTCATTCACAAAACTATTCGAATTCTTCAAATACAGCAAAACATTGATAGAAGTTTATGTTTTGTATATAACAACTTCGTGGTCGTCGTGGCGTAGTGGGTAGAGTGCGACGCTCACACGCCGAATGGTGTAGGTTCGATTCCCAGCTCAACACCAATTTTTCGAATTTTTCAGGGCACCACTTCTTTCGAGCTGCCGACGATACTCAAAGAGTGATAACTGTCTAAGAAAGCTTCTCAAGTCTCGCCGTTCGGAGTCGGCAAAAAACTGTAGGTCCGTTCTTCTCATGAGAGAACAGTAGCGCGCACAACACGAGTAGTTGATGAGCAAGCTAGGCCCTGGTCCCCCTTTGGACTGTAGCCCCAACAATTATTAATTATAACAACTTCATAATCGAGGCAAGAAGAGTTAGAGAAAATCGAAATGCCTCGGAATTAATCCATATCATAACTTCATAACACTGCCATCTTCAAGTGACAAAACTGCATTGGTTTCCATCACACAGATTTAAGTGACCGCATCTCCTACAAGTCTTCTCAATTTTAGCAGCTTATTTGATACCGTCAAACATCTTTCATAAGCCAGCACCTGCTCGCGTAACTCAGTTTCGTGGATTTATATGACATAACTAGTACCACTTACAAAATGACGTAACATCTTCATCTCGGGTCGACTTCTGTGCTTTACGATGTTTCGCAAACAGACCTCACGGTTCATTGAAGTTACATATGCGTGACTTCTTTCTGTTTTCACATTTCTTTCCCTCCCTTTCGCTCGCAAATTAATGCGCCGATGCAGGTAACCTTTTGTGTTTTGTCATTCTTTTGCTTGAAAGGGGAATGATAACAAAAACATACGTATTTTGATTTCTATACCCCACAACTTGACTCACATTTGCATGGCCAATGCTACATACGACCGGCTTGTGGCTTGCCATGGCTTCGAGACACGCTTCATTCGGCAAGGACAAGGAATTCATTGAGGAGCGGTGATAAAAGTTCGGTATGAAAATATTTACGAACCGGCCTACGGCAGGATTTAAAAATAATGTCGGCATTGGTGGCCCCATTCTTCTTCTCTTCACAGCTTTAAAATTGCTTATTGCGACAAATTCGCTCATATCGTGACCTTGTTTCAGTGTCTCTTTAAACTTTAACAATGAACGTGAGTGTGCTGTGTTCAGCGAAAGAGTCTATTGAAAGTCATGGTAACTTGTATCGAAGTGGTGAGTAGTTTTAATAAACTGGAATAAACTGGATCTGGTTCAATTAAAGAGGGTTTGTTGGAAAAGTATTACATGCTCTTGAACATTGGAGTCTGGAAGTTTGAACAGACTTCTTTGGATGTGATTTGACATGACTCATGTTGACGAGTACTTCTGTCTGTTTGGTGAAGATACACTAAAGATACACCGAAATTAGTTTAAGTGGCAGATGCACTTGCACTTTTTTTGGAAAAAAAATACATTCGTGGTGAAAACCAATGTTTTTGTTTACCGGCCTCTGTGGCTAAATGGGCAGTTGTGGATTCAAGATTCTTGCACGTCACGGACTCGATTCCTGAACTTAGCGTCTTGACTTTTGCTCATGGATGCACCGAAAGGGTCAGTAAAAAATACAACACTACCGTTTGCTAAAGACGTTACTAAAAAAAGCGGATGAGGAAGACCTTCTTAGTCTTTTCGTGCGATTTTTGGTCCTGTTTGCGTTGTTGGCATCTGGAGGAAAAGATTTAATGACGAGGAGAAGGACCTCAATCAACTTGGAGTGCGCAACTGGAGGCAGCTAGCGAAAGATCGTGCTGGCTGAAGAAGCATGTTAGTAGACTGTGGCGCGACAAAAGGAGAAGTAGAAGGTTTGCTAAGGAAACTTAGACCTGAAATGAACAATGGCGATTTTCAGTTTCCATTCCTATAGTGAGTGTAATTAAAAGAAAGAAACTTGTAAAGAAAGTCAGAACGTCGCTGTTGTGGCAGTGTTTTAATTGAAGAACATCGACTCGCAGAGTTTGAAACTTTACGAACTGACCTGTAAAGTATGCAGAAACGTCACGTATGGACCGCATTTAAAAGCCAATTGGTCCACCAATTGAAGGCACGTTGCGGATATTTAGCCTTTTGGCTATTTATTTTGCGGTGGATTGTGAAGGTTTAGTTATATTTCTTCAATCCGCAAATGGTTCAAGCACATTTGTTAATATCATCCGTACGAAAATGGTCCGAGATTTTTAAAAAGTTTTAGGAAAATAGAGATGACAAAAAACTATACTATTAAGGCAGCCAAGGTAGATGGAAAAATGAAGACGAATAAAGTCACTTCCTGTGTTTCATTCTTAGAAACAAAGGCTTTAGTGTCCAATGTCTCAAAGAGACAATAATATCCGGGAAAGAACAGAACAGGAACTCGAATTGTGCCGTCAAAAGAGTGTACAATTAGAGGATACGAGTAAACGTTGACAAGTTAAGACTTAATCGCATTTCTAATCAAATCTGTGTCCTTCACTAGCAGCTATCGGAAGGAATCAGCAGCGATAAAGAAAGATAACTTTTGGGTAAACTTTTATAGAAATCAGATTTTGCCACACAATTTCTTGCAGCACTTCCATGCAGAGTTCAAGAGTTAGAAGCAGATAAAGTCTCATTGCACGCGTGTCAGGCAGAACTCCGACGTGGAGATCTGCAATTGTAACGAGCCGTACGCCAGAGGCGCCTCTGTCAGGACATAATCAGTTCTAAACTGCGCCTCCTCGAAGACGGCAACATTGACCTACCAGAGGAATTACAAGAACTTTGCGCTCTATTCTTCTTCTTCTTCTTCTGACGCTACAGTCCGGGTGGACCTGGGCCTCAACTAACATGCCTCTACAGTAAGCACGATCTTTCGCCAGCTGCCTCCAGTTGCGCACTCCAAGTTGGCTAAGGTCCTTCTCCACTTGCGTGCGCCACCTTAGGCCGTCCTTTGTTGCGTTATCCCAATGGCTCAGATTCAAAACTTTTCGGGCCGGAGCAGAGATGTCCATACGCTCTACATAGCCTTGCCATGTTAAGCATTGCATTATTAGACCATTGATCAGGTGTATGTCGCTGTATAGCCCACGGATCTCATCGTTATATTTTCTCCTGCAGTTGCCATCAATGCAAACAGGAGAATCGCACGCAGAACTTTTCTCGGGAAAAGACTAAGGGCTCCCTCATCCGTTTTTAGTAACGTCCAGATAACCGCGCCATAAAGTAGGACTGGGATGAATAAGCTGTTATATAAAGCGAGCTTAGTCCTTCGAGAGAGGGCTTCATTACTCAATTGCCTCTTGACCCAAAGGAAACAGCGATTGGCAAGAGTAATTCTGCCTTTGATTTCTGTACTGATGTTGTTGTCAGTGTTTACCGCGGAACCGAGGTAGACGAAGTCCTTGACTACCTCGAAGTTTTTGCTACCTAGTGTGGCACTCTGTCCGAGACGTCGATGTTGTGTGTCCTTTCTTGATGACAGCACGTACTTAGTTTTGCCCTCATTAACTGCCAGATCCATTTTAGCCGCTTTCGCTTCAATTCCAGCAAACGCCTAATTGACGGCTCGCTGTATTCGTCCAATCACGTCAATGTCATCAGCGTAAGCTGGCAATTAAACTGACTTCTGGAAAATCGTACCAGTAAAATCGTATCCAGTTGCCATCAACGCAAACAGGCCCAAAAATCGCATGCAAAACTTTTCTTTCGAAAAGACTGAGGAAGGCTTCCTCATCCACCTTTGGTAACGTCCAGGTTTCCGCGCCATAAAGTAGGACTGGGCTGATCAATCTGTTATGTAAAGCAAGCTTTGTCCGTCGAGAGAGGGCTTTATTTCAATTGCTCAATTGCTTCTTGAGCCCAAAAAGCCGACAAAGAGCTTCTTGAGCCAGCAATTGTTTGATTTCTGTACTGGCGTTGTTGTCCCTCGACTGTTCTCAGTCGTAATGCTCATTCGTACAAAGGCCGAAGGGAATCGGGTGATTGCCTGCACATGCAAGTTAACACTTCAATCCAATCGTTAATAACACGGGACAAACAATACAATCTGGAATTCATAAACATTATGGTTTATGACCCAAGCGATCCCAAAATCAAAGAAACCACTTGAATTTCGGAATGATTTTCAAACATGTGCAACGGCTCGCATTTCAACCCCCATCCACAACACATCAGATTAAGAATACCGAGGTCACTTTCTCCGAGCAACCTACAAAAAGCAATCGAAATCCAGACGCCGAACGGTCCAGTCATCGAGATTCAGTCCTCGGTCGATCCAGTTCTCGGACGGTCCATTTCTTGGATGGCCTAGTCGTGTTCGTCATTTTATACTTGTAATATATAACCGTACTGTTTCATTTTTAAATAAAGTTTTTTTTTTATTATGACTATGTAATAAATAAATTAACTTGCATATTGCAGAAGCGTTTGAAGAGAAGCACTTAATTAAAGAAGTTGCTATCCAGTATTGTTGCAAAAAATTTTTAGGGTTCCTGCACCGTTTTCATCTACGTCCTTCTTTCTTTACCGCTCTTGGTCGGGAGCTGTTTGTTGGGTATTCACAGCTTTCCTGCGGGTGTGGGTCATTCACTATCTTACCACCTGTGACCCCCACAGTAACCTGAGCTACAACCCTGTGTAGTCTGCTTTCAACTCAGTTGACTCTCAATTTACATATAGTCCATGGCAGGCACTTAAGTCCACATTCCTAAGAGGGTTATTCAGCTATACGTGGATTTATTATCGCCATTGGTATTTCTCAACAATACTATGAAATTTAAATTGCCTCTAAAGAGCTTCCCCAAGTTTGTTTCTTTATCTGTAATGAACTGAAAACTTCTCCTTCTTCATAACGAGAGGAACCATTTACATCAATTGATAATCTTAGCCTCTACAGCATAAGAGAATGAGCAATCCACTGATAATACGGGATCCTACTGACTTGTTGAAATAAATGTTGTGTTAGAGCAATGAAATGTTGAACACTAACTTTACATACATACGTGAATGTTTTGTCAAAAACTTGACATTTATGTTTCAGCAGCCACAACATTGGCTCTAGAAATCGTGAAAACAATTTCGAAACCAAAACAAAAAAGGCAATTTGTAAATAGACAATGATTCTGATTGCGCGAAAGCAAGAAACAAGTCCTTTAAATTCCTCAAACTTCTTAGATCGAACAACTCCAATATTTTTAAAGCTCTCTATAAAGACGCCAACATGGAATATAAGCGCATTTGTTACTTAAAAAAGTAGCCTTTGAGCAACAAAACATTGCGCTCATAAACACCTCTAAATCTCCTGCTCAGTTCTGGAAAGCTGTCAAATACCTTAATGGTTACACGTCTAACATCTCTGTAACTCTTAAAGCCACGCAACTGAGGAATTATTTTAATAAACTTCTTAATGCTCCATTAACCTCTCCGCTATTTCAATATGCAGCCCCTATGCTCTTAGACGAAAAGTTAGATTCTGCATTTACCCTAGAAGAAATCAAAGAAGTAATAAGCACCTCAAAAACAAGTAAAGCACCCGGTATTGATTGCATCCCGTTTGAGTTCTATAAAAATTGCACTTATGAATTTATGAATTTTCTCACAATTGAATTTAACCGAATATTTGACTCTGCTAATATCCCCGATATATTCAGAAAAGCAATAATTTTTCCTCTACACAAAAAAGGTGATTACAGGGATCCGAAGAACTACAGAGGAATTTTTAAACACCTCTGCCACGCTGTTTGCCTCATTAATTTACAAAAGATTGCATGATTGGGTTCAAGAACATAACATCCTTAAAGAATTTCAAGCTGGATTTAGAAAAAGTTATTCTACAATCGACCAGATATTCTGCTTAACAAACATTGCCGAAACATATAAGAGAAAGAAAAAAAGTTGTACGCCTTTTTCGTAGATTTTCAAGCAGCGTTTGATTCAATACCACGTGAAGTACTCTTTTTCAAGCTTTCGAAAATCGGCGTATCAAGCAATGTTATAAGAATTCTGAGAGCCTTGTATGAGAACAATACTGCACATGTATGGGATGGAGACTTAATTTCCGACGAGTTTGAAACTTCAATGGGGGTTAAACAAGGCTGTACTCTAAGTGCACTAATCTTTATACTATACATCAATGATATAACAGATGATGTCAAAGGTGGAATAAGATTCAACGATGTATCCATTCCCGCGCTGATGTATGCTGATGATATCGTCTTTCTGTGTGACACTATCCAAGGTATGCAATTAATGATAGACAGGATAAACGATTTCTGTAAAAATTGGAATCTGACTATAAACCTTGGTAAATCGAAAATGATGATATTCAGAAACGCAGGGGGACGCGTCTCATCTTTGGAAAAGTGGAAGTTGGACGGGGAAGGAATTGAGGTAGTATCCAGATACAAATTCCTAACTATCCTAATATCGTCCCTTTAAATTTGAAACCACACTTTGAGGAAAAATTAGCTGTTGCTAAAAGAGCTATCTGTTCGATTTGGGAACGTTGCTTCAAGAATAAATATGTATCGAAAAGTGCAAAACAAACTTTATTCCACTCAGGTACGGGGCTACAAAGGCTATGATGGTGTGGAAAAATTCCTTCGCTACTTTTTGAAGAAGATCTTTCGGTTACCAAAAAATACCATCAACTATATGCTACATATTGAAACGGGAACTCCTCCGTTACTCTTGTATACCATCAAAATGCACTTCAACTATGTTTTAAAAATACTACAGATGAGCGAATGCAGATTACCAAACGTAGTTTTAAGAAGTATAATTAGAACAAACGGATACATTTGCGAGGAATGGAAAAAAAAAGCTTCTGAATGCGGTCTAAATCTTTCTATTGAGGCGGACGAGCCTCCTCATCATTTAAGAAAAAAAATTAACTCTGTTTTGGAGAATTTTGGTAGACACACATATGTCAAATATGTCGAAGAAGCTGAATCTTCACCGTTTAGGAACTACTACATCAAACTAAACCATTTTTTAAATGAAAAAACATACTTCCTTGACAGTCACTCAATCGAAAAAATAAGCACAATTTTTAAACTGAGAGGAGAACTCGTTCAGTTAAACTTTATCCCCCACAGACCAGATTTACCAATTCTTTGTAACCTATGTAACATGAGGAAGAAAGACGACATCTAACATTTTATTGGTGTGTGTCCGATTCTAAAAGAATTTCGACTAGCAATTTTCGAAAAACTTGTTTTAGACGAATATGAAGTAACGTGCATCTTAAATGGAGAAAAGGGATGGAAGGCCTTATATGATTATTCAGTAGCAGCACTTTGTTATAGAAAACGTATCATAGATGGAGATTTTTAATCTAAAACTTTTGTATGCATTTTGTCAACCTGGTAGACGGCCATAGGCCAAACCATAAATGACTTAGGTTAAACTTTACATTGTAAAACATTTATTGAAAATAAAAGTCAAACTAACTAACTAACTAAATAGACAAATAATGTGCCAGAGGTGGGAGATAATGACATATGTGGGAATTGGATTAAAGTAATTGGCTGCCTGGAAGGCCTTTTACCACGCGTTCCATTATCGCAAGACCGCTTTAGCTGACCGAGAACCGAAATAAGTTTGAGGGTAAATTATTCCACCTTAGTAGGAAGCTAAGTCTTTCTAACACCTCTACCGCTTTGTGAGTCGCAGAGCCCGCTTGAAAATGTAACTCCACCCTATGTCTAGTAAGCCTCCTAGCCTCTAATTCGATATGGTAAACAATTTGCTGCAACATATCTCGGTTCTGCCCGTTTTATTGGGTTTTAAATAACATCCACGATGATACTCATGCGAGCATACTCCAAGCAAAGATTCGGAAAATCCTGATCTCACGAGGTACAAGAACACGATCATCAAATGTACATAGATTGCGAAATTTGAAAATTTGAGTAATTTTTTTAAACATACCTCGTATAGTCTCTGGTTATGTTGTCTCTTGACAATTGGGTCTGGTAGCCGCCAAATGAACTCCCTTCCCCTTCTCTAAAATGCTACGGTTGTGATTTGAAACAAACCGATTTATAAATCCCCAACTTAACATAAATACACTTGAATTCCAATGAATATAAACAAAATTGTAAGAAATAGTAAAAAAGTTAAATTTCCGGAAAAAGCGTACGTTTGAAAAGTAAATCATCAGCACATTGAAACCCGTTTACTGTTTTACAGTTACACTCCCTCCGAACTGCAACCCCTGTGCAGGGTGCTGTGTAAGCACTTTTTTCTCATCATTTCGTCATTTCTCAAAGTGGCTGTTGTGAACGTCGATCGGTTGAAAGCACAAAGCATACAGCACAGCCAATGAAGTCAATGACCTTTTGCTAAAGAAAAAACAGGAAATCGGCTGTTCTCAATGAAAACGTATCGAATTGAATAAATTGCAAAATAAAACACTTTACAGAGAGTGAGTTTTTTTTTCATTCTCGTCACGTGTGGTTAGAGACAAACAAGTTTTGTTTCTTGTCAAACTGAAATCGATGCGTCTGCAGTGACAGTTGTAGAAAATTCACTGTTCCGGAACTATAAGGCACATTGAAGTGAAGGAACATGTTATCGGTAAGTTGGTATCATATTCATTGTTACATACCTCTTACTTAGTTTACAGATGTGTTTAAGAAGAATGCTCAGTATGGGCAATAATATGGTGCTATGTATGCATCATCAGTTGCCAAAGAGACTAGATACAATCATGAAGAATGAATTCAAGAATCAAGGATATGCGATGGATGGGAGTGTCAAGACTTCATTGTTATGAAGCAGTTATTGCAGCAGTGTCAATATAAACTAAGCAATGGACTACCTGGAAATCTGTTTGCATAAATTGACTCTGGTTACAGATACGGGTTCAATCTGACTTTCAAAATAATCTGCAATTCAATGCGGACTTCTAAACGTGAAAAAATCTTGGAAAATTTTAAGGGATAAATATTTAAACAACCATACTTAAGGTTTAAAATGTTCTATCAAAATAAAGGTGTTTATACTAAGAACGGAAAGGAAATCTGATGTATCTTGATTACCCTGTGCTCTGCATGCGAGGGTTGCCTTTTATATTTCGGGATTAGAGAACAAAAACACTGCTTTGTATGGATATTATGTACCCTTCGCGGAGAGGGACTTAAAAATCCTTCAAAAATGGTGATTTGGGCGGATTACTTGTACTGGTTCAATACCAACCAGAACAACAAAAATATTCCAACGATTCCAGTTGAGAAACAATTTATTTGGACCCTCGTCAGTAACACTCGAATATTAAGAGTTCATTGTTTGTTGTTTGTACAATCTGTGTAAAAAGTATGAATTAAGCTTCGTATTTGTCTACATTCATCAGATTTGTTCAAATATAAACACATTTTTGTCACATGATCGCGGGCAATAAAGGACCAATAGGACCCAGAACTTGAGCTTTAAGGTGATTCCGATCTGAAATGGGAAAATAACTTCAGTTCAATTATTTGTCAATTTGAGCATGGTATACCCGCAGAATAAATTGGAGGCAATCGTTCAATCTCTCCGAGGACGTGGTCATTGTGCCCGCAGGAATATCTTGTTGGTATAAAGTGTAAATTTCTTTTAAATCGTCTGATAGGTCCCTATCAGGGAAATCCACGATAGACCAGATCTTCAGTTTACGGCAGATCCTGGAAAAGACTCAAGAAGTGCAAGTCGACATTCACCACCTATTCATCGATTTTAAGGCCGCATATGAGTGTGTGCATAGAGACGAGGTATACAGTGCCATGTCTAGTTTTGGCATTCCTACCAAACTCGTCAGATTGTTTAGGATGACGATGGAGAACTCTCGCTGCTCCGTCAAGGTCGGTAACGAACTCACCGAGACCTTCAGTGTCAAAAAAGGGTATAAACAAGGCGACGCACTGTCATGTGACTTCTTTAACATCATCTTCGAGATGATCGTGCGTAACTCACAAGTCAACACCAGCGGTACGATCTTCCAAAAATCAGTTCAGTTGCTAGGTTACGCTGATGACGTTGACATGATTGGACGAACACAGCGAGCCGTAACTGAGGTGTGTGCTAGCATTAAAGCAGAAGCGGCTAAAATGGGTCTTGTGGTAAATGAGGGCAAAACGAAGTACGTGCTGTCATCAAGAAAGGACACACAACATCGACGCCGCGGACAGAGTGCCACACTAGGCAGCAGAAACTTCGAAGAGGTCAAGGATTTCGTCTACCTCGGCTTCGCGGTAAATAGGGAAAACAACATCAGAACAGGAATCAAACGCAGAATCGCTAATCGTTGTTTCCTTGGGATCAAGAGGCAATTGAGTAATGAACCCCTTTCTCGATGGACTAAGGTCGCTTTATATAATAGCTTAATCATCCCAGTCCTACTTTATGGCGCGGAAACGTGGACGTTACCAACTGCGGATGAGGAAGCCTTCCTCAGTCTTTTCGAAAAAAAAGTCTTGCGTGCGAGTTTTGGGACTGTTTGCGTTGATGGCAACTGGAGGAGAAAACATAACGACGAGATCTATGGGTTGTACAGCGACATGCGCCTGATTAAGCGTCTGCTGATACAACGCTTAAGAGGGCTAGGCCTTGTAGAGCGTATGGACATTTCTGATCCGTCCCGAAAAGTCTTCGAATCTGAGCCATTGGGTCAAAGCAACGGAGGGCAGCCTAGGCTAAGGTGGCGCACACAAGTGGGAAAGGATCTCAGCCAACTTGGAGTACGTAACTAGAGGCAGCTGGCGAAAGATCGTGCTGAATGGAGAGGCATCTTGGTTGAGACTCAGCTCCACCTCAGACTGTATCGCCACAAGAAGAGGAAGGAAAACATATTTTTACTAGGAAACATCAGGGTCAACGTCAGCAGTATTCTGTTACCTGTAGCGGAAAACCCTGGTGAAATGGATAACAGGCTAATGCTGAAGACATGCCCGTCTCGTTAAAACCCTGGCAGGCTTTGAAGAACGTTCAATGCTATGCCGCCATTAAGTTCTTCGCGTTAGTTCCAGAGCTGGATCGGTGCTAACCAGGACCAGCAGTAGAACCCCACACGGGCCTGTGTCAGACCTCGCATGACTTTCCTGAATGGAATAAGTAGGTGAATACAAACCCGTGCATTTATAGCGATTTTGAGTGGGGACTCAAGAGAAGCTAACAAAACCACAACAGCGAGAACAGTAAGGGGGATTTTGTACTCCAACGGTTACCTATTGATTTGAATTCAATTCAATGTTTTTTATGCGGCTTATATACAAACTTGGCACTTAACAGCTTTACCATAAATTAATTCGTTCCAAAAGCTATATAAGAAATGAAAAAATAAGAAACGAAAGAGTTTCCCAAAACACAACAATCGTCGTTAGTAAAACTGTTTTCTGTTGTGGACAAAAAATGTCCACATCTTCCAATCCAAAGCAATTGATCTGTACAGACAATTTTGTTTTTTCTCAAGCTGTTAAATAAAAGCCGAACATTTCCTCTTGTTATACGATTTTATTTTGAATCCAGCAAATTGTGTTTAAATACTGGTACATCCAGCCTTGCACCAATAATCAAACATACAAACAAAACTTGAATATGACTTGATGGGAAACAGATGAAACAACTTATGTTACCATGACAAAAATATCCTTTTGCTCAGTGTTGGCTTGTGTAAGAGTTTTTGGTTTTTGATAAATTGATTTAGATTTTATAAGATTAGGTCCTTATGCGTAGATCGAGGGTCAGATTATTTGGCGAAGGGACTTGAACTTCACTTTAGGTCTAGGTACTCCATCTCTAGATTGAGGGATGGATAGTTTTCAACTTGATAGTAGTCACTACTGCTGCCGGCTGATGAATGCGATGGACTTCGTCTCACTGCACTGGATTCCGTGGAGCCCGTATAATCGTTCCGCTTCGACTGTAACTGGAAGAATGCACCTTTTCTGATGGCGTTTTTCAGTTTTCTTCTCATTCTCTGTTCACTTGCATCGAACATGTTTTCATTTTCATTGTGTCCTGAGTTTTGGAGGGGGCTTTTGACATCATCCACATTTATACGGCCATTCTACAAGAAGAAATTAAACATTGGGAATTTTTAAATATTGCGATGTTTTGGTTATTTTGCTACACAAACGTATTTATTGACTAATTTTTCGGGCATTTAAATAATCTATTTGAGGGATAGGTGTACTGCCTACAGATGTTGCATGTGTCAAATACAAGAAAAAAAAAGCCACCAAGTAGGTGTGATTTGTGGAGTTTGGAAAAGTGTGTGGCTTTTAAAAAAAAAATGTGTGGCTCCTTTGAAGTGAATGTCTTTGAAAAAACAAAACTTTTGTGGCTCCTGTACGCCCTTTTATTAAAAGAAAAAAAAAATAAATAATAAATAAAATGCCCTATTTACTTTCTTAAAGACCAGCGACAAGACAAAAATTATTTTCTTTAAGTCAACTTGTGTGTGGCGTGGCGTAGGTAGGGCAGATTCTTCTCAATGTATCGCACAATTTGTATGATTTCACCAATTTCGAGATATCAGAAACACTCTTGAAGTACTGATTGCATTGAAAATTTACTCAAATCTTGTCTCTTAATGCAGTTTCCTTTTAAGAAAGTAATACGTAACACGCAACACGCAAGCTGTGGGTCTGTCTGGACTGTATCGCCAAATTATTTAACTTTGCATGGAAAGTACTTCAGATACGATTCCAGGCTATGCGAGTGAGCTTCACTCAAACTAATTCGAATATCAATTTTTAAGGTGAAAGGAAATCACTTCTTGGTCAAAAATCAAGTCTAGTTTTAAAGTGATTCAAAAATAAAAAAAAAATTAAACGAAAAATATCCCAATCGGAAATATCAAAATTTGTACAAGCATAAAAAGATAAAATAACAGAATTACGGTAGCTCACTTAGAAACCTACTACAGTACTGTAAGCTCGCTCTTACGGGGAACAGGGTTGTAGTAATAATAAAAAATGTTGGGGTGACAGGCCACAGGGGGACCAGGGCCTAGCTTGCTCATCAATTACTCGTGTTGTGCGCGCTACTGTTTTCTCACGAGTAGAAGGGACCTACAGTTTTTTGCCGACTCCGAACGGCGAAATTTGAGAAGCTTTCTTAGACAGTTACTACTCTTTGTGTGTTGTCATCAGCTTCAAAGAAGTGGTGCCGTGAAAACTTCTGGGTGTTCAGTCGCGAATCGAACTTATACCCTTCGGCGTGTGAGAGTTGCACTCTACCCACTACTCCACGGCGGCCACTTATGTTGGGTTGCAGTAGGTTCCTTTATAAACGCTTCCACACAATGCTATAATAAGGATTTTGTTGTTTGACATTATATTTTGAAAGATTAAAAATATTACCCCCAAAATCCTAAACAAATATTTGGAGTACAGGGAGGAATTTTAGGATTTGAATTAAGAAGTTTCGTATCTTTGAAAATGATTAATTTATGACTATGAAAAATATGTGAAGTGAACTGACTGAAAAGTTATGAATGCGTTGTTAGAAATAAAGGGTGATTTTTTAAAAGCTATAGCAACATTTTTCAAGAAAAAAAAAACACATAAAATTCAGTAAAATGCATGAAATCTTTATTTGAATCGATAGTACGGTCCATATAATTTAATGTTTGGAGATTATTTCATGCAAATGTTGACCTTGATGGGCCTCAAATGGTCCATCGGCTAAGTTCAATTTTGGCATACTGTTTCCAACATTCCGTCCGGTATCTCACGAACAAATGCTTCAATGTTGTCAAACAGGCTTGTCTGTATAGTCATGAGCTTTAACATAGCCCCACAAAAATTAGTCTAAAGGCGTTAAATCGCACGATCTAGACGGCCAATTGACCGGTCCCGAACGTGAAATAAAATGTTTATCGAACTCGCTTCTCAATAAGTTCATTGTTGCGCTTTCTGTGTGACATGTGGCACCATCTTGTTGAAACCATCTGTCATGCAAGTCAAGCTCTTGCATTTTGGGCAAAAAAAAAGTTGGATATCATATCACGGCAGCGCTCACCATTCACAGTTACGTTACGATTCGCATCATCTTTGAAGAAGTACGGTCCAATGATGCCACCAGCTCATAAACCGCACCAAACTGTGACATTTTCTGGATGCATTGGTAGCTCTTGCAAAGCGTTTTGGCTGATATTTACCCCAAAATCAACAAATCTACTTATTTACGTACCCATAGAGACAAAAATGAGCTTCGTCCATTTTTGACCATGAAATGGAAGAAGCGCGCGATGAACTTTCTTAACAGAGCACGCATTTTGATAATAAAATTCAATAACTTGTAAACGTTGTTCGTTTGTAAGTTATGGTTAAACTATAGACGAAACTGAAGATGTTTGACAATGAAACAAAACACGAAACGTGCGTCAGCTATTTAAATAAATGTTGTCCTAAAAATAATAGCTAAAAAATCACTCTTTAGTTTCCTTAGGAAAGAAAAACCCTTGTCGGTTACTTTAAATTTCGTGTTTAAAAACAAAGTGAATAAGTTTCATCTGCGTAAATATTTAAGATGAAGAAATTTTACGAAAAAGGATGATGAAGTCGATGTGAATGATGCTCTGATGTCCGGTTCATAGTCAACTCTCCACTCCTAACTATCCTTGAATTACACTTCGGTGCCTCTTAAAAGCAGCCCTAGGGGCTACAACGTTTGTTAATTAATTTTAAAACTTTTTGAATATGGCATACAGTGGCTCCAGAGAATGATGGGACAAGGGTTCTGATTACTTTTCAAGTAACACAATCAATAGAATAAATTGAAAGCGCTATTCTTTTTTTTCAAATGTTTATTCTTTGATATATCCTCATTAACCTCTTCAGTGTCAAAAAAACACGACAATAAGAACAAAACTCATTTTATACTGCGCAACAAATAATCGGACAAAGAACGAAAAATAACAAAAATTTGGATATTAATATTAAGCCTTGTATAGCCTTGGCTAGCAAACCTGCCTGTAATCGTGTTGACATCGTATTTACCAATTTTTGTGTGTCTTAGGCTACCATGTCATGCCTTTTCCAAACCGTTTTTAAACTCAGTCAATGAGTTGAACTTTGCGTCGTGTACTCGCCTACCAAGTTCTTCCCAAAAATGCTCAAAAACATTAAAGGCTCCTTCACATATAGTCCTCCCCAAAAGTCTAGGTACAGTGCATATGATTAATTTTATAAATCATATGCACTGTACTGTAGATTGCCGTTTGATAGTTTTTGCAAAAAAATTTAACCTTTTTATATTTTTCAATTAGTTGATATTTGTAGATTTACAGCAAACAAAAATCTACAAATTTGTCCTTTTTAATAAAAAAAAACATTCCGTAGAAGTTGGAAGCACCTAAAATTACTTCCACAAAATTCTTAGTACACCTGCGTAAAATTTAAAAAAATAATAGCAAAAATAAAAAATTACCTAAGAAACTTATATATCTCAATATTTTGTTGGAAACCCCCCCTTGCGTACAGACTGACAGACAGTCTCTTTGACATTGAATCGACAAATCTTTTAGTATACTCGTTGGTAATATTGTGCCACTCCTTCTGTAAGATTTCTTTTAGTTGGATTTTATTAGAAATCTGGTGCGTTCTTAATTGTTGGTCCAGTTTATCCCAGAGGTGCTCTTTAGGTTTCAAATCAGGGCTCTGAGGCGGTGTCGGCAGTGTTTCCGTGTTATAGAGCAACCACATTCGAACCCTATGAGCGGTATACTTCGGGTCGCTGTCTTGCTGGAACAGGAAATCGGCAGACATTCATTGTTTAGGGGCACTTTCCTTGAGATTATTCCTTAGAATATCCAAGTACACATGTTGATCCATTGTATTTTCAATGAATACTAAATTTCCCACTCCAGCAGCTGACATACATCCCCAAACCATCAGTCCTCCACCACCATGATTCACAGTCTCAATCGTGTGTTTCGGATTGAAGGCATCTCCTGTTTTTCTCCACACTCTTAGGCGGCCGTTTAATCCAAATATACAAAACATTGACTCATCAGAGTAAAGCCCCCACTCCAAGACTTCGTAGACCAATTACCTATCGACCTATCGTGAGATTGAGACAACCTTAGGCATTAGTAAGACCAGCATACATTCAATATTGAACGAACATTTGGCCGTCAAAAAGATTTGTTCGCGTTGGATCTCACACAATTTGTCAATCGCTCAAAAAAAGGCTTGGTCGAACGAAATGCTTCAAAAATACGATCGCGGTGCTTCGAAACACGTCAATGGCATTGTGACAGGTGATAAATCGAAGATTTACGCGTATGAGCCCGAAAGTAAACAGCAGTCGTCTGTATGTGTGTTTTAAATTGAGCCAAATCCTACTCAAGTTGCTCGTGCACGAAGCACTTCCAAGAAAATGGTCGCCTGTTTTTTTAGGAAAAACTGGACATATCGCAACCGTACAACTAGATCAACGCAGAACAGTCAATTCTGAGTGGTACACAACCATTGGTTTGGCTGTTGTCTTCCGGAAAATCAGGAAAACCAACCGCCGAAGACGGATCACTCTTCACTAAAACAATACGCTCTCACATATCGGCTCAAACAACTGCATTTTTGAGCACTCAAAACATCGATTTGATGAGTCATCCGCCGTATAGTCCCAAGTCCGGACTATATGACTTCTTTTTATTTATGTACGTAAAAAACAAAATGAGTGGTACACGTTTTTCGACACCTGAAAAAGCGGTTGATTCGTTCAGAATGCATGTTTTGGAGATACCTCAATCAGAGTGGCAAAAGTGCTTGGACAATTGGTTAAAACGCATGCAAAACTGTATAGATCTTAATGAGGAAGGAATATTTTGAAAAATAATAAAGCTATTTTCGATGATTAATATTTGTTGTTGTTCTCTAATCCCGAAATATAAACGACAACCCTCGTAACAATCTTAATTGGAATATATTCCTTCAAGCAGCTGCTATCTGCGCTACGTGCCACTTCAAACAGTAGAAGATTTAAAAAAAACAAATGGGGTAAACTGAATTTAAGCAGTTGTATAACAAATGCAGAATAATGCTCTCGTTCACATGGCGGAAGTTTACGTTGTGATAGTGCGATATTGTAAAATACACTGGAGGACTTTCTGAACTTGATCGGGTCCGTTTAATATCATTGCAACTGGAACTGTCACAATGCACTATTGTTTGCATATCCTCGAAAGCGCTTTCTTAATTTCTATCATTTGTAAGTATGCTTTGTTCTCCACAAACAATACATCTATTTATAGCCGCAACTCTTAATAATAATAAAAATAATTGGGTGGCGCTACAGTCCACAGGGGGACCAGGGCCTCATGAACTACTCGTGTTTTGCGCGCTACTGTCCTCTCACGTGTAGAAGTGCCCTACAGATTTTTGTCTAGCCCGAATGGCGAAATTTGAGAAGCTTTTTCTTAGACAGCCGCATCTTTTAAGTTTGAGAATTAAGGAAAGACCGAATATCCGCCCAAGAAGCCACATGAGTGAATAGAGCTTGGCTGGAATTGTACAGCATAAAACGAATTGTCAACGAGTCCAGTCTGGCATCCTTTAAACTAAGCACTTCTTGTAGCGTTATGCTAACACAATCTCTGATCGCATACTATAATCCGTCTGGGATAGTGACAGTGACGCCAATCGATGTAAGTTCATAGAACTCATGTCTATGTCCCATAAATTCAAGCCGCGTTCCTCCATTTGAAT
The DNA here is from genome assembly GCA_955652365.1 of Eristalinus aeneus. Classification (NCBI taxonomy): domain Eukaryota; kingdom Metazoa; phylum Arthropoda; class Insecta; order Diptera; family Syrphidae; genus Eristalinus; species Eristalinus aeneus. The sequence goes on along the minus strand of OY019130.1, from coordinate 127,652,102 downwards.
TTAATTGCCTTCACCTTTTCACCTTCCAACCTTCCCACCTCTAAGATCCAATAAACACAAAACAAGCCGCCTACAATCTAGACAACAAAACCTCAATCAACTTACCCTGTCCAATAAGAAGCTAAACAGCTCTCTCGGCTTTAGCTTGTCCTGTGTCAGCGGTATATCTCTGTTAGCCTCCGACTGCTCGCTCTCGCTGCCTTCTATCGAACGGTAAATTTTTCCACCCGACCTTTTACCATGAGCTGTATGAATCGAAAAATAAAAATTTATTGCACCGCATTCATGAGAAAGGAGCTCCTTCTTAATTACCTCCCCAGCACGAGTGACCATATTCGAGGCAGGAACCTGCAAAAAAGAAAAATCATGCAAATCGCAATTAATTACTTTTTGTTGTTGTTGGAGCGAGAAAACAACAAGAAATGCCATAAATAACAATAAGCGCCCAAAAGGACGGCCTTCCAAGTTTGCAGATTCTGTTAGACAGCGAGCGTCGTTTTGCAGTGCTCGGGGAACAACTTTCTGCAGTTCTAATGAGAAGTGATACACAAATTGATCCTGTCCGCTGACACAGGCACACAATTTCTGCCGGGCTTCAAGAAATATTGTCTGCTCGGAAAGAGCCAAATACTGTCTTTGATGGTCTCCTATGAAATATCGTATTATAAACTTTTCGTCGCTTTGCCAACTCACTCCGGGGGCCCAACGCACTTAATGCGCTAAGACGATGAAATGTGAGGAGAAGCAAATGCGAAGCTCCGCAGAAGAAGAGTAATGTGTTGTCGTTGCCGTCGCGTGTGGTCGCTGCATACAGGGGTCACGAGTATTATGATAAATTGCACTTTTAGGATAATCACACGGTTACCTCTGCCCCACATCTGGAGACTTTGAAATATAACACAGCTAAAGCGAAAAAAACGAAATTGTCACCGGTGTGTGGGCTTACGTCGGCAGGGGTACATTACTTCCCCTAATTGGAGGCCAGCAGTGGAGGTGAAACGAATTTCGACTGTAATCCTTCTCTTTGTTAACGAGTTGGAGTTGGATTGCGCAAATTGAAAGGGCATGGAAGGCATAACACCTGCGCTCCTTTCTCGATACGAGCAGGATGATCCCCCTGCACAAGTGTTATTCGTTTTTTTAATTGTTTCCATTGTGAGTTGGAGGGAGTCGCCCGGTTATCGTGCGACGCCCGGTTATCACATTGTAAGACGTTTCCTAGAGTTTGGAGTTCAACCATTCAATCTCGTGTCCATCACAACAGGAAACTGGGTGTCCGGGTGGAGAGGGACATTATATGTGCTGTGGTCAACTCTTGTTTACGTAGGATAATAGAAAAGGTTGTCAAATAGAACAGAATCAGGCGAGGAAGCACAATAAAAAAAAAACTCAAATGTGAAGACACGTCGTAGGCGAATTAAGTTAAAGGATTAGTTCGTTACATGTGCACGGGGAGATGATTCTTTAAATTCGAAAGACATTTCAATCGGAATTTGGGTCGATATCCGCTATTTTGGCGGTTCTTCGGTACCTTTTTTGATTTGGAGACATATGTCCTTAAACAGGAAAAGAGGAAAGCAAAAATCAAAGAAGCGAACATATTTTATGGGAAAATATGTGCTGTTTATCTTTGCCAAAAGGTTATTCATTGAAGGTGTGACTAGAACATCGTAGGATTTGTCCTTGGGGTCTTCCGGGCTCGTCAGATTACAGAGCAATTGCAGTGTTTGTGCTCTCATTGCATGAATTAGCTAGTTCCTTTTACTTCGTAGCACTTCAGCCGATGTACCCATAAGGTTCTTCAGACTAAAGAAATTTTCAAGCCTTCGGATAAAAATGTCCCAGGTCTCTGTCTCTTCATTGAAAGTTTCTTTAGTGATGCCCCCCTGTGACTGGCCCGCCGTATTTCCCTCAATTGCTACCGTAATTGCCTGTAATAATGTCCGTACTTGATTTTCATACATTTTATTTTAATTTAAAGTATGCATGTATCTCCTCAGCTGGTAAAATGTCTCCTCCTCGTCGCCAGTTTTAAATCCCTTGGATTAAATTAAAGCACTTGATATCATAAATTCAGATTTAATTCATATATTTTACTTAAGTTTACACACATGGAATTTTCTATTGAAAACTTAATACCAACTCAACTGGAGCGGAAGCAAACAGGGAAAAAAACAGACCCTGTTAGAAGTAAGTCAACGTGGTGATTCGTTTCCTCTTCTTGAAGTTTGTGTATTTGGGGTTGTGTTCATTAATACACAACACGTCTCCACCCCGATATTTACGAGGGGCATTCAATATATTCTTGGTATCGATATGAAGGAAAATGCGTATTCAATTTAAATTGTTTTTATTTTTCAATATGATCTCAACTACCATCAATGCATATGTTACATCTTGAGATAAGCTGTTTAAAATCCTCTAAAAAAATTAATTTCCTCTTTCTTTGCAAAATACCCATTTATTACCGACTTGAGTTCTTCATCATCTGAAAATCTTTGTCCACGAAGACATTTTTTCAAATCCGGAAACAGGAAATAATTACTAGGGGCGAGGTCTGGACTATAGGGTGGGTGTTGTATTACTTCGAAAACGCAATCTCGCGCAGCACCCTTGGAAACTTGCGCCGTGTGAACAGGAGCATTGCCATTAAAAAGTAACACACCCGCTGCAAGGTTACCCGGTCTTTTTTTTTTAATTTTCTAACGCAAATTATGCAAAGTGGAGCGTAGGGTGTGGCGTTGATGGTTTCACCGTGTTTTGTACTCAATGAGCAAGATTCCCTTTGAGTCCAAAAAAACTGTGGCCATGAGCTTCCCGGCAGAAGAGTGACTTTGAATTTCTTCTGGAGGTCTTTTTCTTTTTTATGCCACTGCATAGACTCTTGCTTGCTTTCAAGGTTATAGTGGTGAACTCATGTTTCGTCCCCAGTAACAATTCGATCCATAACACTGTCCGCGTTCTCACTACACATCTTCAAAAGCTCTGTACAGAATGCGATTCTAACTTTTTTTTGAGGCGGATCTTTGAAATGTTACGATGGTCATGAAGAATGGTGTGAATGGTACCAATTGAAGGCTTGGCCACCTCTGCCATCATTTTTACCTTTATTCGGGCATCTTAAAGAACACATTTTTCGACTTCTTTGATGCTTTCTCCCGTACAAGCACTAGCCGTGGGGCGGGAGCGGGGGTTATCGTCAATGCTCTCTCCGCCTCTCTTGAACTCACTTGACCACTTTTGCACAGTTGCTAATGAAGGTGCGGAATCTTGGTAAACAGCCACCATATCGTCATGAATAGTTTTTTGACTTTTTCCTTGCTTAGTTAGAAATTTAATTATAGCGCGATGATCAATTTTTACCATCATCGTCTCAGTTACCATTATGATTATGATACGATCATTTTATAGATATCTATTATTTACGGCTCCCTACATTCATCTAGTGACGTATATCCAATCCACACAGTTAATTATCAAAAATGTCAAGTCATACGAGTTTAAGAAGTATTTCGATCGTTTAGCATCTGTTAAAAGAAACTGAATGGTAAAGAAAGCAGAAAGCAGGTATGAAATGAAAACAAAACACTAATTATTAATGGGAAGGTAAAAACATGTTATCCAAAGTATTGGTAATTGTTTTCTACACATTTTGACCACCTTTCTGGCAATTTGTGAATACCACACCAATAAAATTGTTCGTCTTTTAAAATAAACCAATCAGACACCCAATTTTCGGCCTCCTCGCAGGAATCAATGTGCTGCTCAGCCAATGCGTGTCCCATCGATGAAAAAAAATAGTAGTCGTAAGGGCCAAGTCTAGTGAATACGGCGGGTGGGGTAGCTGCTCCCAGCCAAGCGTTTTGATTGTATCCTGAACCGGTTTTGCTTTGTGTGCAGGTGCATTGTCATGGAGCAAAATTACCTTGCCCTGTCTTCTGGCCCACTCTGGTCGTTTCTCGATCAATGGTTCAAATTGATCATTTGTTGTCGGTAGCGATCAGTATTAACGGTTTCACTAGGTTTTAGAAGCTCGTGGTACAGCACACCTTTCTGGTCCCACCAAACACACAGCATTGTCTTCTTGCCGAACCGATCTGGTTTTGCAGTCGATGTTGAGGGTTGTCCCAGATTAACCCATGATTTTTTCCGTTTAGGATTCTTAAAATAAATCCATTTTTCATCGCCAGTAACAGTAAAAATTTTCTTTCCTGTCTTTGAAGCAAAATTTCACGTGTTTTTTCGGTTTTCCATCTGTCTTTCATTCAATTCATGTGGCACCCATTTTCCACACTTTTGGATGTTTTCCATAGCTTTTAAACTGTCAGAAATTGTTTGTCGTGCAACATTTAACAATGCTGCCACTTTTTTTTGACTCAAAGTGTCATCTCCATCCAATATCGTTTGCAATTCGGCGTCTTTAAACTTATTTGGTGGTCTTCCACGTTCTTCATTTCTCATATCAAAATCATTATTTCTGAACCGTTGAAACCATAATTCGCATTTTGCTTCTGATAGAGCAAGATCACCATATGCCTCGACAAGCATTCGATGCGACTCTGCAGCACTTTTCTTCAAATGAAAACAAAAAATTAATGCTTTCCGCAAATTATCACTTTCTGGTACAAAATTCGACATTTTTAACACGATGAAAAAATATGATGTTGTCTGTTCAATGACTTGATGTACACTTAACATTTTTCACAGATGTCATAGCAAACAAAAAAAAAAAAAAAAAAATAAGGGCTCGTTCACAACAAATGTTCCCTAACGAGACATTTGTATTTGGACGCTCACTTCATACCGGTATACTCACTATATACCTGGTATACGCTAACGCAGCTCAGGAATCCATGAACCGCAAAGCCTGGATCCATTGACTATGCTTGTTGAAAAGAATATCGCTCGTGACAACGTCAAGCCAAACACTGATTTAGTCAATTTTGAAGATGTGAAAGAGGTTTCGCCTTGTTTGATGAGGATCATCTCCTTCTTCTGCCTACAGTCCGGGGTGAACCTGTGCAATAACCAAGATGCCTCTCCACCTATCTCTTGCCAGCTCCTTCCAGTTGTACACTCCAAGTTGGTTGAGTTCCTTCTCCACTTGTGTGCGCCATTTCAGTGTAGGCCACTTTCTGTTCCGCTGCCCGAATGACTCGGTTTCGAAGGCTATTCGAACGAGCGCAGTAGGCCACGCCATCTTAAGCCTTGTATTTGAAGACAGAATAACGTGCAGGATAAAGTACAGTACAAAAGTTTCCTTTTGTATTTCGGGTTTGTGCAACCCTAGCATTGAAATCTAGGAACTGTCAGCTCTATCGTAAAGTTTGACAGTTCTGACATACGAGCGCTATTTGTGTTGTTTATATGTGTTTTTTTTTAAGATTGGGCAATCACTTAAAAATAAATATTATTCTGCCTGACATTTAGTTTCCAGATAAAAATTTCAATTCAGATATATCTAACTTCGAAGCTCCAGACCTCGGATCTAATATTAATATAGCAATGTTTTTCTGATTGCATTTGCATCTGGCACAAATTATTTCTATATAGAGGCAATCTTGCTTGTCAAGATTTCAAATGGGAGACTGAGGTAAACCCTTGAAAAATGCAAGCAATCTGGTTAACATGAAGACGATAGGACTATTTCCTCTAAGGTAATGTCAATGTGAATAATCTGAGAAGTGCAGATATCTTTCAAAAGCATATTTCTACTAATAATAATAATAATAATTGTTGGCGCTACAGTCCAAAGGGGGACCAGGGCCTAGCTTGCTCATAAACTACTCGTGTTGTGCGCGCTACTGTTCTCTCACGAGTAGAAGGGACCTACAGTTTTTTGCCGACTCCGAACGGCGAAATTTGAGAAGCTTTCTTAGACAGTTATTACTCTTTGAGTGTTGTCAGCAGCTCGAAAGAGGTGGTGCAATGAAATATTAGAAAAATTGGTGTTGAACTGGGAGTCGAACCTAGACCCTTCGGCGTGTGAGCGTCGCACTCTACCCACTACGCCATGGCGACCACGTCATATACGACATATAAATCATATAAATCTAACAAAAAACATTAGAATTGGATACCGCTATATAAAGAGAAAATCGACAATTAATATCAACAATAAGCCTATACTATACAAATCAATTTTTCAATCCATGCGCTTGGATCTTCTATTTGTTGTAATTTTTTTCAATACTCACAAGCTTAAACTTCAAACATGTAAAAATGAAATTATTCTTTTAGCTAGCTTACCACTTTATCTCTCAACTCGTAGGTTACATGATTAAACTAATTTGCGCAATATTCTGTCACGATTTTAGCGATAAATTAATAAAAAAACATATTAAAATATTTATTGTATATCACTCGTCTATATTTTCTTTGTTCATATCCTACCACCGGAAATAATGCTTATCTTTCATTTGATAGTCAAAAGTACAAATGTAGACCAAATTTGCAAATGGTACGTGAAATTTGTAGTGATATGTACATTTTTCATTCATTTGCTTGATAACTTTACGTAAAGTGTGACTTAAGAATTTCAAAATCGATAGTGGTTGCACAAATCAAATACGCAGGTTGCCTTTTATATTTCGGGATTGGGCAATCATAGAGTTGCAATCTGGCAACTGACAGCTTTATAGTAAGGTTTGACATTTTTGAGGTTAAACGTACTCAGAACGTTTTTACATATGTACGAGCGCTATTTTTGTTGTTTACAGTAACTTAAAAGTTTCATCTCGCCTAAAAAATGGAATCAAATCGTGAAAATTTTCGTGCGATTATTTTTTACAACTTTCGACGTGGATTAACTCAACAACAGTATATCGATGAACTTAATTCAATTTTTGGCGATAAAGCTCCATCAAGGACTAGTGTTTTTCGATGGTATGGTAAATTCAACCGATGTCGTAGTTCGCTCCAAGACGAATTTCGTGAAGGTCGTCCAAAATAAATTGCTGTTCCAGAAACCATTGATGCTGTGCTCCAACTGATATTGCAAGATTGTCATGTGACGTATCGTGAGATTGAGACAACCTTAGGCATTAGCGCGACCAGCATGCATGAACATTTGACCGTCAAAAAAAAAAATTTGTTCGCGTTGGATTCCACACAATTTTTCAATCGCTCGTAAACTCTGTCTGTGAATCAGCTGTCAGAATTGTTTCCTTATTGGTCTCTGATTTCGGTCAACTTACAATACAACATATATATACGAATGGGCAAAATTCTTCTGAAAACTGGATAAAACGATTGGACTTGTGCAAGTGCGGGAAAGAAAGGAAATGGAATTTTAAACATTATTTCTACTGATTGTTTTCAAACACATAAAACATAGTTTTGATAGTTGAATCCGTTTTATTTAAAGCGAGACCCCTAACAGGAAGCCATTTATTTCAACCAGAAGAGCTCAAATTAGATTTACATAAAATTGAATGTTATTTTCTTGCAATTTTGTATCCAAAGTATCAGATATCACTTTGGCAGGGCAAAAGTGAGATGTCATAGAAATGCAAATATTACAACAATTCTCCCGAATTTTCCACTTTGCTTTTTGAAATTACTGCCTACCCAAAATGAGCGTCTTTTCCATAGATCCCAGTTCATGAATTCGACCTTCAACGCATTTGATAAGAGGACTTAATGACTTCAACATCTGATCCAAGCATGACAACTAAATGCCTCCAGTCCATGCCCAATCACCCAGTACATCGATTAAGAGATGATATGCTGTCTTAAGGGAAATACATTCGTGTAAGATTAGTTCTGCCAAACGATTGAGGCGTCTAATCCGCCACTATTGCCGCTTAGCCTTGATATCGTCATTGACTCCCTCGCAACAGCATCTCACACTCCCTTGAAGTGTGTGATAGTTAAAATTAAAGGTCAGTAAAGAGAGACGCTCCCAATGAAGCATACATTTGTTTTTAAATTGGCGCCCGCTAATGATGATTTGGTACCCTCAATTTACCAGCACGAGCCGAAGCATAGATGACTATAATTGGATGACACTTCACGTCGGAAAGGAGCACCGGATTCTGCTCACTTCACCACGTACAACAAAGTGCAGGTGTCCACGATTGTGAAGAGTCCACCCGCATTGCCAAATGTTATCACACTGTTCAAGCACTGTGTTTTCCTGATGGAATAGATTTATGACAACAATTAAAAGACTGCCACACAACGCATAATAGACTCAATAAATTCTTCGACAAGTTTATTCATTTCTGTCCGCGGCGGCAGCGTCAGTGGCGGCGGTCGTCGTCCCGAACATAAAGCGGCCTCAAATGTTTGCTAATGTTCATCATTTGCACGCCATTATCTGCAATTGGTGGAGTGGGTGACTAGGAATCTCACCTCGATTTTGTAGACTGGGGTGCGATTAGATAGAAACGATTCCCTCGATAAGGTCAAACCTGACCAATAAAATGTCTCACGGAGCAAATAAAAAACATCGTTTTCATTGTTTTGATGCACACATTACATGCTCCCGTAATTAGTGGAGGGAGCTTATTTATGGCTACGCCCCTGGATTGTCTGATTCTGAGAATAGTGGCTGATTCCTGTTGTGAAGAGGCAATTGTTGGAATTGTTTTATTTATTATGGAAATGCTGGTGAATGAGATATCAGAGAGACGCTTTGAGGCTTCGTTTTCGAAGAATGAATTGTCTGTGGACCTGTTACACCTGTCACTCTTCATATCCGTTGAACTTAAAAATCGATTTTAATGGAATTTTAGATAAAGATGTAATTAACCTAGTGACTTATACAGTCCTTAGGCATAACTGGGGTTGACCTTGTGAAGTAGGAAAAAGGTTGTCATCATATATTCGGTTACTTCTACATTTTGATATTCGAAAAGCATTAGCAAGCAGAAGAAAATCATGAGTTTTGATAAAAATTGTTTAAAATAGAAGTGAACCAAAGATTTCATTTAATTTTACTGGAACAAAAGCAAAATGAGACACATGCACTTTCTCGTTTATATCTTGAAGCCTGGTAAGGACCCTAATCTAGTCGTAAATTACAGACCAATCAGTCTGCTCAGTTGTCTTAGTAAGTGTCTTGAAAAGATCATAAAGAAAAGAGTTGTGCCTTTCATTGAGTGTAATTCTATTATACCCCCTTAGCAATGCGGTTTTAGATCTTTTCCCAGTACTACACACCAAGTGCATCGTATCACAAGTGATATCAAAAACAATTTAACAATCGGAAAAAGTACTGACATGGTAATTTCAGACGTTGAAAAGGCTTTCGATTCATAAGTTAGTAAGTCTTAGTCTTCCGTTGTATCTTGTCAAAATCATCCAGTCATTTTTGTCTCACCGAAGTTTTAATGTTTCCATAAATGGATATTCTTCTGTAAATTAACTGATTAATGCAGGAGTTCCCCAAGGGTCCGTCCTTAGTCCAGTTTTATATAACATTTATACATCCGATTTCCCTATCTTTATACACTGTAGTATCGCCCTTTTCGCTGACGATACGTGCATTTATTCATCATATGTAATTTGTTTCAGTGTTCGCCGTGGCGTAGTGGGTAGAGTGCGACGCTCACACGCCGAAGGGTCAAGGTTCGACTCCCAGTTCAACACCAATTTTTCTAATATTTCACGGCACCACCTCTTTCGAGCTGCTGACAACACTCAAAGAGTAATAACTGTCTAAGAAAGCTTCTCAAATTTCGCCGTTCGGAGTCGGCAAAAAACTGTAGGTCCCTTCTACTCGTTAGAGAACAGTAGCGAGCACAACACGAGTAGTTGATGAGCAAGCTAGGCCCTGGTCCCCCTTTGGACTGTAGCGCCAACAATTATTATTATTATTATTATGTAATTTGTTTCAACGTTGAAAATAATCTACAATCTGCTTTCAATGCATTCAAAACATATGGTATAAACTCGAAAATTAAAATTAATGCTTCTACGACATAAGCTATCTTTTTTACTCGTAAAAGAAAAGCTTGTTTACTTCCCTGCAACAGACTTATTGTCAATGGAACAGCGCTCGAATGGAAACCGAATGTAAAATGCCTTGGTATTTATTTAGACAAGCACTTAACATTCAATCTTCATGTAATAATAATTGTTGGAGCGACAGTCCACTGAGGGACCAGGGCCTAGCTTGCTCATCAACTACTCGTGTTGTGCGCGCTACTGTTCTCTCACGAGTAGAAGGGACCTACGGTTTCTTGCCGACTCCGAACGGCGAAGTTTGAGAAGCTTTCTTAGACAGATAATACTCTTTGAGTGTTGTCAGCAACTCGAAAGAGGAGGTGTCGTGAAAAATTCGAGGTGTTCAGCCGGGAATCGAACCTACACCCTTCGGCGTGTGAGCGTCGCACTCTACACATTATGCCACGGCGGCCAGAAAATATTAAGAAGGTTAACACATCTACACAAATACTGTATCCATTTATATGTAGTCGTTCAAAACTCAATGTTGCTAACAAACTACTCATTTTCAAAGCTATATTTCAAGCTTTTTTATTTTATGAGTCTCCTGTCTGGGGTAAATGTGCAAACAGTCACTTACGCAAGCTTCAGATAGCTCAAAATAAACTGCTTGAAATGATTCTGAGTCTGCCATGGCTTTTTCCAACAAAAGAATAACATGATATGGCCAACATTGAAATGATAGCACAAAGGCTTGAAAAAGCTAGGTTGCAATACAATATTTCATGTTTATCTTTGATCTTTTAATGTCTGCATCTTAAATCTGGTTTTTAATTTGTTTATATCTATCGTATTTATTTATTTAACTAATTATTTATTTATTTATTTATTTATTTTATTATTTATTTATTTATTTATCTATATATCTATTTAGCCATATATTAGTTAATTAATTTATTAATTTTCTTATTTATTTATTTGTCTATATATTATTTAAATTAATTAAATTATTTATTCATTTTTTATTAATCTATATATTTTTGTATTTATTCATTTAGTTATTTACTTTTTTAAACATTTATTTACATATTATATTTTTTATATTATATATTTATTTATCTATTTATTTATTTATCTCTATTTATTTATTTATCTATTTATATTATTTATTTATTTATTTACTATTTATTGCAATAGGTTCAATTACAAACAAAAAATAGAACTCTGTTTCATGACTGAGTTTCGCAACTTTTTTTTCTCTCTTTCCTCCAATATGTCTTACTTTTCTTTACTGTTTTTTTTCCGTTTTAATGAAGGCTTTTTAGTGGCTTTTCTTTCTAAGTTTGATAAATTGTGTGATACTATTTTAAACAATTGTATTTATATTATATTAGGAAGGTACTTTAGCCATATCTTTACAATTTAAAATTTTAAAATTGTATGAATTGTAGATTTTACGCCACAATTAAAGAAATGTTATATGTTATGTTTCTCGTTTTATTTCATTCAAGAGGAATTAAAGGGTTAAGCAGAACTTTTCTGAAGAAATCACATTCAAATTGTGTCAATTATTAAAAAGATAGGTAGATCGTTCATCATTATTTTGATATTTGTTCAACCCGAAACTGTAGTCATAATATTTACTTAATGTCTGTAAGAACATAATTCTAAAAAAAACAAAATGTTGAAACAACTCAGCGAGATGAGTGAAGAAGTTACCTTATCTGTAAATCTTTGTCTAGAAAAAAACGAAAGTATTTTTGGTGATTTTAATTCTATAAAAATGTGGATTTATATGATCGGGGTTGATTGTGGCGAGGCGAATTTAAACAATCCTCGAACAGTAAAAACAAATTCAAACAAGGAAAATTGAAATTGAATAACTTAAGGCCTTTTCATCAATTGCTTGAAAGATTATGCTGATTTTTAACACCTAAGGGCCAGCTGATAAATGGAATGATTGAATGTTAATTTAAGTAAAACTCCTTGTTCGTATTCATTGAAATATTTTCGAAACGAGCGAACCTAAACAGTCACCGCAAAATTTGTTGATTGAAACATTTTAGATTAACAATTAAAAAACGGATGCAAAATTTTAATTTTCAAGTTTATCTTTTTTATAGTTTCTTGAATATAAAGACTGAAAGTTAGGGTTTTGTACTCCAAGGTATTTAGTACATGATTTCCAATCTGCTTGTACGCTATTGACTACTATTTTGTTGCTTTGTAAGAAACAGTCATTTCTTTTCCTTGTAAAAAAGACAGACTGAGCTTTTTGAAGCATTTAATTGAATCTTCCATTTATTGAGATAATTTTCTACATTTTCACTATATTTCAATTTGGTTGCAATGTCATAACCTACTAAATCTATATACAAGTTTCGTCTGCAAAGATAGCAGTTTCACAAGTTCTCTAAATCAGAATAATAATTGTTGGGGCTACAGTCCACAGGGGGACCAGGGCCTAGCTTACTCATCAACTTCTCGTGTTGTGCGCGCAACTGTTCTCTCACGAGTAGAAGAGACCTACAGTTTTTTGCCGACTCCGAAAGGTGAAATTTGAGAAGCGTTCTTAGACAGTTTTTACTCATTGAGTGTTGCCAGCAGCTCAAAAGAGGTGGTGCCGTGAAAAATTCGAGATGTTAAGCCGGGAATCGAACCTAGACCTTTTCGTGTGTGTGCGTCGCACTCTACCCACTACGCTACGGTGGCCACATGAGTAAATATATTATAGAAAATTGGTCCAAGCACTGAACCTTGAGGTACACCCGCCCCAATTGGGAAAATCGCTGATACACTCTTTTTTATTCTTGATAATGTATTTTGTCGCGCGATGAATTTAATGAACTGTGTAATGATGTGGTCTAAAACCAAATTATTGTACTGGAAGGCTGTTATATATATCTAAATGCGTAGTTAATCTGGATTTAATAATTTTTTCGAAAAATTTACTAACTGCGCTCAAAAGGTTTATGGGGGAATAACTCATGGTTAAACTGGCATTTTCCCTGGTTTTGATCGCATCAAGGCCTGGGGTCTTTGAGTTTTTTAAATGTTTAATAACAATTACCACATCTTCTATCGATATGTGTTCATCATCCCTAAGCAATAACGGTTGTCCGTTGATACAGTTTATGCACTAGATTTTGCTCGCTACTAGAATTATTACGACATGGTCAATTGGGTAGATGAAAAACTTTCGCCGTCGTCGAGTCACCATCTTTCAATGCAGGGATATATTGATTCTTCTCTTTTATAATCTTAAGAATGTTCCAGAAGGGTTGACTGCTTTTTTCTAATCCCTGAGACTTTAAATTCCAATTCTGGTTTCTAAAACTAATAATAAGCTTTTTAATTCTTGCTGTAAGTGATTTAACAATTGTAATAAATAATTTATCTCTGATTCTAATTCATCTGGACCTGGAATAATTCCTTATTTCTATCTTTTCTATTATGAACTGCAGGAGGACATATGTTTTTTAGCCACGAATAGTCTTCTTTGGTACTGATTCTTCAATAGAAATAATTAACTCCTTCATCAATATGGTTCACATTAACAACATCACTAAAGATAACCTGCCAGTTTACATTTGCTTGCCAGTTTGGCGAGGATTTGCCCAAACAGGCATTTAAATCTGGTTGAAAGTATATACTTGAATAACAAGATGTAAAAGAAATTCAAACGCATTTCGTAACTTTATTGTTATCCTTATATACTCCATACTTAATATAAGCTCTGTGCTTGTAGTGTGTTAATTGTTATTTATTCTACGTACCCACAGTGACACAAAAGGTAGATGCGACATTTACCAACTAAAAGTCACGCCTTCGATTTCGGCACTGAACTCGAATTTTTTCACTTCACCTTTTTTGAGTTTCTGACAACATTCGAAAATTCCCTATGAAAAGGCTTCTCGAATTTCGCAATTTCGGTTAAAATTGTAAGCTCCTTCCACTCATAAGAGAATAATATCACAACGTGTGTAGTTGTTGTAGGTTGGACCTGGCGAAATTTTTCTTTCAAAATTATTCCAAACAATTTTTCAGGAAAGCGTGCTGAATAGTTGGGCGTTAAATTGGCTTTTTAAAAATATTCTTTCCTTACATTAAAGTAAAAGCTATTTAGTCGAATAATAAAAAACTAAATCTCGTAACGTCCCCCACATTGAAATTTCTTTTCTATTTTCAGATGTAAGTTCATTCCTAATAGAAGTGGCTCACCGGTGTCCTCAAAACAAAAGAAGAAATAAACCCACAAGCAGAAACTGAATCTCCGTTAAGAAAAGATTATGCCACTACACCTAGCTTCCAGTGTCAATTTGCGAAAACTCGCTAATTTTTTAATAAGCCACTCCAACTTATGAATGAAAACCAATCTTCGTGTTTCGATATGTAAGGTGAGCGAACTCTGCCGCTGCATGGCTGAGTAATCCTCTGTTGTTTTGCCAGTGGTGCTAATTGCCGTTTCAGCTGACCGAAGAGAGTTAGCTTTAACTTTAACTACTAACACAGTTTGTTAGTCTCTTTAAAATTTCGATTTTACGAGTAGTTCAGGTTTTACCAACAACTCCTAACTTACCATTTACGAGTCCTTCCAAACTCAGTAACAGAACAAAACACAAGTATGTCATTTTGGCGCACATAATCACTCTCAATTGAACACACTCCGCGCAACTAATATGAAATGGGATAAATCAAACAAAATACAAAATTGGCTCGATCAGTCGTTTTTGTCGTCGTCGTCGTCGTCGTCCGTGTTCACCGCGCAACAGGTACTCCTGTGACTTATTAAACTGCCACCTCACGCACAGCACTGTACTATGTCGAGCTCTTACTTGTTGAGTGAATCACGTTTAGCTGTTAACTGGTTATCCTCGATGGTTACACGGATGTCTTATATAGAACTCAGTTCAGCAGGAAAAGGGGTGAAGCACACACATTGGGGAAGGCGTGCACATGAGCGCTCCCCAACCTCCTGTCACTGTGCGGGTTACATGTGGGAAAGCTTTGGCTTCTTGCGCACACACACCAGGTCAGATTTGATGTTCTCTAATGTTTTGCATTTTTTAACTGGTTAACTTCTGATAGCCTCAATACAACCACATCGTGTGGTTGTGTCCTTTGCCTTGCCCCTACAGACGCGCACAACGAACAAACGTAGCCTCGGTCGATCTGTTTTGGAAGAAATATTCGTGTGAGAGCAGCTGATTCCTTTCCGGACTCGGTGACGTATGAGCGACAAACTCAAATCAGAAATTTATTGCTTTATGATGCCGTTTAGCAGATGGAAGCTCTTGTCGCAATCAGGCAGTTTTTTGATATTGTGACGGAATTTGTAGGCGGCAAATGACGTGAAATGTTTGGAGTGGTCAATCGTGCACCTCTTGGCGTCACGACGAACTAGGCGCCGTCGATTTGTTGACTATAAAGCCTGAATCCCCATATTGCTGTTAATTAAACGTGCACTGAAGAGTTTTATGATCCTCTCGAGCAATTACGCAGTTTTAAGCGCTAAAGTGCGCCGTGGATAATTTGTCGTTTCAGTTTGGTACGCGGATAGCATTTGTTTGCTGAGGTATCTATCAGGATGTAAGCTATGGCTGGATGAGGACTTGGTTTTCTTATGGTACCATTAAAATGGTTTGTTTGGAATGGTTAGCATAAATGAATCGGTGATTCAAGCACATTGAAGAAAATGTAATTTTCCAACAGCGTTTAATTATATCATACATTTGGTGTCGAAATGATCAGTTCGAAAGAATCGACATTTCGATTGGCAGTAACGAGCAATATTATTATTAATTTTTCGCCAAATCTGTTTACTTTTCTAAAATATGACAGTATCAAATGATCTTATTTCTTGCTCAAGTTAAACTATCTTCTTTGTTGCTTTCACTAACTGATTGCGATATTTTTTATCGCAGGACATAGCACTGAAGAACAGCAAACCGTCAGGACTTAAAGTAATCACCGCAAAGCATTGTAAAGCCGCGCCACCAATACCGGCCTCACTACAAGCCGCACAACCACTATCGGCTCAGCCTTCTTTTTCATGTGGTGCTACAGTCTGAGGTGGACCTTGGCCTCAACTAACATGCTTCTCCTGCCAGCATTATTTTTTGCTAGCTGCCTCCAGTTTCGCACTCCAAGTTGGTTGAGGTCCTTCTCCACTTGTATGCGCCACCTTAGCCTAGACCATCCTCTGTTGCGTTATCCCAATGTCTCAGATTCGAAGACTTTTTGGGCCGGAGCAGTGGTGTCCACACGCTCTACACGGCCTAGCTATCTTCAGCGTTATATTCGTAGATGCTTGACCAGGCGCTTGACGCTATACAGCTGTATAGAGTTCGTCGCTAAATCTTCTTCTCCAGATGCCATCAGCGCAAACAGGTTCGGCTAAGCCTCACTATCAATATTTGCTGAACTACAAGTCGCGCCAACAAAATCGGCTGAGCTACTACTTCCACTAATCGAGATTGCTTGGGACGTAGGATGTTAGTTTTACCGGAAATTGGTGGAAAGAAATATATTTCAGGCAACCTAGGAAAGGAAAATTAATACATGGGGGAAATAAAAGATATATTTAAATATTTCCCGCGAATTCAAGGATAATTGCAAGGAAGCCTCTAGCCTTTAAGCGAATTAAGAAACAGTGCGAGAGCACACTTAAGGAAGAACAAGACGGTTTTCGTAGTGGATCCTTCTGTGTCAACCATATAAATCATACTCTGCGTAACACTATTGATCAGTGGTCAAAATATCACTTATCACCCCACTTGTTGTCCCTTGATTTCGAAAAAACATTTCGACAACATAGACAAAGAATTAATTAAGTTTGTCTTGCGGAGGAGGAGCATCTCAGATAAACTTTTAGCTATTAGTTAGGCGTCATACAAACCAATCGTAAGTCCTGCACAGATGAAAGTTGTCAGAAATAGAATTCGAAATCTAAAGTGGAGTCAGGCAAGGCTGCATTGTTTTTATTGGTGATCACCGCTATGTTTAACGCACATCATTGAGGGAACAATAAATTCGATGGACAATTTCTTCTCACCTAATCATCTAATCATCTTCACTACGTTGACCAAGTGCACACACAGAATATTGGCCTTCCACTAATCGTCAAGAACTGTGGAGAGTGAGGCGTAAGTCGTCGAGTTCGAGATTCAGACGTCAAAAACTAAGTAATTGAGTCACAGTGAGCTCTGAATCAACAGCTGGGCAACTGGTTGCTTTGTAAGTTTGGAGGGTTCGAAGCAGATGTTGCAAATCGAATTCTGTATATTGCCCACAATATGGAGGAGCAATGCCATTTTTCAGAAGACTATATGCGTCTATGAAGCGATGCCTACGAAAGCTATATTCACTACTAGACTTCCGACGTCTCTGATCCGGTACCTACGTTAATAGATTTAGCAGGATTGTCCAAATCATATCCCAAATGAACAGCCTCATCATAGAACGGGCTAGGAACCTTAAAATATCATTGTTCAATTACAAGTGACAGTGAATTGGTCATACCCTTCAACAAGGGAAAATTTCATACGAAAAGTTTCAATGCAGTGGATCCTGTCAATCAAAGGCAAAAGAAGAATACAACGCTTAAGATGACTAGGCCTATAGACACTACTGCTCTGGCCCGAAAAGCCTTCGAAACCGAGTCAGTTGAGGCATATGGTGATCATGCTCTATCAGAAGCAACATGCAAAAGATGGTTTCAATGGTTCAGAAATAATGATTTTGATGTGAGAAATGAGGAACGTGGAAGACCACCAAAAAAGTTTGAAGACGCCAAATTGCGAAAAACATTAGATGGAGGTGACACTTTGAGTCAAAAGCAAATGTCAGCAATGTTAAATGTTGCAGGATAAACAATTTCTGATAGTTTTAAAGCTATGGGAAAGATCCAAAAGTGTGGAAAATGGGTGCCACATGAATTGAATGAAAGACAGATGGAAAACCGAAAAAACACGTGAAATTTTGCTTTAAAGACACGAAAGAAAATTGGTTTTGCATCGGATTGTTACTGGAGATGAAAATTGGATTTATTTTAGGAATTTATTTTAGGAATTGAGACAACCATCAACATCGACTGCAAAACCAGATCGATTCGCAAAGAAGACAATGCTGTGTGTTTGGTGGGACCAGAAAAGTGTGCTGTACCATGAACCTAAACCTCCTAAACCTGGTAAAACCGTTAATACTGATCGCTACCGACAACAAATGATCAATTTGAACCATGCGTTTTGCTCCATGACAATGCACCTGCACATAAAGCAAAACCGGTTCAGGATACAATCAAAACACTTTTCTGGGAGCATCTACCCCACCCGCCATATTCACCAGACTTGGCTCCTTCCGACTACCATTTGGTTTCATCGATGGGACACGCATTGGCCGAGCAGCACTTTGATTCCTACGAGGAAGCCGAAAATTGGATGTCTGATTGGTTTGTTTTAAAAGACGAAAATTTTTTTTGCGTGGTATTCACAAATTGCCAGAAAGGTGGTCAAAATGTGTAGAAAACAATTGCCAATACTTTGAACAAAATGTTTTTACTTTCCCATTAATAATTAGTGTTTTATTTTCAAAAATATATATACCTGGTATATGCGCAGCATATGTGGCAGCATTTCTGCTTTCTCTATAAAATTCCTTCGGTGTTCGTTAAAGCAATATATCTGTATACGGAACTGCATTTTTATGCTTATACTAATAATATAATTATAATAACTCTCAAACAACCTAGTAAACTTTTTTCTGAGAGAACATTTTAATTCGTCTAGTTTATTACTCATACACGCTATTAAGCTATGGAACTCCTTACCTTACCAGCTATCAAAAGAATACACTTTAAAGCTGCACTTTTTAACTATTATGGTACATTGCAACAGGAAATTTTTGTGCTCTACTCTTACTTTCTTTCTTTTTTCTTCTTCTCGTGAGCTACGAACTTGAAAAATAAGTATAGCTTGCCCGAAACAGGCCATGCCTTTATGTACTTTACCAATTTTAATAATAAATTTAAAGTTGAAATTGAATTGAATAAATTTCCTGGATTCACTGTAAATAAAAGTTAACCGTGGCATTCATGTTTGTCAATGTTGTGCATCATAACCTGAGCAGAGCGAGCGAAAGGACGACAAACACTCCTTGTATGTCGAGGGCCTCATAACCTGCGGGAGTTAAGTATTGGACATGGACCGAGCACTGACCTGCCTAATTTCGCAAAGCTGCACAAGTAAACGTTACGAAACAAACTGCGTTCCAAGCATGTATGTAGTTCCAATAATACAGTTGCGTCTCTTATACAAAGCACTTTCTCTGTCTGTGTCCTGCTTTCGCTCGTATCAGGTGGCGGTTATTTGGCGCTGATGTGGTGGGAACTGAAAACCTAAGTTCTATATCACAGAAGCGCATCTTGGTTTTTCTTTGTAAAAAAAAAGAAAGTACATTAAATGAAGGTTACTGCCTGGTAGTACAATGGACCAGTATTTGAGCCAGAGCGCTCCAGTGTAGTTTATCCCAACCTCCAATAAAACCAAAAAAAACATAGTTCGATTCGCCAATCATCGGGTCGAGTGAGTTCAACTAACACTTGATACCTTTCGTGTCTTCTTTGGACACGCCTCAGTGCAAAATCGAGGTGACCGCTCGAAAATTAGAAGGAATAAATACAAAAACAAATAAAAGTGCTTTTCCTTCAGGTCGTGCGGACGTTCTAAAAAATTGCTATCTTTCTTTAACTCCCTCTTAAAATTGCTTTTATGTTTTTTACCGTTTCTGTTCCGTTGAAGTAAAACAAAGAATGTTATATAAACGGATGATGAAGGTCATGTCCTAGTGGCAACTAGAGAAAAGAACTCAACGACAAACTCCATACACTGCATGGAACCATGGCTCAATCAATCTGCTGATATAGTCCTTGTGCATATTTTTTTGAGGCTCCCGAACTTCAATCAAAGGGAGGAGATAGTTGCATTTGAAAAAGTTTTATGCGTAGCAAGTTTTCACTTTTCCTTCAAGAATCCAGTGCCTAGGAAGCGAACGGAAGAAGCTCCATGGAACTGATACTACTAGTGATATCCTTCGCATCGTTGCTGTCCTTGCTCAAAATAAAGGTCAACCGTGGGAAACATAAATAAATTAACATTAAGTTCAACAGATATTTATAAATAGCAGAATTAATCCAAGCAGGCTTAATAGATAAATCAAAAACATTTTGCGCCTCCACCGCGTGCAAGCGCTTCCGAACAAAGCCGCAAACTCATACGGAAAATCAACTCACCAAGATAACAGTGTTATTTATGAAAAACAAAATCCAGGATATCTGAGACCAGAATTACCGTGATGACTGTGTGTCGTCCTTATCACTCGGCAAACAATACTCACAGCCGCCTTAGCTCTAAAAATAGAAACAGCTCATTTCTTAAAAAAAAAAAAAAACATGTTTTGGTTTTTAATCTAAATAGAGTTTCCCCAAGTCTGGCGGGGGTGGATGCGAATGCATGCCACCCCTGATGACACGCAATAAAACAAAGAATATCACGGAATTTTCATGGCGCAGCAATAACCCATGTGATGTTCACGAGTTGCTTTTAGCGCAGCAGGTAAGCCACAGAGCCCACTGCTGTATTGTTGCATCTTAAAAAAGACGTACTCCCACATCAAATAGGGCTCTTCCATTTGCTTGAGTATGATGCAGTGGAAGGTGCACTAAACCTGAGCCACAATCAATGTGATTATTCAGACGAGGAAATTATTTGATGTATTTTGAATGTTTGTGGCTAACTCTTTAAGCTTGAGACGCAACAAGGGAAAGGGAACTGAGGCGGGCAGAGCGGTGGAAGGATGCTATCTGACCATCTCCTGTCATCGCAGGGATTCGTGGGTAACTCTTTAGGCTTGAGACGCAACAAGGGAAAGGGAACTGAGGCGGGCAGAGAGGTGGAAGGATGCTATCTGACCATCTCCTGTCATCGCAGGGATTCGTGGCTAACTCTTTAGGCTTGAGACGCAACAAGGGAAAGGGAACTGAGGCGGGCAGAGAGGTGGAAGGATGCTATCTGACCATCTCCTGTCATCGCAGGGATTCGTGGCTAACTCTTTAGGCTTGAGACGCAACAAGGGAAAGGGAACTGAGGCGGGCAGAGAGGTGGAAGGATGCTATCTGACCATCTCCTGTCATCGCAGGGATTCGTGGCTAACTCTTTAGGCTTGAGACTCAACAAGGGGAAGGGAACTGAGGCAGGCAGAGCGGTGGAAGGATGCTATCTGATCATCTCCTGTCATCGCAGGGATTCGTGACTAACTCTTTAGGCTTGAGACGCAACAAGGGAAAGGGGTCTGATTCGGGCATGACCATCTTCTGTCATAGCAGGGATTTGTAGCTTACTCTTTAAGCTTGAGACGCAACAAGGGAAAGGATGGAAGGATGCCATATGACCATACGTTATCTCTTTTGTCATCTAAGCGATTGAACAACTTATTGACGAAGCTGAGACCAAAGATTGAGGACGAATTCCTGTATCCTGACGATATGGAGACTGAAATTCACATACTACTCAATTCAGTCCTCTTGCCCTCATTCTGGTCCTTTCAACTTGGACAATTACCAAGTCGCTTTGAACATATGTATGCATCCGTTTCATAGACAGACAGTTATCCTCATCCAATAACATTCTTTATGCAAACAAATTATGTCTGCATGTCAAAACAGCAAATCCCCTGTTCATGCAGCCCATTTTGCCAGGCAAGCCTCATCATTGAAACCAGAGCTCAAGACCCCCGAATTTTCAAATGTCAAAGTTCTCTGTCAGTCGTGCCGCACAAGGGATGTGTAAAAGTAAACGCTTGCCAGTAACCTTTTCAGGAAACGACTCTCCTGACCATATCCTATTCTTGAATGCATGGGACCTGTTTCATTTTTACATCCCCATCATGAAATGCGAACGAATCGCACTCCCCCTCGGAGACTCAATAAAAACAGATAATGACCCACTGAGTCTATGCGATATTTCACTGCCGGTGTGCATTTTATTTCATTAAAAACAACTGACAGGTGACCACGTCGCAGGACAGATTGATGCCCATCGCATTAGGAGCGAAATCCGAACACCACACATTTCGGTTTGTGAAGACATCACGTTTTGTATTCAAATGCAGTGAAAAATGTCATTAATGCGCTTTTAATGGGATTGTAAATGAGAGTGATTTTAATTGCTTCTGGGATTTCACGTAACGTCGCAAAGTAAGCAAAGCGAACAGATCTGGGTGATTGATTGGGTTTTTGGTGTTCTAGAAATATCTTCGCGGGTGAGTAGCACTGGAAACATATATGTCACTGCATTGAACGGAGTCAATTCTATTTTTAACTTCCAGAAGAATGAAGGAAATGTGTGAAGAATTTTTGAATTGCTACAAAGCCACGACACCATGACACCAAGGCACGCGGTATTTCCAAAGCAAATATGCTTGGACCTGAAGGACTTGCACTGGCTTGGCCAAGTGCATTTTTTCAATATAGAGGGTGTTTTTAAAGAGGTGAGAGAGCTTTGAAATGCAAAAAAGGTACCGTACGCACAAGTCATATGTTGCGGTCCTTATTTGCTTTGTAGCTAAGGCCTCTCATCTTGAAGTTGTCTCTGACTTATCCACTCAAGGCTTAGTTGCGGCTCTGAAATGACTCGAAGAGGGTTATGCAGCGAGATTCCTTGTGGCAACAGTACTAACTTTGTGGGGCTAGAAATGAGCTGAGAGCAGCAAACTCAGCATGAAATACAAACCCGGTGTGCTGCTTAACATATTCAATGCATTCATGTACCGCTCCGAACCTCTCACTTTGAAGGTAAAGGCAGCAGTAAGGTCTGCTAAGGGTCTGTGTATCGGACAGTAAAGTTGGCATATCTGACCTATAAAGAGTTTGCAACAGTGGTAGCGGAAATGATTTCATGAATTCTCAGCCGTTGTGTGTTCTAAGCCCTTATCCGAATGATGAGAGTCATTTTTTGATTTGTGTACTACTAAACTGTGGTCGCTGTGGCGTAGTGGGTAGAGTGCGACACTCACACACCGAAGGGTCTAGGTTCAACTCCCAGCTCAACACATAGTTTTTCAAATATTTCACGGCGCCACTTCTTTCGAGCTGCTGACAACACTCAAAGAGTCAAATAACTGTCTAAGAAAGCTTCTCAAATTTCGCCGTTCGGAGTCGGCAAAGAACTGTAGGTCCCTTGTACTCGTAAGAGAACAGTATCGCGCACAACACGAGTAGTTGATGAGCAAGCTAGGCCATGGTCCCCCTTTGGACTCTAGCGCCAACAATTATTATTATTATTACCACTTAACTTCATTCCAGAAAAAAAACTTTAGCAAGAGATTGCTTGACCGATCGAAGAAGATTGCGCGAATCAAACAACATTTCTGGACAAGGTGGTCAAAAGAATAAGCGCTGCAATTACAACCACGAACAAAATGGCAAACTGCAGTTGGAAATGTTTCAGTCGGCCTTGGTCCTGATTCCTGATGATACGTTGCCGCTGCAGCAGTGGATGTTGGGACGTATATAACGAGTCATAGCGGGTGCCGACTCCAATGTACGTGTGGTGGACGTTCGTATTAAGGGAACTGTATTAATGCACCCAATTCGTCGTTAAGCTTCGTTACCAATTGATTAAAGAGATCTTTCAGGGGGGCAGGATGTTTATGCATCGTCAATTAATAAGATTTAAGGTGTGTTCCCGTACTCGAAACAAACAACAAATAATGCAAACTAACATAAAGTCTGATAACGTATACTGAAAAAATCGGTTTTACGTCAAATGAGTGCGCTCTCGAAAAAGTAAAATATTTCCCCAGCCTGCCAATTTTAACACAAGAAATTTTTGTGGGTAAGGTATTATTTGTTTGTAAAAATTAATTGGTGTGCGTACAAAGATAAGTAAGCATTGACCCATTACCAGGTATAACGATATGAAGTGAGCGTCAAGATACAAATGTCTCGGTAGGGGACATTTGTTGTGAACGAGCCCTTATTTTTTTTTTTTGTTTGTTTGCTATGACATCTGTGAAAAATGTTTAGTATACATCAAGTCATTGAACAGACAACATCATATTTTTTCATCGTGTGAAAAATGTTGAATGCAGAAAGCATTAATTTTTTATTTTCATTCGAAGAAAAGTGCTGCAGAGTCGCATCGAATGCTTGTCGAGGCATATGGTGATCTTACTCTATCAGAAGCAACATGCAAATTATGGTTTCAACGGTTCAGAAATAATGATTTTGACGTGAGAAATGAAGAACGTGGAAGACCACCAAAAAAGTTTGAAGACGCCGAATTTCAAGCGATATTGGATGGAGATGACACTTTGAGTCAAAAGCAAATGGCAGCAATGTTTAATGTTGCACAACAAACAATTTCTGACCGTTTGAAAGCTGTGGGAAAGACCCAAGTGTGTGGAAAATGGGTGCCACATGAATCGAATGAAAGACAGATGGAAAACCGAAAAAACAATTGTGAAATTTTGCTTCAAAGACACGAAAGATGTTACTGGCGATGAAAAAAGGATTTATTTTAAGAATTTTAAACGGAAAAAATCATGGCTTAATCTGGGGCAACCATCAACATCGACTGCAAAACCAGATGGATTCGGCAAGAAGACAATTCTGTGTGTTTGGTGGGACCAGAAAGGTGTGCTGTACCACGAACCTAAACCTCCTAAACCTGGTAAAACCGTTAATGCTGATCGCTACCGACAACAAATGATCAATTTGAACCATGCATTGATCGAGAAACGACCAGAATGGGCCAGAAGACCCGGCAAGGTAACTTTGCTCCATGACAATGCACCTGCACACAAAGCAAAACCGGTTCAGGATACAATCAAAACACTTGGCTGGGAGCAGCTACCCCACCCGCCGTATTCACCGACTTGGCTTCTTCCGACCACCATTTGTTTTCATCGATGGAACGCGCATTGGCTGAGCAGCACTTGCATTCCTACTAGGAGGTCGAAAATTTGTGTCTGATTGGTTTGCTTTAAAAGACAAACAATTTTATTGGTGTGGTATTCACAAATTGCCAGAAAGGTGATCAAAGTGTGTAGAAAACAATGGCCAATGCTTTGAATAAATTGTTTTTACTTTCCCATTAACAATTAGTGTTTTATTTTAAATTTCATTTCATTACCGGTATACCTGATATCTTTGTGTATGTGTCTCAAATTTTGTCGTTGTTTTCTGTAGCTAAAAAGTGAATTTGACATTTCTTAATGACATACTGAACCCATTTGGTTTAAATGTGTTTTCGTACTTTGCTTCTTTCTGAGAGATATTTATTCCCGCTCGTTAACAAATGACAGATTTCAGAATTTTGTACAGAAAGTCTTGGAACATACCTTTAATAAATCTATAATTTGTGGTAAACCAAAGTGAAAATGACAAATTGTGAATTATATTAACTGCCCATCTTATGTGAACCTTGGTTAAGTATTTACAAAAATCCCAGAAATTACTGTGAACAATGATTTTGACGTGAAATTTACTTTTTCCAAAGATAATCATTGCCATCTGGCCACCGTGGCGTAGTGGGTAGAATGCGATACTCACACGCCAGAGTTGCAGGTTCCATTCCCGGCTGAACACGTCGCAGAGTTTGTTTAGCACAAAATGTCCTCTTTTTTCTGGCTCGCAATATGAACACCCTACCATATGCCCTACATGTCCTAGCCAGCTCAAACGTTGTATCCGAAGACGCTTGACATGCCTGCATACCGGCGAAAGGTCCATAAGCCACCCATACAGGTGCAAGGAGTACCAAAAATTGCACACAGAACTTGTCTTCTGAATAAACTTAAGGCTTTCCGATCCGCCATTGATAATGTTCTACAGCAGCCTCCAAGGAATGAGGCCAATTACTCAATTGCTTCAAATCGTCACAAAAGAAAAACAATTACTGCCAAAAATAAGTTTCTTGGTATCGGTCTTGTTCTCCATTCATACGGTGGAGGCGATCCACGATCATTCTAAATTGCATTTCTTCCAAAATTAATGGCAATGTATGTCATTTATATTTATCCTGAAGAGAGTATGAATTCGAAGCAACGTCGTCATCGCAAATGACATGAAAACGAACTTCAAGCAGCTAGATGTGGTTGGCGAGAGAACGCGCAACCTGAAGAGACACGAGAAAAGTAAGCACAGCTTTTAGCAACCGCGATAATGAACATGATGTCTAACTAATGAAGGCGTACAAAGCAACTCTACGGAACAAAGAATTTTAAATCAGGTCTCCACATCTCTTGGAAATTGCTGGAAGTATTAGTTCTTATATGGTTGTTGCCTTCGATGGTAGTATATTCACTGCCAGCATATGGTTTGTGACTTGGTAGGGGTTGAGTCACAGACAAGTATGTTTGGCTGTGGCTCTGTGGTTCGGTTGAATTTCATGTGACAGTTTAGGAACAAGTGGTTTTCGACCAATTCAATTTTAAGTTATACATACGCATCTAGTACATTATGGTTTTCATTGGTACGAATTTTTGAATTAGATTTATTTGGAAATACAACATGAATGTGAAAATGTATGAATTTTATGTCACGTACAACACCATTCATGCAGTTTGTTGATCTAAATTTGAACATAGTTAGTTAGTTAGTTTGACTTTTATTTTCAATAAATGTTTTACAATGTAAAGTTTAACCTAAGTCATTTATGGTTTGGCCTATGGCCGTCTACCAGGTTGACAAAATACATACATACGTTTTACATTAAAAATCTCCATCTATGATACGTTTTCTATAACAAAGTGCTGCTACTGAATAATCGTATAAGGCCTTCCTTCCCTTTTCTCCATTTAAGATGCACGTTACTTCATATTCGTCTAAAACAAGTTTTTCGAATATTGCTAGTCGAAATTCTTTTAGAATCGGACACACACCAATAAAATGTTAGATGTCTTCTTTCTTCCTCATGTTACATAGGTTACAAAGAATTGGTAAATCTGGTCTGTGGGGGATAAAGTTTAACTGAACGAGTTCTCCTCTCAGTTTAAAAATTGTGCTTATTTTTTTCGATTGAGTGACTGTCAAGGAACTATGTTTTTTCATTTAAAAAATGGTTTAGTTTGCTGTAGTAGTTCCTAAACGGTGAAGATTCAGCTTCTTCGACATATTTGTCATATGTGTGTCTACCAAAATTCTCCAAAACATAGTTAAATTTTTTTCTTAAAAGATGAGGAGGCTCGTCCGCCTCAATAGACAGATTTAGACCGCATTCAGAAGCTGTTTTTTTCCATTCCTCGCAAATGTATCCGTTTGTTCTAATTATACTTCTTAAGACTACGTTTGGTAATCTGCATTCGCTCATCTGTAGTATTTTTAAAATATAGTTGAAGTGCATTTTGATGGTATACAAGAGCAACGGAGGAGTTCCCGTTTCAATATGTAGCATATAGTTGGGGGTATTTTTTGGTAACCGAAAGATCTTCTTCAAAAAGTAGCGAAGGAATTTTTCCACACCATCATAGCCTTTGTAGCCCCGTACCTGAGTGGAATAAAGTTTGTTTTGCACTTTTCGATACATATTTATTTTTGAAGCAACGTTCCCAAATCGAACAGATAGCTCTTTTAGCAACAGCTAATTTTTCCACAAAGTGTGGTTTCAAATTTAAAGAGGACGATATTAGGATACTTAGGTATTTGTATCTGGATACTTCCTCAATTTCTTCCCCATCCAACTTCCACTTTTCCAAAGATGAGACGCGTCCCCCTGCGTTTCTGAATATCATCATTTTCGATTTACCAAGGTTTATAGTCAGATTCCAATTTTTACTGAAATCGTTAATCCTGTCTATCAATAATTGCATACCTTGAATGTCACACAGAAAGACGATATAAATATAAATATATAAAAATATAAAAAATATAAATTTGAACATTCTTCTTCTTCTTCTTCTTGTGGCGCTACAGTCCGGGGTGGACCTGGGCCTCAACCAACATGCCTCTCCAGGCACCACGATCTTTCGCCAGCTGTCTCCAGTTGCGCACTCCAAGTTGGTTGAGGTCCTTCTCCACTTGTGTGCGCCACTTCAGTCTAGGTCGTCCTCTGTTGCGTTGTCCCAATGGCTCGGATTCAAAGACTTTTCGGGCCGGAGCAGTGGTGTCCATACGCTCTACATGGCCTAGCCATCTTAAGCGTTGTATCCGTAGACGCTTGAACAGGCGCATGTCGCTGTACAGCCTATAGAGTTCGTCATTAAATCTTCTCCTCCAGATGCCATCAACGCAAACAGGACCAAAAATAGCACGCAAAACTTTTCTCTCGAAAAGACTAAGGGCTTCCTCATCCGCCTTTGCTAACGTCCAAGATTCTGCGCCATATAGTAGGACGGGGATGTTCAAGCTGTTATATAAAGCTAGTTTAGTCCTTCTAGAGAGGGCTTTATTACTCAATTGCCTCTTGAGCCCAAAGAAACAGCGGTTGGCAAGAGTGATTCTGCGTTTGATTTCGGTACTGATGTTGTTGTCCCTATTTACCGCGGAGCCGAGGTAGACGAAGTCCTTAACTACCTCGAAGTTTCTGCTGCCTAGTGTGACGCTCCGTCCGAGACGTCGATGTTGTGTGTCCTTCCTTGATGACAGCATGTACTTCGTTTTGCCCTCATTTACCACTAGACCCATTTTAGCCGCTTCCGCTTCAATGCCAGCAAACGCCTCATTGACGGCTCGCTGTGTTCGTCCAATCACGTCAATGTCATCAGCGTAAGCTAACAGTTGAACTGACTTCTGGAAGATCGTGCCTCTGGTGTTGACTTGTGAGTTACGCACGATCTTCTCGAGGATGATGTTAAAGAAGTCACATGACAGTGCGTTTGAACATACAGAACAGAAATCTGTCTTGGGTTACAAACTATGGGTCTATCCAACAGAGGCTTTAATTGTAATAGGAGCTTATTAATGTGATGACGAGTTCAACACACTATTCAACTCCCATCCACAATGATCCTGTGAGGCTCGTTCCCACCAGATTTATTTGGCATAAACGACCACTGAAATTCAAACGATGACCGAACTTCCACCTACAATGTTTGTGACATTTTCTTGTACCTTCTGCATCTAATTTAACCGGACCACACCTTTCGGTATTGAAAATAATGATATATCGAAGGAAAGCAAAACTAAATACATAAAACACAACTCTTTAAGCCCCGGGGCTGGCATAGGCGGGGCGACACTTTTTTTTATTTTTATTAAGGATAAACATTCAAATGGCACCTTTTCATGATAATCTGATTATTAGGTTATTGTTCAATTGACGATTTTTGAAACAATATAAAAATCAGAATTTTTTGTGTTGTTTAAACAGTGCTTTTTGATCGGCAAAGTACCGAGGAAGCTCGGCAATGACTTGCGAAAGTGTTACAGGGACTCTGCTCCAGTAAAAGCAACTATTTGTCGGTGGTACAGACAACAACGATTCTGAACGCTCTGGAAAGCCAATTAAGGGTGGTTACATCTGAAAACGTCAAAAAAGTTCACAAAATCGTTTTGAAAAACCGGAAAAGTGAAATACGAGGGGCGTTCAATATATTCTCGGTATCGGGGGGAAGCTCTGGTTATATATATAAATTTACTTTTTTATCAATTAATTCTATTATTTTAGCGCATTCATGTAAAATTTCATATAAATGTGATTATTAATTCGCGTTTTATCTCTAGTTAGACAGAATCATAATGGCAACTGAGATGATGATGTTGAAATTGTACATCGCACTGTAATTAAATTTTTCACTAAGCAAGGAAGCTGTTTACCAGGGCTCCGCACTTTCATTATCGACTGTGCGAAAGTGGTCAAGTGAATTCAAGAGAGACAGAGAGAGCATTGAAGATGACAGCCGCTCTGGCGCCCCGTCTAATGCTTGTACGGGGGAAAGCCTCAAACTTATTCTTGAGGATGCCAGAATAAAGGTGAAAACCCCACCATTCTTAATGACCATCTTAACCTTTCAAAGGGGTAAGGTGGGTGCCACGAATCCTCACAGCGCCTCAGAAAAAAGGAGCTTTGGAGATGTGTTGTGAGAACGCGGAGGGTGTTATGGACGGATAGTTACTGCGGGCGAAACATAGGTCCACCACTATGATCCTGAATTCAAACAAGACTCCATGCAGTGGCATAAGAAAGGAACAGACCTTCCGAAAAAGTTCAAAGTCACTCCGTCTGGCGGGAAGCTCATGGCCACAGTTTTTTTGGCACTCAAAGGGAATCTTGCTCATCATACCACATCCAACGCTTCCTATTTGCATGATTTACCATAATTAAACATGTAAATAAATAAAAAAATAATCAAACAAATAAATAATTAAACGAATGAGTAAATAAATAAATTAAGGAATAAATTAATGAATGAAACAAATATATATATATATATATATATATATATGAATAATAAATAAACAAAAAAGTGGATAAATACTATAATAAATAAAACAACAAGTAATTAAAGTTATTTATTGAGCTAAACACAGTACATAAGCAGTTTGATCTGCCAATTCATTGATGAGAATAACCACATTTTTTGATGAATTTTTTATTGCGTTTTTCAATTATCTTCGCAATTTGAAGCACACCTGCACGCTCATGCAATACCATCGTTGAATAGTCCCATGGAAGGCCTAACATCAATTTTAAAATTTTATTTTGAGCGGTTTATAGCTTTTCAACATGTGTTTTTGTACAGTTTCCCCAGACTGGTGAGGAGTATGTCATTATAGCTTGGAAAATGACTCTAAAGATTATAATTTTGTTGTGCTTACTCAGTACTGATTTTCTATTTATTATCGGATCTAACCCGTGGCGAAGTGGCGTAGTGGGTAGAGTGCGACACTCACAGGCCAAAGGGTGTAGGTTCGATTTCCAGCTCAACATCAATTTTTCGAATTTTTCACGGCACCACCTCTTTCGAGCTGCTGACAACACCCAATGAGTAATAACTGTCTAAGAAAGCTTCTCAAATTTCGCCGTTCGGAGTCGGCAAAAAACTGTAGGTCCGTTCTACTCAAGCAGAAGTTGATGAGCAAGCCAGGCCCTGGTCCTCCTTTGGACTGTAGCACCAACAATTATTATTATTAACATTTTTATTGCAAGATTGACTTTATTTTGTGTATTCATTATGTGATCGGCAAAGGTTAATCTTTTATCCAAGTGTACACTTAAATATTTTACTGTGATGACCCAAGAAATCTCAATGTTATTAATTTTTTAGTTTGCTGATATGTAAAAGACAACTCTTTCTTTTTCTAGTGAAAAAGATAGCTTGGCATTTTTCAGCGTTTATTTTTACTTTCCAATGCTTATAGTATTCGAGTATAATTTTTAGATCGTTCTCCAAACTCAACTGTGGATCCTATTTTGTGAGATGAACATAGTGCAGTATCATCTGCATACATTGCTGTCTTATAGTTCGGAACAGTTGCCATAAATATGCTGAACAGAATTGGAGCTAGGATCGATCCTTGGGGTACCCCGGCTGGAATATTATTTGACAAGGAACGTGAATTTGCTATAGATACAAAAAAGATCGACTACCTTTTTCTCATAGAGACTTATCCACACTCCTTAACAAATGACAGACTTCAGAGATTACTACAGAAAGTACTGGAACACACCTATTTTGTTTTACTTCCATGCTGACAGAAAGAAATATATTCACTGAAGACGACAACCTTTTTCTGTCGACTCAAATCTTTTGTTTCAAACATCACATTGGAATTTGTATGCTGCATACTTTGACAATATAAACGAGGATAGACGATTGAATCAAAATAGGTGCTTCCAACCTTCGATTGTATCGTGCGATTGTTTCAATTTACGTGCTGGCACCCCTAACCATTTTCAACTTTTAAGAAGTGATATCCTGCGACTCTCGTGATAGAGAACAGTTTCGATGAACGTGACTGTCTAAGCTACCACGCCCGGGCTTGATTAACTCAAATCGTTCCTATCCACGCCGACTAGTGTTTCCTAGGCAAACATGACAGATCTTTCGGGAGCTGCGGCTTCTATCAATTCTGAACTTACTGGAGACAACAACAGTATTTCCAACACATCCTAATCCTACTTCCGTTACTCGAAGGCTTTAGGACTTCTAAAAACGCCCACATGGATATACACATCTGAAGTATGGACAAACTTACATTCCGCAGTGGCTTTGTTGTGCTGTTCAAGCACACTGAATGCCAAAATCTATTTTTATAATTAATTTTCACAATTGTCTCTCCGCAGGGTTTCCGTAAAATTATAAACCCCACAGATGCAGTTCTGTCACGACTCATATCCGTTTCGGTTTTTTCCCAATCCGGCAAAACAAAAGCCATTCATACCATTCGCTCCATTTGGCGAAATAAATGATTTTCCAATCAGATTACGGATGCGCTTAGATACAGGCCAACCGGGCGGTAATTATAAACCATGTGGGGCCTTGACCCCGCGGCAGTGGCCGAGAAGAAAAATTTCAAATTGTTCAATCATTTATGATAGACATGGAATCGCACCCAAAACACACTCTCGGGACATGTGCATAATTAATTTCATTCCAGCCGTCCATTTGTTTGCTTCGCAATCCTGCTCTGATCCGACAATCGGAATTCCGCAACCCGCCAAAATACCGGCCAACAGTTATCCGAAAATATGCCGCTTATTCGCGGGTCATGCATTGAATCGCAGCGTAATCATATTTCCCTTGTTCGAGGGCAATTTTTCGCTTAGACGGGTCGGTCGTTAATGCACAATTTCGTGGCTGAACTGCGTTTTTGCCGCATTTAGGCCGTGTTCGAAAATTCAATTTTGTTTGAAAGATATCTCAATTTGTAAGCAGGCCCCTGGAATGGTGGGGCAGGAAATCGCTCTTCCGGTGCGCAGCACTCGTGTACGGTAAACAATTGCCAGCCAAGCAGTGACAGACAGCTGACGTGGCACTTGAAAAGGACGACTTGGCTATAAACGGACAAATTCACAAGAAGGAATACTGGATGAACGCCAAATTAATTACGACTGCGACGGTTCGAGGCGGTGCACGGCGCAGAGGTACACTGGTTGGACATCCTGCAACGGATGTTGATACACCCATCAACTGATAATGACAAAGAATTCCGTGTTCGGATGGAGTGACGTTGAGCGGTGACGGGACAATAAAAGCGCTGACCTCGCTCTCTGAAGAACTTTACGGCTCAGCCATTCCAAACCACCCACCGTTTGCTTAATAGTTTTACCCCCTTTGCATTGTACTCAAGGAAAGACACTTAAAGTTTATTAATGGATGATAGTTAGGGAAGAAAAAGTTTCAGGCACCTTGGCCTGACACCGCTACCACCGCCACCGCTGCCACCGCCATGGTCAAGTGCAGAAGCAAACACTTAGTCTTGTCATGCACATGCAGGATGGCAGGCATCTGTCGGGTTTAAGGCGCATCACGGAGCGATTTGTGCTCAAGACGACACGACCGGAAATGGCTGCATACTCGCGTGAGTTTAGCTTGTAATCCCAACGCCAGTGTGGCGTTAAAGTAGGTGCTTCTGTGAAAACTGTCGCGTTTGTGCTCTCCTCACTCCCGAACTCCTTCCCTGACACAAAAAGGTATTCTTACAGAACCGTGTCTATTTTACAAATGGCGTGAAAAAAACCAAAACAAAAATGAAAGATAAAAAGGCAAATCGAGGACAGTGTTCAAAGGAATTACGGCTATCTCCGCAGCGATAAAGCCGAGAACCGTCCGCTGTGGCCTGCATTCGCATTTCTGTTTTCGTTTACTGTCCATGGGCACTTCTGTCCCCTGTCCGTTCGCGCCATCCTAAAATGAGCTCCAAATATGTCCTTGAATGGGCATTGCATCCTTTTTGAACGACGCCACATTTTCAGCATTTATCGGTGAGGAGGCAATGGGCGCCACCTTGATGCAGGCGATGAAAAGCGACAGCAAACGATTATCGCCGACCGTTTCGATTCGGGGCAAACTTTTCGTAGCATGATTTTGGCTCATAAATTATGGAAAATAGCTGGGAGGACGAGCCAGCACTGTGTGTGGTGGTTTATTATTAACCACGAGCTAATTAAAAACGTGTGTGAGTTGTTTAATTATGAAGTTGTGTATTATTTTGTGTGGCGATGCGTAAACAAGTTGACACTGAATTTTTAAACAGAACCACTGCACCGCATGGGCTGGGGGCAGGGAAATTAATAGATGAAAATTATTTTCATCGCTTTGAGATTATTAAGTTTATTTTTTTCTTACTAAATGAAATATGGGTTGATTGGGTTTTTTGTATTGTGTCAAACGATCAAAGCTGGCCATTTGCAAAATGTCATTTATGTCAAACGGATTTGCAAACTGTTGTAAGGAACCGACGTTTGGTTAAATTGTTTACCTGACAGTTTGCTGCCCAGGGAGCTGAAAGGTTTAAAAATTGTGTGCCTTCAATACCCACATTTTCAAAATTGCTAAAAAAACGTACAAATATCGAACATTTTCTGCCAGTTTCTCATCCACTCAAATATGGTCGTTGTAATTTGATATGAATATGAAGATATGAACCTCTAAACAGACTACGAAGGTTGCCTTATATATTTCGGGATTATAGAACAAAAACAAATATTAATCATCGAAAATAGCTTTATTGTTTTTTAAAATATTCCCCATTAAGATCTATACACTTTTGCATGTGTTTGAACCAATTGTCGAAGCACTTTTGCCACTCTGATTGAGGTATCTCCAAAACATGTATTCTGAACGCATCAACCGCTTCTTCAGGTGTCGAAAAACGTTGACCTCTTATTTTATTTTTTACGTACTGGAATAAAAAGAAGTCATTCGATGCCAAGCCAAGACTATACGGCGGATGACTTATCAAATCGATGTTTTGAGTGCTCAAAAGTGCAGTTGTTTGAGCCGATGTGTGAGCATTGTCGTGGTGAAGAGTGATCCGTCTTCGGCGGTTGGTTTTCCTGATTTCTTGGAAGATAACTGGCAAACAAATGGTTGTGTACCATTCAAAATTGACTGCTCTGCGTTGTTCTAGTGGTAGGGTTGCGACATTTCCAGTTTTTCCGAAAAAACAGGCGACCATTTGCTTGGAAGTGCTTCGTGCGCGATCAACTTTGTTGGAGTTGGCTCAATTTGAAACACCCATACAGTCGACTGCTGTTTACTTTCGTGCTCATACGCATAAATCCACGTTTCATCACCACTCACGATGTCATAGACATATTTCGAAGCACCGCGATCGTATTTTTGGAGCATTTCGTTCGACCAATCGACACGAGCCTTTTTTGAGCGATTGACAAATTGTGTGGGCAAATGTTCATGCAATATTGAATGTATACTAATGCCTAAGGTTGTCTCAATCTCACGATAGGTAACATGACGATCTTGCAATATCAGTTGGCGCACAGCATTAATGGTTTTCGGAACAACAACTGATTTTGGAGGGCCTTCACGAAATTCGTCTCGGAGTGAACTATGGCCTCGGTTGAACTCACCATAATATCGATAAACACTGGTCCTTGATGGAGCTACATCGCCAAAGAATGGATTAAGTTCAACGATGCACTTTTTTTGAGTTAATTCATGTCGAAAGTTGTAAAAAATAATCGCACGAAAATTTTCACAATTTAATTCCATTTTTTGGGCGAGATGAATCTTCAAACTTACTGTAAACAACACAAACAGCGCTCGTATGTCAAAACGTTCTGAGTACGTATAACCTCAAAAATGTCAAACTTTACGACTGATCTGGCAGTTGTCAGATTCCAACACTAGGGTTGCCCAATCTCGAAATATTAAAGGCAAGCTTCGTATTGAAGAACTAATCGAATACGTAAGGCTCGGGGGCACATTGCAAGAGCGGTGACTTTGTTCAAGAGTCCGTTCTTCGGGTCTTCCTAACAAAACTTCACAAACCACGAAAAGGTGCGGCTCTATCCTTTCCGTAGTATTGCTCTATTCAGACTATAAAAGGGTAATATAGGAAGTATGTGTTTTCTTCTTGCATGTCGTGGGCAGAACAGTGGAGAGGCGACTCCAATACGAATCGGACGTTGCGCCTAGTTATGACAGTCTTCCTAGGTTAAGTTGGGCGACCTTTGGCTGAGACAGGGCACAGTCCGCAACAGAGTGTAAGTTTTTTTGTTGCTATATAAAAAACCAGCCTCCACCGCTCGTTACTCACTGACATGGAGATTTGTAGCCAACTTAAAAGGAAGTATTTTTTATATTGTATATATTTATATTGTATATTGTATTTTCTGCAAGGAAGGTAAGAGAGACAAGAAAATTTAAAAAAAATTTAACAAATAAATAAACAGAGAAACAGAAATGGTGTATCAGGAGATTATAAGAACTTTTATATGTTAACCACATAAACTGCCCATCGTGTCGTAGTGAGTAGAATGACATTCACACGCCGAAGGTTCCGTACACCTAGTGAACACCTAGTATTTTTCACATCACCACATATTTGGAACTGCTGGCAACCCTCAAGGAATAATTACTGTCTATGCAAAGTCTTCAAAATGAAAGTCTCCGTCCGGAGTCGTCAAAAATTCGTAGGTTCCTTCTACGCGGGAGAAAACAGTAGCGTGCAAAACGCGAATAGTTGTTGGGGAAGCTAGGACCTGGTTTCCTTGTGGAATGTCGCGACATCCTCCTTCTTTTATTGGTCCAGGGTGGACTTGGGCCTCAACCATGTCTCTCCATCTCTTACAATATTTAACCAGATACTTCCTACTTCACACTCTCAGTTGGTTGAGGTCCGTTGCACCTGTATGCGTTATCGCTGAATCTGTTGCGTAGTTCCAATGGCTCGGACTTGAAGACCTTTCGCCCCGAAAACTTTTTTATCCATCTTAAGCGTTGAATCTGAAGACGCTTGACGCTTGAAACGCATGCTGAAGTAAAGCACATACAGTAAGTCGTTAAAGCTTCTCCATATGCCATCGACACAAACAGGACCAAAAATCGCACGCCGAACTTTTCTTTTAAAAAGACTAAGGCTTTCCTCATCCACTCTAACTAAGATCCCAGCTTCCGCACCATAAAGTGGGACTAGCATGATCAAGCTGTTATAAAAGGCAAGCTAAGTCTTTCGACAGAGGGTTCTATTGCTAAATTTTCTTTTTAGCCCCAAAACAGCGTTTAATTGTGGAACTGATGCTGTTGTCCCTATTGACCGGGGAGCAGTTGAGGTGATTTTTTGACGATCGTGATTTGTGATCTTTTAGAATTGAAGAAGCCACAAGACAGTGTGTCGCCTTGTCTTAAACCATTTTTGATATTGAAGGTCTCGGTCAGTTCGTTACTGACCCTGTCGTGCAGGTTATGTTTCCCGATGACTCCAGCAAAGATGCCGTCTTTCTCATAGAACTTGGATTCGTGGAACACGATCGTATGTTTCTTATAGGAGAACATAGAAATCATCCTTCTTCCCTGGCAACAATTCCGCGGACTCCGAATGGCAAAGTTTCAGAAGCCTTTTCTGAGACAATTATTGCTCTTTGAGTGTTGTCGGCAGCTCGAAAGAGGTGGTGCCGTAAAGAATTCGAAGTGTTCAGCCGGGAATCGAACCTAGACCTTTGGCATGTGATTATCGCACTCTACCTATTACTCCACGGCCCCCAAATGCCAAAGGAATATTTTTAGAAAAAGTAAATTTCACGTCAAAATTCATTGTCCACAGTAGTTTCTGGGACTTTAACAACAACTCGAAAAAAAACTACTTCTTTTGACGAAAGAATCTTTATTCGACGGCGGTCGGATTTAAAAAGGGCTGAATCTAGCCCGCTTCGTTTCAACTTCCGTTACAACTTCAACGTTACTTAAATAGAGGAAAAATATAGAGAAAAATGGTTACAATAAACAAGGTTCACAATGTTTACTTCAAATTACTGATTTATTAAATCTTATTGATTGATGATGTATAAACATCCTGTCGCCATGAAGACTCCAAATGAAAGGTCTTTTTAATCAATTGGTAACGGAGCTAAACGACGAATTAGTCGCATTAGTATAGTTCCCTTCACACGAACGTACACCGCACGTACTTTGGAATCAGCACACGTTATATACGCCCCAACATCCACTCCTGCGGCGGAAGTTCCACAGCAATCAAGACCAAAGCTCCGAAGGGAGCATTTGCAACTGAAGTCTGCCATTTGGTTCATAGTTGTAATTTCAGCGCTTATTTTTTTGACAACCTTGTCCAAAAATGTTGTTTAATTCGTGCAATCTTCTTCCATCGGTCATGCAATGACATCTCTTGCTAAAGTACTGGCTTTGGAATGGAGTTTAATTCTCATCATTCGGATTAGGGCTAAGAACACACTGTGGCCGAGAATTCATGACATACTTTCAATTTCTGATACCACTGTCGCAAACTCTTCATGCGTCAAATATGTCAATACACAACACACCAAGATCATCATCCAAAATGGCGCACAAGATTATGGATAGCTGTGTCGGCGATACTAAATTATATTCTGACGAAGATTTCTATCTGAATATTGATCAAGACAGGGCGGAAAAGGAAATTACGTAGTTATGCAAAATATTTGCAAATGGACCCTTTAACATAAACAAATAATTTTCTATCTCTCTTGCACATGCAGACTTTGCGTTTATCGAAGTGGCTGCCGAGACGAAATTCACCAACAAGCGGCACGATTCCGTCCATCGGGCAACTCCAGCTGACTGTAGGAAATTTTCAAATTTGATTAGGGTTACAACTTTACTCAAATTACGAGTTTCATGTTCATTTTTCATAATCGAAACAAAGAAAATTGAAGAGTACTCTGATTAGTTTCAAAAACCTGAGAAATACATGGAAGCAAAATTATGAACAAATGCGAACTTCGAATTCCCGCATAATAATAATAACAATTGTATGGTGCGACAGTCCACAGGAAGATCGATTATTTCGGATCGGTTAGTTCTTTGATGAGTAGAAGGGACCTACAGTTTTTCGCCGATCCTAACGGTGAAGTTTGAGAAGCTTTTTCTTAGACAATTATTCCTCTTTGAGCGTTGAGCAGCTCGAAAGTGGTGGTGCCGCGAAAAATTTGAAGTGTTCTCCCGGGAATCGAATCGGCGTGTGAGCCTCGCACTCTGCCCACTACGCCACGGCGGCTATATTGAACGTTTTTATACAGCTCTGTG
This sequence comes from Eristalinus aeneus, assembly GCA_955652365.1. Classification (NCBI taxonomy): domain Eukaryota; kingdom Metazoa; phylum Arthropoda; class Insecta; order Diptera; family Syrphidae; genus Eristalinus; species Eristalinus aeneus. The sequence goes on along the minus strand of OY019130.1, from coordinate 127,613,012 downwards.
CAAAAAAATAGCACCACGTTGAGGTCTGCACTTTGGATGCTAAATACTTTTCTCCATGCTCATATAAAGACACGATATTTATTGTAGGACATCTGTTGGGTATCAGTAATAAAATGCAAAAAACAAGATAAGCGAAGATGCATTTTAAGACAAGAAAATTCCCGTTGTACGAAATAAAACCGAAATTTTGGTGTGCAAAATAATAGCACCATGTCATTCTAAAAAGTGTTTTCGAAGTGTTTGGTGGTGTTTAGTTTTTTTTTGTGCGTCAAAAGATATAAGTAAAAATATTTAAGTATTTTGAAACTAGTATTTTTAAAATACAGCGTTATTAACAATTCAAATGCGTCCCGGTGTGCATTGTACTCCTAAGAAACGTGAACTTATAAAAAAATTAACTTCTGACGGAAAAACGTACAAATTTATTCGGGAAATCGTTGGTTGTTCAAATAAAATGATTACTAATGCAAAAAAACACGTCAAAAAAGAAGAAACAAGAGGTAGAAAATCTAAATTAACCTCTACCGACGTGTGAAGAATGATAAGACTAGTGAAACAAAACCCATTCATCACATCAAACAAAATAAAAGATGAACTAAATCTGCCCGTATCAACATCAACCATAAGAAGGAAGTTGATAGAGAAGGAACTACCTGCCAGAAGTCCCAGAAAAGTACCCTTGCTGACAAAGGTTCATCTTCATAAAAGAAAACAATTTGCGCAAGAATATTTGAATTGGGAAGTAACCAAATGGCGTAATATATTATGGACAGATGAGTCTAAAATTGTTTTATTTGGAACTCCTGGGACCAGGACATTTGTTTGCAAGCAAAAAAACCAAGAGTTTAAACCGGAGTGTACTTTAAAAACCATTAGGCACGGCAGCGCGAAAATTAACATATGGGGATGCTTCTCCTACAACGGTACTGGTCCTATATTTTGGATAAAATCAATGATGACTGCCGAAGTTTATGTTGGCATAATGAGGGAAATCATGTTGTTTACGCCGAGTGGAATATGCCTCTCAGATGGGTCCTGCAGCAAGACAATGACCCGAAACATACGAGCAAATTGGTCAAGGAATTTTTTGCGAGGAATAGGGTTCAAGTTATGGAATGTCCGCCGCAATCTCCAGACCTAAACCCCATTGAAAATCTTTGGACAGATGTTAAGAAAGCTGTTTTTAAAGCGAAAGCAAAAAATACACTACAGCTATGGGAAGCTGTGCAGGCTGCGTGGAGGGTCAGTCATTAATCGACTCTATGCCACGACGTTGTGTGGCTGTGCCCAAAAATAAGGGTTGTAAGACGAAGTACTAGAACAGTAGTATAAATAAAAAAAATAAAAACCGAACTATTCCACTAAATTTTGCATTTTATTTACGACGTTTTACTTGTGGTGCTATTATTTTGCACACCAAAATTTCGGTTTCTGCACCTTCGCTTATCTTGTTTTTTGCATTTTATTAATGATACCCAGCAGATGTCCTACAATAAATATCGTGTCCTTACATGAGCATGGAGAAAAGTAATTAGCATCCAAAGTGCAGACCTTAACTATTTTTTTGCACACAGCTGTACATCTGGTAAGGGCTTTATTGCAACTGTAATTGGTTTAACAACCAGTTTGTTTCTCACCCAGAGAGATATTTGAGATGTAGCAGAAAAAAATAATAAATAAATAAATAAATAGAACTAATCACCCTGTTCTAGATTTGTTTTCGAACATCAAGTAAACGGCTTACATGTACTTGAAAAGGCTTTGCTCAATCCATCTGATCAGGTTATCGACCGCGAATACAGCTTCATTATAAATAGGAGACTAAATATGTTTTTTCTTTTTCTATCCGTTTATCGACCGAGTAATAAGGAGAAGGAACTGTGTGAGAGTTGTTTTTTTCCGATCGCCCATCACCCGAACCTCAATACTCACTCCCTACAGGGAAAAAGTGATTCTGTTGAATTTATATGGTAGTTGATAATGTTGCGAACACGGTTGATTTTGCCTTTCGCCTAAAACTTAAGGTTTGCATACAAATTGTTTTACACCTGTTCAGAATTGTATAAATATTTATAAAAAAATGTCAAACATAAAGTTACATGTAACAATAATTTTCCTCACTACTGTTTGTACGCATAGTAATACCATTTACTGTCTATTTCTGCTTATTATCTATTCTTTCATTTACATCATTTTTTTTACATCATGCGATCATATCTTTGTCATCGCGCAATTTTTCATACTGACATTGAGTACGCACCGCTGCCCACGCTCGATGCCCTTTTTTTTGCATTTGAAATAAAAACCACACATCCATTCTGTTGAAGCTGTTCTAATCGAGAATATCGTCTTTTTTTTAATACTTTCTGGTTCGTTCATTTCGCAAATCCTTCGCAGTTCTTGGTTTAAAAAGGCTTCAACTATCAACACCTTTTGCCATAGTTCGGAAGTTCTTCATATGAATATAATTTTCGGAAAGCATATGACGTGAATTTTCTTTGAACTCTTTCAAGTCTAATTTTGGAGCTGCATCATCCGAATCTCGAAACTCAGTCCTTCGAAGCCACTCAGATATTCTTCGTTTGCCAGGATTTAATTGAAGAAGGCCAAGGTCCTGCCGTTTTTCGCTTCATTTTTTTAAAACAATCAAAATAAACATGAAACGATCGTTTTACGAGATCATCTGATAATTCCAAATTTACTGTTGCACCAGTAAGTTCGGTAAAAACAAAGAAACCAATGAACGTCCGAAGTAACTTCTCGTTTCTCTTCATCCACCCTACCTAACATTTACTTCGTACAGTCTGTCTCAACCAGCCCTATAATAAGACCGATTTAGGTCAAAAAAAAGGTATAAGGACCTGAGGTATTTCTTGGTTAGCTCGAAAACACCAAAATCATAAGTACACGAAGTATACGGAGTCCCTCTTACAACCACCATTCTCCGTATTATCGTAAAGCTTAAGCCTATTTTCTGATTACCTTCTTTCATCAACGTATCAATTATAATTCGTTCGTAAACACTATCGCCGCCTTGATTGAACTCTGAACAATGTTTAAGACTTAACTTAAAATTTGAAACTACCCCCAATGCGTCCGTAGAATACAAAGAAAAAACCAACCTCGCCCCGCCCCACTGGCGGACACAAACAATGCATATAAATGGAGTCAGAGCAGCACACTGCATTGTTGTCGGCATAAGCCAGAGCAAATATTTGCACAAGTTCCCCCGGTCACTCCCCGCATTCGGGCGATTCACAGCATCAGAAATTGGAGCAGAGAATGCATCCCAGGGCGTGTGCACAATAACGAATTTCTGATGTCAAAAGACAGATGAAATGATACCCGCATTAGATGCGAATAAATTGTCCGATATATTCGATTCGGACTGGGTTTGGCGGCACCTGCACACAGACATCCGGGCGTCGTCATACTTTCATCGTCGGGGTGACGAGAAGGAGACAATAATTAATGCACGTCGATGGGGGAAGAGACCGAAAGCGGGAGAAGGCCACTGCCGCAGGGAGACGGAGACGCTCGGTGCGACTGGGGATTGATGCTTCACATTCATATCCGAGGATTATTAAGATTATTCGAGATTAGAGTCGCATCCTTTGGGTGTTATTTTCTATCCTCTGTGCCGACTCACTTGGGAATCCTATTATGATTATTATTTTTATTCTGATGATGGGCTGGGGTCTGGAGAGCGATTGATCCACAGGAAGATAAACGCCGGCATCGATGGGGGCAAGCAATCGTGAAGGACACTGTTGTGGACACCCAACGGATTGAATTGTGATTAGCATGCACAATTGAGTTCAACGTTGGTTATCTGAGGGCGTCATCGCTTGCCGGTTGGCATTTATTTGGGAGCTTTATTATATTTGAAGAGTTCAAAGAGCCGGAGAGGCCTGCGGCGGGCGATTCAAGAGAGAGATATGAATGGGTTGGGATTCACATGCCGGAATTTTATTAGTGTTGCGATGCTAGTGAGCAAGCATATGATTGATGTTCGGTCAAATTTACAACCCTCTCAAGGGTTTATAGTTCCGAAAGGACATGCAACGGATGAGGACGACAATCTCGATGGATGTGATCAACGCATTAAAGTGGCAATGATTTGGCTGTTAACCTTAAGGCAAAGGATTTACTTTATGAGGCGGGAGCGGGGTAATTAAAGTGCTCAATAATTGCTTTAGACACATTTAACTCGAATAATTTCGTGTTAGCATCGCATTTCAACTTAATTGGACTGTTACTGCTTTCGCACTTGGGCTGGATTAATTGCACCATGTTATGGCATCCCCTAAATGATTGGGCTCCAAGTCGTGCAATAAACTCAAATAATTCTGGGATTCAACTTGGCTTCAATGTGCATTCGGTTGTCAATTTCATTGAGCCGCAAATTAGGTTAATTCGTTAATATCCCTCCATTACTGTTATTTTTTTTATTTATGTGGAAGTTTGATGCATATGAATTGGGAAGAGGAAAGCAAACTCAAAAAGATCCAAAAGTGAAAATAAACAGGTGTGTCAGCCAAGTTGATGTAAAGAGTTCGTAGAGAAATTAGAGAGGGAGAGACTTCTGTGCACCAACGTATTTGTTAATTGCTATAGGCTGGGCTCGACCTTCTGACCACTTACTTGTATTTGAAAGTGCACACTTGCTGCTTAATGAACGGACCACCACTCTCGAGATTGATGTTTTCTCTTTAAATTACTCTACACTATCCTTTTAAACAATTTCAAAACAGTGTTACGCTGCAAATTATTGGAAACAGAGACAACACACTTCTGTAGAAGAAGAACAAGAAAGGAACATAACCAAAATTAGAAAGGAACAGAATCAAAAATCTCGAAATTATCAATCTTAAGTCTTAAGTATTAAGTGCAACGTCTTTGAACACAGACATTATTAAAAGGTAAAATGAGTGTCCAAATGCTCAAAATCAATGGCAAACAAGTTATCCTTACAGCATCAAAGAGTCAATCTTCATGCTTCCAAGCACAGTTTGTCTTTTCCCAGTTTGCTTTTCCCAATACGACTGGGTCTGCTCTTGATGCACTGATCAATCTCCCTCCACTTGATATCCACATCATGGGATGCCCAGTCAAGGCCATCTGTCGACTGAAAAGGAATGGTCTTTGGTTAAACTCGCACTGGAGTTTGATGACCTCGCGCACCGCATCTCCTATGCCACTAGCCTCATGGACATGCCATCTGATGCGAGGTCACCAATAATACAGCTGCATCGCTTATACAAAGTCGACTTTCCCCGCGTCCTGGGCTGGCTATGGCCAGAAACTTAACCTGGAAAGGAATGTGGTCGGATTTTCACGGACGGTTCCAAGACGACGGAGGGATCTGGAGCTGGGGCTTTCGTGGAAGATGACATCATCAGACTTCACGTCTCTTTAGGTAATTTCGCGTCGGTCTTTCAGACGGAAGCATTCGCGATCCTAATAGCCACTAACGTTTTTGCAAAGAATAGGTGGCAGGGGCGAAGTATCTGTGTCTGTAGCGACAACTAATCTGTACTTAAGGCCTTACTCAACTATTTAACCACTTTTAAGATAGACCAAGAATGTAAGACTTCCCTTAACTTAGTCGGCAGACTGAATTAGCTAAGACTTGTCTGGTCATGGGAAACGAGATTGCCGCTGCACTAGCTAGGCAAGCTTCAAAAGAGGCATTTGTAAGATCCGAACCCACCTTCGGACTACCTGCATCCTTGGTTAGAGCCTCCGTCGACGGTTGGGCCTCAATCAAAAATGACGTGACTCTCCAGGATGCAGGATGACCAACTGTATGCTCCCGAACGTTAGCAAAAAATCAACGACTTTTCTGCTATCTTTACACAGAAAAGACTGCAGACGACTTGTAGGCGCACTAACGGGATACTTCACCTAAGTCGGCTTGGGCTTAGTAACTTCACTCTTTACTGAGCATGTGGAGGGGGTGAAAACACTTTCTCTGTCAATCAGCATTGACAGAGCACTTTCTCTGTCCGCCTTTGATCGTATCATGTGACGGCTGTTTGGCGCTGATATGGTGGGAACCGAAACTGAAAAACTGAAACTGCCACAGAAACGCCTTCTGGTCTTTCTTCGGAAAACCAAGAAATTACAATAAATTAAGGTTGCTGCCAGGTAGTACAATGGACCAGTATTTGAGCCTGAGCACTCCAGTGCTCCCAACCTTCAACAAGAAAAAGGTCCTAAAATTTATATTTCTTGCAGAATTTTCAAATTTTATAATTTTGAATTAATAATTGCTGACATTTTAAAATTTTTTCTAGTCAAAGCACCCAATGGGTAATTATCCAAGAAAATAGACTATATCGGATTACCAATCCGTATACGATTTGCGGCTTTTAAAAGGAAAATTTTAAGGCCCACTTGCTCGCAAATAAAGCAAATGTCTGAATAGGCTCAATCCTGATGTGGCACTGACCTAGCTTTATCGAGGCTTAAGACAATAACACCGCAGTTAAAAAAGGGGCGGGCGTTTGTTAGAAGCCAAATTACTTGCGAACTTACTGGTTAATATAATAATAATAACAAAGGGGGACCAGGGCCTAGCTTGCTCATCAACTTCTCGTGTTGTGCGCGCTACTGTTCTCTCACGAGTAGAAGGGACCTACAGTTTTTTGCCGACTCCGAACGGCGAGATGTGAGAAGCTTTCTTAGACAGTTATTACTCTTTGAGTGTTGTCAGCAGCTCGAAAGAGGTGGTGCCGTGAAAAATTCGAAAAATTTTTGTTAAGCAGGGAATCGAACCAAGACCCTTCGGCGTATGAGCGTCGCACTCTACCCACTACGCCACGGCTACCACTACTGGTTAATACGCCTTAATATTTAAGACAACAATGCCACACCTAAGAAGGCCTTCGAAATTCAGTCTGTAAGTTCTAAATGAAAGAAAGAACCATAGACACTTATAAATCCAGTTGAAAGCAGAATGACATCTTTTAAGATTGACAATGATATTTGTTTAGATTCTGTAACTTTTGTAAACTAGGCAGACGCTTAATCGAACTATCTGTTGCCCCTTCCATGAGTCCGTTCATCGGCCCGTCCACCGTTCTGTGCATCGGTCTTTGCAATGGTCCGTTTATCAGTTCGCCCACCGTCCTTTGAATTCCATTGGTTTATCCATTGATCCATTCATCGTTCCATCCATCGGTCTATTCACCGGTCTGTCCAACAGTCAATTCATCGATCTATCCATTGGTCCGTTTATCGATACATCTATTTTTAAATTCATTGGTTCATTCGTCGTTCTATCCACCTATCCATTCATCGATTAGTCCGTCAGTCCGTCCATGGGTCCGTCAATGGGTTCGTCCAGCGGTCCGTTCATCGGTTCGTCCATTGGTTCATCCATCGGTCCGTCCATCGGTCCGTCCATCGGTCCGTCCATCGGTCCGTCCATCGCTCGACCAATTGTTCCGCCTATCGGTTCGGTCAGTTGTCCGTTTAGCGGTTTGCCGATCGATCCGTTTATCGGTCCGTCTGTCAGTCCGTCCATCAGTCCATCGATCGGTCTGTTCATCGATCACCCATCGGTCCATCTATCGATCCTCCTACCTCCATGTTTTAGTTACTTCCACAGACAATCCGCCAAGTTCAGTAAGAACGAACAAAACAAACAAACGTCAAGAGGGGCACTCTCGCCTTTATAGTCTATCTAAACAGAGTTATTACCTTCATGGAAAATTTCAACCATTTCTTATAACGCTGTGCAGGACCCTCCTCCGCAATTACGAAAAATTCCATAGAGTCGCACAAATCACCTACCGCTAGTCGTATTCTCCACAGAAAGCCCACTGCTCAAGGGACACCATAAGGCATCGCCACACACACACTCCTAGCGTTCCACCCAAGAAAAGGCACAGGACATTTAAGCGCATTTATTGCAGAGGTCTGCACAAAGTTTGCGGCCCCATCGACCTCAAGCAAGCTGCAGCCTGGACATGACCATCGGAATGTGGTCGAATTATTGCCACTCCATCTGCAGGTTGCCTCAAAATGACCAGAGCCCCATCCGCCCGCCGGTGTTGCGGTCGAAAAGCGGTGGCACCGCCGTCAATGCATGTTCGACCCTGGCTTATGGGCCCACACCAAATTCGAAATAAATTCAATATTTACCTTTGCAAAGCCTCGCATCGATGAGTTACGACACGCGGAGAGCGAAATGGAAACAAATGAGGCATAATTTTGGGAGCAAGCATCAGTGGGCGCGCTAAAAGGAAACCATTGCGAAGTAAACGCCATTGAATTTCAGCTGCATAACTGCGAGATAAATCAAATTGCCCCGCAGCGCACACACTCACGCGAAAGAGGGTGGAAGACTTCAGCCGCTTCTGTTACTGATTTAGAACTTTGCCAGACAAAAACCCAAAAACCCAACTGCAGCATGCCCCAGTGCTTGCTAGGACAAACAAAGTTTTTCCTCCCTTCCTTCCCAGTGTGCAGCCACTATTTCAACAGTAGGTGGCTCTCCAAAGCACACATGACCCACCGCCACCAGGACGTGGAATAGTTTTTTGCTGCTGCTTCCCTGCCTTGCCTGTGCGTGCAGTTTCTTAGCGAGTGGCAACATTTGCTTGCCATCCCCGGGCCAACTGGACAACTGGCCGGCTGGACAGAAGTGTATTATTTTATGATTTGAATTCCCAAACCCAATCCCATTGACCGGGTCACGTGTGCAAGTGTCCTGCTGTGCATGTGCCTTGATGCAATTTGTATAAGGGAACTTGAAATTTAAAATAATCCACTAGTGCTCGATTGGAATTCATTTGAAATTCATATTCTTTTATTTTTGCGTGTCCTCTGTTATCCTCGAATCACTTTTGACAATGAATAGAGAATGGATAGCAGTGGATGGTGATGGTGATGGTGGTGGTGGTGTTCAGGCAGAGCTTTGAAGGATTTGCTGGCACTTGTCCAGCTGAATCTGAAAAACGTCCACTTCCGACGTCGGGTCCTGTGTAGGACATCAAAGGCAGGCGCATATTCACACCATGTTTAATGTGTCATCCATTAAAATGTTGTGTGTGCCTTAAACAGCTTTCTGTCGAGTTTTTATGGTATTACGTTGGATTTTCACTTTTTTTATTTTTGCGTTCGTTTCAAGGGTCCTCTCGTCGGCCCTTTTCCGGTCTGTGTTGTCTGTTGTTGTCCTTTGCGTTCGATGAGACCCCTTTCATGACTGTGAACAATTCGAATAAAGGATTACAAACTTAATTAATGTAATGCATCTTATCCGGTTTGGTCTGGTGGCGTGGTTGATTATGGTGCTCATTCGGATGCTTGATAGCACTGGCGCTGTGCTATTGATGCTTTGCCAATTAGTATGATTTAATGAGTGAATGTGTCAAGGACTTTAAACGATTTTTAGTGAATGAATGAATTGGTTTAAGGGCACACATTTTTTGTCCGCAACGTAGATAATAAATACAATCATTTTGATGGCGAACTAAGTTCTAGCAGATTTAAGTAACATATTCAACGTTTAGTATTGTATTGATCTTATTATTAGTATTGATCTCCCAAAATTTTGAAAGGATACTTTCTGAACTTTAAGTTGTTCCATTTTGTTTTTTATTCTCAGCTTGAAGTAGGGTGCTACGCTCACAAGCCGAAAGGTCTAGGTTCGACTCCCAGCTCAACACCAATTTTTCGAATTTTTCACGGCACCACCTCTTTCGAGCTGCTGACAAAACTCAAAGAGTCTGTCTAAGAAAGCTTCTCAAATCTCACCGTTTGGAGTCGGCAAAAAACTGTAGGTCCCTTCGACTCGTGAGAGAAGTGAGAGTAGTTGATGAGCGAGCTAGGCCCTGGTCCCCCTTTGGACTGTAGCGCCAACGATTATTATTATTATTGTGAAGATTTCTCTTTACGCTTATGTAGAATCTTGCATAGCTAGGTTGTACAAAAAACTTTTCGAAATTTCCAGTCTGTTGTTGTCATTAAACTGTGGGTCTTCTCCACTCGTAAGAGAAAATTCACGCTTACAACGAAAGTGATTTTTAAGGTGTGTAGACCATGACTCCTTGCGTGAAACTGAACAATACAATATTTTTATTCACTGACATGGAATTTCACTTCAGTCAGTTTGTTCAGACGAGGATTTTGAAAAGTCGTGGCACACTATAAAAAGCACCCAAGAGTGAAGTAAGCATCCGACATCTTTAATGTGTGGTAAATTTAAATCACACGGCTCACTTCACAGTTCTCTCACCATTAACAGAAAAAAATAAATGTGCAGTGAGAGAAGTGGGCTCATTTTTGTAGATGTGCATTTTCAGCACCTTGCCGTGGGAATATCCGCTTTTCATGGAGCATAATAAAATATTTTAAGAGCCATTTATGCACACCATCGATACCTGTATGAAAGTGGGAATCGATTTCTGATGAGTTTACAGCGGTGATGTGTGCGAAGCAAGGAAGCGTTGCGCTTTATTCAGTACCTCACCCACGTTATAGAGTATGTGAAGGATGGAGCCGGTTCCAATGCGCCCGGATGACATCGTTTACCTCTTCAACACATTGTCTGAAATGCAAATAATGACAAAAAAATCTGTATGATTACTTTAATTGCTGTAGCAAGAGCGCTCTTTGGGTTGAGCTGGTATTTTAATTGCGGCAATATTTGTTTTAATTCGAAAGGAGGAGGCTTGACGAAGAAGTGTGTTGTTCTTTGGGTTGTGAAATCGTTACATTGACTGATTAGTGAAATAAGGGTGTTGGCATACTACAGAGCAATCTAAACAAGGCTTAAGACGGTTGCTTACTAACTCTCTCATTAAATTACCGGTTTTTAATGGTCTACCGCTAATGCTACAGAGCCAGGTGCAAGTTTCAAGGGTCAAAATTGGGCTCCTTTTTATTAGCGAAAACTTGTTCTTATTTGCAAAGGTTCGATTCTCATTTTTTGCCTCGTACTGAGGCTCGAAGGGTCTTTCGCCTGAAGCATAGATGCCGTTGTGTTGAGCCTAACAGAGGCAGAGGCAGTTCAATGTATAGAAAAAGTGGGTGAAGGACACATAGACGACCACTTAGTGCCTGTGGGCCGACTTTCACAAGCAGAAAAGAGGAGTTCACTTCAATTTGTGAAAGAACAATACGCGAGAATTTATACAGAGAACAGGTGGAAAGTGCGATATTTGCGTGTATTTCCAACAGAAGATCGACAACAATAGGTGGGCTGCAGTTGAGCGAGAAAAATGCCTACCGACGGTACTTTATCCTTCAGTCTTATACGGCTGGTAAAGTTCGGAGGTTTGTCCTTTTCGACAACCACAATAAACCACTGTCTGTGCTTGGACATTCAGCCCTTTCCACCTATTCTCCGGGAAATCATATTTTTCGAAAATTTATTTGTTCCCGGGAATCTACTCTGATCCGAAATTGCAGGTGACATCATTTTCCGCGGGAATCAATCTTATCACCAGAGACCAATAGGGAGACAGTCAACTCCCTCGTCTCCCACCCTTGAATTCAATTTGACAGAGTTTTTTATTACACTTCCCCTCCTGAACAGCTGATTGACAGACAAGGTTTTTTTTTGTTTTTTAAAGGAGAATACGTGTGAGCTGCCTGTACGGTGGATCTCCTTACTCTTCAAACTGTTAGAAAAAGAGGGCGTTTAAATCAAGAACGATATCCGCGTTCAGAAATGATGTTTATAAGGCAGAAGTTGCGTCAGAAATTCAATATACTTAAAGCTGTATGATTATTTCAAAAACAAAATGACGACATAAAACTAGTTTGAACGCAAAAATTTACATAATAGTTCTTATGAACTAATAAACATTACAAGAAAACTGAACACTTGCTACTGATTTTATTAAAATTCGTTTCTCATACATGTGTATCAATTTCATAACTAATTTAATTAATTGTTGGCGCGACAGTCCATAGGGGGACCAGGGCCTAGCTTGCTCATCAACTACTCGTATTGTGCGCGATACTGTTCTGTCACGAGTAGAAGGGACCCACAGTTCTTTGCCGACTCCGAACGGCGAAGTTTGAGAAGCTTTCTTAGACAGTTATTACTCTTTGAGTGTTGTCAGCAGCTCGAAAGAGGTGGTGCCGTGAAAAATTCGAGGTGTTCAGCCGGGACTCGAACCTATTTCATAACTATTGTTAGTAAATATTATATCTGATATTATTTTTGTTCTTACTGTCTAAAATAATACTCAAAAGGTAACTTAAATTTGTTAATATGTTCTCATTTCGAACCAACTTAATTGTTTTAAGTATATTTAATGTATAACAATTGTCGTATACCTCGTTCTGAGTTAAATTAGACAAATATGCTTCGCAAAATATATTCCTTTTATTTGTATATTCCTTTATGTTGTTTTATTTTGATGACACGAAACATGTTTAATATTTGTTTTCGGATTAGGTTTCATTATTTTTATTGATTACAGCACCTTTCATATTGAATGGGTGTCATTTGGACAGTAAAAATAACGTTTCGTAACAATAATATATAGCAACGAATATTTATTTTAATTATAATACGCGTAACTCGGAATATCAACTGATAACAAAAATCTTTTCCAAATGTGCGACGTTTCAGCACGCGTCACTCTCTTGTTTTTCTGCATATTTCATAAGTTATTCAATAATATCAATCAAATGCTATCAAATTATCCATTTATTAAAAATAAATCCTATTTAAAGTTCCGATTACACTAACCTGCATAAACAATTTGCAGTAGATTTTCCGAACGCGTTGTGTTGAATGTACACAAAATGGCTGACGAATTCACGAACATTGGGCAATTTACGAGTTTCTCATACTATTAAAGGCAAAAAATGACGAATTAGCCGCCATATTCCAAATTTTGGAAGGGAAACGTATAGCTGTGTGAGTAAAATGAGATAATGCTCGTAAATAACTTTCAGAAATTGGGGTTTTTTCTACAAGAACATGTAAATAACAGTCAAACGGTCGACAGACAAAGGGGAAATCAGCTGTTTGATCAGCTGTTCAGTTGACCATCTCCTTCCTTAATGGTTTCTGAAGCAACGATATAATTTTTGGGAAATGATCGGGAATATTCCCTCGGAATATTACTCACGATAGCTATTTTTTTCCAGGAATTTTTTCCCAGGTTCGACTTCTTCGACGATACCAAGTTTTCGAAAATGGGAACCAATTTTCGATAAAAGTCTTTCACGATAGAGCTGATTATAAAGCATTTTGGTCACTGTAACAAGACAGGGGGAGTGAGACTTAACAATTTTTTTCGTAAGGAGTCTAAACCGCAGCAGTTTCAATAAATAAAAACAACGCCGGGTCACCCTTTGCAAGGTTTCAGAGAAAACCTCATCTGTATATTCATACTCTTCAAACATATATCCTGAGGCAGTCTAACACCTTAATAATAATAATAATTGTTTCCGCGACAGCCCACAGGAGGATCAGGGCCTAGCTTGTTCATCAACTACTCGTGTTGTGCGCGCTACTGTTCTCTCACGAGTAGAAGGGACCTACAGTTTTTTGCCGACTCCGAACGGCGAAGTTTGAGAAGCTTTTTTAGACAGTTATTACTCATGGAGTGTTGTCAGCAGCTCGAAAGAGGTGGTGCCGTGAAAAAGTAGAGGTGTTCAGCCGGGAATCGAATTTAGGCCCTTTGGCGTGAGAACGTGACACACTACCCACTACGCTACGGCGGCCACAACGCCTTAACTACATTAAATTTGCTACAGCGGACAGCAACCTTATGTGGAAGACAATATATGAGGACTTGAATGATTTTCTGTTTCTCTTACTGTGAACGCTTCTGTAACTTTTTACCCGGAATGCATGATATTGTCGATGCATATATCCTCAAAACAACTTACGTTGCACACTCACGCAAGTTTCACCTGAACCTTGAACCAAACAGCAGGATGTGTTGCAAATTAGCCTAATGTGATAATTCTCCGTGAAGGCTGACAACGACTGAAGCTTTCTTAAAACAACCAGCCACAGGTCATGAACGACATCTCATGGAACACGAAAAACTTGTTTGTCCTGGGGTCGCCTTCGTTCTTCGTTGGAGTGTCGACATATTTCTCATGTCAAACTACTTCTCATTCTTGTTAGAAGCAACTCATTCAGGTTTATTCAAAAATTCAATAATGGCATTGAAACGGATATTTAAAGCCAGTTTTTAGTTAAACTCTCACACAACTGACGTTGCGGGTACATGAACATGCCCGGTCACTAAGATGAGGGTGACTCGTTTGCGGTCGTTTGCCCATGAGGCACCCGATTGCCCTGCATAAGGAATTATTATATTTGGGATTTCCTGGTAATTTGTCTGCACAGTTGGTCCATTGCATGGCAAGGCCAACTGCAAAAACTTCTCCATTCCCTCATTGTTGGCATTCAAATGAAGGCATCTGTAGTTTTATCCCGACTGCGAAATTAAGTAATTCTCGAGAAGTTTTTCACGCCCCTTGTGCATTGTGACTGACTCGGAAGAAATATTTTTATGGTAGTTGCACCAGGGCATAAAGGAGTATTTCATCCAAATTATCTTTAAACTTCTGAGACAATAGACCGGATGAAGAGCCCACCATTAAAGTGTGCAGTCCTCCATCGGCTCTAGGAGGACACAATCTCAAACGGCCCTCTGGCATTGACCTAAAAAAAAGGAAAACAGTACAAAAAAGAGATCGAAAGCGAAATCAATTGGATTTCACCTGGCTGTCGACATTAAACTTGAAAAATAAATTATTGTTATTGCATTCGATTTGACGCATGAGTTGGTTTGTTCGCAAGAGCTGCCATTGAATTGCATTTATTTCGTGTGCTTTTGTTTCATCGTTCTACCGACAATTTTGGTTGTCATGTCAGTTGAATGGATTTTCATTTGTTCGCAATCGAGTGGCAGTTTAATTCTGGACATTTTCTGTGCCGTAGTCGTTTGATACAGTTTTGTGATGCATGAGTTCGTGCAGAGAATTGAATAAATCCGGTTCGCTTTTGTGACAGAACTTTAAGAAGAAAAGCGGCATGAAAATCTGTTGCAGCTGTCTGTTTATTACTCAAATAGAATTCATGTAAAGTGTGGAATGTAGTTTTAAGCAGCTCGATGAGCGTTCACAATAAGGCAGATGTTTCTTTTGAAATTGCTGATATCCAGGGATATTGTGGAGGCAGAATTCTATGGGCCAAGTAATGTTCGTCAGCTGGTGTATGGTGATCATGGGGAGTACAAGAAAATTCGTGATAAACGCCAGAAGCCTTAAACAAAAAAATAGATGTAGGAAAAATGTTGTTCATTTTCTTTGACCAAAGATTTACGGTGCACTCACCAAGGTAAAGTCAGTTTTAATGTCCAATGTTGGTCAATTATGGAACGTTTTTATGAACTTATAAAATGGATTTACAAAATCCTGGAAATCCCTCCAGAATTTCAAGCAATCAGTGAAAGCTTGAGATATGTATGACTTATGTAGCTTTTTTTTTGTGGGAAACAGTAAGTCTCTCGGTGAATGTGCCTAATGCAATGGCCGTCGGTATCATTTCCCCAGCACAGAATAAATAATAATAATAATTGTTGGCGCTACAGTCCAAAGGGGGACCAGGGCTTAGCTTGCTCATCAACTTCTCGTGATGTGCGCGCTACTGTTCTCTCACGAGTAGAAGGGACCTACAGTTTTTGTCGACTCCGAACGGCGAAATTTGAGAAGCTTTCTTAGACAGTTATTACTCTTTGAGTATTGTCAGCAGCTCGCAAGAGGTGGTGCAGTGCAAAATTCGAAAAATTGGTGCTGAGCTGGGAGTCGAACTTAGACCCTTCGGCGTGTGAGCGTCGCACTCTACCCACTACGCCACAGCGACCACAATAGAATATATATTAGTAAAATTAAAAAATAAATTGCTATTCACTAGACACTGTTAACATGAATATTGTATAGAACTAAAAGCAAATTGGTTTTGAGAACTGATCTGTGTAGACATAAATCAATATGAACACAAACTGTATTAGTCTCACTAAGACACCTAGTCAATGGTTCATTGGCAGCATACCTTGTCCTGATGAGGAACATAAAATGTAAGATTTCGATTTCTAGGGTCTCTGGTAGGAACGTTGAAACCTATTAAAGCTAAAAGATCGGAACTATTGATTGTTCCCATTGATTTCCTTATGATATCACTAATAAACATCACCCCATAGAATTTTCTCCGAGTTGCTAGTGGCAATATTCCAAACAAATAACATCTTGTTTTATAATCGGGCACTTCAATTTCCCAGTTAAGTTTTTTAAACTAGGCTTTTGTAAAACGGGTTTGAACTCTTGCTATCCTAAAAGAATGAACTTCATACACAGGGTTCCATAATAATAATAATAATAATGTTTTCGCTACAGCCCAAAGTCATCAACTACTCGTGTTGTGCGCGCCACTGTTCTCTCACGAGTAGAAGGGACTCCGAACGGCGAAATTTGAGAAGCTTTCTTAGACAGTTATTACTCTTTGAGTGTTGCCACCACCTCAAAAGAGGTGGTGCCGTGAAAAATTTGAAAAATTGGTGTTGATCTGGGAGTCGAACCTAGACCCTTCGGCGTGTGAGCGTCGCACTCTACCCACTACGCCACGGCGACCATACCGTGCAACAATATTCTACATAAGCAAAGAAAAGACATTTCAGAGTGTGGGTCGCGAAATTCCTTGGAACGACGTAAAAATAAAACCCAACATTGAATAACCTTTAGTGACAATAAAATCAATGTGATTTACAAAATCAAGCTATTGATTGAAAATTATCCCAAGGTCTTCTTTAGACTTCACAACTGAAAGGGGTATATTTTTGATTTTGTAAATG
Source organism: Eristalinus aeneus (assembly GCA_955652365.1). Lineage (NCBI taxonomy): Eukaryota > Metazoa > Arthropoda > Insecta > Diptera > Syrphidae > Eristalinus > Eristalinus aeneus. The sequence continues at coordinate 127,596,171 of OY019130.1, read as the reverse complement.
AAATTGACAGGCGATCGAATCCGACAAAAAGTTAACTTTTGACACTTGGCAATATTAAGGCATAGTGAATGAATTTCGTACCACTTTGATAGCTTTTGGAGATCTTCTTGTAGCAATCTCGGGGTCCTTTTATTCTACGACAAACTTTCAAGTCATCGGCATACATCAAACATTTGGAAGAAAAAAATGGGGACAAGGTGACTACCTTGAGGTACACCTGACGAAGCATGAATACATAAAGACAGGGTATTACTTATGTTAACGTATTGAGTACGGTCGGTCAAATATCCTTTTAATAATAATAATAATATCCTTTAATCCATTTCAAGGAACTCGAATGAAAACCTATTTTATTCAATTTCATGAGTAATATTGAATGATCAACCCTATCAAACGCATTTGAAAAGTCCGTTTAAACGACATCTACTTGGTAACCTTCTTTAATTTCGTTCATAACGCAATTAGTAAAAGCTGTAAGATTGATACATGTAGATCTAACAGAAACAAAACCATGTTGAAATGGTGAAATTATTTCTTTAAGAATTGGAAACAATCTGTCATGTATCAATTTTTCAAAAATTTTTGGAATTGTGGCGATTTTACAAATTGGACGATAGTTAAAAACTTCATTTCTGTTTCCTGATTTATAAATTGGTCTGATTGTCGAACACTTCCATTTCACTATTTATTCCCCACTTGAAAGAGAGCGATTAAAAATCAATTTTACAGGTAGCGAAAATACTTCTGAACAATTTTGTAAAACAATAGGAGCAATTCCATCTTAGTCAGGACGACTGTCTAATTGTAAGTTAGACAAAACTTGCTTTATCTCCAGGAGCGAAAAATTTAGGTTACCAAAATTTAAAGGACCATCGCTGTGGTAATCAAAATGTTGAAAAGATGAACTCATACTATAAACGGATTGAAAATGTTTAGCGAAGAGGTTGGTTACAACTGACAATCAGACCATTTGGTTGGACATATATGTCACAAATTTGGATAACCAGATTTCCGATTTAAAAACTGACACTTCGAAAGACTGACTTGTCTGACTTGTTCATTTCGAGCAATTTTTTAAAACACTCAGCTTTAATTATAATAAATGAAATTTTATTTTTTTTAATTATTTTAATTATTTAATTTTTTTTTTATTGAACAGTACCACATTTATCGCTCTAGCTGGTTTCGTTGGACGATCGTTGTAGGCCTTTCTCTTGATCTAAACGGGAATATTATTTGATGTCTTTACGATGTTCACTAAACTCATATTACCTTTGTCCACCTGTAATAATTTTCAAAGTTTATATTTTGTATGCGAGAATAAAGTCAACCTTCCATTACAGAATCACTTAGATCTTCATTTTGCTGTAAGGTTCGTACATTTTTCATCTGTTTACCAAATTTTGAGAACTGGGATTAGAGTTCTACATATTTTGTGTTGGCATGGATAGACTTCTGTCCTCAACAATAGATATCTTCATTTGTTTCATGTAATTTCGGGGCAACAATTAAAAACAAAAATTTATGGGGGAATTTGTACTTTTCCATTTTATTTCAAATTTTTTCGCTGAAAATTTAGGAGCCACAAGAGAATAACATAATGATTAAATAAACAAATCATGTAATTTAATCTTGATTATCCGGAATTTTCCTTAACGACCTTAAAATTGTTCAATACATAAAAATCTTGGGTGTGAAATTGCAAATGACATTCATGTCATTCATTGATCCTATTTCACTTCTACTTATATTTTCCATTCATTAATTTTTTGTTTCAAATTCAATTGTGTTTACTTCAATTAAATTAATTTTTTGACAAACCTCGTTTGCACACAGTTCTCCAAACTACTGCTGGAATGTCAAAGTCGTACATTGATTAAATAAAACATCCCCCAGTGGCTTCAGGTTGCATGTTGAGTTTGTCAATAGCAAAGCATTTTGGGCGAATTTGGTGGAGATTCATTTCCGACTGTTGTCATCGAATAATTTAGTGACTTCGCGATTTTATCAAATTCTCAAAACAAGCTAAGCGTTTCTAATATCGCAATTCTCTATTTCGGCATGTACAAAGAAAATCAACAATACTGTAAAAAAAAACACCTGTTTCAAACTTGAGCTTAGAACTAGAAAGAGTAAGAACTTTGCTAAGTTCCAAGCACCGCTTGAAGTATCATTTGTCTGCAATTCTTTTCTTCACTCATTGAGAGGATAAACAAGTGACATCGGGGAATTGCAATTTCAATGTCCTGCTTCAGTTGCAGTTAATGCCCTAAAAAGGGCATGTTCCGGCGCGTTGCGTTGCGATGTTTTTTCGACACAAAATTCCGATGGGGATTGCGTTATCGATTGCTAACCCTCTTATAGAAATACAAATTAATTAAAATTACAAATTTAAAATGGTTGCGGAGGAATTATAAACGGCTTAAGGGTTAGTTACAATTCATTTTAATTTTGCAAGGAAAATTAATATTACAAATAAGTCGAATTTCTTTCTATTAAGTAAATTTGAGAAGTTATTAAATCACCTGACTCTTAAAATGATTCGTCAAGTGGTTCATTCAAGTAATTAACCCTATGGCGGCTCGCGACGCGCCCGCCCTAAAAAGAAAGAAACAAAGCCTGAAAAAAAAGAACAGAAACCTACCTAGCCTCAGGGCACCTGTTCGGGTCCTGAGGGGTCCCCTACCTAGCCTCAGAGGCAGCTGTTTACTGCTTTGAGGGGGTTATGTTAGAAAGTATATTTGACATGCATGCCCGTTCACGGAACTTATTTCGGTATAGAAGTAATTTAAACAAAAATATATAATAGTAACAAGAATGGACTTACATGCTATCATCTGGCATCGAAGTGTATAGGTCTGCTTTCGGAGTCCTTTTTGATTAAAGCGAACCTGCAACAGGAGACAGGATCTGAAGCTAAATGCTGGACGCTGCACTGGAAATTACGTGGATAGTTCAAACTGTATGCACAATTCCAATGCCTCCAGGTTTATCACATAGCTGCTCCGAGAAACTTTTTGAAATTCAAGATGCAAAGCAAAAACTACAAAAAATCGGTAGACGAAGTAAAAAACAAAATTTCGCGACTTATACTTTCGTCGATGCGGTGTCGCATAAAGTATTGAGTTCCTGTTCAGAATCAAAGTTCTTAAACGAAGAAGTAGCCTTAGCACAAGAGTAAGTAATATGAGCAATTTCAGTGAACGGAACCCCGAACTGATGTGAAAGCTTGGATAAACTTCAAGGACAAAACTTCCTTATACTATGAACGAACAGGATGTTGTCTATCTTAATGCGATACCAACCATCCGTTCGTTGTCTACTCTAATCTAAAGAAAGCGCCCTGCAACCCTGGCTTGTCAAACTCGATGAGTGGCTTTCCAACTACTACAAACGAACAAACTTCTGGCAAGATGTGAAGCATACATCCATTCGTAATCTACTCTACATCTAAAAGAGCCCTGCAACCCTGGCCAGTCAAGCTTGATGAGAGGCTTTCCGACTACTATAAACGATCAGGATGTTGTCTATCATAATTTGATGCATATCATCCGTTCGTTTTCTAATCTACTTCTAAGAGGAAAGCGCTCTTCAACCCTGGCTTGACTAGCTTGATGAGGAGCTCCCTGACTACTACTACCGGAAGGATGTTGGCAATCACAATGTGCAGCATTCATTTGTTCGTTATCTACTCTACGTCTAAAAGGAAAACGTCCTACAACCCTGGCTTGACAAGCTTGATGAGGGGCCTTCAAATAACAACTAAGATGGGAAGTGCCCTACAGTATACCCGGCTCCATTCAGTAACTTCAGGGTTACTTCACACGAATAGCTCAAGGCGTCAACAAACTGAAATCAAACAAAGTACAGAAGTAAATGCTGCTATTGGAGGCGACTCGCCGGCTGATTGTACGAATTGATGAAATGCTTGAAACCTGAATGCCGAACCGACCCGCCCGTAATCCAAAAGGCTTCACTTCGTGAAGATGCATAACTTCACCGGAAGTTCAGGAAGGTAAGCATGTACCGAACCGCATGCTTGTAACCGTTGCAAGATCGAGAACTGCCGCCCATTGTATACCATGCATACACATAACATCGCATTAAAGAAAGACTTGTTGATGGATTGATTGTATAGAATCATAAAGAATAGAATGCGACGACATACGTTCGAATAGGGTACAGCACCCAAACGAAATCCAACGGACAAGCTTCTTTGTCTTTCATAAATCGATCAATTTAAATGTAAGCAACCCCATCTCGTTCGTATTCCTGAGCAACCTCTGCGAGTGTTACTTTAACCAAAGAACTGAAAGCACAAGCAAACTGGAGGAAAGGACCTTCGACTACTACGAAAGGACAGGATGTTGTTCATCTAAACGTGAAGCAAATCATCCGTCCGTCGTCTACTCTACTTAAAGAGGAAAGCGCTCTGCAACCCTGACTTGACAAGCTTGATGAGATCCTTTCCGACTACTACAAACGAACAGGATGCTGTCTATCATAATTTGATGCATATCATCCGTTCGTTTTCTAATCTACTTCTAAAAGGAAAGCACTTTTCCACCCCGGCTTGTCAAGCTTGATGAGAGGCCTTCCGACTACAATCAACGGACAGGATGTTGTGTACCTTAATGCGATAAACAACATCTGTCAGTTGCCTACTCTACTGTAAAAGGTCTCTGCAACCCCGGCTGGACAAGCTTGATGAGAGGCTTTTCGACTACCATGAGCGAAAAAACCGCTCCAAACAGGTAAGCCCTTCTATCCTGGCTTGACATGCTTGATGAAAGATCTTCAACATATTAAAAGCGAACAATGCGCTTCTAATACAAAAGCCTTTCAACCCCGGCTTGTTAAGCTTGATGAGGGACCTTCCACCTACTGCAAGCGAACAAAGCGCATCTAAGAGAAAAGCCTTTCAACCCTGGCTTGTCGTGCTTGATGAGAGACCTTCCAAGCGAACAAAGCGCTTCTTAGATGTAAGACTTTCAACCCCGGCTTGTCAAGCTTGATGAAAGGTTTTCCAACTACTACGTATAAACGACCAAAGCGCCTCTAAAAAGGAAGCCTTTCAACCCTGGCTTTCCAAGCTTGATGAAAGATCTTTCAACTACTGTAAGCATACTAAGCGCTTTCAAGAGGAAAGACTTTCAACCCTGGCTCGTTAAGCTCGATGAAAAGCCATCTTATGACAAAAGCGAACAAAACACTTCTACGAGGAAACCCTTTCAACCCTGGCTTGACAGGCTTGATGAAAGACTTTTTGGCTACTACGAGCGAACAGGGTGTCATCTATAACATTGTGACGAACATCATCCATTGATCGTCTAATCTTATCCTATGAGGAAGCGCCTGTCGTGTCCGGCTTGTCTGACTCCATTCAGCAACTTCGAGAAAAGTGCGGTTGGCGCTGACAAGCTCGGAGGAGAGGACTTCCAACTACGAACGGACGGGATGTTCAACATCTTAATGTGATGCATTCCACCCGCCCGTTATCTAAACTTAACCTAAGGGGAAGTGCCCGTCGAGTCCGGCTAGTCTGACTCCATTCAGCAACTTCGAGAGAAGTGCTGTTGGCGCTGAAAAGCACGGAGGAGCGGACTTCCAACTACGAACGGACGGGATGTTCAACATCTTAATGTGATGCATTCCACCCGCCCGTTATCTAAACTTAACCTAAGGGGAAGTGCCCGTTGAGTCCGGCTAGTCTGACTCCATTCAGCAACTTCGAGAGAAGTGCTGTTGGTGCTGAAAAGCTCGGACTAGAGGACTTCCAACTACGAACGGACGGGATGTTCAACATCTTAATGTGATGCATTCCACCCGTCCGTTGTCTACACTTATCCTAGGAGGAAGTGCCCGTCGATTCCGGCTAGTCTGACTCCATTCAGCAACTTCGAGAGAAGTGCTGTTGGCGCTGAAAAGCGCGGAGGAGCGGACTCCCAACTACGAACGGACGGGATGTTCAACATCTTAATGTGATGCATTCCACCCGTCCGTTATCTAAGCTTAACCTAAGGGGAAAGGCTCGTGGAATCCAGCCAGTCTGACTCCATTCAGCAACTCCAGGCGAAGTGCTGTTGGCGCTGACGGGCTTGGAAGACAAGCCTTCCAACTACTACAACCGAAAAGATTGATGTCCGTCACAATGTTACTTGCGACATCCGTCCGTTGCTTACCTACTTGGAAAGCACTCTTCAACCCCAGTTTGCCTTATGTCGCTAAGCAACTTCGGTGTAACCCCACATGAAGAGCTCAATTAGTAAACGAGCTTGGAGTCGGTCGGAAAGACAAAAGCGGAAGTGGTGGCAGGGATAAAAACCTACCTATTCACAAGACACCTGATGTAAGTTTGCATTACCAACATCATCCGTGTTCGACATGTGCATGTATTTGAAATCGTTTAGTGAACCGGCCCTCGGCAATCAACAAAATAAATTTCGCGATGAGCTACCGGTTCCCGAAAATGTCGAAAAAAGGGCCGCCATGAACTCAACCGTCGTCGACGAACTGAATGGAGAGTGGATTTTAGTCGCCTCTTACGACAGGCATGCCTACCTCGGGCATATTCTTACCCCTGCCCGAAGGGGTGCATAACTCGCTCACGCGTCATTCTAGATTTGTAAGCAAAGTTGTAATGCAGTCAAGACTCCTAAAATGATTCATCAAGTGGTTCATTTAAGCGATTAATTAAATGGCCGATCGCCACGCGCCCGCCCTAAAAAGAAAGAAACAAAGCCTGAAAAGACAAGAGCAGAATCCTACCTAGCCTCAGGACACCTGTTTGGGTCCTGAGGGGTCCCCTACCTAGCCTCAGAAGCAGCTGTTTGCTGCCTTAAGGGGGTTATAAGAAAAAATATTTTCGCAAACAGTTTAATGTATACTAGGACATGCATGCCCGATCACGAAATTTGTTCTATTTTTTATTTTTGTAAGAATGTAAAATTAAAAAAATGATAAAATTTATAGAAACGGACTTACTGGCTTCTTTCGTCGTTTCTCACTTTGCTGTCTGGCGTTCTGCTTGAATCTGGCTTGCACACATTCACTGATACACTTGGCACAGGAGGCAGGATCTCACTCCGGTTGCTGGATACTGGGCTCACTCCCCATGCATATGATAGGTAGGAAAGTACTTCCGACTACAATTACTAACTACAGAGGCGAGTCGCCACCTACTAACTACATAGAGAAAAGCAAACATTTCCGAGAAACGACGAGCGTCTTCGAACTGCCACAAAATTAATTAATAGTTTTGGAAGTCGATCGCGCTCACAGAAATGTGAGTCCTCTTCCAACTACATTCCCACAAAGCAGAGAGTGCTCTCGAACTGCCAGAGTGAAATTTTTAGTTCTGAAAGCACGTCGCGCTAACTAATCAAAAGTGAACTAGATGATGGCTCTTCTTAAGTCGAAGATCATATCACCAGTCCGCTGTCTACTTTCAGTCTGTTTGCGGCTATGAGCAATTTCGGTGAATGTAACCCCGAACTGAAGTGAAGGCCATAACAAACTTGACAGGATTCCCCAATACTATGAACGAACAGGATGTTGTCTATCTTAATGCGATACCAACCGTCCGTTCGTTGTCTACTCTAATCTAAAGAAAGCGCCCTGCAACCCTGGCTTGTCAAACTCAATGAGTGGCTTTCCAACAACTACAAACGAACAAACTACTGGCAAGATGTGAAGCATACATCCATTCGTAATCTACTCTACATCTAAAAGAGCCCTGCAACCCTGGCCAGTCAAGCTTGATGAGAGGCTTTCCGACTACTATAAACGAACAGGATGTTGTCTATCATAATTTGATGCATATCATCCGTTCGTTTTCTAATCTACTTCTAAGAGGAAAGCGCTCTTCAACCCTGGCTTGACTAGCTTGATGAGGAGCTCCCTGACTACTACTACCGGAAGGATGTTGGCAATCACAATGTGAAGCATTCATTTGTTCGTTGTCTACTCTACATCTAAAAGAAAAGCGTACTACAACCCTGGCTTGACAAGCTTGATGAGGGGCCTTCAAATAACAACTAAGATGGGAAGTGCCCTACAGTATGTCCGGCTCCATTCAGTAACTTCAGGGTTACTTCACACGAATAGCTCAAGGCGTCAACAAACTGAAATCAAACAAAGTACAGAAGTAAATGCTGCTATCGGAGGCGACTCGGCCGCTGATTGTACGAATTGATGAAATGCTTGAGACCTAAATGCCGAACCGACCCGCCCGTAGTCCAAAAGGCAGTGGAGGTCTAATCGCTTCGTGAAGATGCATGACTTCATCTGAAGTCCAGGAAGGTAAGCATGTACCGAACCGCATGCTTGTAACCGTTGCATGGTCCTGAAGTGTCGGCCATTCTTAACCATGCTTATCATAAAACATAAAAAATCAAAAAAAAAAAAAATAAACTGACATGTCGATCGATGGATGGCTATTGAATAGATTGAATAGAGGATTGAAAACAAAAACGGTTTAAAACCCAAGGGTGAAATAGTACTCGGAGGCATGCATTCGAATAAGAAACAAGCGGGGTACAGGCAGCGGCTGACAGTAGCCAGTATCAATGCATCTAGTGACCAGCAACCAGCAACCAACAACCTGCAACCAGCAACTAGCAACCAGCAACCAGCAACCAGCAACCAGCAACCAGCAACCAGCAACCAGCAACCAGCAACCAGCAACCAGCAACCAGCAACCAGCAACCAGCAACCGGCAACCAGCAACCGGCAACCAGCAATCAATAACAAGCAACCAGCAACAAGCAGCCAGCACAGAATCCAACAAACATCATTCACTATCAACACCATTCGGAGTACACGAGTACGCGTGAGCAAGAGAAAAAACACGTAGGCGACGAACACCCACGACGTGCACCCTACGACGACCCGCGACAAACTAAGCTCGCTCCCGCGCCTAGGCGGCCTTATATACCCTCGGAGAGCCCGATTCGGCGACTCTTAATTTTTCAAAATTTTTTAATATTTATTTTTTTCCTGTCAAATTTTTAGTTTTTCTGGTGATTTTTTTGGAGTTGCATGCGCTTTTTTGGATATTTAACGGCTGGACGAGAATAGGCTCAGATACGTCTGTGCTACTTTTAAGGATTTTCATTAAATTGAAGCATTTTCCATGATGATTTGTAAAATTTTGCACCGATGAAACTTCATTTTGTAAACTTGTAAACAGTGCCCTGTGGTCTCAGAGTTATGAACACCCTAAAAGAGAGTCAGTACATATACGAAACGAATATTCAACCAATTGTTTCTTCTTTTACAAAAGTGTCTGTTATTATAAATCGTTACAAAAGCTCCATATTAAGTGGTTAAGGTGTCAAAACAAAGAAGCCAGAAACGTAACAACGGCTTTCATAGGATTCAAAGCTGTTTTCCGTCCCACCTATCTGTCGTTGCTGTGATCAATTCTTCCTGAAAAAGAAAACATATACATCGGGACTGTCTCCCAAACGTATGGCGATTTCCAACAAACTTCGTTTTGTTTGCACAATGTGATGATTATTCCAGGAATAATAGACAACTTCTAGATTTTTCTAAACTACACTTCACATTTATTTATCCATCCATAAGCATATCCATATATTCCTACATCTACTTAGGTCTTTGTGCTCTAGACATTCCGCAGCAAGTTTTCTTATTTCTTACACCCATTCGACCGAATTGAGGATTTCTTTGGCAGATTTGGTTGAAGCTAAACAGAACCCACGACCTTTTGACAGTAAACGATCGGGAAGATATTTTGTATAGGAAGTTCAAAATTAAATACGAGGTAAATTTAAAAAAAATGTTTTCAAGTTCATGTTTCCCAATTCTCAGGGAAAGGAGTAATTGTATGAGGATTTATTCTGCTCATAAGAGTGTTTTGAAACATGTAATCATACCATTCTGGATATATTCCATATGTACAGATTTTATTATATTCGATTAAATATATTACGGGACAAAACCAACACGTTCTTCTCTTTTTTAATTAACAGTGAATTATCTATGGCATCATTTGGTGTCGCTGGAGGATCGTTGTAGGCGTTCTGCTCGATCTACCCGGGAATATAAATTAATTTCGACACTTCATTATTAACCCATTAACGCCCACCATTAAATTCTCGTATTATATATTATGAAAACTTTATTTTTCTATTTATTTACAACATTTTGGTCAAAAACTAAACTACAAAAAAGAAAAAAATAGTTGAGTGCAGGAGTTTTAGGGCTTACTCAATTGTGTACAGTAGGCACTTTAGCTTGAAATTTTTCGAAGCAAGGTCTCTCGATGCATAGAGTTTTCCAGCACTTCTTGCATTCCCATCGTACTCTTGCCCGACAAATTTCACACCTACGTTGCTGAGCCAATTTATTTGGAAAATGCCCATTGCTATCTCCTGACAACCCAGGTATGAATGATGATGACCGTCTGTTGGGAATCGTTTCCTTTTGGCATTGACGAAGTAAACACCTAGTGTTATTCCTTCTAAACAGCAATTGGTTTTGTGAGTTATCTGAAGACATAACGTGCAACCTTCATGCATTTGAAATTGTCAAATATGTGTATATATGGTCCACCAACATTTCTTTCCCCGAACAGCAATGTGATACAAAGATATGGACTCTCGTCTACACCCCCCATTCCTTTATTGTAGTTTTGGAACAGTTGTGGTATTTTTATATCAACTTTTGCTTTCTTTTTATTACACCATTGCTGAAACGGAACGAATTCGACCAATTTTTGAAGCGGACGGTGACTGGCGACGTGAAGATGGATCACATTCGACAATATCAAGCGAAAACGGTCGTGTTTGAAGGCCGGTGAATCGCCCCAAACAGTGGACAAGCCGGGATTGATGGCCAGGAAGGTTTTGCGGTGTGTTTGCTGGGGTTGGAAGGGAATCATCAACTATGAGCTGCTCCCATATGGTCAGATGCTTAATTCGACTATCTACTGCGAATAACTGGACCGCTTGAAGCAGGCGATCGACCACAAGCGTCCAGAATTGGGCAACAGGAAGGGTGTTGTGTTCCACCAGGAAAACGCCAGACCCCAACTTCGTTGATGACTCGTGAGAAGCTACGGGAGCTCGGATGGGAGGTTTTATCGCATCCACCATATAGCCAGGACATAGCACCAAATGATTGCCACCTGTTCCTGTCCATTGCGAACGCCCTTGGTGTTGTGAAGTTGAACATAAAAGAGGCTTGCGAGAAGTGGCTGGCCGAGTTCTTCGCAAATAAGGAGGGGGGCTTCTACGAGGGGGAAATTATGAAGTTGCTGTCTAGATGGAAAGAGAATATCGAACAAAACGGCGCATATTTGAACTAAATCCAATCACTGTAACACTTTTTATGAAGCACTGAATGAAGAGCAAATAAGCGGCAGGCAGCGGTTGAAGGAGAATGCGCTTAAGGTCCTCTCGAAAAAATAGCACATAAAGAAGAGGAAAATGAAGAGAAATAAAACTAACTTATGACTCACTCAAGCAAAATTATCTTTAAAGTTGTCACACTGTGACTTAACTGATCTCATGGCTTACCTCCAAACCAATAAGTATGTCTCTACACAATCTCTTCATCACTAAGGGCGAGCGACATGAATTAATAGCAGCGATAAAATGTACACTTCATCAAATGACTGCTAATGTTGTTTACACCACAAGTTCCTGTTCGGTTGGCAGGTGCAAGTTTTAATTGGTTCCGTCGACTACAAACTAGTCCATAGTGACTTCAAGTCTCCTCCAAAAGATCCCATTCATTCACTTTTTATACAATGGCTTAAAATCACCAAAAAAGAATGAAAGGATATTACTTGTCACTCCATTTCCGCATGCACACTAGATTCTAATTTCAAAATTGTCGGAGTCGGAGGAGGGCTCCCCTAGATTGCAACAGTGAACCTTGATGCCCTTGCTGGGTATTCTGATTAACAAGGGTTCATTTCAACTCTACAACAAGCAATAATAACATCCTCTTCCAACTCTTCCCATATCTATTTAATCAACACAAAACTTAAACGACTCTCTTCGGGACTTGCACACCCAGTCCGCAGTCGCGCAATGCAGAAACACCCATTTACGACTTTATAAAGTGCATTAGATCCCGGAAGGAGAGCATCAAATTTAAGCATCCCCAACATGCTCAGATAATGCAAGTCGTGTCCTCCGCTTTGCGCCACGGTTCGTATGCAAATCCGCAGTGCAATCCGTTCATTAAAATTCAAAAATTATCATTCCCCCAACCCTGCACTGGCACTTCGCATTAATTAAGTCATAAATTAGTAATTATTGACCGAAATCTTTCGTGTTAATTAAATCAATTCAAAGAAAAGAAAAAAACGCCTTCGAGCGCTGGAGAATGTAATAAAACACGAAGGAATCCCGCTTGCGATGACTAGGACGAATCTGGTTCGTGCAGCATCCCGCGTGGCTGGCCCGTATCCCATACGGACATGACTATGAATTATGGACACTCGCTGAATGAATTAATTTCATTTGCCTACCGAGCTGCGGCTCAATATAAATGGAATCGCCACGCACAGCGACGCCAGTGGGGTCCCGGCCCCACCCAAAAAAAAAACACCAGAGAAGCTGATGAAAAGAGAACAAAAATTAATTCGTTACGGAAACGCAACACAGAACATGCTCTGGTCCTAATACATCCCGGAACGAAACCAGCATCCATTCCGAATTAAATGGCATCCAAGGATTTAAGGTAACGTCGTCGCCGCCGACACACAAAGGGCGTGAAGCAGGCACAAACAATATCAAGAGTCTCCTGCCCTCCCCCGGCATTATAGCTGGAGAAGGAGCCGCTTTGCTCCCTCGTGCTTGATTATTTTAATTGAATGCCTCATGCAGGACGTGCCGCTGTTCGGCGCCTCCCTTCGGTCGTTGCTTATCGCGTGAATCGCCACTCTCGTGATCTGTGCAGAAGAAAAGCGGAAGGGAGCAAGCAAAACCAAAATAATAAAAAGAACACGAATCCTTGCACTACACTTGTGCATGTCTATATTTCATGTGTCATGGTCTCTAGGCGAGTCTGGCCGGATTGCCAAGTCGTCGAGGTTTTGTATCGTAATTCGATTGAAGGCCAGACTGTGTAGATGTGGTCCTTAAAGCCCTGGATTTCACACAAGATTAACCCTTGACTCGACCTGATTTTCCCCCCATTCTGTTCATCTGCCTGTGTTTACTTTTCGTTACAAAATTACTCTTAAATTGATTTTAATCACAGGATGGCATGATGGCACTGGCTGAGTGATGTGTATGCGGGCTCCCGATGGTATTTCCGAATGAAGACTGATTCCTTGGCTCGGCGTTCGTTCTTTTTGGGAGAGTGAAAAGAAAGGAAATATTAATTTAATTAGTTTAGTGTGTATCATAAGCATCCCTGATAACGGGATGTGAGAGAGCGTGGGCGCTTCAGCGCGTTGTCTCCGTTCGCGAGGGGCTTTGTCTTTACGAAAAGAATTTAATTTTGTGATGGGAATTTGATAACTGTTCATAAATCTCTGCAGGAAGAAAAAATACAAACAGAGAAAGGTATTCCATCAATCACATCAAGCCCCCTTTTAGGCGATGTGATACTTTTGATCTGCGTTTCAACGATGAACTCGGTGAGGGGGAACCTGAGCGTTGATGGTGGTGATGAATGAAATCACAGACTGTGCACACGTTCACGTTCAAGGACATTGCAGGCAAGCACTGATGAATGTGGCATGCAATTCCATCCACACAAATAGGGCACACGACCAAAGTGTTCTCTTTTGTTTTGCTCGCAATATAAATGCCCAGAAAATGGCGACGTCATGAATTTGCACCGACGATCTCGATCAGAGTGTGATGAGTCAGTGGTTGGAATTAGTTGCGACATTTAAGATGCACTTCATGAAGACAAGAGTGATGGTCATAATTAATGACGCTGACGTCATAATTATTTGTTTGGGCAATTTAATGCCGGTAGCATTGTGAAGTAACTGATATCTTAACTAGGCATTCATACCGCAACGTTACAGATAGATTTATTTGTAGATTAATCTGCTGCTGTTTATTATTGTCGGAAAACTTCCTCCGCCTGTATTTTGTAAGGACACGAATTTTAGATCTGAACAAAAGCTATGTATTTTGTGGTCTTGTTGTGAACATTTTGCACTTTGGAACTTGAAAAAGCGTAACCTCTTAAAGCTGATTTCAAATTTCCCAATGCGCCCCTTCCAAAAATTTTAATTGTAACTATAAATGATGATATAGTAGTGTCAGTGGCGGCCGTGGCCAACACCTTATTATGTGCAGGAACCAAGGTTTTGTTCTAAAAAAAAATAGGCCCAATCCATCTGCAGGGGCTTAAAGCTGTGGTTTTTCACATTTCGTACATCTGTAATTTCATGAATACAACTTCATAAGAGCAGAAGATTTGCAAAAGTATTGCAGTTAAAACAGATCAATGGAAATAATAAAGCCAATGTTTCTTAGAAATAATAATAATAATGATAATTGTTGACGCTACAGTCCAAAGTGATCCCTAATGTTTGCTTTTGAAAATGATTGAAATAAATTTACGGAGACGTACATACATTCATCCTGTGGAGTCGCTACTAAGCCTTGAACTCCGCAAGACTTGACAAATAAAAACTCCGAAGAACTTAATAATAATAATAATTGGATGGCGTGACAGTCCACAGGGTCACCAGGGCCTAGCTTGCTCATCAACTACTCGTGTTGTGCGCGCTACTGTTCTCTCACGAGTAGAAGGGACCTACAGTTTTTTCTTAGAAAACGAAACCTTAATTGAGCCAGTTATGAAAATGTGGAGAAGATTATATATTAAGACCAATGCATTTTTCTTCTTCATGAAGAAATTCTGAATCTGTATATTTTTGCAGACACAAAGCCAAATCATTGAAACGAAAATCGAAAATTCCATGCTGTTGTTTATTGAAAAAGAAAAGTTTATATATAAAGCCAAGTAATACTCGAAATTATTTAACTTCCTTTTAACAAAATTATAAAAAAAAGTTGGAAGTCAAACTTGCGGTTATTTCAAAGAACTGTTTGACGCGTTCAAACAAACAAGCGAAAAAATTGTAACTAAATTATAGAAAGAGGGAAGAATAATAATAGTTATAATTGGATAGCGCGACAGTCCACATTGCGGCCAAGGCCTAGCTTTCTCATCAACTACTCGTTTTGTGCGCGCTACTGTTCTCTCACGAGTAGAAGGGACTTAACCCCTCCGCCAGGGAGCCCACAGAATGAGGGAACGAGTTTAAGAAATATAGCTAAAGATGTTAGTCGCCAGTTTTCCTCAATTCAACGGGTGTTAGATAATTACAAATCAACATATATTATAAGTACATCATCTGGATACTTCAAATTAAGTAGGTTCCCTGCGAAAACGTTTAAAAGAAGTCATAAAATGACGTACCATAGATACCCAATAAGCTAATAAATATCAAGGGATTTGAATTTCCCTGTACTCAATTTAAAGTGAAGGCAGACATTTTCTGCTAAGTGTAGATGTGCTGGCGGGTGGTTGTAGTCTTTCAAAACTTAAATTATTTCTGTGTCACGTTTGAAGCTACCGCTGCCACAGTCCAGCACTGTGTGAAAACTATCAGTTATACCCGTATGAAATGAGCGTTTTTGTTTGAAAATAAAACACTAATTATTAATGGGAAAATAAAAACATTTTATTCAACGTATTGGTCATTATTTTCTACACATTTTGACCACCTTTCTGGCAATAAGTGAATACCACGCCAATAAAATTGTTCGTCTTTTAAAGCAAACGAATTAGACACCCAATTTTCGACCTCCTCGTAGGAATCAAAGTGCTGCTCAGCCAATGCGTGTCCCATCGATGAAAAGAACTGGTAGTCGGAAGAAGCCAAGTCTGGTGAATACGGGGGGTGGTGTAGCTGCTCCCAGCCAAGTGTTTTGATTGTATCCTGAACCGGTTTTGCTTTGTGTGCAGGTGCATTGTCATGGAGCAAAGTTACCTTGCCGGGTCTTCTGGCCCAGTCTGGTCGTTTCTCGATCAATGCATGGTTCAAATTGATCGTTTATTGTCGGCAGCGATCGGTTTTAACGGTTTCACCAGGTTTTAGGAGCTCGTGGTACAGCACACCTTTCTGGTCCCACCAAACACACAGTATTGCCTTCTTGCCGAATCGATCTGGTTTTGCAGTCGATGTTGATGGTTGTCCCAGATTAACCCATGATTTTTTCCGTTTAGGATTCATAAAATAAATCCATTTTTCATCGCCAGTAGCAACCCGATGCAAAACCGATATTCTTTCGTGTCTTTGAAGCAAAGTTTCACAATTGTTTTTTCGGTTTTCCATCTGTCTTTCATTCAATTCATGTGGCACCCATTTTCCACACTTTTGGATCTTTCCCATAGCTTTTAAACGGTCAGAAATTGTTTGTCGTGCAACATTTAACATTGTTGCCATTTGCTTTTGACTCAAAATGTCATCTCCATCCAATATCGTTTGCAATTCGGCGTCTTCAAACATTTTTGGTGAAGACCACCACCACGTTCTTTATTTCTCACATCAAAATCATTATTTCTGAACCATTAAAACCATCTTTTGCATGTTGATTCTCATAGAGCATGATCACCATATGCCTTGACAAGCATTCGATGCGACTCTGCAGCACTTTTTTCAAATGAAATTGAAAAATTAATACTTTCCGCAAATCATCACTTTATGGTACAAATTTCAACATTTTTAACACGATTAAAAAATATGATGTTGTCTGTTCAATGACTTGATGTATACTAAATATTTTTCACAGATGTCATAGCAAACAAACCAAAAATATATAAGGGCTCGTTCACAACAAATGTTCCCTATCGAGACATTTGTATCTTGACGCTCACTTCATACCGGTATAGCTGGTATATAAAAAACAACATAACCTAGAAAATATATTTAAAAAAAAATAAAAATTGTAGAATTCATAAAAACCAATCTCAATCAAGATCGAAATCAGAAGTTTCTTAAGGTACTTGTGTCTTCTAGAGATGCGCCCCATGTTCTTTTATTCAACTTCAAGCACAAAACATAGGAACAAATAGAAGACTCCCCTGCAAGCCTTGTTTTAAATGTATGGGAAGGATTACACATGACCCACATAAAGGCTGGTTTTACATTTTCGTTGGCTGTTACTTTGAAGTGACTTTCTAAAATTATTAAGCAACAGTTCAAACGACAATGGGGAATAACTCATGCTTCTAAGAAGATTTGCTCTGTCACAGTTTCCATGCCATCTGTGCCAGCAGTGCTGAGCAAATATACTCCTCTCATCTCCCTCCCGAAGTAGCCTTGCGCCACTGACAATGTCGTTGGCATTGCAGTTGATTCAAGTTGTCATATCAATGCTTACATCGAATGTATACGAGTATTTACAGGGATTCGAGTAAACTTTATTCAAAACCTTTTCATTCCAAGCACGATCCGTTTTCATCTGGGCACTCGCCACCCACCGAACATCTGCAGATTCACTCGATCTGTGAGCATGGGTTTTGTGTAAAACAACACTTGTATGGAATTGAATATCCCCATTCGAACCAAGTCAGTCTCCCTTTAATTCGCGTTTTTCCAAATTGAATTCCCGCACAAATGTATAATTGTTTTGCAAAATTTTCATGCCCAGCACCCATGCGATGGACGCGCTTTACAACCACCGATTCCAACTGACACAAACAGATGTAATTTAGCCCCACATGTGAACCGTTAAAAAATAACGGAACCCAAAAGAATAATAACACAACCTGCTGGCCACCACATTGACGACTAGTCAGCCGCCGGCAAAAACACAACACTCTTTCGCGCCGCAATGAAATCCACTCTTTTGCGATAAAACGCCAGCAGCGTTTTCAGCAAACTACTCGACTACACCCCGCCATGCACCCAAATAATGTTGTACCCGAACCGACGTAACACGCGGCAGTGGCCCGGTGAATTACACACACGACCGATGTGCCGAACATGTATTATTTTTGTTTTTGCCTTACGCGTGGGTTAGTGCAATTTACAAAATACACAAACACACGTGTGTGTGCGGCAGGACGACAAGGGTTGTTTTTTGCATGGTGATTACCGAGACGTCTTTAATAGTTCTGCAGGTCCTATGCACGACGGCGGGCGACGCAAAGCCTCCTGGGAAAGAGGCTATAGCCGACGTTGTGCACAAAATAAAACTCAAACTTTTGTTTTCCTCTCGCGGATACTAAATTGATTTATGGTTATTAGCTAGGTTCGTTGTTTTTCCTTATGGTAATCAAGGCTCGATTACAAATACCGCGTGTGGTGTACCCAGAAGATCGATTAGGGAGTATGTGCAGGCGGGCGAGAGGACGGAGGCTTTGAGAAATTGCCTCCCTTTACATCTTGATGGGGAAAATTGATTTCTTTTTTAAGTCGTTAAGTGGTCTGAAAGACTTTACTGCAACCGAAGGAAAAAAATCGAATCACGGGGTTATTCATAAACGAGGTGAACGGGTGGGCTAAGCACATTTGCAAGTCGTCAATGTTGCAGTATATGGAGGTGAATAGTATTTTTTTGAAATGCTTGCCATTGGGGCAATGAGAGGGAAAGGCAAGCTATTAGACAGTTTTAAAGGATCAAATGTTTTTCATACGTGAAGAGATCTGGAAAATCTAAGAGTCTGTAGTTCTAAACAGGTACCAGGCCAATTTAAAAAAGTGACCTCATTTGATTTAAGCCAATAAAAGAAACCAGAATAGTGGTGAAATGTTTGTTTTTTTTTAATGGGAAGGTGTTACGAGTAAACATGCACTCAGCAGATTTGTATAACCTTTAACCATTTTAAAGCAAAAATAATTGACTGCATTGTTCATTTCCTGCCAACCTTACTGACACATAAAAGACTTTGCAGCCACTTACAAAGGAAAATATAATCACGATGAAGTTTGTCAGGTCACTTTATGTTTACACGCTGGGCTTCAAATATCGAGAAGACTTAAAATTCATGAAAATTGGTTACAAACATACTTGCAATCAAGACAGTGAAATTTTGTCAATTTTGGTACATACGAGCTTAAACCTCCCGGTGGGGATGTTCTATACATAGGGCTCACAAAACAAGACTTTCTTCACGTATTTCTGAATGTCCCAGGACAAATTTTTCAAAGATCAAAGGATTCGTTATAAACTTTCAGGGTCTTCGCACAACATACTCAAAGCCATCTCACCTTTAAAAGAAGCAAACGACGATTTGATTGAAAAATCCAACTTTTTGGTTCTGTCCGTGAAAGGGTCTCATTAAAACATGACTTGACAGCTGATTTGAAGCAAGCCACATTGTATCACTGCGATTCCCATTTAAGTTTGAAGGTACCTGTTGAGAGTTTGCTCCTTATTGAAGTGTTTTAGGAAGACATTCGGTGGATGTTTAAATAGATTACAGCTTTCTGATTTGTTGGTGACAATTGTTGTGTTTGACATTTGACAAGAAAGGAACAATTTTGAAGGACACGGGCCAAATATGCATTTGTGTGTTAGAATCTGTCCAATTAAAAAGGGCTTGTTAAAATTTCACCAAAATGTTTCCCCAGAAGACCGTGAACCCATGCAAATTGTGGACCTTCTTAAAGCTCCTTTAAGTTAACAACAATAATAATAATTGTATGGCGCAACAATCCACAAGGGCACCGGGGCCTAGCTTGCTCATTCATTACTCGCGTTGTGAGCGCTATTGTTCTCCCACGAGTAGAAGGGACATACAATTATTTGCCGACTTCGAACGGTGCAGTTTGAAAAGATTTTTCTTAGACACTCTTTGAGTGTTGTGAGCATCTCGAAAGAGGTGGTGCCGTAAAAAAAACCCAAGGGTTTCAGCCGGGAATCGAACCTGGACGTTCAGCGTGTGAGCGTCGCACTCTACCCACCACCACACTTTATACACTTTATATAGGTATACCCGTATAAAGTAAGCGTCAAGATAAAAAAGTCTCGACAGGGAACATATGTTGTGAACGAGCCCTTATTTTTCTTTTGTTTGTTTGCTATGACATCTGTGAAAAATATTTAGTATACATCAAGTCATTGAACAGACAACATCACATTTTTTCATCGTGTTAAAAATGTCGAATTTTGTACCAGAAAGTGATGATTTGCGGAAAGCATTAATTTTTTGTTGTGCTGCAGGGTCGCATCGAATGCTTGTCGAGGCATATGGTGATCATGTTCTATCAGAAGCAACATGCAAAAGATGGTTTCAACGGTTCAGAAATAATGATTTTGATGTCAGTAATGAAGAACGTGGAAAACCACCAAATAAGTTTAAAGACGCCGAATTGCAAACGTTATTGGATGGAGATGACATTTTGAGTCAAAAGCAAATGGCAACAATGTTAAATGTTGCACAACAAACAATTTCTGATCGTTTGAAAGCTATGGGAAAGATCCAAAAGTGTGGAATATAGGTGCCAATGAATTGAATGAAAGACAGATGGAAAACCGAAAAAACACTTGAGAAATTTTACTTCAAAGACACGAAAGAAAATCGGTTTTGCATCGGATTGTTATTGGCGATGAAAAATGGATTTGTTTTAAGAATCCTAAACGGAAGAAATCATGGGTTAATCTGGGACAACCATCAACATCGACTGCAAAACCAGATCGATTCGGCAAGAAGATAATGCTGTGTGTTTGGTGGGACTAGAAAGGTGTGCTGTACCACGAGCTCCTAAACCCTGATGAAACCGTTAATACTGATCGCTACTGACAACAAATGATCAATTTGAACCGAATCTTCCGTGGTGTAAACATCGACTCGGTTCATCACCTTGTTGCAGCCAAGGTAAGAACCCTGATATCGAGAGAGCAACGAAGTCGAGACAGGCCAAAACGGTTTAACTTCAAAAAGCTACAATCGCAGCCGATTGCTGGGAACTTTGCCGACCTAGTCTCCTTGAAACTCGCACAGATTTCGATGCTTATTGCACTAAGCATAGAAGAAGACTGGAAACGTTTTCAAGAAGCCATCAAAGAAGCTGCCACTGATGTGCCGGGTTTCACGTCACCAACCAGAAGAAATCGATGGTTTGACGACGAGTGCAGGCAAGCGCATGCAGCCAAACAAGACGCCTATAAGGCTACGCTGCATTGAACAACGAGGGCTGTTCGTAAGCTCTACGAACAGAGAAGGGAAGGAAGGGAAAAGCACCGGCTTCTCAGAATGAAAAAGGAAGATCACGAGAAGCGTGCAGTCGAGGAATTGGAAAAGTGTTATGGCAGGAATGAAGTCCGAAAGTTTTACCGAAAGTCAAAAAAGCTATCCGGTGGATACAAGGCTCAGACCGAAGCCTGCCGGGACCAAAATGGACAACTCGTAGTAGAGTCGCAGTCTGTGCTCAGAACTCTGATCGTTCCATCATTTTTGCAGACTTCTTAACGACGATGACGGCATGAATTCCGCTGTTAGGCAGATTGTTCCATTCAATTTGGACGATGATAGACAAGCATTCCGTCCCCCCGACTTGGACGAGGTGAAGATATCAATATCCAAGCTGAAGTAGAACAAAGCTGCTGGAGCGGCTTTAGATGAGTTGCTTTAGATGAGTTGGTTTGGCGCATGCACCAGCTCATCTGTAAGATATGGTCGGAGGAAAGCATGCCCGATGATTGGAATCTCAGCGCCGTTTGCCCGGTCCACAAGAAAGGAGACCCCTTTGACTGCGCCAACTACCGAGGGATTAGTCTCCTCAATAGCGCATACAAGACCCTCTCTGCCGCATTGAAAACGTTTATCCATGAACTGATAGGTTCATATCAGTGTGGGAAGTCCACGATAGACCAGATCTTCACTTTACGGCAGATCCTAGAAAAGACCCAAGAAGTGCAAATCGACACTCACCACCTATTCATCGATTTTAAGGCCGTATATGACAGTGTGCATAAAGACGAGCTATACAGTGCCATGTCTAGTTTTGGCATTCGTACTAAACTCGTCAGATTGTGTAGGATGATGATGGAAAACTCTCGCTGCTCCGTCAAGGTCGGTGACAAACTCGCCGAAACCTTAAATGTCAAAAAAGGTTTTAGACAAGGCGACGCACTGTTATGCCAATTCTTTAACATCATCCTCGAAAAGATCGTGCGTAATACACAAGTCAACATCAGAGGCAAACACTGATCACATTGACGTAATTGGACGAACACAGCGAGCCGTTAAATATGCGTTTGCTGGCAATGAAGCGGAAGCGGCTAAAATGGGTCTGGCGGTAAATGAGCGCAAAACTAAGTACATGCTGTCATCAAGGAAGGACACACAACATCGACGTCTCAAACAGAGATCCCCACTAGGCAGCAGAAACTTCGATGTAGTCTACGTCGGCTCCGGGAAAAATAGGGACAACAAACGCCACTACCGAAACTTCGAGGTAGTCAAGGACTTCGTCTACCTCGGCTCTGTGGTAAACTGTTTCCTTTTGATCAAGAGGCAATTGAGTAATGGAGCCCTCTATCGAAGGACTAAGCTCGTTTTATATAACAAACTGATCATTCCAGTCCTGCTTTATAGCGCGGAATCTTAAACGTTAGCAAAGGCGGATGAAAAAGCCCTTAGTCTTTTCGAGAGCAAAGTTTTGCGTGCGATTTTTGGTCCTGTTTGTGCTGATAGCATCTGGAGAAGAAGATTTAACGACGAACTCTATGGGCTGAACAGCGACATGCGCCTGGTCAAGTGTCTACGGATACAACGCTTAAGATGGCTAGGCCATGTAGAGCGTATAGACGCCAATGCTCCGGCCCGAAAAGTCTTTGAATCCGAGCCAACGCATACAGAGGATGACCTAGGCTAAGTGCTGGCTGGAGAGGCATGTTGGTTGAGGCCCAGGTCCACCCCGGACTGTAGCGCCATAATGAGAGGAAGACGAAATCAGCGAGTCGTCACACTGTGAGTCACCCCAAGCCGGCCAAATTGTTTGAAGTCTGACTTTGATTAGGTAGTCCAACACTACCTACCTCCTTAGAGGAATATCGCTTCACCAGAGTCTCTAGACGGAACTATTTGTCTATTTAGGTCCGTTTAGTTCTTCACTTTTGTACTTGTGAAACCAATTTGACTTCCCGGGTTTCATCGTTTCTAAATTCATGATAATAATACTAAAGTGGGCAACAAAGGTTAAGCATCATTATTCGTTGATTATAGCTTTCATGCATCAATAAAACCTCCTGTGAATTTTCGAGTGAGCATCTTGAAATCCTTGGTGTCATCAAATTAAATCTGAAGCTCTTGTCTTTGATATAAGATTACTGAAACCGAAGAGAACCTAATTTCTGAACAGACACTTTAGAATAATTTTCGATCCATACGTCTTTCCATGAATTTATCGTTCCTTCTCTATAGAAGGAAAGGTAATTACGTAGCTTACTAGAAGAAGCATTTCCATTCGTTTGATGTTATTGTCCGACTTATCAAATTTCATCTTCATTTGCAAACGTAACGTAACAAACTTTGAGTTCAATTCGTTGCTCGGCTTCATTCCAAAGGCCTCAACTGAACTGCAGGCAAAACAAATGCCGAGCAATTCACATCCACAACCACATCTATAAGACAAACGTTTCAATTGCCGAAATGAAAATTCCCTCAAGACATAAATCAAACAACCGCAGACAAAGTAAAACCAAACCGGACCCAGGAGCATGCAATACGCAAATTGAAACAAAACAAAATTTTCCATCTTTTGTTTAAACCTTTATTCACCATTTTATTAGATGCTGCTTGTTAAGTATTCATTTTAGATCATCAATCACATTATACTCTGCTCTGCTTCATTAATAACATCTAAATATTACATATCTATATATACTTTAGTTCACCTCTAAACACACATCTATTCCCAGTAAGTTGGATCACACAGCAAAGTATCCAATTGAGTTCGTTTTTATTCAGTTTAGTATATGTACGTTTATCCACAACATTACAAGTTTTAATTGACATTACTTTAAGATAAATTCAAATCAAAATGCGCCGCGCCATCCGGTGCGGGCTAGAACACTAGTTAGTTTTTCATTTTAGATAATGTATAAAATTGCCTCGAAATTGATGGAGTGTCTGTTGTTGTAGCTGTTGCAAAGGACACCCGCGAAAGAACAGAGAAACCTGCATGGAGAACGTATTTTTATCTAGATTCCAAGTGACAGAAGGGAACAATATTCATTTAGCTAATGTGACATCCGAAAGAGTGTTTATTTACTTTTAATTTTTGCAGTGACTTGTTGTTTCTGTTTACCTAACTCAAACAAACAAATTAAAGATCAATCGCACAATAACAATTCAAATAAATTATTCAACAAAATTCGCGTTTAATTTTGTTAAAACGAAGTCTTTCCAAAGATGAAGTTGCCCGGGGCCGATGGATCCTCAGACGAGAAGTACTCCTGCCACAACTGGGCGAATTGCTCGCGAGTTACTTCCTCCTTTCCCTGTGCATTCGTTCCAACGGTGGCCAAACAATACAGAAAAAGAGAGAAAGAGAAAGAAACAAAAAATTTAATAACACATTCAAATTTCAGGTTCATTCTTTCGTTCTGCAGCCACCCGCATAAGCCCACACACACAAGTCTCACCTGGGACATTTTTTTGAAGGCTTCCTCGCACTCCTTCTTGTCAAGTCCGTAGCTAGAGCAGACAAGTGAAAACTCAGTGGCATCGATGCCGCCATCATTCGAAGCATCCTCCAAGTCAAACATAAAGTTCATGTACCTGCGAAAAAAGAGAGGGGTGGAGATGGATGAATGATGAAGTTTGCTAATTATGAACGATAAACAGAGGGAACGCGTCGGGCGCTTCGTGCCGTGAAAAATATTGTTCCTTTGAGAGAGAGAACTGAGCTCTGCTCTGTGTATTGAGCAACACATTCTTAGAGAATAACAATCGGGGGATAATTTATGAGTTTTTGGCCGGGCGGCGTCTGTGGCGGTGGTTGTGGCTATGGCCGCCCCATACGCCCTCCTCGCCCGAAGAGTGAAATAAAAGTTACGAGGTTATGAGGTGAATCCGGGAATGCCTTCCAAAGTGGAGCCATTAACAAGGATTTCACTCGAACTGCCAGGAGTGTATCGGAAAAGCATTGTAATTACTTTTGTTTTACAACATCGACTGCTATACAGTTGTGTATTGTTTGAACAATCGGGGCCGGTAATGGGTGGAGTCTCATCGAGGACCATAACAATTTTATTGCAGTTTCATTTGTCTACATCGAATAAGATGGGAATTAGCCTCCGAAGTGAAAATGATCGACGTGCAGTTAGGGCAGAGCAAAAGAACTTGTGCAGACTTTTATGAGTTTGTTTCTTATGCCTCTCCAAACCCCCTCCCCGACCCACCGCAGTCATCGCAGGCTCTTAAAGCGGACGGCGATGGTGGGCTTGAAAATAATGCAGGCGCTGCTAAAGATTTGCCCCTCTGCCGACGGAACCAAAGGCATATTCGAATTGAGTTTGCATTTGCAGTGATAAGAGGATTCTGGAGAGTCCCTGTTTGTGTGTGCTTTCATATGGGATTTCATTCCGAACGAAAATGTTTCTGATTGAAATGCTCGTTTGCATAGTGATTTAAAGTTGTTTGGCCCGGGGAGTGGTATTGTGTGGAGGGTCTAGGCGCTAGGCGACTAAATATTTGCTGATGGAAGTTGTAAGCGATGATTAAAGTTTCTTATTTATGCTTTCAAGTCAAACTTTGTTGTACTCGTGAACTTTCTGCAAGGCACTTATTCGCTCTGTAATAGTTTGGGGAGACTTAAGGCAGACATTATGTTGCGTCTTGTTGTTGACGCACAATTGCCAAGTACATGTGCTCTGTGGTTTTAAGTAATTGTTGACAAGATGCGTCCTATTGCAAACGATATCTATGCGCATTGAGGATTTCATTCAGTTGGTGCATTGTTGGAATAGGCAGCACTGTTGTCCGTGGACAAGGCGAACATAATACAAATTCCGACAGATTATTGGGGACAATGCAAAGGAAAATTTCTCTGGATGAGGGATCTTAACGAACTTTGTTTAGTTTAATAGGGGACTTTTGTCGACTTTAAAAGTGTCACTGAAAAAAATGAAAAATTAGAAAATTTTGTAAGAATTCAGAATACTTTTTGTATTGTTCCTTAGTATGACCAATTTACAAGGGAAGTGACAAAGAAGAGCCCAGTCAAAAATATTGCCAAATTAAAAGTGAGAACAAATGAAGAAATGAGATTTCCAAATTCTTGTGTACTTCTTAGCAATCACACTTTTGAGCTGACTGACTAATAAAAAGCGAAACAAAATTGTGAAAACTTTAGTATCGAAAATGGTTTCTCCGTTGTTAAAATGGAGAAACAAAGTTCGGTGGCGACCTCTAGGAACGACGACAAATCTTATAAATCACAAATAGTTTGAACCATAAAGATAACGTATCTTTGTGTCATTTATACAAGTTAACACTTCGACCCAATCGTAAAAAACACTGGACAAACAATACAATCTGGAATTCATAAACATTATGGTATATGACCCAAGCGATTCCAAAATCCAAGAAACCACTTGAATATCGGAATGATTTTCAAACATGTGCATCGGTTCACATTTCAACCCGCATCCACAACACATCAGTTTAAGAATACCGAGGTTTAATACCATTTTTTGGACGAGATGAATCTTTTAAGTTACTCTAAACAACACAAATACCGCTCGTATGTTAAGACGTTCTGAGTACGTATAACCTCAAAAAAGTCATACTTTACCAGTCATCGAGATGCAGTTGTCGGAAGGCGCAGTTGTCCTTGGACGGCCCAGTTGTGTTTGGTATTTCTTTTTTTAAATAACCAAATTGTATCGCCTTTTAAATAAGTTTTTTTTATTTTTACTTGGAAAGAAATAAATTAATTTACATTTTCATTGCATTCACATCCGGAATAAAAGTAGGAAAAATCTTTATTTCTGGTTTTCGCCCCTTGTGTTGACCACACTACTCCCCTCGGGCAAAGTAGTAAAAAGAATACCTTATTTGTTTGCAATAAAAAAAAAATTGGAATAAATGAACTAAATATTCCCTTACTGAGGGAATATTTGTTCTTCACACGCCGACCTACCTAACGACCTACCACAAAAGGAGATCACTAAGGTCGCAATTAGCATATCGCCTTTCTGGCACGAAAAACCACAAATTTGGCTTGCGATGATCGAGGCACAGTTCAAAACATCTGAAATAGTAAGGGACACTGCTAAATTCAGCACGATTGTTGGAGCTATTGAGGCGCAAGTGCTCATGCAAGTGCTCGACGCCATATTGAACCCACCTACAAACAGCAAATACGAGAACCTGGAGGAAACAATTATCGAATGGTTCCATGATTCAGAGCAGCCTAAGGTAAAAAACTGTTTTCCAAAGTCAATTTGAGAAGTCCGAAGACCGATAGAGTTACTTTACGAAATACAAAATCTTGGCGAATCCAAATCAATACAGAATTCCTTAAATCGCTGTGAACAAAGATCTCTGTGGATTAAAAGATCATGACTGCGGTCAACAGTGGCGCATTTTTAAGTGGATAGTGACAAAGAGGGAAAAGTTGATCACATATGACAGCTTCGAGCGAAATTGGACAGGGTTGACGGAGCGTTCAGGCAAACGGTGCACAAGTCAGAATATTGTGCTGAATTCCCTTTTCTTTGTCGGTTTGATGCGGGGAAACTTGGACGTTAGCAAAAGAGGATGAGGAAGCCCTTAGTCTTTTCCAGAGAAATGTTTTGAGTGCGACTTTTGGTTCTGTTTGTGTTGATGGCATCTGGTGGAGTAGATATAATGACGAAGTCTATGGGCTGTACAGCGACATGTGCCTTGTCAAGCGTCTACGGATACAAGGCTTAAGACGGCTAGGCCATGTAGAGCGTATGGACACAAATGCTCCGACCCGAAAAGTCTTTTAATCCGAGCCATTGGGACAACGCAACAGAGGACGACCTAGACTAAGGTGGCGCACACAAGTGGAGAAGGACGTCAATCAACTTGGAGTGCGCAACTGAAGACAGCTGGCGAAAGATCGTGCTGGCTGGAGAGGTATGTTGGTTGAGACCTAGGTCCACTCCGGACTGTAGCACCACAAGAAGAAGAAGATGTGTGTTTGATGAGACTGGCAGGGAAAATATATGTTCTGTGGACTTTAATTAAAATTTTCGGTTTTGGATGGTGCAAATGTCCACATGGAGACCAGGGCTTAAGTTTTTCATCAACTAGAGTAGAATAGACCCACCCACTTTTGCTGACTTCGAACCACGAAATCATAGTTTGCTAAGAGATGGCGTAACTTGTATTATTTCATTGTTGTTATGCCATTGGAATATGCGTTGGAATGCTACTGTCATTGTACGCCATTTCAATACACATATATCATTCATTTGAAGCATACACAACAATAATTTTTTTTCACCCAGATATGTCGAACTTTGAGCCTAAAGAAGTGTTTTTGCGGGAAGTTCTTCTTCATTACTTTCAACTGCTTCCAGATGTCAGCGTATTTTGGTGGAAGGTTAAGGTAAACTTGCGCTAGCTGAGTGAATGTGACAAGTGGTTTGCATGATTTGAAAGTGGAGATTTTCGCTTGGAAGACGATGAACGTCCGAGGCAGCCACCAAGGTTTGAAGATGGAGAACTGGACGCATTACTCTATGAAGATTATTGCCAAACAGAAGAAGAGCTGGCAGAATCTTTGAGTTTCACTCAAGCGACCAGATCAAAAAGTTTAAAAGTAGCTAGATATATTCAAGAGCAAGGAAATTGGAACGAAAATTCCACATGAACTCAAGCCGGAAGATGTCGGAAGGCGGTTTTGCATGTTCAAAATGCTGCTGTAACTCCACAAAAAAAAAGTCAGTTCTAAACCGGATTGTTAGTAGTGATAAAAAATAGCTCCATTACGACAACCCCAAGGGCAAAAAATCAAATGTGAAACCCGGCTAACCAGCTAAATCAAAGACAAAGCCAAATATCCATAGCCTGTGCCGCGTGAGTGTAGTACTTTACCCACTGTGCCACGGTGTCCATTTACCTCGTTTATAAATATTGCAAATAAACGATAAAACTCAAGAGGGACCACGATCCTTGTCTTTTTGTAGGTGTTTGTCCTTCCCCCTAAGAGGGAACCTGCAGTTTAATGCTGAGTCTGGTCGGCGATAGTTTTGAGGGTTACTGGCATCTGTGAATGGTGTGGTGTCCGAAAATCGGAACGCTCAATTTGCGAAATGTTTGTATATCAACAGAAAAGTTTAAATTGTACCTAAATTTGCGTAAAAATATTACCGGGACGGATATTCGATGAACTATGCCTTTCTTTAGTTTAAAATGGGATTTTAGTGCAGAAGTATTATTTTGACCAAATCATCTCCCAGAAAAGTTAAGGATCTTCTCCTTTTCAAAGTATCCCACAGAAAAATCAAAGATATGCATGTGTGCATACGGAAACAACAATTGAGAGACAATTGCACATTCCACTTCTGCTCCGACATCATCAAATTTCTTGGAAACTCCAAGCACTTTCCTGACAGTTTTGAAGTAAAGACATCTGATTTGTGTTATCTTGTCACAAACTTGATTTCCATGATAGTCAGTGCTTATGGCGGCTGGCTCCTCATCGATGCTTGCATGCAGATCTACACTAGATTCAAAACAGCTCAAAGCAATTATTTCCGACAAGTTTATCTGACTAGGTGTCATTGGAAAACGGAACGTTTGCAATGCAAGCAACCGTATAAGACATAGATAGGGGCGGTCCAAGGACGTGCACACTTTCGAACGGTTTTCTCTGCAGACAAGAGCGGACTTCGAAACAGAGCGATCCTTCACATGGAACACCGGGCGCAGTATAATACGTCAAACACACTCTCAGTCAGATAAAGAACTACTCGATAACCTTGACGTACAACACATTCATCGGTTGGAGTCCACCCGCATGGGCGCCGAGGGAGATACCCACAACATTGTTCGCACAACGATTTCAACCGCCAAACACTTAAAAGTGTTCGCACACCCGATAAGTTGTAAATGTCCGCTCGGTTTATAGACCGTAACTTGATTCATTCCGAAAACTCCCATGTTCACTGCTGTTCCCGGCGATAAGTCGCAAAAACATATCCTCTCTTTCACCTGCAGGATCATAACTCAGAGCAATCCAATTCTGTGCTCAAGGAAACCTCTCAAATTCCATTGTCGTAAAACAGAAATTGCCAACTCATGTACCCCCCAATAGACACTTATCATCGGCGCGTCCAAAAATCTAAAAATCGCTCTCTCAAATTCGCATTAAAAGTGTCATTAATTTTACTCACCTGTTCTGCCACTCCATTGCAGTGCTGGGGTCCTTGGCGTAGGCGTCCCACATGTTACACCACTCCTCGACAGATACCTGTAAGTGAAGAAGAAGACGAAGACGAAGATGGCGTGAATGTGCAGACAAGTTCTCTCATATTTCGCTCCCCCTTCCTTCCTTCCCCTTCCTCTACCAAACGCTTCCGTAATGGAAGTCCAAATCAAGTGTTCGAGGCGGGAGATAAGCCCGAAAAGGAAGCGAAATCAAGTCAAACGGAAGAAATGGAAATCACTTCACTTAGACAGACTTTATTTCTGGTCTTCCTCAGCGCAGCAACAACAGCACTTGAACATGCATAATGCCCTAGTCGATATAACCTGGTTTTGCTCTGCGAAAAAAGGGATGATTAGTTGATGCAGCAGCACCTCAAGAATTGTGGGGCAGAAGTGCAAGACAAGGTTGCGCATACCGCCCATCCCCGACTGAGGAATGTGGGAGGAAATTAGGACAAACTTATGACAAAACAAAACCTCATCTTTTGTTCTGTGCATCCTTGCTATTTTTAATTCCTCCCCTCCATTCGCTTGGCAGTGTTACGGTTGTCGGTTACAAGGACCTGGGTTACCCCCAGAACAGTTTATGTTGGCCCATTGCCAGGTGGTGAAGTGCACTGCTGCGATGCCGTGCCGCCCTGCACTGTACGGAAGCAAATTCATTCCGACAATTCAATTTGCTACATTTTACATGTCGCAAAGTCCTGAGCAATTTATCATGTCGCCCAACAACGATACAACACCTCAATGGGCAAGTGCCAGCAAATGAATTCAAGCCAATAATAATTTGGCTGCAATTATTTTCCGGTTCAACGAGGGGTTGCCGCAAGTCTTACCTGTCCGTCGTTATCCTTATCAGCCTTTGACCGGAGGCCTTCCCAAATTTTAATCATCACATCGTGGGTTTCCTTGTTTTTGGGGCTGCCGGCGCCCCAGCCTCGCAGCTGGCAAACTTTCTGTGTTGGGAAAATTTCAATTGTTTAAATTAGTTAACGTTTCAATTAAAAGTGCTTCCCCTTCCCCCCGAGACTTACCTCAATCGCAAGCTCAAAGTCCTTGAGATCGATCTCGCCACTCTGGTTGACATCTGCAAAAGATACCCAAATTACTGGCGGGCGTCCTCATAGAAAGGAAGCGCATACCCACCAAAGAACACGTTGAACAGGAACAAAAGCTTCTTCTTGCGGAAATCAGAGATTGACATTTTGAATATTGCTTAGATTGCTTAACACACCTGCAAAGAGAAACAAAAACACCGCGGATTTATGGACACTTGTCAACAAAGGCACTTCATAAGTCCTTAGTCCTCCGCACACCGGAAAGGAATAAGTCAAAGGTAATTATTATCTTTTGCAGTGAAACTTTCTTGTCATGTCCTTGTCACGGCGGGGAAGAAAAACTTGTCACTCATCCAGGTAAACTTTTCCGAGGACATTCCGTGAGCTGTATTCTTCATTTACATTCAGTGCCCTCGCACAATAAAAGGGATGTTTTAATCCTCTGCCGCTGCACGGCACGAGAATTTATCGCGACTGGTCCATAATGGATTTCATCATGTACGCTGAAGATAATCTGGACAGAAATGTATTTAACGTTCTTTCGGAATTCACTGCCTTCTAGCGGGGAAATAGAATCACACAACCGTAATGAGGACGCAATTTCCTCATTCTTTACAAGTAATTGGCGGAGGACGAACCGAAGCGCTGGTCGCCGCCGACAGAATTGATAAAAAGAAACATGCTTGCAATGTGGCCAAATGATTGCTCCCATTTAAGACTGTGTCCTCGTGTATATGTGTCTGTCTCCCGGCACTATCTCTCCGCCGCTGGCAGTCAATAAAATCACTTTAACTGCCTGAATAAGTTCCTGCTCCTCTGTTCACTGTGTGTGTGTGTGTTGGAGTAACCGAGCTTGCAACCACAATGTTGGAGCAGGAAATTAACCCTCTTATGCCCAGGACATGCTGAAATTCATTGTTATTCCGGAAAAGTGGATTTCATTTTTCCGCTAAAATGTCCTAGTGCTGATATTGGTAAGTCAGACGGGTTGCAGTTACATCAAGTTAATGCGGGGAAGAGTAATTGTATTCGCCGCGCGCCGGGACGTGTGCGGAGGAGTTAAGCATGATATTCATTTAGGGATTTGATGGCCCTGCTGGTCGGGTGCTTGCCGTTATTTATGCGAGGCGGATATTTGAATGGAAACTTTAATTAAACGAGGCGCTTCTTCTGGCGGAAGTAGCTTAAGAGATTCCAGTCATCTGGCGATTTCTTTTGAGGCCAAATCTACTACTCCTTGTGGATCCACTTTTAATGGTGGTCACTAAACAAAACACGTGCACTCAGAATTTATAGTCGGACCGGACATAGACCCAAGCTCGTGAAATCGACGAAAAAAAGGGAATAAAATTGTCATCGCCCCAGGAATACCAATTTGCGAGAAGTGTTTACACCGCCGAAGCCATATATTCCACATTTTGGACGGCGATGAGTGCCTCTGCGAGTGTGTGTTGAGGTAAAAAGTGAACATTCGAAGAGCAATCATTTGGTTTTAATGGATGGTCTGGATGTGCGCGTATATTGGCTGAACGGACCATCTGATGGCGGTGACGATGCAACTGTTAATGATGGGCAATAACATGCATGGGCTGTAAAAAATGTGTTGGTTCACCACCATTTCACATAAATCTAATTTTTGCAGGTCCATTCGACGACGCAATTCGTATGAGATAGCGTCCTGTAAATATTAGCCGATAACTCAAGAATCAGTGAGACTACTCTTAGGGGTTAATGGAGGGTGTTCTATTTGTTCTATATGTCCATCCGCCCCACAAAAATTGCGGAATGAGTGGCGAGATGTCTTGGGAAAAGTCCCGTCATTCATAAAAGGAGGACATATTTCATTAAAAAATACTGTTTTATGAGAGAACTTAGACATAACTTAAATATTAGAAATAAAAGGCAAAGAGCAACATATTTCATTGAGAAAATACGATAGGATGTGGATATTCTGTTCGAGGTGTATTAACTTTAAAATACAGGATAACGAAGTACATAACCCGTGATGCAAACGGAGGAAGAATTAAGTTTGTTTTTACTTGCTCATGAAATTGATCCTGTTTGAATACGAAGTATTTAAAACTATATTTGCACTTCAAATGATTGAAATATAATTGGACTTGTTGGTTAGAATTACAGATAATTTTCTAACGTTGGTTTTAGGGGAAAGCCTACCGGTTAAAAGAAATTTAAAAAAAAGACGAACGAGCGAGTAATATAACTCAATGTAGTTTTTAACAACGTTAATAATAATAATAATTGTTGGCTTGACAGTCCACAGGAGGAACAGGGCCTAGCTTGCTCATCAACTTACTCGTGTTGTGCGCGCTACTGTTCTTTCACGAGCAGAAGGGACCTACAGTTTCTTGCCGAATCCGAACGGCGGAGTTTGAGAAGCTTTCTTAGAAAGTTGGTACTCTTTGAGTGTTGTTAGCCGCTCGAAAGAGGTGGTGCCGTGAAAAACGTAAGATGTTCAGCCGGGAATCGAACCTAGACCCTTCGGCGTGTGAGCGTCGCATTCTACCCACAACGTTGGCAAGTGTTATAAGTGCGTTGCCAAGTTTCGCGTTTAGTGAACATTTTTTCGCTGTCATCAATTGCATACTACGTCAAAAGTTTCGGTAGAAATAAAACTACTAAGAACAAATTTGAATGACCTACACATTATTCCAATGCCAGTGAGAAAAGAAATGCGGATAGTGAAAATCTATAGCCGCCGCTAACGCTTCCATACAAGAGGAAACAAATCAATCATACCCCGTTTTCGACATTTGAGCATCTCTGTGTCATCATTGAAGTAACTTTTGCACAAAGATCCTGGCCCTTATCCTTCTTTTTCTTCTTCTTTTTGTGGCGCTACAGTCCGGGGTGTAACTGGGCCTCAACTAATATGTGTAACCAGTCAGCATGATCTCTCGCTAGCTGCGTCCAGTTGCGCACTCCAAGTTGGTTGAGGTCCTTCTCCATTTGTGTGCGCCACATTAGCCTAGGCCGTCCTCTGTTGCGTTGCCCAATGGCTCTGATTCGAAGACTTTTCGGGCCGAAACGTGCTCTTATCCTTCCACTAATTAATAATTGGCGCGACAGTCTGCAGGGGTACCAAGGCCTAGCTTGCTCATCAACTTCTCGTTTTGTTCGCGCTACTGTTCTACCACGAGTAGAAAAGACCTACATACAGATGTGGAATTTGGTTTTACGTCATCATTTCTCTTGACGGCTTATAAAACGAGGTCAATTTTCACCAAGAGTCGTAAATAACGCAAGGCTAAGCGTCTTAGTATCCCAAGTACCAAATTGAAATCATGCTTGAGGAACAGTTACCCCACCATGGCCTTCATTAAACCTCCGCCGCTGTCTGGGTCGCAGAACCTGGTTGAGAATGGAACTCAGCACTGAGTTGGGGTAGTCCCCTAACCGTCTTGCCTAATTTTTGGGTAAACAAGCGCCTAGACAAGTCAGCACAGTACACTCTACAGCCACCACAGTACTCCCACAAGGGGGTATACCACTCGTTCAAGCTAAAAAAAAGTTCCAAGGGCTCCAGACCTCCAGGTCAAGCTGTCACTACTGCCCAAGCTGCCACTACTGCCCAAGCTGCCACTACTGACCAAGCTGCCACTACTGGCCAAGCTGTCACTACTGGTCAAGCTGTCACTACTAGCCAAACTGTCACTACTGGCCAAGCTGTCATAACTGGCAAGCTGTCACTACTGCCCAAGCTGCCACTACTGGCCAAGCTGTCACTACTGGCCAAGCTGTCACTACTGCCCAAGCTGCCACTACTGGCCAAGCTGTCACAACTGGCAAGCTGTCACTACTACCCAAGCTGTCATTACAAGCCAAGCTGTCAGTACCAGTCAGGCTTCTTCAAAACCTGGGTTTGTTAGCCACCAACCCGCCACAAGATGGTCTTTCCTCAAACAGTGTTTCCGTGGACGCTAAAAATACCATAGTGTTACGGATCTGATTTTCGAAACATTTGATTTATAAAATCCAGTCACATCATCTGGTAGACAGTTCTTTTCCGGCTCCAAACGGGGAAGTTTGAGCGTTGTCAGCAGCTCAATAGAAGCCGAAAATCGAACCTGGAATTCAGGGTGTGAGTGTGGAAGTTTACCCACTGCGCCACAGCGGGCAATGTGGCCAATAATCCAATGTGCATCAATGCAATCTAAACAAATTATTAATAAAGGGGATTCAATAAGCAGGGAACAAAGTACTAAAAACAAAAATATATGTCCGTTCAAATTTTTGTCAAAATTGTAAAATTTTCAATTAAAACGGAACAAAAGTATAGCGTCCTCTAACTCGATTCATTGTTCTTTCACAAGTGGAGAGGACCTACAAATTAATATAGAAGCCAAATTATGGAAATTATTCGTACACCGTTATAACTTTCCAGTGGTTAAAGCATATTTACGCAAATGAAGTACTAGCAAGGCCTACAAGGTGAACGTGTTAATACACTAACCCACGTTCCTTGCTAACGCATAAATAAGTAAATATTTAATTATTTTGATCTCATTTGCATGAATTGTTTGCATCCGGGGAAATTTCCATTTGTGTTTATTGTGGTAAGAGAAGTCAGTTTTGGACTGACTAAGAATCATACGAAAAGGTGTCCCTTTTTAAAAATTATTTTTATTGATGACAGTAACGAGAGTCGTCCGGAATTATGAACACTCTTGACATAAACAAAGCGTTTAGTACATCCGCTGTACAATCAACTCGATTTTGACTTTTTTTTTCTTAATATTTTGTAAGTATACAGTAGAAACCATTGAAGAAGGAAACCATTGGTCTCTGGCATATAGAGCATTCGAAAAAGTTCAGCAAACGAACTGTCTAAAGACGGCTCCCAAAATGTACCTCCGGCGATAATATTTCAATCTGGCAGTCTTACGTCTTATTTGATATAAGACATCTCACATATTAAATAATCGGAGATATACGAGGTTAAAAAACAAGGAACTTTCAAATTTCACGGGCTACGTACATTAGATTATCGAATATACAAAACTATGTTCATACTGTCGAAAAAATGGATCAACGAAACTGCATTAAATTTTGTGCGAAAAATGGATTTAACTGCTTAAAAAGGATTCAAATGTTAGCAGTGGAATACGGTGAGTGTTCTCTGAGTCGAAAAAATTTTTACAAGTGGTAAAAGCTTTTCAAAGTGTTCGCCGTGGCGTAGTGGGTAGAGTGCGACGCTCACACAACTGAAGGGTATGGGTTCGACTCCCAGCTCAATACCAATTTTCGAATTTTTCACGGCACCAACGCCTCAGCACATCAACAACCGATGAAAATGTTGAGAAAGTGAAGAAAATTGTTATGTTGCATCGTCGAAACACTACTAGAGAAGTTGTTAAAGATATCGGCATATCGGGGGTCTAATGTCATTCAATTTTTGCGGAAATTTTGGATATGAAGCCCGTAACAGCGAAGTTCCTTCTGAAATTGCTGCATTTTGACCAAAAAAAGTCGCATCGCTCAGGATTTATTGAATGACGTTCACAGCGACCCAGATTTGTTTAAAAGGGTCATAACTGGTGAGGAATCATGGGTATATGGTTATAACATCGAGAGACAGAGAGAGATCTAAACGGCATACCAAAAAGTTCATATCAGAACTGCATCGAGGACTAGGAAAAACGCTGGCACAAGTGTACCACTTTGAGTGAGACAAAATAAAAATCAATCAATAAATAAACATTTCTTAAAAATGAGGCATTTTGCTTTCACTCATGTTGAGTCTGCTGCCAATTTTTAAGCGAACAATTGAAATCTCTTTCGACATAGTCAGCAACTTCAATTCGATTTAGAGAATCGCCAATACAAGACGACCAACAAATTTATCCTATTGGTGTCTGCCGCAGCCTAACTAAACCGAGGAACCACTGAATGACGCATAAGGTTCTTCTCCTTCTAATGGCGCCCTGGATGGACCTGGGCCGCAACCAACGTGCTAGTTGTTTACATTGCGCACTCCAAGTTGGTTGATAAGTTCAACGCATAACGTTATTAATGTATAATCGACTCATAGTTTCCGAAAAACTTACTAGAGAATGGTTAAGACCCCATTGAAAGCTGATATATTCCGCCCAGCAAGCCCCTGTAGTCCGTTTGTAGACGCTCATCTTTTTGAAATTTGAATAAAAAAAACTTGAAAGTTCTTCCTTTGACAATGTATAAGTTTCACAGTCGACTCTGAGAAGATGGGATATCAAGGGAATCAATCAAACTTA
Organism: Eristalinus aeneus; assembly: GCA_955652365.1. Lineage (NCBI taxonomy): Eukaryota > Metazoa > Arthropoda > Insecta > Diptera > Syrphidae > Eristalinus > Eristalinus aeneus. The sequence continues at coordinate 127,558,487 of OY019130.1, read as the reverse complement.
AGAAACGTGACCGACATCAAAAATGATCTCGATTTGTACTCCTTCTTCAGTTATGATTTCAGCAACGCAGAAACATGCAGTTCCACGCCTTAAGCGTCTGCCGTACATTCAAAAATTGTATCTGTTACAAAGTGCCATTACCGAAACGTTCCACTTGAGAGCTCGGCAGACAAAACGTGCCCTTAACCTTGACTCACAAACATCTTATCCGGAAAAGTAACATTCACTCACTCATTTCTATGCAAAAAGTTGGTCCCAGTGTGGAGTTTTATTTGAGAAGTATGCTTTTCAAAAGCAAACCTTGCTATAAAACATGGGAACTATCGTGTATTCTAAAGAATGAAGAATAAAATTGCCGCCAACGGACCCACTGAATGACTTTCACTCGATACACCACTGAAGATCACAAAACTTTTTTCATTTCCCACAACACCGAGAACACTAAAAACTTCAGGAATCATTTATATCTAAGTTGTCCCCGCGCACCCGAACGAACACCTGTGTAAAAACTTCACACTCTAATAGTTTCAATCACCCACAAACCCTTTTTCATCCTTCAGAGAAATTGAAGTCGAAGGAGAAAGTGAACAAAAAAAACCCATCATCTGACGAGTAAACATTTCTATCGCTTTGCTTATCGTACAAACACCACTTTCAGACATGAATTTGTCACTCAAGTTTGACGCTTCTAAAGTTCTCGCAACGTATCCACACACTTCAATGAATAACTTTACTGCGCCACATGCCGCAGGTACTGACGGCTACAAGAAATAACACGAAAATGAAGATAAATGCATGAATGCAGCCTTGCAGGAAAAGTTTCTTGCAAAATTTGTTTAGCTTAATTTTTGACATGTGCCATCCAATCGGTCTTGTCGTCATTGGAAATTCATCCAATGCAGCAGTGAAATTCGTGGAGTAAGTGTAGAATGGAGCATTTCCGCTTCTTTTTGCGAGCAAAAGTTTAGCGAACACGTTTTTGTGTAGGTCTGTAGCTGTGACTGGGTTGTGGCTTGCAGCTTACTCGTTCATTTTACAATTACGAGCAGAATTCTGTCGAGAAGAATTGAAAGTCGGAAGGAAAAACCGCCAGGAAAAGTTCTGAGAAATTTTAAGTCAATAGAAAAGTTTTGTTTTGGTTTGTGATTCTCATGCCGAGGTATTCATGAGCGATGATGTTGGGTTTAAGAAATCATGTAAATTTTCATAGCATTAACTGAAATGAAAGAAAAGGCGGCAAGAGGAAGATATACTCGTAAAACTATATCCTACCTATTTTAACGTTGATTAGTTCCAGAAACAAAGACACTGTGCCTACTTCTATGCGTAGAATGAGACCAATTATAATTTCGAAAAGCATACAAAAATTATTTATTGGTTCAGGGTGCCTCAGCAGCTGCTGGTCTTATGCACACTTCTATCCTCCTATCATATGTCTTACGAAAAAAAGTTGAATATAGAAACAAAAACAATTTTTTTTTTAACTTTAAGACCATCAATCTTATCCTGAGTTCAAAAGAAGAGATGCGTAAATATTGGCAGAGAATAAAACGACTGAATTTAGCCAAATATTCGCGAAGCGATTCTTTTTCAAAAGATGGCGCCACCTGCAATTTGTGACTGATCTTGGAAGTGATCACCTACTTCATTGGAAACGTGTGGCATTTATCGGCAATAAAAGGTGTGCATCAGCGGCTGTTTTAGGCAACAACATTCTTTCTTACCTCTTCAAGAATGTACGGATTTGTTTAAGTAAACAGCATTTGCTTGTAAAAGTTTATGGTTTATTTGCTCAAATGAATAACTTAGGCAGAGAGTGGTTGCGATGAATCAAATATGGTAATTTTAGCGTCGAAACCAAATCTCGTTTCGTTAGCCGTGGAAGTTTGAAGGTAAGGAATTGGAGGCAATACTGGATTAAAATCCATACCAAATGAAAAATGAACTCACTCGTGAATTAGGAAGCAATTTCCATTCGCTTGAAGAAACCTGCATTTAATCAAAACTAAGGAAATGAAATACTGTGCAAGTTGAAATCAAGAGATGTTAAAAAATGTTTCTTCATCTCGAAACTTCTTGTTGAAAAATTTCAAACTTTATAAATCCAGATAGTAACTGGAGATGGAAAGACTGAACATGATAACCTCGAGAAGAGAGAATAGCATACAAAGTTACGTGAACCCGTTCCACCGCTGCCTACATCGACGCATGAAGAAGGAACATTCATTGTTCAAAGGTTATGTTCTGCATATGGTAGACCCAGACAGTGTACTGTGAGCTGCCAAAACCAGGCGAAACCATTGATGGACAACGTTATGTGTTTTTGGACTTCAACTTAAAACATATTTTTGCCGTGCCTCACGTGAAAGCGACCAGGAAAGACAAAAAGGTAAGTTTGGAACATCACAACTTCCGGCCTTATGTGCCTGTAGCGGTCAATAACTACTTAAAGACGCTGATATGGGAATTCTCACCCCACCCGCTGCATTTCACCGACCTTATTACGTTCGCCTACTGGCTTTTTCGACAGATACAATACGAATTTGGGGGTCAAAGGGTTTGGTTCTTTAAAAGAAGTTGAAGAGTGGCTCGATTCTAGAGAGGGCCCATTTTTTAGAGATGGTATTCGATATTGCCGAAAAGTTGGAAAAAAGGAGTCGCATTCGTTTGGCAATACCATCAGTGGTGGATGTTTATAATAAAATAAGAATTTCATCACAAAAATTAACCGAATTTGAGAGATTGTTGATCAAGCCCAAGGTTTTTCTACAAATGGCGTGATCCCTAATGTTTGCTTTTGAAAATGATTGAAATAAATTTACGGAGACGTACATACATTCATCCTGTGGAGTCGCTACTAAGCCTTGAACTCCGCAAGACTTGACAACTGCTTGAGTATATGAATTCATATGCATTGTGACAAATAAAAACTCCGAAGAACTTAATAATAATAATAATTGGATGGCGTGACAGTCCACAGGGTCACCAGGGCCTAGCTTGGTGATCAACTACTCGTGATGTGCGCGCTGCTGTTCTCTCATGAGTAGAAGGGGCCTACAGTTTTTTGGCAACTTCGAACGGCGATGTTTGAGAAGCTTAACCTCTATATTAATAACTCTTCGAGTGTTGTCAGCAGCTCAAAAGAGGTGGTGCCGGGAAAAATTCGAAGCGTTCAGCCGGGAATCGAACCCGGACCTTCGGCGTTTGAGCACTAAAAAATACTAAAAAAAGATCAACCCTACACACAATTTTGTGCTCATTATACAAAGCGACGCTCTCTTTTGAAATTTTCCACAAAAAATTGTGTTCCTACCCTTACAACATTCAGCTGCCCAAACTTTGAACCCACTCATAATTAATTCATCTTCATTTTGAAAACTTAAACTTGAGAAAAACAACAACCCCCACACAATGATAGTTGTTTTCTCATAAATTTCATCACTCACTCGAGATAAAACTAAAATAAAGCATTCTCTCTCAGCTCTGCGACCACCACAGTTACAGCTGCAGTTCCTCATTACATTGCAAATAACGATAAAAACGGCTGTATTCCCGTTTCTTCTTCGTTGGGTTTCAAACATCATCCATCTGTCGAAATCCGTTAAACACGAGCATCACAACTACGAAGCACAGCACAGTAGAGCATTTTAAACAATTGGAGGATTCCACCCTTGGCCGGCCACCACCATCAACGGAATGCCGTTCGAGGACACAAAACGAGCGCAATTTAGTGTAAAAACAAAAAAATATATATTTTTTGAAAAGGGATAATACGAGTTTTTCCAAGAGAACTATTTCGCCACCAGAAATTCGTTACAAAAGCATCAGACTGCGGAAGCGGATGCAGAGTATCTTCGCGAAATACAAACACAGCCGTGCGGACTTAATCGCTGCAGCCTTTTGTTTGAATTGAATTTATTACAAGAGCAGCCAGCCAACAGTCGCCCATTGAGTTTTTAGACTGCATGTTCACGCCGATGTCTCCATGCTCGTCGACAATGGATAATCAATCTTCCAGCCACAAATCGAATAAATTGAAAAACCACCCACTCTGCACTTGCCCATCCATAAAGACCCTCCAAGGATACTTGTTGAGGGTATTTAACCTTCATGAGCACTCCCGAGGCGAGCGCTCAGGAGACCGAGTCCCTATTTGTGGCAAGGAAAACACTACATCTGCCACGTAAATCTTTAATGGGGCGACTAAAGAAACATCGAACGTACGCCCAAGGCTACGGCAGAGGCAATCATGTAATCTAGTGTGCTGAAGATTAAGATTGAGGTTGCCCCCCACTGCCTTGTGAGGTGTAAGTGGAGGACTGAAAAGTTTCTTTTGACTCGCCAACCTTTGCTTGTGATTAATTGATGAGAATGGAAATTTCGTTTCTGTCGGTTACTGGGTGCTGGGGCACCTTTTGAAATGATCAAATAAATATCCCCCCAGGACGGAAAATATTACGCCAAATCGAACATTTTTTGGTCCTTATTTATGGACGAGCGGCCGCCTGCACCGCAATCGAAGGAGTCTCATCAATAAGAGTGTGCCTGTTAATTGAGGGATGGCAAATCAAGTTCATTTGAATTCAATTTTGCAACGACTCAGGTGGAGAAGTGGTCTCGTCGTGATTAATGGTTTCAGTTTCACTTGGAAGATAATTAAATTTTGGATCGGTTTATTTGATTGCTTAGTTTTGAATGGTTGAATGTTCTCAAAGTTAATTGGTGCGGTGGTGTTTGAAAACTTAACTTTTTGCAATTTTTTCTAACACGGTCGCCTCGAGGACTTCAGTCAATTTATCCACTGCTTTTGAGTGTGCACGTGACAGCATTGGGGGATGGTGGATTAGTTTGCCATTGAATATAGTGTTTGACAACAGAGAGAGCACGCTCGAAAGCGATAAATCCGGAAAATGAAGGTTTGTGCGAATTGTTCGCTTTCAGGTGCAAAGAGTCGGTTCCAGCTGGTGACAGCCTTTTGATGTGCGATGTAATCAATTTAAAATGGTGAAGTGGTGTGTTCATGGAACTAGGCACAGTTCCGGATTTTCACGCCGAATTTTAGTTGTGGAGTGAATTAAATAAGTAGCGAGTGCGACAATAACGTTTGCAATTTAAAGAGGATCAGTGTCTTACTCAACGGCCTCGGTAGGCTATCGCATTCATGAACCGATTTGTGAATATTACAAGAAAGAGTCGGTGCACGGTAGACGAACACTACATGTGGAGATGAGTATGCTGGGGCTAAACAGACATAAAGGATGTTGACAGCAAATGGGATAAACGAAGCTACATGTAGTACTTCACCTCTTATATGCATGCATCTCAACTGTATGCAGTAAAATGTAAGCTTTGGCTTCAATTGGGCTTATTGTTCAGATCACATCAGGTCCAGACACACTGGAACCAAGCGACCCACTATCGGTGAATACGGTAAACTGACCAGAAGACACTTCGTTCCTTATTGGTGGGAAACTTATAAGGAAGGTGAGGGACATTATAAAAGGCAGCCACATCTATTGTCGTCTGGTGAATACGGAAGATTAGCTGAACAAAGACGCTCCTGAGGCTAAACCTAAGGAAATCAAAACTTCCATGCTGTGACACTCATGCACGATACGCACACAATGGCTGCTGTAGAAGCTGCAAACATGAAAGTAGAATAGAAAGTCCGCCAGTCACTGAATCAAAGACTATCCAGCGCTGGAATTGATAAGACGTTTAAGTTGCCTGCCGTACGTCTAAGGATTCGAAAGGAAGATGGTTCTCAACGCATAATTCACAACAGAAATTGCGAGCCTGACGTGTAAGCTTAATTAAATATTTCTTCTCCTTTGTAAATATTTGCGTCCACAACAAACCAGGGTTTATTTTCCACTTTTGATGTACACGACAGTGTTCTTTCGAGAGTTTGATATTAATCGGACAAAGTTGAGAAATTTTCAACAGATAGTGCACGTCAGTGTTCTCTAAAGAGTTTGATTTTAATCGGCCAGCGTTGAGAAATTTTCGACAGAAAGATTAAAATTCTTTGATCTGGCGGAAACTCAACAGTGGCAAAGTTACGATCCAAGTCTATTCCACCCAAAAGTCAACCACATCAGCTCACCATTCCATCAAAATTTTGGTTACTAAATGTGGGGAAACCAGTTTCAGATCCCCGATACAATTTGAAAACATCGAGGGACGCATAAAACTGGCATTGCCATCTTTCGCACAAGAGATATGACGACGCCGGCTAGGAGTGAAATGAAATAATGAATAAGTGCAAACAATTGGTGGTGATTGTCAGAGACATTACATTTGTCGACGGACACTGCACACATCACACTCATGAATAATTTATGAATTCCATGTCAGACAAAAGATGTGAAAATACAATTCATTTGAAATCTGCTTCAACGCTTGCATGCGTATTGCAAACCGAAAATCTACAGAATTTTATCAAGATTCATGATTTCATGTCTCTACATCTCTGGTGAATCCACCGATCAACGTCCACAACTTAATGCCAGCGGACAGTCACGGCATAAAGTTTTCTTTCCTTGACAAGCGTAGCTCTTAATTGCTCCTAATCAAATCAATGCTGTCATTGTGCGGAAATTACATATTCTTAGCAAACTTGATCGAAAGTCCCTACCAGCGAGCATGCACGCCCTTCTGCGCACTCTATAAATACTGACCCATTTCCGGCTGTCAGGCCCCGAAGACTGTCAAATGTTCTTCTTATCCAAAATGCGTACTCATGCGAAACACAGCAAATCACAAAATCCCCGTTTATATTTCGAGGTAATCCCGCAAACAGCCCCGAAAAGGTAAACCCATGCAAAGCATCCATTAGCAGAGCAGGGCAAACAACTGTCAATATTTTGTTTGACGGACATGGGGTAGGTGTGATATCCCCGTTTATCTTCTGGATTATTTAAATTATTTCCAAATTTATCTCTCGGTTCATTAAATATTACGTTCGCTTGGATATATGTAGCTGCATGATGTTTACAGTCACAGCGCTTACATGTGTAGTTGAGTGTCAACTGTGAGTGTCAATCTGGGTTCCCCGCAAAGCGGCCAATGCGTTAAACTGACAGTGACGGTTTTAAAGTTCTGCGGTATTTAGGGTCTGACCAAAACGAAAGTAATTAAGAGCTAAATGGGTGATTCCGTTAATTTAACTCAGTCCTGCCTGATTTGTGTTGTTGCAAACTAACAACAGCACCCGGGAGTCATGAGATCCCAAAAAGTTAGGAAAAGTTTTATTTTTATGATTCAATTCGAAATTGCTATCGCCGAAGACATCTGGCAAGTTGAGATATCCCCTCACCGGATCGTAGTTGATTTAAGGAGGTCGTAAACTGCTCTGCGACGTGACAAAATGAAACACTCTACGACTTCATTATTCAAATCGTTTCTGCAGTAAAATAGGTGTCCCATCTTAAGGATGCAAATTAAAAATATTATTGAAAAGTGAATTCCGGATGCAGTGTACTGGAACATGTGCTGGAGTTGTTAATATTGAATGAAGCCGAACATCTGTCCTCGATAGAATGGCTTTCAATGAGAATGTGATGACATTGTTGCCAGGGGGAGTGAGTGAACGTGAGCAGCATCAAATATGCCATAAATTCTGATCAAAAATATCTTGAATAGATATACAAGGAGAAAAAATATATCCTCATCGTTTAGTTTTGCTTCTCACAGGATGTTGTTTCGTCTCGCTGTTGTTCGAAAGGCACGGAAACCTAACAGTGAAGGGTGAATTTTTTCATGCCGTAAGGCATTTTCTCATCAATTTGGTACGCTCTCCCAGTGACGGCTGGACAGGAAGACTGTGCTGACCCTTAAAACAGTGCAAATTGTCAGTGGGAATGATAAAAATTACGGCTAGGTTAAATTTAGCGTCGCTACGGGGAAACCAATTAAAATCTAAATATGGCACAAGAACTGAAGCTGGTTTACACAACAATCAAGTCAATGTCCACTGAAAGAAATTCGATGGTGGGTGGTTTTTCTAAACATGCGACGATTTTACCTGGCCAACTTCGTTTCCTCACGCGTCATTGAATGATTTTTAAAGACTTATAAAACCTTTGCCGGAAAGTCTAAACATTAGGGAAGTTATTTAATAACATAGAATTGATTAATTGCGGCCGACGTCGCGTAGTGGGTAGAGTGCGACGCTCACACGCCGAAGGGTTTAGGTTCGATTCCCGGCTGAACACCTCGAGTTTTTCACAGCACCACCTCTTTCGCGCTGCTAACAACACTCAAAGAGTAATTAATATAGAGGAATAAGCTTCTCAAACATCGCCGTTCGAAGTCGCCAAAAACCTGCAGGCCCCTTCTACTCGTGAGAGAACAGCAGCATTTTGTCACTTTCACTTATGTCAATGGATTGCTTTGTAGAAACAGAAGACAAGGAAAGTAAAATTGGATTTGCCTATTGTTCTATAGAAATAGCGTCAGCTGACTGAAATTCGGGAGTGTTAGCCCCTACCGCCAAAATATCCAAAAAAAGTTCATGCTACACATTTCATGTCTTTGGAAAAGCGGGTTTAAGGCCACAAATTTGTCTAAAAATTCATTGTTCGAAATAAAGAGTACTGAGAAGTTTACATTTCATTAGTTTAAATGATTTTTAACATCAATTGATGCTGCTGTCACTGATATATGTGCGAAACTTTACCTCAAAATATTCCCTGAAAAACTTATTTTTTAAGAAGCTCATTTTATGAAATTAAGACATTATACAATTTTTAATTAAACAATTTTTAATATTATAATGTCTAAAACTATTTCATTAAAAAAAAATTTCGACAGAAATCGAGAATGCACAGAAGGACAATGGAAATGGTCGGAAAATTGTTTAAAGTGAGTAATACGTTGAAGTAGTGGCGGCCGTGGCGTAGTGAGAAGAGTGCGACACTCATACGCCGAAGGTTCAGGTGCGATTCTCGGCTCAACACCTCGAATTTTACACCACCTCTTTCGAGTTGCTGACAAGAGTAATAACTGTTTAAGAAATAGCTTCTCAAACTTAGCCGTTCGTAGTCGACAAAAAACTGTAGGTCCCTTCTACTCGTGGGAGGACAGCAGTACTAGTAGTTGATGTGCAAGCTAGAAACCTGTGGTCCCCCTGTGAATTGTCGCGCCATTGATGTGACAATGACTGTATTTTTTTACAGTAGAAGGTAAGCAAATGTTTTATTTATATTTATTTGCCTTTTATGAAGAAATTGAGTTAGTCTTTTTGAACTTTTTTTTTTATTAGTTAACTGCACTACAAGTCAGTGGGTATCTTGGTTTACTTTCAATTTGCTTCATTGCATTAAGCATAAAACAGATTTAACAATATTGCCACCATTGACTGATTTAGGTAGAAACCTCACACTTTATAACTAAACTTTAGCTTCGGATTGCACATATCGATCTCTTAAATTGGATAAAATAAAATTTACTGCCAAAAATTTAATAAAACATAGAAAATAGCTATGTCTTTAACTCCATGGAGAAGCAAATGCAAGTTGATGTTATATACACTGACCTCGTAAAATCGTTTGACAGAGTTCATCATGGACTATTATTACAAAAACTCCAAAAACTAGGTCTTATAATAATAATTGTTGGCGCTACAGTCCACAGGGGGACCATGGCCTAGCTTGCTCATCGACTGCTCGTGTTGTGCGCGCTATTTTTCTCTCACGAGTAGAAGGGACCTACAGTTTTTTGCCGACTCCGAACGGCGAAATTTGAGAAGCTTTCTTAGACAGTTATTACTCTTTGAGTGTTGTCAGCAGCTCGAAAGAGGTGGTGCCGTGAAATATTCGAAAAATTGGTGTTGAGCTGGGCGTGGCCGCCGTGGCGCAGTGGGTAGAGTGCGACGCTCACTCGTCGAAGGGTCTAGGTTCGTTTCCCAAACTAGGTCTTAACCCTAGCTTTTTAACATGGCTGAGTTCCTATTTATCAGATCGGAAACAAGTCGTCCAAATAAATGGTTTCGGATCAAATTATATAGACGCAATATCTGGTCTTTCTCAGGGGAGTCATTTAGGCCCGCTTTTGTTTGTTCTGTTCGTGAATGATATTCCAAAACTTCTTAAATTTGCGAAAATTCTAATGTATGCAGACGATATTAAATTATTTCGACAAATTTCATGCGTCTCTGATTGTTTAAAATTACAAATTGATCTTGACTTACTTGGTAATTGGTGCAAATATAATAACCTTGAACTTAAAATAGCGAAGTGCACGACATTAAGCGTATGTAGAAAGTTGTCACCGGTGACTTTTAACTATAGAATTGGAAACGAAATACTAGTACAAGTCAAAGAAGTGAAGGATCTCGGTATCTACTTTGATACAAGATTTACTTTTTCGGCACACTATGACTTTATTATATGTAAAGCAAACTCTATGTTAGGTTTCCTTAAAAGAACATTAAGTGTCTTTAAGGATCCCTATACGCTTAAGTCAATTTCCTCATCACTGGTACTACCTACCGTATATTAGAGTATTCATGTGTTATTTGGACACCATATTATGGGAATAGTATATTTAGAATTGAAAGAATTCAAAAAAGATTCACTCGTTTTGCTCTGAGAAATCTGAGGTGGTCTGACGGTTTACCGGAATATGCAAATGTGCTCTTTTGGGCTTAAAAAGTATTGAAAGTAGAAGACAAGTTCAATTTGTTTTACTTATCAAAGACATTTTTAGTTGCAATATAAAATCTGAAGAGCTACTCGCCTTAATTTTTTTGTACGTCCCAGACGTAAGTTTAACACATAGAGATGAAGTTTTCTATCATTCCATTCACCGTACGAATTATGGTCAAAATAATCCAATTAGTCGGTCTTTAATGTTATTTAATTCTGTTTCGTCTGAAGTTGCGTTTCAATGAGTAGAGACTCTTTTAAAAATATTATCAAAAACATTTTTCACAATCGATCCAATTAAATTCATAAAATTATGGAATCTACATAGAATTATTTTTATTATTTTGTTTTTTCTTTTTGTTGTTAAGAAACAAAATATTTTAATCAGCAGATTGTAAATCCATTGATGAATAAATAAATAAAACACAACCAAATAAATAAGAAATAAATATATAAAAAATAAATAAAAATAAATAAATATTCAGTGATTATGTTCGAAGTTCAGTTCAAACTGGTGCATAAATAGAACGAAACAACTTTAATTGACCGTGGTAGCCTATTATTATAAAAAAAACTCTGACTGAAGTTAAACTGTAACTCAGTAAAATTTGGAAACACCGAAATACATTGATTGTATTCACAGAGTAAATATATTTTCTCTCTGATGACGCATATGTATGTTTTGTTTTAAAAAAGTACAACAAATATGCGGCAGAATTCATCTGCACACCCGAGAACTAAGCAGATCTGCAGTTCGGCGATAACTTAAGTGCACTTCAATAACTGACTTCAATTATTAGACGTAATTACACTTATTACTTTGTTTTCCATTATTTCCATAAAATTATTAAGATAAGATAATGGCAGTCAAAGATAAGTGCAACATCTTAAAAATCTAAATTATCTTCAAGTGTACAGTCACCATCAAAGTAGATCAAATTTGAAAAATGTCCAGAATTTATATAAACAATTTTAGATTAAGCTCTTGACAATTATTTGACAAACAAAGCATCATCTAAACAAGCGTGCTAACAGTTTTTAATGGTCGCAGTGCTGCTACGAGAATTTGGCACAGAGGCAATGACTTCAACAGTACACCAAGTCACTTGAGTGTCTTGAGAGAAAAAATGTTCGGATGATTCTGTCCGAAGTGTCGTCTCCTAAGAAGTTTATTGAAAAGGAAGGTGAAACAGTGAACTGTTTACGTAATAAAGCCTTAGTCAGAAAATTTAGGAACCAGCTGGGTTATATAGAGTGGGATAGGAATGGATTCCTTGCTCGAAAGTAGAAACTTTGAGGGTTGGTGGAATATAGAAAAACTGGGTCTTCGATTTCACATGTAAGTTGAAAAATAATTCAAGCAACTTTGCGGAGACAAGTACATAAACTTATTGAAAATGCTTAATGTTTGTGACCTAGATTTAGCTCGGACTTACGCGCCACGTTAAGAAAATCAGTTTTCACATGGGATAATTTTTTCGGCCATGACTTGGAGTTTGACTTTAGCTAAATAGTCGGTGAAAATTCGAAAGTTGTACACTTGGTTCAGTTAAAACACTGAATATTGGTGTACTTACTATTCTTTAAACACGAAAATAGTGTTTTGCATTTGTTGCAATGTAAAGTTTTTCTTGAAAAACTAATTTTAAAGTTTTCAGTTCAAATTGAAGTCCTTAAAATATGCGTTTTAGGCAAAGACATCAATTAAACCACCAATTGAATTTATGGAAAAGGTAAGTTCTCCTCCTATTAAACAATCATAAAAATAGAAAACTTCTAACCAAACTTCGATAAAAATTCAGACGTCCTTGGAAGAAACTTCGTGAAAATAGGTCGCAAGTCTGTGAACACATGTGAAATGACATGAAATACGAGAAGTTTCAAAAAAATTAACCTTGCTACTCATTGTATTCCTTAAAATAAAATTACACCGTTATATATTCAAGAGAAAAGCAGTTGTTATGCCATGGGGCAATGAATGCGCTGGTGCGCATTTAACACAAAATATTCAAAATATTACAGTTCAGTAGGTCAAAAATATGACGAAACCCGTGAAAGGAGGACAAACTATAAAATTTTTCAGAGCTTTCTACTTTAACGATTATTGCACTCATGAACTTCTTTCCCAATTGAATGTCCAAACATGACTATCAATTAGGCAGAACTAATTGCAAAATGTGTCAGAAGAATAATTATTTCAATTTAGACCACTCTTTTCTGATTTCAAAATGAGGCCGAATAATTTGCATAAGCTCACAGATAATTCCTTTGCTACACGCATGGCATTACTTGCGGCCCAATCTATTGCAAAAAAGGCGTTACTTCCGCAATATTCATACCTCCACCTCATTTATCTTTAATGGATGTCCATGTGGAGTCTGATTGCTTTGCGTTAAGCCTGCAAATTCGCCATAAAAATGGCCTGCCTGCATGACGGCCAAACGAGGCTTTGCCACCACCCCTCCAAAACCGCAAAGAAAAAATTGAATGCCTTCAGTGAGATTTCATTTTCTCAGGTTAAGCCAAGACAGCTGGCAATTTAGCTGCTATCCGCTGCGGAGTGGGATTAAAATTAAATTTGTTGATCTTACAGGGGAGCACGAGTGATGTTCGCTTCGAACCGCAAAAGTTATATCCTTATTTCAGCGTCGTAAAAGTTTTCCTCATATTTTTTTCCTCCTGTGTCTTTTATAGCCCACAAAGGAACTTTATTAAATTAAACAGAAATGAAAATTTTTAACAGCCCTTTCGATTAACCCCGTTGTAGTCCTTAGATTGCTCAGCTGTTACAGTATGCGAAAGTGAAGAGCTGGCCGCTCATTGACATTCGACGTGTACCTCTGAACTGCCGACAAACGCAATCAGCGTTTCATTGGCGATCTCTCGTCTTCATTGAATTACCCATTGAACGATAAAGATGCACATCATCGTGCAATTGGCAATGGCAATTAGGTTTCTGCTTCTGAATTGACGCATCAGCCCGACTGTGTGTGGGACGCAGCGGGGAAGGTGCTCTGAAGGAGGCATCGAAAGACGAGTTAAAGTTAATTCAATCAAGTTCGCAACAAACTGAAAAGTACTTCACGACTCGTTAGCTTCAATCAAGTGCGCATTTAAACCGAGACACACAGAGAACTAGGGCGCGAGCGGGCGAGTGCAACGTCTTTGCAATAGTCGAATCGCTCAGGGATTGAATTCCTTCTTTGACAAGGATCGACCTCTAGATTTCGGGAGACAAAGAAGGAATGTGCAAAGAAGTGCCTACACTGCAAAGGAGACACACATAGGACTCAATTTGTATTTGGCTGCACATTCCTGCACTGCAAAAAAATTAAATTTACACTGAGACATCCTTCTGGAGAGGATGTTCCTTAAATTTATTCGAATCAAGCACAAACACCAAAAACACACACACTCAGAACACAGTGCTAAATGCACAACTCACCAAGGAAGAAATTAAAACGCACGAAACCGTAACGGAAATTTGCCAAGCACGGTGCTGAGTTAGACCAGAACGCGAGACCTTTCAAATTGGTAGTATGCCCACCTTAACGGTTGTAACCGCTTTTATACGCCACCGACGGCTGTTCGAAGTGTATTTGGGGTGCAGAGCCAAGGATGCAGCGCTATCAGTTGAATTTCTGCAAAGCCCCCAGAGCTTTTGTCGAGACAAAAGCTTTTCCCTTGCGCTGCGGAAAACACATGCTGCTGGACCCGATAAACCAGTCGACTTACCCAGTGAGAGAGGAGAACCGCCGCTGTCGCTCTCTCAGGCTCAGTTGCTCTCCCAACAAGCTGTGTCGGCAGGTGGTGGGACTGCATTGTATCAGTGTAGTAAGGCATTCGTTATCAGAGAAGAACTATCTAGTGCAAACCGACAGAGGGGAGCGATACATGTTGTTCTGGCTGCTGCAGTGGATTGTACTGTAGTTTGTGGGATGGAGTGGTGGCGTTCAAACGGCCGCCCTAGGAATGTCTCTGGCGTGCAGGGGAGCGTTGAAGTTCTTCATATCATTGGCGCTGTTTGAGCTATTTATTTAAATGTAAATATTTTTGGTTGGGATCGTTTGTCATTCGCAGAACGAATGGAATGTCAATGATTTCCGAGTTATAGCTCCATTGAGGAGATACATTGGGGTTTGTTGGCGAAAACTGATTTTCCGCGCGTCCCAGGCAGCCGACACACGGATGACAGGATGTGTGGTGGCGCGTTGGTGTCGTGTTCACTCGTGCCTCGCGCTGTGACATTTTCAATTTAAAGCGTTCCGCGAGTATGGCGCAATCGTAACAATAAATTCACGAACATCACTTTTTTTTTCTGCCGCCGGTTTGGCTTAGCGACATATTTTGCTATATCCACTTTCATTCAATTGAATTCGAGCTAGAAAAAGCATTTGCTTGACCCAATAGAGTGCCTGTAATTCATAAACTCCAGAAATTGAACCGATGCGTATCCTCCGGAGGTCTGATCGACTTTCGAGTCGTAAACGTTGCTGTTGAAGTGATTATGTTCAAAGTGCATTTTACGATCGGCACTCGGGGTTGCATGGAGCGTCAGGGATTCGAGTTCAGTGCTCTGGAGGAACTATCTTCCTTGACGCTGAGAGTGGGTTTTTCGCTATAAACTCAGTTAAATCACACTCCCCATAAAGGATAATGTGGAGTGCAGTAATGTGCTTGTGAATTTTAAGGGTCATTAAAATTGTTAAAAGGAACATAGACTTGAATGACTGGATACTCTCTACAGATTTAATATGGAAAGCTGTTTTTACAATGAGGAGCAGCAACGGTCGAGGTTCATTTAATTTATGGTCAAGCGAAATGGTGTTTAAAACGCACCCTTGTTTGCAAGCAACTCTGTACCAGCTTGTGAACTTGAAGTGAAGTCCGATGACAAAGCTGCCGGATGTTCCAGCTTCTTCGAAGTTATAATATGATGTACGGGGGAGGAGCAAATCAGTTGACATTCCCTCGATATTATAGATTGCAAGATGTAGTTTCAGTGCATGATACTCGTACATGCCTGAGACGGTTAAAGTTTCATGTTTATGGTTCCAACTAAACTTTATTATGCATGCCAACGTTGATTGTGTTGCTCTTTGTCACAGATATCTTGAAGGAAGAGAGCCAATGCAATCCACAAGTGAAGAGTTTGAATAAGTTTTCAAATGATAGATGTTTCCCTTGAAAGTTTTTCGAAGTTGTGCGTTTTGAAAGGAAGGAACACTTTCAACAACAAAATGTATCACATGTAGGATACGAAGGGACTTTCAATCCAAACGGAACTAGCTATGTGTTAATCAAAACAAAGGAAGAATGATACCAGCAAAACCCTGTATTTAGAAGACCGGAATAACGTCGGTTTTTTACAAGAGCCTATATTCCTTGACGTGTAAACGCGACGGTAAACGCGATTAAGGAAAACTATTGCTTTGGTGGAAGGGGACCTCAATCAGTAAGGAATGAAAGATGAGGCCAGATCAAGGATCACATTGAATAAGACCCACGTCCACCAAGGACAGCATTGCCAGACAAAGAAAAAAAAAATAAAAAGGAATTGTGTTTATCCCCCTCAAATTACTCTCAAAGAAGTACAGTGAAGCCCGGATAATATCACATCATGTCGGAAACAAAGTTATATGATACTAAGTGGGCTTGACACTATCCGTTCTGTCATCTTTTGAAAAACGCAACTCGCTGGATGAACTTATGTATGCCTTAAATCGATTTGTGTAAATAAGCAATGTGACTATATCCGGGTTGGACTATTTTGTTGGACTTGTGACGATCTCCTTTATTCAATTTTGCCTTTACCTTTTCTTTTTCTGGCGCTGCAGCCCGGGGTGGACCTAGGCCTTAACCAACATAACTCTACAACCAGCACTATCTTTCGCTAGCTGCCTCCAGTTGCGCACTCCAAGTCGTTTCAGGTCATTTTCTTGTGCCGCTAAAGCTCGGGGTGGACATGGGACTTAACCAACATAACTCTACAGCCAGTACGATCTTTCGCTAGCTGCCTCCAGTTGCGTACTCCAAGTTGTTTGAGGTCCTTCTCTACATAGTGTGCGACACCTTAGTCCAGGTCGTCCTCTTTTGCGTAGTCCCAATAGATCAGATTCGAAAACTTTTCAGGCCGGAGTAGTGGTATCCATACGCTCTACATGGCCTAGCCAACTCAAGCGTTGTATTCGAAGACACTTGTCGTCGCATTGCAGTTCATAAATTCCATTGTTAAATCTTACCTCCACCAGATGCCATCAACGCAAACAGCACCAAAAATCGCAAGCAAAACTTTTCTCTCGAACAGACTAAGGACTTCTTCATCAGCCTTTCGTCCATGTCCATGTTTCCGCGCCACAAAGTAGGACTGGGATGGTCAAGCTGTTATATTAAGCGAACTTGGTCCTACGAGAGGGTGCTTTATTACTCAATTGCCTCTTGATCCCAAAGAAACAGCGATTGGCAAGAGTGATTCTGCGTTTTTAGACGAAGTTCTTGACTACCCCGAAGTCTCTGCTGCCTAGTGTGACGCTCTGTCCGAGACGTCGATGTTGTGTGTCCTTTCTTGATGACAGCATGTACTTTGATTTGCTCTCATTAACCACCAGACCCATTTTATCCGCTTCTGTTTTAATGCCAGCAAACGCCTCATTGACTGCTAACTGTGTTCGTCCAATCATGTCAACGTCAGCCGGGTAAGCTAGCAATTGAACTGACTTATGGAAGATCGTGCCTCTGGGGTTGACTTCTGAGTTACGCACGATCTTCTCAAAAATTATTTTAAAGAAGTCACATGACAGTGCGTCGCATTGTCTAAAACGTATTTTGACATTGCAGGTGTCGGTGATTTCGCTACCAAACTTGACGAAGCAGCGAGAGTTCTTCTTCATCGTCATCCTACACAATCTGACGAGTTTGGTAGGAATGCCAAAACTAGACATAACACTGTATAGGTCGTCGTTATGCGCACTGTCATATGCGGCCTTAAAGTGGACGAAGAGGTGGTGAGTGTCGATTTGCATTTCTTGAGTCTTTTCCAGGATCTGTCATGAAGTGAAAATCTGGTCTATCGTGGACCTCTCTGGTCCGAAACCACACTAATAGGGACTTATCAGGTCGTGAACAAACAAAACAAATTTCAGACGCTCGCACAATACGGTAATGAGGATCTTGTAGGCGATGTTATGAAGACTGAAGGCTTAGACCACCGATTATTGGGCTTGCACCGTATATTTTCCCATCGAAAAGGAGTGCTTAGTCAACACACGAAATTCTGTTTTTGTTTTGATTTTAAAAATCGCAAAAGTAGCGTCACTTAAAGCACTATAACTTATTACAAAATAATCAGATTGTCATAAAGATTTGACATTTTTTTGATTGAAGATAATATAATTTTTTGCGCCCCCTATATGTCAGTCCCGGGCTTATGGAGTGATGTGTTAATTTTTTAAGCGAGAAATGACTATTGCGTAACGTGAATATTCTTGTTTACATGAATTGCACTTGCAATTATAAGTTCACGCTACTCAGGCCGAAAATTTGAACAATGTAGGGATTGCTTAAACTAGCTTTTTTTAATTCTATGCCACCCAAGAAGGATGCACTAATGACATCGAAGCAAACAGCGCGAAGCCCTTAATAGTGTGGAAAGAATGCGAACTCGGCAAACACCAACACACAGGAAGTCGAGTAGTGGCTTACGACATGGTAAAAGGCATCACAAAGAGAAAGGAAGAGAGAAATCACAAAAAATAGATTTTTATTAACCGACTCCCAGTCGAACTCAGGACACAAACAATCGAGGATAGGCATGATCAATACGAAACGCTGTTTCTATTCAATCAGCAATATGTTTTGATATTTGTCCACAGTATGGCACTACAGTAGTAACAGTAACGGTCATATTGACTTTAAGGTTTGAAGATGCCCAGTTCGCATCCGGAAAAGTGAATTTTGCGGTCGATAGCTCCCCCAGCACATGATTCGATTGATTAGGTTGACCTGTGCAGCGTCATGGTGACATACCAAAAATGTGCATTCGAAGTTGAACTCAAATGTAACAAAACTTGTCAGATGTCGACATTTGAACTTTAGAGACCTGAGATTGTTATTTCATGCATCGTCAATAAAAACTTAAGATATAAATAAATAGTAATTAAAGACGCGCAATACCTGGCGCTGGAGCACGACTCCCACTTGACCGGTTTCTCGAGAAGGTCATTGATTTGTTCAACAGTGGGTTTTTTTAGAGTTATTAATCTGTTCAATTAAGCAGATTTGCATTTCAGAAAACATTTTCGTACTGTTCGTGGAGATTTATTGGCGCGTTAAATGTGGAAAGTAATTGAAACAATTATAAATGTGCTCTGAATTTGTAATTTGGGAGCAGAATGTGTTTGAAATTATTCACAGAAAGGCAATACAGAAAATAATAAGCCATCAAGACGAACGATCAGTTTTAAGAAAAGAGACAATTCATCAAGTTTGTAATTTCCTGTGACAACTTTGCTCTTATTCAGGCAGTAGTGACGTGCGAACGTTTTTTCCTCCTTTATACAATTTAAACAGTCGATGTTAGTGACTCCTTTCGATTTTCAAAAAAGGATGACAGTTTGTTGCTCGGAATTTGTCTACAAGGAAACCATGGTGTTTCTTCTTCAGCAACCATTCGTGATTTATGTTCCATAAGTCTCTCACAAGTAGAAGGAATTTTTAGTTCCTGCAGACTGCGAGTGACGAAATTTGAGAAGTTTTTCAAAGGCGGTTAGCTCGAGAACGGTGATTCTGAGATTATTTAGTCCTCGAATCGAACTTGTAACTTTGAAGGCGTGAGTATTGAACTCTCTTTCTCCCATTGTGCCACTGCAAAACCTCGCCGAATAGACAGCCACATTTCAATGCTCCTTAATTGCTGGGGCACTGGTGAGTAGCCCCATAAGTCGACGTATTAACTAGTTTAAACAGTTTTTGACAGTCGCTTCCTACAGTACAATATACAAAATTGTCTATTCTTCTTCTTCTTGTGGCGCTAGAGTCTAGGGTGGACCTGGGCCTCAACCAACAAACCTCTCCAGCCAGCACGATTTTTCGCCAGCAGCCTCCAGTTGCGCACGCCAAGTTAGTCGAGGTCCTTCTCCATTTGTGTGTACCACGTTTTTTGTAGTTTGGCGCGACAGTCCACAGGAGGACCAGAGCCTACGTGACGGCAGCATCACCGGTGCGCCACCTTAGTCGAGGAAAATTGTCTATTCTAGTCTACAGATAAGAAGGAATCACAAACTAATATCGTCTTTCCCTAACGTTCCCTAATCAGTCAGACTTCCAGCAACGAGATGTTCCAATCGATTCTATTAGTCTCTTAGAATCCATTACATGATGCCAGCCATGATCGGCTGTTGTAGGTCCTTGCCGAGCCCCATTGTATGTCCTCGGAAACGGTTCATTCCAATTTGACTGTCTTTTTGGTATAAACAAACCGAAAGACATTCCTTTCTGTCGAGGTGCAGCAGGTGTCACTGGCATTACCTTCAGGAATCCCTTGGAAAAATTATGAAATCAGAAATCTCAAATTCGCAGAAATTTAAATTAAAGATTCTTCCTTCAACCAGCACCACTCACACTGACGGCGGCCTATTTCTAAGTTGGTCACTGGGTATAGATGCCAGTCATCCACGTGGGAGCACAGTGGACCAGGAAAAGTTCATTACGTTGCCACGTGGATCTTAGAGGAGTACATTCAATTTTTTTATGAAGCAGCGTAGACATCAGACGCAGTTACGAGTTCATTAGACCATTACGTCGCCATAAAATAGCCATTCTCATTATGATAATAAAATTATCTTGAGTTTTTTTTTCGTTTTACGATGCGATACGGATTACTCCTCCCAGTAATATCTTCTTTTCAACACCACCATGGCCCCGAGGCAACAGCAACCTAATTCACATTACACTAATTGTTTCATTAAAGTAATCATATCCTTGATGGGTCCTAAGTCCTGTAAACCGGTGAAATTTAGTTGATAGGATTCACAGAAATTACGTTTCTGTCATGTCGAATGATGAATGGCTTGACAAAGTAACTTTAGGGCTTTAAGGATGGCAAGCGAAGGCTGAGAAGCATTAAGTCGGCTGGGAAAGGCTAACAAAGAAATAAACTCGTGCATAGAGATGATGGTCTGGGAGTATATTGAGAGGAAGAAACAAAAACTAAAATCCATAGCGAAGTCAAATCAAAAGAATTCATACAATTATTCAAATTTTAAACAGTCTTAAAAGTTCTTGAACTTATGCCTATTCTTACAATTCGACAGAAAGCCGCATTCAATGCACGAGTGAAGTTTCTCTTATCCTAGTGACACGGGCCAACATTTTTACAAAACTGGTGACAAAAATATAGTTGTTGAATTGTTACTCCATCAAACGAGTCTTAAAATGGAGCGGATAAATATGGCAGCTGCCTGTAATGCAAACAAAGATACACGATATCAAAATATGTTTTTTTTTTTCGAAATGGTTATTAGGCGTTGCTAGTAGTAACTGCCTAAGAGAGCTTCTCAAACTTCGCCGTTTGGAGTTCAAAAAACTGTAGATCCCTTCTAATTGCGAGAGCAAGCTGGGCCCTGGATCCTTGTGGACTGTCGCGCCATACAATTGGCGTTGCTACCATGTATACCGGTATGAAGCGTATGAGCGTCAAGATACAAATGTCTCGATAGGGAACATTTGTTGTGAACGAGCCCTTATGTTTTTTGTCTGTTAGCTATAACATCTGTGAAAAATATTTAGTATACAACAAGTTATTGAACAGACAACATCATATTTTTTCATCGTGTTAAAAATGTCGTATTTTGTACCAGAAAGTGATGATTTGCGGAAAGCATTAATTTTTTGTTTTCATTTGAAGAAAAGTGCTGCAGAGTTCTATCGAATGCTTGTTGAGGCATATCGTAATTATGCTCCATCAGAAACAACATGCAAAATATGGTTTCAACGGTTCAGAAATAATGATTTTGATGTGAGAAATGAAGAACGTGGAAGACCACCAAAAGAGTTTGAAGACGCCGAATTGCAAACGATATTGGATGGAAATGACACTTTGAGTCAAAAGCAAATGGCAGCAATGTTAAGTGTTGCACAACAAACAATTTCTGACCGTTTAAAAGCTATGGAAGAGATCCAAAAGTGTGAAAAATGGGTGCCACATGAATTAAATGAAATGAAGGTGGAAAACCGAAAAAACACTTGTGAAACTTTTCTTCAAAGACACGAAAGAATATCGGTTTTGCATCAGATTGTTACTGGCGATGAAAAATGGATTTATTTTAAGAATCCTAAATGGAAAAATCTGGGACAACCATCAACATCGACTGCAAAACCAGATCGATTCGGCAAGAAGACAATGCTGTGTGTTTGGTGGGACCAGAAAGGTGTGCTGTACCACGAGCTCCTTAAACCTGGTGAAACCGTTAAAACTGATCGCTATCGACAACAAATGACCAATTTGAACCATGCACTGATAGAGAAACGACCAGAATGGGCCAGAAGACACGGCGTGGCAATTTTGCTCCATGACAATGCACCTGCACACAAAGCAAAACCGGTTCAGGATACAATCAAAACACTTGGCTGGGAGCAGCTACCTCACCCGCCGTATTCACCAGACTTGGCTCCTTCCGACTACTTTGTTTTCATCGATGGGACACGCATTGGCTAAGCTGCACTGTGATTCCTACGAGGAGGCCG
This sequence comes from Eristalinus aeneus, assembly GCA_955652365.1. Lineage (NCBI taxonomy): Eukaryota > Metazoa > Arthropoda > Insecta > Diptera > Syrphidae > Eristalinus > Eristalinus aeneus. Next base: position 127,536,096 of record OY019130.1, on the reverse strand, counting down.
AAAATTGGGTATCTGATTGGTATGCTTTAAAAGACGAAAAATTTTATTGGCTTAGTATTCACAAATTGTCAGAAAGGTGGTCAAAATGTATAGAAAACAATGGCCAATACTTTGGTAGATAAAAGTAAGACGTTAACAATGATCTACTTTTTAAAATTATTGGACTGGTTTGACGAATCACAGAAAATGCTCGAAAGCATTGCTGCCATGCCTAGAATCTTAAATGAAGCCACGAAATGCTTTGTCATCGTTGAACTTCTTAAGCGCGTAGTCTTATAAAGCCACAAAACCACAAAAGCACCCTGTTTCGATACAAAATTGCCTTTCAAATATCAGAAAGTAGGTATAAGTGGAACAATAATAATTAATTGTATTGTTCGATAGTCCACAGGGGGATCAGGGACTAGCTCCCTCATCAACTACTCGCGTTCTGCGCGCTACTTTTCTCTCACGAGTAGAGACGACCTACAGTTTTTTGCCGACTCCAAACGCGGAGTTTAAGAAGCTTTCATAGACAGTATTACTTTTTGAGTGTTGTGAGCACCTCAAAAGAGGTGGTGCCGAAAAACATTCGAGGTGTTGAGCGGAAAATCGAACCTTCGACGTGTGAGCTTTGCACTCTATAAACTGTGCCACGACTGCCACGTGAAACTATGTAACTAAATAAACTTGAAATTGGAATTTACACAGGAGATAACACAGGTTACAAAGAGGAAGTTTTTTAAGCACGAAACGCAAAGGAAGTTTTTTGGCACGTAATTTAATCCCGCCCTACGCCCGTTATCACAAAAGATTATGCGTTTTCTGCAATTTCACATCACTTTTTAAAATAAATCCTCTATTGAATATTGCTGCATGTGGCGCACAGTGCCAATGCTTTCTAATAGCTCTCCTCAATGGGGTTATAGCCCAGTAGCATAACAGTCTCCACGGACATAGTTGTTCCTAGTTGCTTGCGTGGGATCTCCTCATTCTTGCTTTGACCCAATGCCCAAGCGTTCTAAAAAATATTACCATCCTTGGCTACAAACTACGAGGGTTGCCTTTTATAATTCGGACAAAAACAAATATTAATCATCGAAAATAGCTTTATTGTTTTAGAAAATATTACCCATTAAGGTCTATACACATTTGCATACGTTTGAACCAATTGTCGAAGCTATTTGCCACTCTGATCGTAGTATCTCCAAAACATGCATTCTGAATGAACCGCTTCTTCAGGTTTTCCTGATTTCTTGGAAGACAACTGGCGAACAAATGGTTGTGTACCACTCGGAATCGACTGTTTTGCGTTGTTCTACTGGTACGGTTGCGACATGCCCAGTTTTGCCGAAAAAACAGACGGTCATTTGCTTGGTATTGCTTCGTGCGCGAGCAACTTTTGTTTCATTTGGGTCAATTTGATACAGTCGACTGCTGTTTATTTTCGGGCTCATACGCGTAAATTCACGATTCATTACCTCCCCCGATGTCATAGACGAGTTTCGAGGCACCGCGATCGTATTTTTTTAGCATTTCTTTCGATCGACGCGAGCCTTTTCTTGAGCGATTGACAAAATGTGTGGGATCCAAAGCGAACAAATTTTTTTGACGGTCAAATGTTCATGCAATATTGAATGTATGATGGTCCCACTAATGCCTAAGGTTGTCTCAATCTCAGGATAGGTCACATGACGATCTTGCAATATCTGTTGGCGCACAGCATCAATAGTTTCCGGAACAGCAATTGATTTTGGACGACCTTCACGAAATTCGTCTTGGAGTGAACTACAACTTCGCTTGAATTCACCATACCATCGACAAACACTGGTCCTTGATGGAGCTTCATCGCCAAAAATTGAATTAAATTCATCGATGCACTGTTGTTGAGTTAATTCACGTCGAAAGCTGTAAAAAATAATCGCACGAAAGTGTTCACGATTAAATTCCATCTTTTGGGCGAAATGAGTCTTTTAAGTTCCTGTAAACAACACAAATAGCGCTCGTATGACAAAAGGTTTTGAGTACGTACAACCTCAAAAATGTCAAACTTTACGATACAGCTGGCAGTTGCCAGATTGCAGCACTAGGGTTGCCCAATTCCGAAATATAAAAGGCAACCTTGTTACATCGCCTATTCCAGGCACCATATGTATATCTGGTTCTAGTTGAGTTGATGGAAGAGATATTCATCTTACACCATGGCCCTGCAACCTCTACCACTTAAACACATTAAACGCATTGAGTCTTCTTTCTGCTATCATTAGCACTACTGCCCGGTGTGGACCTGGGCCTAAACCAACATGTCTCTCCAACTCACACGATGTCTAGCCAGCTACTTCCAATTACGAATCCTAAGTTCGTTGCGGTTCTTATCCATTTGCGTGCACCATCTCATCCTAATTCCTTCTCTGTTGCGCTGTCCCAATGTCTCGGATAAGAAGACTTTTCAGGCCTAGGCAGTGGTGCCCCCATTCGTTCTACATGGCTAAGCATAAAATCCGAAGTGCGTTGACCAGATGCATTGCGGCCTAAATCTCATCGTTGAAATGCCGTGATAAATTTTAGAAAAATATATCCGCAACAGGCCACAAATTGCGGTCATGGAGTCTGTTCAATGTCTGAATGCAAATTAAATGTGGTGAGGAATAGGTAGAGAACTGCTTGAAAGTGTCCTCTCGCAGTGTCAGAAAAGATGTCAATACTTAAATAAAAGCTACACTCGACCAAAAGCTTTTAATATTTTCAATTCAATATGCAGCGTCAGGAGTTTTCAAAGTTGAACAAATCTACTCAACGACCGACGGATACATATCTCTATTCGAAGTGGTTGGTGATTTAATGACTTCTGAATGGATTACACAACAAATAAAACTCGTTAATGTGCATTCCTCAGTTTACTGGCACCCATCCAACAGCTGAGGATGTGGAGAAAAATCCTTTTTCAATGCGGATATACCCTCCATTATTGGTTTCATAAAAATTACAGTTGAACACAAATCATTCCGTTTATTCTTTTGCAAGTTTTGTAGAGGATCCACATGGTTCATCAAAGGACGGACCAACAATATACCCTGCGCAACACTAACCTCGTTCTCCTTCAACTTAAAAGATCTAATAAGCTATTTTTCTGGAATATAATAATATTGAATAATAATCTTTGAGTGTTATCAGCAACTCAAAAGAGTTGGTGCCGTGAAATATGCGAGGTGTTCAGCCGGGAATCGAACTTGGACCTTCAGCGTATGAGCGTCGCAGTCCAACCACTATGCCTTGGTGACCACTTCTTTAAGCTTACACGATTTAAATTTTATTCCGATCCTACAGCTGGATCGTTGGTACCTTCTCCTTCTTCGTGTAGCGGTACGCTTAAACCTTCTCCTCCAAATGCCATCAACTCAAATAAGACCGAAAACCGCACGCAGGACTTTTCTCTCGGAAATACTAAAGGCTTCTTCATCCGATTTCAATAAATTCCAGGATTCTGCGCTATTACCTAGGACTGGGATGATCAAGCTTTCTAAAAAGCACTCTTTTAACATTCCGAGCCGTTTCCGAGCCATAAAGTAGGGTCGGGATAATCAAGCTTTTATATAAGCCAGTTTAATCCTTTGAGAGAGGGCTTTATTAGTCAATTATCTCTCGAGCCCAAAAAACAGGTATTGTCAAGAATGACTCTGCATTTGATTTGATATTAATTTAATAATTGTTGGCGCTACAGTCCAAAGGGGGACCAGGGCCTAGCTTGCTCACCAACTACTCGTGTTGCGCGCTACTGTTCTCTCACGAGTAGAAGGGACTTACAGTTTTTTGTCGACTCCGAACAGTGAGATTTGAGAAGCTTTCTTAGACAGTTATTACTTTCTGAGTGTTGTTAGCAGCTCGAAAGAGGTGGTGCCGTGAAAAATTCGAAAAATTGGTGTTGAGCTGGGAATCGAACCTACACCCTTCGATGTATGAGCGTCGCACTCTATCCACTACGCAACGGCGGTCACTACATACGGATATTGTTATCCCTATTTACTGCGAAGCCAAGGTAGACGAAGTCCTTTATGCGATGAAGATGTCGATGTTTTATATCCTTCCCTGATGTACTTCACACCTTCTGACTTCAAAACCAGCCAACGACTAACCACAACACTCTTTGTCGAATTACGTCAACGTCGTCTGCGACTGCTAGCAATTGAGCTGACTTTTGGAAAACCGTGCTCCATTTGTTGAATTGTAGGTTAAACACGAGCTTCTCAGAAAAATTGTTAAAGAAATCACATAACGGGGCGTCACCTTGTCTAAAATATTTTGTGACATTAAAAGTCTTGCTGAGTTCATTAACGATGTTGCCTGCAATAGTTCTTCATAGTCATATCCTACATAATCTGAGGAGTTTGGTAAGGATGCCAAAACCATTTGTGGCACTGTACAGCTCGCCCATATGCACAAATGTGGGATTTGGTTTTACGTGATCGCCTGCCTTTACGGCTTATATCACAGAGTCCATTTTCCCAAGAGTCGTAAGTAACGCAAGACTAAACGCCTTAGTTGCCCAAGTACCAAACTGAGATCAGGCTTGAGGGGCAATCAGCCCACCTTGGTTTAATGCGAAGCCTTTCTAAAACCTCTTCCGCCCTCTGGGTCGCAGCGCCCGGTTGAGAATGCAATTCTACACTGAGAAGGGATAGTCCCCTAACCGCCTTGTCTAGTTGTGGGTGAACAATCAACTAGACAATTCAGCACAATACACTATCCTCGACTCTACCCGCGATGTTAGGTGGTAAACCACAGCCTCCACGATACTCCCACAAGGGGGCCTACCGCCCAGATGCACAATGTCAAATGCGGCCTTAAAATTGATGTTAACATTGTTTAAGAAAACAATGGAAAATACGATTTTATTGATTATTATATTATACAGCGGGAGCAGCTAAAATTTTCATAAACTGGTATCAGTTTAAACAATGAGAGAAATTTTCCCTTTCTGGCGAATATTATCGTTAGTTTCGAGATCAGGGAAATATCGCCAGGAGTCGGATCTAAAGACACGCGTACCTACAATCCGTGCCCTCTCTTCTACAGGAATAAGAAGCATTGTGCACTTAAAAAGCTTAGATGCAATTTTCAGGAACTTTGCTGACGATCTCTACGTTGCCCAAACAAAGGAACAAACATTTCACGGATTAATATATTCTTAACAGTCATCACTGAATATTTTAAAAGAATTGTTTATGAGAGTGTTCATTGCTAGTCTTGGACTATATTGAGAGACTTTTCCTTTCTTACGAACATTGCAGATACCGTTATAGTATGTATAGTTATATGTTTTGGAGATTCCGGCTTATCTTTAGCTACCTTATAATTTTATATTGTATTATTTGCTTTTTATAAATAAATAAATGTTTGGAAGAAGCTGCAAATATCGTGAATTTGGTTGGAGTTGAATCCACTCAAACAACTGCCACCTTATGTCTGACAGAACTAAATACAAAAGAAACCAAATGGAAAAACTCCACTCTTCAACGCAAAACCCCGTGCCACAAATTTGCATGGCGACAGGATTTCGTTAAATGCTTGGAAGTCACTTGCAAAGAGTTCTTATCAGAAATGTGACTCGCCAAATTAAGTCATTGAACATTTGTGTGCGCACCATGTTGCTCACGAATCGCTTGTGTACACAACAGATTCGTCGAAGAGCAAACAGAAAATTGCATAAAGCAGATAACAAAAGTTTTCTACGAGTCGACACAAGCCTTAGTCAGCTTTGTACAGCTCTACCGCATTTACTTTCGGTTTTGAAGAATTTCTTTGAGGGAGTGATGTATCATCAGATGATAAACTGAAGTGGAATGCGGTGTTATATAATATTAAATTCGTAAGTCAATATTATTGCATTCCCTAAGACTGTCAAACCGCCAAGATTGAGACGAGACTCGAGGGAAGGTTTCAACAACAGGTCGACTGAGGGTGTTTATGATTTTATAGTCTGCGGTCTTTGCAAATGGATTATTCTCCTGCGATAAGCGTAACAATTCTGGGGATAAGAATTATTTACACAATTTTAAAAAGTCTACGAATCTGAGATTTTTTTTTCTGAATAAATATTTGACTACTCTTAGCAGGGCACTCAGAGTTGGCTGCCTTAAGCATTTGACACAATTTATGGTAGTATGCAGCTGATTAATGTAACAGATTACTCAATAAGTCTGGGATGTATAGGGGGCGCCACTAATAATAATAATTGTTGGCGCGACAGTCCACAGACGGGCTAGGACCTAGCTTGCTCATCAACTACTCATGTTGTGCGCGCTACTGTTCTCTCACGAGTAGAAGGGACCTACAGTTTTTTGCCGTCTCCGAACAACGAAGTTTGAGAAGCTTTCTTAGACAGTTATTACAATTTGTATGTTGTCAGCTACTCCAAGAAGGTGGTGCCGTGAAAAATTCGAGATGTTCAGCCGGGAATCGAACCTAGACCTTTTGCGTTGGAGCGTCGAACTCTACCCACTACGCCACGGCAAACACGGGGCGCCACTAACAAATGTTATTAATTTCAAATTAATTTTTTGATAGTGTAACTATATGTCCCTGAATTTATTGAGTGATGTGTTATGTAGCATTGGATTGTCTTTCCAAATTATTCAAATTAATTGGGTAAGATAGCGGCTTAGTGGCCGCCGCAGCGTAGTGGGAAGAGTGCGACACTCACACGCCGAAGGTTCAGGTTCGATTCCCACACCTTGAATTTTTCACGGCATCACCAACATCGAGCTGCTGACAATACCCAAAGAGTAATAATTGTCTAAGAAAAAGCTACTCAGCACAACACGATTAGTTGATCAGCAATCTAGGTTCTGGACTATAGCACCACCTAATTATTGTTATATTATAAGGCAGAGGCTATGACCTGGACACCGAAGAAGTTAGTAATGCAGTTTCCAGCCGGGGGTTTCCGTGCTTCAACTCGGCCTCAAACAAAACTTACGGGTGATAATCCAGTAACGTCGATGAATTTGTGCAAATTAAGGGTAATCGTTCCAAGCAACAGACTATTGTTGAAAATAGTGCATGCAAGTAGCGTTGTATAAGACCTGCATTATGATGCTTAAAAGAAAGCTGTCCGCAAGCCTTAACCCGCCCGTACGTGTTTTTGGCACTTCACTGAGAACGGTAAGCGAGGTTAAATACCTCTGCATCACCGTTGGAAAGGGACTGTACTTTCCCCTTCATGTGCATAAACTGAGGGATCAGCTAGTCAATGTTTGAGAGCAGCTTTGTTGAGTGCTTAAGGGTGATTGGGGACTGAGCGGAACAGCGTCCATGTATACCGGTATGAAGTGAGCGTCAAGATACAAATGTCTCTATAGGGAACATTTGAAGTGAACGAGCCTTTATCTTTTCTTTTTCTTTGTTTGCTTTAACATATGTGAAAAATATTAAGTATACATTAAGTCACTGAACAGACAACATCAAATTCTTTCATCGTGTTAAAAATGTACCAGAAATTGATGATTTGCGGAAAGCATTCATTTTTTGTTTTCATTTGAAGAAAAGTGCTGCAGAGTCGCATCGAATGCTTGTTGAGGCATATGGTGATCATGCTCTATCAGAAGCAACATGCAAAAGGTGGTTTCAACGGTTCAGAAATAATGATTTTGACGTGAGAAATGAAGAACGTGGAAAAGCACCAACAAAGTTTGAAGGGTTTGCAGGGTACTCTGGCCTGTTCGTTGCCTGTTCAACGTGTAATGAACATATAGGGTGTTATGTTGTAAACTCTACTTGGGGAATGCGGCGAATTCAGTCATGTCAGAGGGTTGGCCTTCGTACATTTCTTTTTTTTTCATACTGTTTCTAGGGAGGCAATTCAGGTACTCAAGGGCGTACTACTACTTGACCTGGAGGTCACTTAAAAGTATCATTTCGATTTAAAAAAAACAGCATCCCAGTACCAAGTGCTGGAGGGATCTACTCTAGCAGCTTGGAGGGACCAGCTCTTAAAAATCGCAAAGACCTCCTAGATCAGCTGCAGACGAAAACGGAAGAATGGGAGAGGGGAGGTCTACGTAAATGCCTGAATGACATACAGCTTTCTTCGCGATGTGTCACTTATTAAGTCCATTGGTGGTCTTAATTTAAGTATGCATCTGAGCTACTTGCTTAGCGGACACGGTTCCTTAAACTCATTCTTGTTCAAGGGGTCCATAAGCGATTCAGAGGCTCGCTTGTGCTTACCGGACACTATTCCTTAAACTCATTCTTGTTCAACCGGTCCATAAGCGACTCCTGCTTACCGGACACTGTTCCTTAAACTCATTCTTGTTCAAGGGGTCCATAAGCGATTCAGAGGCTCGCTTGTGCTTACCGGACACTATTCCTTAAAATTATTCTTGTTCAACCGGTCCATAAGCGACTCCTGCTCACCGGACACGGTTCCTTAAACTCATTATTGTTCAAGGGGTCCATAAGCGACTCAGAGGCTTGCTTGTGCTTACCGGACACGGTTTCTTAAACTCATTCTTGTTCAAGGGGTCCATAAGCGACTCAGAGGCTTGCTTGTGCTTACCGGATATGCTTCCTTAAACTCATTCTTGTTCAAGCGGTCCATAACCGACTCAGAGGCTTGCTTGTGCTTACCGGACACGGTTTATTAAACTCATTCTTGTTCAAGGCGTCCATAAGCGATTCAGAGGCTCGCTTGTGCTTACCGGACACTATTCCTTAAACTTATTCTTGTTCAACCGGTCCATAAGCGACTCCTGCTCACCGGACACGGTTCCTTAAACTCATTCTTGTTCAAGCGGTCCATAACCGACTCAGAGGCTTGCTTGTGCTTACCGGACACGGTTTCTTAAACTCATTCTTGTTCAAGGAGTCCATAAGCGACTCAGAGGCTTGCTTGTGCGGATATAGCTCCGAGGACTGGTTGCACGTGTTGTGCAAATGTCGTCTGTCTTGGAGCTATGAACATATTTTGCACTGCTGGTCTTACGACGTCAGCCGGGTTCTCCAGACCAGACAGAAAACAGACAACATCAGACAACGAGTTAGAATGGCTGCCTTCACGGCAGCTCATAGTTAGGTTATAGTAGGAATATAAGGCCATCAGTCTTGGATGTTAGGGAATCCCACCGAGAGCAATACAGTTGCGAAGCTCGACCGGAAGCTATATTCTGGAACCACTGGAGATCAGGAGCCCCTAAAATTTAGTTTCAGCCTGACCAAGCGGTAGGCTTTGTGGGAATATCGTGGTGGTCGTGGTTCATCCCCAAATCGCGGGCAGAATTGCAGTTCATCAACCGTGCTATACGACTAGTCACCTGGGTCCTATGGCGTCAGGTGGATATGGAAATTTATTTCTGATTCGATGTAAAGTTGCATTCAACCGGGTTCTGTGGCCCACAGAACAGCAGATGCGTTAGAAGAACCTCGCTCCTTACCAAGGAAAAGTGCCTGTACCTTAAGATAAGAACTCATATTGGTACTTGGTATAGCCCGTAAGACGTTAGTCCACGTCCTCTTGACTATAGATGTATGGACCCTGTGATAAGTCCAGCGTAGTGTAGCTTTCTTCTACTCGTGAAAGAACAGTAGCGCGCACAAAAGGTGTAGTTGATGAACGAGCTAGGCCCTGGGTAGGCATCCTGTGAACTGTTACGTCATACTACCATTATTATTATGTATGTATCTTTCGGTGTGAGTGCGATCTAACCTCAAAAAATGTACCTTAAGAAGTAGCGTTTTTATTGACATAATCTCGATCAACAGTAGATCAAAATGATACACAGTCACTCAATAATTAATAGTTTAGACTACGGAATATGCTCTTCGTTCTCTTGAGTTATGCGAAAAGGTGCTAGATCCTGGAATTGCAGCCGATTTTGTAAAAATATCTTATTCTAAGGATCTGACTGTTGTTGCTACTCTCACGATTTGTACAATGTGGCGGTTAACGTCTTCTTTCTCTTTGGAATGTCTTCTTAAACTTTTTAAATTACCTTTTCTCCGAAACACTGCTAAGTTTTTGAAATTGACCTCGTCGAAATTGGAGAAGCAGGAGTCGCTTTCACATGATGTCTTTTCAATCAGGAAAATAAAATATGTTCAAACATCTCCCACAATTCCAAAAGCAGAGCAGAGAATGGAACAAAACGCCCCTTGATTCCCAAGAACTAAGATCAGTTGAGGAACACCATTCCAGCTTCGTAGGAAGTTATGTGTTTCCCAAGCCTATGCCATTCAGGGGTGGAAGTGGCACTCGGTTGATACAGTTTCCACGACTTATCCTTGAATGAATCAGTCGCTTAAACAGAACTTCTTCAGACCAGGCAGGACAATTAATTTAGCATCAAGTTACAGCCACATCAATGGTCTTACGATAAGGTTTTCAGGGCCTTCCGACATTCCAACATTTGATCATGCCAGACCATTCCATTTTTTTCAGCATTTGCTTGCGGAAACTGCCAGTACACCAACGTGACATCATCCGGGGTTCTGTCCACAGTAATGTCGTACGTGGATGTTACGCTTACCACTTGGCGTCCTTTCCCTTTTTTTTTGCTCTTCTCAATAACAATGTTAAAATTTCAAAAAACAGCTTACCAAGAATTCGCTCTCACTTAACTTTCCAAGTTGTCAATCGGAAAAGTACAAAATCCAAAGAACGTACGAATTAACGCACGAACGAACGAACGAGCGTACGAATTAATTGTACATCACAATGAGAAATAGGGTTTGGATTTAAATTTTGCCACCATTTAATCAACTACTTCAATATTTTAATTCTTGTGAACCGAAGACACTTATGTGTATGGATGAACGTTGTGTTAAACTTTCTCGCCCACCGTTTTCCTGTAGAAGAATCATTTCGTAAATGAAAAAGTCATAAATCAGCTAATTAACCAGAGACAATAAAATCCGATTACAATGTGTATTTCATCGCATCTTTCCCTCTCTCTGCACCCACACACTCGACAGCTTCTGCCACACATTGTGTCTGCGCCCTTCCAAATATTCAAATGAACGCCCTTCATCGGCATGAGTGCAGCTCAATTACACTTAAAAACCTAGAACTTCGCAATAGCACTCAATGCAAACCCTCCCAGGGTCACTGCTTCGGCACAAAAGACGACGTTCACGTCAGAAAATCTCACAGTCTTGACATTACCTCTTTGAACTCATAATCACAAGATCATCTTGTCCCCGCCCGCAGCCCAGAGATGCACAAATGCACGCCGTTTACCCAAGTTCACCACCGAAGCACACTGATGCATGGCACACATTGGCACACATCTCATTCAAACGACAATCGGACGACACTGCCTAACCCAGATTCAGCCGTTTAACACTCACTCCTCCTCATTCCACGACGCAGCCTGTCACAGGATTCCAGCAGAACCCGAGTGAGGGAGGCTTAGCAATTGTTTTCCGTTTCACGGAAATAAAACCTTTTTCACCCGTCCTCCCACCAATTTTGCCTGCAGGCGTCAACAAAGGAAGTGTGCATACGCTGTTCCGCCGCCAGCCACCCGAGCAGCGTTAGTTTTGTTCGCCACAGATCCCCTGAAATACCGGCACAGTCACAATCCGAAACGACGAAACAGTGCGCCAAGGTAATGTTTGCCCACGAAACATAAGTAGCATGTTGCACTTAGAAAATGCGCGCCTGTCGAGTGGACGTCCTGCGAAAACACACTCTCGAAGGACTGACAAGAAGGAGGACCAACAAATTGTGGCACATATCAACGCGGAAGACCGCGAAGACACGTACACTCTCAGACACAGATAAATGTGCATTTAACGGCCACCATTTGGATTCTTCATTTTAGGGCAGCGATTTAAAAACAAATTGTTGCAAGGCACAAGCAGAGACATATCCCCACCTCTTGAACGGGATACACTCTGTGGCACGGAAACAGCTGCGGGAAATTGAAATTCCATTGCAGGGAATCGCGCAAACATTACTCCTTCGCAAAATTAAATATTTTCAAATTAATTTCCTCGAGTTTTTGTTGCAATTGAAACTTCGTTCGCTGTTTGTCAGCAATCGAGGTTAATGAATGAGTGTTTCGCCCCATTAAGCAATTTGTTGCAACGCGATGCGCAAACTGAATTGACAAACTGGGTTGTGGGATGTGTTCAGATGAAGTCATAAAAGGAAAATAATCTGCAAAAACGTAGTTTTATTGATAATTTGCACATTGCCAGAGCGCGTGCGACGGTGGGCGTGGAATGAATAAATTAAATTACAATTTCAAAGCACCAGTTTGAGCGAACGGATTTGTTTAATTATTTCCACTCTGGCGACAAAATTTATGTTGGTCAACTATGAATGTTTGTTGGGGGTGGAGGAGAAAAAAACTACACATGGTTCCGGTTATTTATGAGCAAGCTAAATAGATTTTCAAGGAACTTCCGATGGCTAAAATACATAAAGAAATTGGTTATTTTCATCTGTTTGTAAGCAGACCCTATTCTTTTGGTTCTTCATATGGTGTGAGCGTTCAAGATGAAACTACATATGTATGATTATTAAAATTCACAATAGGAATAGGAAGAAAACAGTGAGAGAGCAAATGTTGGTCTCTTTTTTACGCCGCTAAGACATGTTAACAAACTTCTCTCTTTTAGTACTTGATAAATGGTCCACCATATATTTCAAATAATTTTAAGCCGATTTTTAGCTGAATCAAAATAAAATTTAAATTCACCATAAATAAAAATTCGACGAACAGCCCCAGCTAGTAGGGTTGTACAAGAATGCAATCCCTCAATTCTAAAAAAGCGTTTAATAACTAATTCATTCTATGGATTCATTTTATGGGATTAACTTCATGATCTCTTCTTCAGCATTGAAATCTTTAATTCTTTTAAAAATCTTGATTGGCTCAATCTTTATAACTAGACATTTGATTTGAAATCAATTCGATGTAAGTTTTTCGAACGGGAGTACGCTCACTGAACTCAATTTGAAGTCTGTACGGCGCACTTGAAATCACCCGGAATCAGTTAAAGTCTGAATTTTCATTGAACCTCTTGAACCTGCACATATTTTCATTGCTAACTTTGGACCTTCAAAGTCTTTTGTTGCAGTCTTTGATCTTACAGCATGTAGGCAGGCTTGAACAGTTCAGAAAGAATAATGTATCACACTTTTACTCGTATATTGAGACTAATGGGTGGCCTCCGTGGCGTAGTGGGTAAAGTGCGACACTCAGACGTCGAAGGTCCTGGTTCGATTCCCGGCTGAACATCTCGAATTTTTCACGGCCCCACCTCTTTCGAGTTGCTGTCATCACTCAAAAAGTAATTAATGTCGAAGCAAAAAAAAGCTTCTCAAACTTCGCCGTTCGGAATCGGGAAAAAACTGTAGGTTCCATCTACTCATAAGAGAACAGCACAACACGAGAAGTTGATGAGCAAGTTAGGCCCTGGTCCCCCTAAGGACTGTCACACCATCCAATTATTATTGAGCATAATGGGCTTTAAGGTTGTTAGTCTGCTGAATACGATTAGGAGCCCTTCCAGCATCACATTTTGAATTTTTAACTTTGAATGCAGCGTTAAGAGATGTGCTTAAACTTGCCCAGATGCTGAAATCCTAAGGTCTGCATTCAAAATCTTTGTATTCTCAAAGATTGGAACAAAAACTCATCAAGTTCCAAAGACTTCAGCTGACTGCGATTATCTTCAAGCAAGTAAAGTCTTCAAAGTGACCTCAGTGAATCAGTTGAATTGCCTTTCATTGATTTCAATTCAAAGTTAATTTGTTTATTGAAGAATCAGAGGTATGTCAATACATTTGTGAAGTCAAAAGATTTAAGTCTCCTATATCTCTGTCAGGTAGGTCATCTTTCATCACTTGCTTGAGTTCAATAAAACTGGATTTGTAAGCTTCTGCAATAATCAACAGGTTCTTTGTCTTCTATAACAAAAAACAATGGTAATTGTCTGTATGCATGACTTGGATAAAGCAATAGGAACTGCGGCTTAACCTTTACAACTTAAAAACTGTTTCTCTTCCTTCCTTGTGCTAAGTTTTAAATGTTTTCTTACTATCTCAAGAGAAATAGAAAGAACTCTATTGAAATAGTACATAATTGGTCCAAGACCGAACTTAAACCGTTGAAGCGCATTTGCCACTGTCCACTTCACCACAGCATGAATGCCTTGACTAAGTACCAACAAACAAAAGAGTGATGTAGATAAATACCTAAAGTAATTGCTCAAGCAATTCTATGAAAAAGAATCCTTTATTTTAACTTTAACACATCACTCAATAACTCTTGGGCTTGATATATAGGTGGCGCCACTAACACTACGAAGGTTACCTTTTACATTTCGGGATTGGCCAACCCTAGTGTTGCAATCTGACAACTGCCAGCTCTATCGTGTAGGAGACCAGTAAAGAGATAAAAGTAATGCTTGTCTCTATGTGCATTTATTTACAACAACTCATTTCTTGCGTCTTATTAGCATGCATTTATAGTGGGTTGGCTGAGAGTATTTCATGTGAGTGGAGAGTTTCGCTTAGATCATACGATTTTGGTAAACGGATTATGTTACGGATTGTACAATACCACAGTGGTTAACAAAAGTAAATCAATTTGTATTTATATGTCAATTTTTTTTTAATTGATTGCCTACAATCGTAAAATATGACATTTTTAAAGTTATATGTACTCAGAACGTTTTGACATACGAGCGCTATTTGTGTTATTTACAGTAACTTAAAAGATTCATCTCGCCCAAAAAATGGAATTAAATCGTGAAAATTTTCGTGCTATTATTTTTTACAACTTTCGACGTGGATTAACTCAACAACAGTGCATCGATGAACTAAATTCAATTTTTGGCGATGAAGCTCCATCAAGGACCAGTGTTTATCGATGGTATGGTGAATTCAAGCAAAGTCGTAGTTCACTCCAAGACGAATTATGTGAATGTTGTCCAAAATCAGTTGTTGTTCCGGAAACCACATGCTATGCGCCAACTGATATTGTAAGATCGACATGTGACCTATCGTGATATTGAGGCAACCTTAAGCATTAGTGGGACCAGCATACATTCAATATATCATGAATATTTGACCGTTAAAAAAATTTGTTCGCGTTGGATTCCACACAATTTGTCAATCGCTCAAAAAAAGCCTCGTTTCGATTGGTCGAAAGAAATGCTCCAAAAATACGATCGCGGTTCTTCAAAACACGTCTATGACATCGTGACGGGTAATGATTCGTGAATTTACACGTATGAGCCCGAAAGTAAACGGCAGTCGGCTGTATGGGTGTTTAAAAAGGAACCAAATAAAACAAAAGTTGCTCGCGCACAAAGCACTTCCAAGCAAATGGTCGCCTTTTTTTTCCGAAAAAACTGGACATGCCGCAACCGTAATATAAGCACAACGCAGAACAGTCAATTCTGAGTGGTACACAACCATTTGTTCGCCAGTTCTCTTCCAAGAAATCAGGAAAACTAAACGCTGAAAACGGATCACTCTTCACTACGACAATGCGAGCTCTCGCACAACTTCTCAAACAACTGCATTTTTGAGCACTCAAAACATCGATTTGAGGAGTCATTCGCCGTATAGTCCTGACTTGGCACCGAATGACTTCTTTTTATTCCAGTACGTACAGAATAAAATGAGAGATCAACACTTTTCGACACATGAAGAAGCGGTCGATTCGTTCAGAATGTATGTTTTGGAGATAGCTTAATCAAAGTGGCAAAAGTGTTTCAACAATTGGTTTACTAATAATAATTGTTGGCGCCACAGTCCAAAGGGGGACCAGGGCTTAGGTTGCTCATCAACTACTCGTGTTGTGCGCGCTACTGCTCTCTCACGAGTAGAAGGGACCTACAGTTTTTTGCCAACTCCAAAGGACGAAATTTGAGAAGCTTTCTTAGGCAGTTGTTACTCTTTGAGTGTTGTCAGCAGCCCGAAAGAGGTGTAAAATTCGAAAAATTCGTGTTGAGCTGGAAATCGAACCTAGACCTTTTGGCGTGTGAGCGTCGCACTCTACCCAATACGCCACGGCGACCACTATACAAGTGGTTCAAACGTATGCAAAAGTTTATAGATCATAGTGGGGAATATTTTGAAAAACAACAAAGCTATTTTCGATGAATAATATTTGTTTTTGTTCTCTAATCCCTAATATAAAAGGCAACTCTCGTAGCCTGTCTCATTCACTCGTAGGAGTTCATTTACGGCATAACGCGAAGGTTGGCAGTGGTTCCTTTTCATTAATAGTTATTGAAATTTTTTCACTTATTCAAATTAAATATGGTGAAGTATAGAGCTCGAATTTTTTTTTTACTTTGTCATGACAAAATGCCAGAAACTCTGAGTAACATTTAATGTACACAGATAATGATTTCTACTCAACCTGACATTCTGTATTAAGTTTCCAAGGGACTTTGAACCTCTTCTCCAACACAAATTAATTTAATCTAACTTTAGTGTTTGCTCTTCAAAATAGTTAAATGGCATATGTTCTGAGTTCCACTCCCACCACCTATCCTTGACATCCTAATTACTTTCAGAGTGTTACTTCAATTGAAAACATGTCTACTCTAAACTTGCCGTAGACTAAGCAAACAATCCCTCGTTGTTTTCTAGTTTGCCTTGAGAGAATGGCAAATTCACTTAGATTGCCAAATTTAGATACAATCTCCAAGTGTAGTCTTCTAAAAACGAACTCTTATCGTGGCATGGCAAACAGAAAAGAGTGAATCAGATTGAAGATAAATGCACATTGAATGGAGATACTGTCATTTGCGTTAGTCATATGCTTTTGACGAAAAATGTTTGTCCTCATTCTGTACTTAGCCTTGGAATCGTTTCTAAGGAATCTCTTGATCGCAATTTTAACAAGGTCTGACTTCTCAACGTGAACAAAATAAACAAAAGTTTTTCTTTAATGTGACAAGCGGGCTTGATCGCGTTCGAAGGGCACCGTCTTTAACATTTCTGCACCAAGACTTAGCCTTAGCTGAAGTACTCGTCTTTGACTATAGACCACGTTAAGAGCGCCACACTGAGTACAAAAAGACCGCAATAAATATAAAGCCATTACAAATGTCCTTTTCATAATTTCTTCATTCAAATTTTGAACTTATTGCTTAAAACAACTCCTGGAGCAATTCATTTCGGTATTGGAATACAGAATTTCACATTGAAGCAAGAAAACCATGTCTTACAGAACGTTGAACAGTTTTCTTCTGTAGAATTCCGCAAATCAATTTACATTTCATTATGTCCTCTTGGAATTGCACTCGTCAATGCAATGTTTCCTAAATCAATCAGACACAAATTGTTCACGTCCGGCACTCTGTCACCGCTATTCACCACAACATCCTAAGGATCTTCCGTCGTTCAGCGTAATTCACAAAACGTTGTCACAAATTGATGCAGACAAATGCACGATTTTCTTAAAAAAGTCCATACAAAAAGCGGATTCGACACGACACCGTTACATTTTTTGTCCCTGTCAAACAACAGTCCTCCACTGACATGTCCGCAACAAGCAGACTACTTAAAAAACGAAAATAAAAAACTCTTAAGGATCTAAACCATCTAGATCCAAGGTACGAGCTTCATTTGCATACTCCCCTGATTTGTTTTTCTTAATCCATCGCTGATCCCCGTACGAGGGTGCGATACCAGTAAAAAAATTCCATCTAAATCGTCGCCAAAGTGCCAGAGCACTCGCTCTCTTTGTTTTCGAAGTTTACAAATTCGTTGCCCCTTTGTCCCAAATCGAAACGAAAGCGAAATAGATTTGCTGTAAAAAAAAACAAAGATTGAAGATGATTGCTTTAACCTCTATTCGCCGCATGCAAGGATCCCATCCCGTTCTGGCAGCGTCATTAAATTCATGGCCATGTTGATTTTACAAGATTCCACACGGACACGCAACGGTGCTGTCGTGCCACTCATACTTATTCCCAAAAGGCCATTGGGTTAATTCGGCGTTTTACGATGGACTTCCTCGTGGCATCAGCATGATATAATGAGAAGCGTGTTACCCGAAAAAACAACGCCGAACGCTTTATCATTTACGTTGTGCAGCTGCATCAGAACATTGCAAATGAGGAATACGTTATTCTGCTCAGCGATGTCCTTCCGCTAGGAAGGCGAAATTAAGAGATAGTCCTCGCCCTCACACTCACCCCCTGTCATTGGTGTGCATACAAACACCGGCGAGCTTTGAAATTTTATTTTCGTAGAGCGAGTGTGTGCTTTATGGAATTTGGCGAAATGAATTACGCTTTGAAGTGGATATTACCCAGAAATTATGTTTGCGAGAAATATTTATTTCATAAAATTATGCACTTAAAATTCGTTTTTTTGCTTCAAGTGATTTCCGGAGAAAATAAGTGCTTCGGACTGTGTAATAAATGAGGAAGTCACGGGAGTGAGTTTTTGGAACTGTTTTTAGAAACTATTGTTCACACGGTGGCAGCTATATTTTAAAGTGTTCGGAGTGAAATGAGAGCCGACCGTGTGAAGGCAGGTTGCTCACAGGCTGTAGAGATTGAATGGAAAAGGAAGATGTTGGAGTGGTTCAGTAACTCTAAAAGGACATTTACCCCAATGTTTCGTACCAAAGGTCTGTTTGGAGGAAAATTCCTTAACCAGGCTAGCACACCAAATATCCAATGTGGATTGAATAATTATCAAATCGCCATGCATATACGAGGGGCGTTCAATATATTATCGGTATGAAAGTTGTTTGCTAAAATAATATTATCGGTATCGATATGAAGGAAAATGAGGATTCAATTTAAATTGTTTTTATTTCTCAATATAATCTCCCCTAACATCAATGCATTTGTTGCATCTTGAGATAAGCTTTTTTAAATCCTCAAAAAAATTAATTTGCAAAATACCCATTCATTGCAGACTTTCTTCTTCTTTATAATCCGAAAATCTTTTTCCACGAAGACATGTTTTCAAAACCAGAAACAGGAAATAATGACTATGGGCAAGGTCTGAACTATGGGGTGTGTGTTGGATTTCTTCGAAACCACAATCTCCTGCCGCAGCCTTGGAAACTCGCGCCGTGTGAACAGGAGCGTTCTCATGAAGAAGTAACACACCCGCTGCGAGTTTACCCCGTCTTTTCTTTTTAATTTCCTCCCTTAAATTATGCAAGTGGAAGCGTAGGATGTGGCGTTGAAAGTTTCACCTTTTTTTTAAAACAATGAGCAAGATTCCATTTAAGTCCCAAAAAACTGTGGCCATAAGCTTCCCGACAGACGGATTGACTTTGAACTTCTTCGGGGGTCTGTTTGTTTTTCATGCCACTGCATGGACTCTTGTTTTCTTTCAGGGTAATAGTAGTGAACCCATGTATCGTCCCCAGTAACAATTCGATCCATAACACCGTCCGCGTTCTCACTACACATCTCCAAAAGCTCTCTACAGCATGCGATTGTCACTTTTTTCTGAGGCGGTGAGAAGATTCGCGGCACCCACCTTGCACTGACTTTGCGAATACAAGCGGCCGAGATGACATTTCTCCGTGCTATTGCTGGAATAACTAGCTGGGATAGGGTGAGAAACACGGTAGTACGGGGGGACTCAATGTTGAGCAGCTACTTCTTCGAACGGAAAGAGCTATACTTCGATGGTTTGGTCACGTGACCAGAATGTCCCCTTCATCTTGACTCCCGAGACGTACTTAAAATGCAGTTCCATCAGGTAGACGGCCGCTTGGCAGACTTAAAAAGAGATGGCTGGATCAAGTCCATAAACTTACCTGGGAACACTTGGACATATCTGCTGACGAGTCAGAGTCGGTGGCGAAGGATCGAACGGCCGGGAGATCTCTCTCTGCGACCCCATTAGTGGCCATTAAAAATGGTGATGATGATGAAGTTTCATTCGTCAAAAATCAGCAAAGAAGGTCCAAAACCATTTTCTTTTTCAACTTTAACGGACTTGGCGCTTTCTGGAACATCCTAAGAAAATTAAAAACTTAAGGTGACGCTGCTCCGTGGAACAGAGTAAGAAGAAGAAGGCTGACGACAAAGAAAATCTGATATCCAAACTTGCAGCAGCTTTGGCCAGTCTTGTTTTATACAGAAGAATAAACTCAAAATCTCTAAAAGAAACTACCACAGCATGGCATCTCGATTTTCTGAATATCCTCTTCCATTTCGATTGAATCTTTTAATTGCCAAATATCGAATTTCCTTCGACATTTGGCCGTAGTCTTAGCTGATTTCACATTCACAGGCATCATTTAAGGATAAACCTTGGAGGGACTTGGCATTCATGGAGCTTAATGAACCCCTTGTCGAATATCGAGGAATCTGAAAAAATCAAAACTTGGCTTTACTCAAAACGCACAAAAATTACGTTAACGTAAATTCTGAATGCGGACTCTCGGTCCATGATTTTCCCTCACGATCTATTTCGAACCCCATACTCCTTGTTATACCCTGGCCGTAGCCTCCAAAACCCACTTTGATCCAACCGCCAAGGAATCATATCTGTTTTCACTCCTTTACCAAGCTTTTGTGGCGAAAATTACCTTTGAATTTATATAGAAAAACCACGCGCCTCCATCCAACGAATTTGGCAGAAAACTACCCAAACGACCCCGTACACGTGGCCCTGAAAATCAGCTAAAATGTGTTGCATGCCAATTTGCATTCCTTGAGTGCCTTCCATTCTCTACCGCCAACGAAAAGAAGCAACCGACACTTATTCATCGCATAATAACCAACACCGCTTAACTCACCAAATCAGAGGAAGTGAGTTAGTAAAGAAACCTAAGCAACATTCATTGCCATACTCGTACATCCCGCTCGCCGTCCCTGATCCGCAGCTCACTTCATAAACCATCTTCCCCAGCAGTGTAACACATGAGCAGACAACCCCCAAAAATATTTCTTTATAATCCCCCAATGCAGAGCGCCAACGCCATATCTCACTGTCAAGAGCATTAGATACTGCAACAGTATCTCCCGTTCGGTACACACACCCACCGCTGCAGAGCGCAGACACCCAGGGAAAGCTCCGTAAGCCCCACACCCGCGCGATGCGGAAACCCTACAGAGCAAATAGCCATCTAATTACTTTATTTCTTATTTGTCCATGTTATCCCACTTATCGCATCGAGTGTAGTCGCAGCTCTACGCGTCGCTAACAAACAAGATACTGATGCGGCAGACTAGAGGCCGATAGCGTCGCATGCAGCACCGTATCGGGCAGATCCGAAATTCTTTTATCGCTCCGTAAATACAATTTTGCTGCAACTGATAAGGAGGTGGCTTGTGCGAGTGCCAAAAAGAAATTACATGCCAACGGAGGATGGATGCAGGCCGAGCCAGCATGACCTCGTCCGAGGGTGGAGGAGGTCGTCTCCGTGTCAGGTGGCATCTGCTAGGGATTCTTGTCGGATGCTTACGGCCGTCTCGGAGGTGCCAAGAATAGTTTTTGATGCAATTCTCATTCATTGCCGAATAATTACATATGGAACTGGGTGACAGGTCCAGGTCCATGAGAAGTCCTCAGTCGCACTGAACTCCAGACCAGCGCAGCGGCATTGCAGCTCTGGCGACACAATTCCGACGTCGTCGTTGCCGGACGAAAAGAAATGTCTGATTTATTGGATGTCTGTCGTGTGGCCGGCAGGATATGTATGGATCCAATTTTTTTGCGTCTTCACCCCCAGCCATCCGATTCCCCTCAACCTAATAATGCAAATTTTTCTTAAAATTTATTGAACTGTGTCCAGGATTGCTGTGGTGATTTAGAATCGGTCCTTGAACGGAGCAGTGGATGTGTTTCCTGTGTGCTCTGTTGAGCGGAGCATATGCTTCTCCGTGGTAGAGGGTTTGGGGTGGTGGGACAAATATTTGGGTACACGTTGTGTTTGGTATGGTAATTCAGGATTTAAAATGCAAGCTCTGTTGTCGTGTTTGCCGTCACCAGGTGCGCGTTGATTTATGTGCGAATTATTGAGAATCTTTCCAAATTGTGATCTTATCAATGTCAGGCTGAGATTGTCCTGACGAATGAATAATTTTTTTCCTTTCTGTTAAGGTATCTTTTGATACCCGGGCGGTAGTTGTAGTGACAGGTGGATTCGGCATTCTAACTGAATTATACGTTGATTGACGTTGTTAAATGCCTTTGGGCAAGGGAATGAACGTTTTTGGGTAAAATTTAAGAGGATTGTCCACTAGATTCGAACGTAATGCTCTTCTAATTCTCTATTGTTTATTGCACTGTTTAAAATCATAATTAATTTTGAAACTGACGATTCAATGTTGAAAATATTTAAATTATTGCAATCATAACTACGGAAAACAGAGAAAATTATTTCGAAAGTTGCTCCTATGCAGAACGCATTTTCATTAGAAGCTTTGGCAGAGATGAAGCCAGTTGCCTAAATTTGTGCTTAAAGGTTTGAGACTGGACCGATATTGGACAACACTTGTGGTCCTCGTAGTTGTGCGGCACGCAATTTACAATATATGAATGTTAAAGTGTGGGATTTATTTGTCTAACATCAATCCGCCATCGAAATCAATGTACGAGTATAACAAACTACCTGGAGAAAAAAGATTGAGCAGCGACATCATACACATCACGCGCAAGGTTCACATTACTAGACAATTTAAAGCACGCAGGCGCACAGCTTCGTTATCGCTTTGCAGTTTAGATCTTGAAACAGTTTAAATTGGAAAACAATTTTGGACGGAAAATTATGTTTCGAAGCGGATTTTTTTTTATCTCATCATCTCATAATATTGGTTAGTGGCTCCCTCTCTCTCTTTGGGAAGTGAATCTTACTCAAATCATAGGTATGTACTCGTATTTAGGATTACATTTGGTTGATGCAGAATAGACGGTCATTGCCCTCAGATTATCGTACGATCATTGGCGCGACAAATTATTAAATAAAATGGTGTACAACAGGCAAGCGTCTTAAGTCCTTTGCTGTTTATTTTTGTTCTTAATTATCTGGTTGAAGGAAGAGTGACGGACCCAAAAATTCATCAGATCTTATTTACTGACAAAAGAGAGTTGATCAAACTTCCCAACATAGAATGGAAAGGACATTAAGGGAATCAGTATCGATGTCCATTCAATGCAGTCAGGCCTACCCGAGACATTTATTTCAATAAAAAAATCTTTTCAAGAGCGAAAAGTTCAATTACATGAAATCTATGATCAATAACGAAAGAACTTGTGATGGCGATACCAAACACCAAAGCTGTTTGTTGAATTTATTTGTATGCGGAGGAAACTATTTCCTTCCTTCGTCAGCTTTTCTGGTCACTGTTCATTTTCAGTAAAACTAGGTTATTTCATTGTTATTATCCCAACGTTTCGGCACGGATTGCTGCTTTCATAAGTGGAATTTTTTTTTTATTGAAACAATAAAACAAAACATTTTACAAGCATGCATAGTGAAAATGGAATTGAATAAATGAACAATAGACTTACATTAATTGTGTTGTTGTTATAAGTCGTAGATGTTGTTTAAAGGTAATTGTTGGCGCGACAGTCCACAGGGAGACGAGGACCTAGCTTGCTCATCAACTACCCGTATTGTGCGCGCTACTGTTCTCTAACGAGTAGAAGGGACCTACAGTTCTTTGTCGACTCCGAACGGCGAGAAGCTTTCTTAGACAGTTATTATTCTTTGAGTGTAGTCAGTAGTTCGAAAGAGGTGGTGCTGCGAAAAATTGGAGGTGTTCCACAGGGAATCGAATCGGCGTTTGAGCGTTGCACTCTACCCACTACGCCACGGCGGCCACACAAATTACAAGAAGCCAAATTAAAAATCGGAAAGATCAAATTCTTAATGTCCAAAAATTGTTGGCTTTTAGAAATTAAGAGAATTTAGGAATTTTGCCTTTTTCTGAATTCAGAGTTTATCGAAATTTCAGCTGGCTTTTTTGTTAGCTTATCGGTGCTTTGGATTTTCTAATTTTATATTGTAGCGGAGTCAATAGGCAGATCCAACATTTTAAGTTGCGTTGGACATGCTCTATTGGAACCGCTGTCAACACGTCATCTCCGTACTGCTCCAATTCGGCCTTGGCGCTTCTTTTTGTCTTGAAGACCACAACAGCAACAAATAAGTGAAGATCGTTATTTCCTAGAGTACAATACAATACAATTTTCAAAGATAAATATAAATTTTGATTCTTTTTGACGCTATGATAGTTTAAATAATAATTTCTGTAAAACATTCGAATGTTGTTACGTGTGGTAGAGGCCTGCTTCTAGTCTGTTTCTATTTGACACTTATTTAATTCTTAGCTTGCATCGTATAGCGAAATTGAATTATTAACCTCATATATAGAGTAGTTTATTTCAGGCTGCCGATATGTGCAATATTGTCCACATTTCAAATGCGGCTTTGTTATAACACATCGCTCACACTAACATTTCGACATATATTTTATAGAATCTTTGGCCTCAAGATAGGCTTCAGCTTCAGCAAGCATCTTTTCGAGCTCTGGGGGCCAGACCTGAAGAATACGGTGGCTACGGAAGCAATTAAAGACCGATTCGTGCAATTTAGCCATGGTAGCTAACGACTTGTGACATGGTGCATTGTCTGGGTGGAAGAGATTTTTATTGATTCATATGGGAACATTTATTTTGTAATTTCGTCCTTCAAATGCCAAATAATGCCATGCAGTATTCGCTATTGATCCTTTTGCCCTTTTCAAGATAGTCTATGAATAAAATTTCGTTCGCATCCAAAATACAGGTGCCATAACCTTGCCATCCGACTTTTGCGTTTTTCGGACGCTGTGGGCGTGGTTCGCCTGCAACTGTCCACTGCGCTGACTGCCGATTCGCTCTCGAGTGTAGTGGTGGATCCATGTTTCACTCATTGTGATATAAGGACGCAAAGAGTCCTGTTTTTTCTGGCAAAAAAGCTCCAAACAGGTCTCAGAATTATGGATACGTTGTTGTTTTTGGTCCATTGTGAACTAATGCGGCTCCCATTTAAAAAACAGCTTTCTCATGGATAAAATAGTGCACACACTTTCTTTTGATATGTTTAAGGTTTGGGTTTTCCAAAATGATTTTGTATATTTTTTTCACATCTTAAGGTCTAACCACCTCAATTTGCATTCCAGAGCGTTCAGCAACGTTTGTGTCTGTCGGAGACCAATGGGTTTTTTAGAGGGTTCCATTAATGGTTTCTGGTGTCTGTAGGGCCACTTTTAAAGTTAGCATGCCAACGACAAATAGTTGCTTTTGGAGCAGAGTCTCTGTTACACTTTTTAAGCCATTACTGCGCTTCCACCGTATTTTTTCCCACCAAAATGCGGAATTTAATCACCACACCAAATTCTGTTTTTGCAATTGTTTTAAAAATCGCAAAAGTAGCGTCGCTTGGAGCACTGTAATTTAAGTTATGGAAATTTGATAGGTATCATTTAAATGTTTGTACTTCCTAAAAATACAAGGTTTGCCCTTTATATTTTGGGATTAGGTAGATAATATTCCCCAATAAGATCTATACACTTTTGCATGTGTTTGAATCACCTGTCGAAGCACGTTTGCCACTCTGATTGAGCTATCTCCAAAACATGCATTCTGAACACATCAACCGCTTTTTCTGGTGTCGAAAAACGTAGACTTCTCATTTTATTTTTTACGTATGGAAATAAAAAGAAGTCATTCGACGCCAAGTCAGGACTATACGGCAGATGAGTCATCAAATCGATGTTTTGACTGCTCAAAAATGCATTTGTTTGAGCCGATGTGTGAGAGCTCCCATTGTCGTGGTGAAGAGTGATCCGTATTCAACGGTTGGTTTTCCTGATTTCTTGAAAGACAACTGGCACACAAATGATTATTTACCACACAGAGTTGATTTGTCTGCGTTGTTTTAGTGATACGTTTGGGACATGTCCAGTTTTTCCGAAATACAGACGACCAATTGCTTGGAAATGCTTCGTGCGCGAGCAACTTTTGTTGAATTTGGCTCAATTTAAAACACCCATACAGCCGACTGCTGTTTACTTTCGGGCTCATACGCATAAATCCACGAATCATTACCTGTCACGATGTCATAGACGTGTTTCGGAGCTCCGCGATCGTATTTTTGGAGCATTTCTTTCGACCAATCGACAAGAGCCTTTTTTTGAGCGATTGACAAATTGTGTGGAATCCAACGCTAACAAATTTTTTTGACGGTCAAATGTTCATGCAATATTGAATTTATTCTGGTTCCACTAATGCCTAAGGTTGTCTCAATCTCACGATAGGTCACATGACGATCTTGCAATATCAGTTGGCGCACAACATCAATGGTTGATTTTGGACGACCTTCACGAAATTCGTCTTGGAGTGAACTACGGCCTCGGTTGAATTCAGCCGACTATCGATAAACACTGGTCCTTGATGGAGCTCCATCGCCAAAAGTTGTATTAAGTTCATCGATGCACTGTTGTTGAGTTAATTCACGTCAAAATTTATAAATAAATATCGATTTCACGATTTAGTTCCATTTTTTGGGCGAGATGAATCTTTTACGTTACTGTTCACAACACAAATAGCGCTCGAATGTCAAAACGTACGTATTACCTCAAAAATGTCAAACTTTACGATTGAGCTGGCAGTTGTCAGATTGCAACACTAGGGTTGCCCAATCCCAAAATATAAAAGGCAACCTTCGTATATTATTGACTTCCCTGGTATTAAACAAAATGATAAGAAGATATCAGGTTGTTGACAGAGATTTGCAGTCGCTCATAAATTACGGCAGGGAGGGCCTTGTAGGCGATCGTGAGGAGGATGTTCCCCTGCTATTTAGCGCAGTCAAAGGCGTTTCCTTTCTTCTTGCGGAGCGGACAATCGGCACTGAGATTCCACTCATCAAACATGCTTTCCTCTGATACAGATGTGCTAATGCATGCGCAAGATCTGAATATCCCCAGCTGTAGGATATTCAGGTCGTTCTAGCAGCTTGACTTCGTCTATGTCGGGGGAACGGACTTCTTGTCTATCATCATCAGTGTTTAAACTGCAATAACTTACATTTTACTTTTTTTATTTGAATGATTACTCTCATGTACAAGATCATAATTTATCCGAAACGGAGTCTGAATTGGTTATCGAAAAAGGCTCACCAAAATGTATAAGACCTCCAAAATAGGGCCATCAGTATTATTCTCAAAACTCGTGTTCCAATGTTTCCAACTATCTTTAGGTAAGCATGGTTGTATTCCTGTCCACCCGAATGTCTGCTTTCAGACAATGAATGAAATCATTGTTCTCCGGCGCGTTCTCCATTGCACATATGTATGAACATCCACACTCCACAGCATGTGATCAATGACTCACCATTCTTTGTAAAAGAATGCAATCACGTCCTTTCGAGTGCGATACCTTACACCGGCTTCACGTGTGGTTATTTTCCCTTTCTGCAAAGCTCCGGTATATGAAATATTATTTTCGATTTTAGAGATGCTATATCAAATTATGGAACCTCTTGCAGAAAGTTTCGAAATCCGAAAGCACTGCAACAACGCTACCAGCTACAAAAACGTGACCTCCTTGCAATAAGTTCTTCCCTCATCCTCCTCCCCAAAAAGCAATCATCCGTTATTCCTTTGGAAACACAATTGAATCTAATTCCATTGCCAGCTTACCGGTTATGTATGGAATTTCCACCAAAAAAAAAACTGTTCATGGCATCCCTGAATTGAGAATACAACTGCTTCAAGCTGCGTTTGCCAAAACCAAACCATATCAGCAACCGCACACCGTATGCCACCGTATTCAAGGATCCAACGCCGATGACACTGCGACGAGATGGCCTTGTGCGAATAATTGGCCTCTTCACGTCCTCATTAATTTACACCTCAACACCCGAACCCGGCACCGCATGGCAGCCCACAAGTTATCGACCAGACCAGACCCCGCCAAGCGCTGGCACATGTTTTTAAACTTGCGTCCGTAATTAGGTCTGTCACACCCAAAACGAGTCCCCAACGGCTGACGGCCTCACACATAGCCATCGAACAGTCACCGTGGTCACGCAATATCAATTTTGAAGCGGCCGCGCTTCAAACTTAAGGCAATTACAAGGGTCGACCCATGAATTGAGCAAATCACACCTCCTCCTGCGGAATACACAAGCAGGCGCCACCGCTTGCACTAGGAAGAAGTGAAGCACACAAACACAACCAATTCCAGGCCGTTTTCGCGATTGCAACTCCCGGAACCAAACCGCGCGCACACACACAGGTAAGGGAAGCCATTATGAAGTAAAGTCAATTACACTAAGAAGTAGATCATCGCAAAAGAAATTCGGTTCAATAGAGCTCCGACACGGTCGTTAGAGAGCCGCATTCATTTGTTCGACACAACACTCCGGTGGGTGTTCGTTAGACGGCAGAAGCGTTACGCAATGGGGCTTAAAATGTTGGCCAATTTTGGCCCAGAGATGCGTAGATCTTCTTTGATGGCTTCCGTTGTACGTTCGGACAAAAGGCGACGTTTGTGGCCGCGAAGTTGTGCTCATGAGCGCGTTTGCGGTTCGATGCGCATTATGTCAGACGGTGAGCTCTGGCGATATCTTTAAGCGGAAAAAAGTGATAGTTTTTGCCAAATACGCAATTATGTGATAGCTTTCTTCGTGCGATTACGGAAATTAAGTTTTCGGGGTGCTTAGGGAAGGATTTACAAAATGTTTGATTTGTTTTGGTGTCGGTTAAGTTTTCACCTTACAGA
Source organism: Eristalinus aeneus (assembly GCA_955652365.1). NCBI lineage: Eukaryota > Metazoa > Arthropoda > Insecta > Diptera > Syrphidae > Eristalinus > Eristalinus aeneus. Next base: position 127,507,391 of record OY019130.1, on the reverse strand, counting down.
GTTTACACGGCTAATTTATTAAAATTGTTATTTTTTAGGACACAGCTACTGACGATTCTGTAAGAACAATTCATGTTATAGCTAAGAAAGGATGGGTCTTAATGAATAGAAAGTATGTAAAAATCAGGGAAAGTATAAACATCAAACTTCTGAGAGAATGGGACGTTTGGAATACGATTTGGGAAACACATAGCTTTGGTAATGTATTTTTTTAATAGGCACGCACTAAAGGGATTGTTTATACCCTTTAATGACTGAAATTAAATCACAGCACGGGCCAAGGTGTAGAGGAAGAGAGGAAAAGGAGGTACCGATGCACATTGGTTTTAAATGCCTGTGGATTATAATAGGGAGGGAAATTGGGCTGGGAAGAGCATTCCATATTCGTGTGGTGCGGCTGAACAACGAGTCTCTAGTCTTTAAACTTAACTGTACGTCCGAAGGTGGACTTAAGGGTGAACGGGAGAGCATTCCTAGCGAGGCGGCTATTGCGGGTGAATTCTTGAAGGAGAGGAATGTAGCTGGATAACTCGTTAGAGCATTTTTGTTGAAATAGCTATAAAATATTGATAGAGACACAACCTTATGTCTATGTTCAAGCGAGTCGAGTGTGGCCGCCGTGGCGTAGTGGATAGAACGCAACGCTCACACACCAAAGGGTGTAGGTTCGATTCCCAGCTCAAAACCAATTTTTCGAATTTTATCGCTCGCTGTTGGATTCTATCTTATAGGCGCAGAGAGGTCTTAGGAGCACCGGACCAGATAGGAGAGTTGTACTCAAGCTTGGAGCGGATGTGCGCCTTATACTCGTAGAAGTGAAATATTTCATGCATTGCTTTAAGCAACCTGGACATTTCGCTGCATTTTTGGCGATCTCGGATATGAATATGTCCAATTTAGTGTTGAGTTGATACACGTACCGAGGAAGGAAAGTCGTTCAGTTTCAACAACACAGTAGTCATTCATAGATAATGACAGTTTGTTTTGAGAACGCTTAAGTGACAGTAGACAGCACTGACTTTTGGAAGCATTCAATTTCACTCTATTCTTTGTACTCCAATCGATTATGCTGTCAAAATCGGAATTAAATGAGCTTAAAATACGCTGCCGTTCCAAGTCAATGGCCGAAGAGGATGGACGAGAGCCGAGGAACTAAAATAAAAAGCAGAGGGTACTGTCATTAGCGAAAGAGTGAATTGGATTAAAAGTGACACACAGGAGATCATTTTTGAAAATGAGGAAGAGTGTCGGAGACGAAACGGAGCCCTGGGGAACACCAGGGTGAATATCAGACTTGAACCCATCCAATACAAATTATATAGAATGGTTCGAAAGGCAATTTCTAATCCATTGAAGAAGAGATTCATCCACGCCAAAAGCACGCATTTTCCACAAGAGAGCCTGATGCCAGACTCTGTCAAATGCCTTTGAAATATCAAATGCAACGATCTTGCTTTCTCCTACATTGTGCAAAGATTGGTTCGAATCAAATCGATAAGTTAACCGAGTTTGTACTGTAGCTGACAGTTTTCTGCTTCACCATAAATAAAACCTTAAGTTAGCTCAGTCCACTTCTGAAATTAAATTTAATTTCAGTTACTGTAAGAAGTAGGGCAAACTATTCAAAGCCCAAAATATCTTTGGCGTTCACTGCGAGTATGTCTTCTCAAACATAGTTTTCACATTTCTCTACATTGACTTACATTTTATGCCAAACAGACCTCACATTATTTCCGCCAAGGTCCCATGTCCATCTGATAAACGCAAGGTTTACTCAGATAGAAAGCGACCAGCGAGAAATTTGCATGTCCATCAGATTAACTGGGTGCTTAGCGCTCACGGAGATGAGTAATTATCTGTTCTTAATTTGACTCTAATTTGTGCGGTCACTCCAGCTACAAGCCGCCCATAAGTAGCGCCGATAAAAGTCGCCTTTAGCAGCCATCAACGCTATCGTGCCCAGTTCTGTAATTGAAATTGATTGTGGCAGAAATTCCGCTTCAAGACGTAATTTATGGGAACTCTCGAACTGAGTGAAGGAAGGTCAGCGCTCGAGACTTGGATAATGACTCCCTAATCCGTCACACGTCACCGCAAACGCCTCTTTCCTGGAAGAGTTAATTTCAAATCCGCCTCCAAACATCTCGATCTCGGTCCACTTCTCAGCAACAGCACCCCCAATTGCCACAACGTGAACTGCCAATTAACATTTCGAAGCTCATTCCCCTGCGCAGTACATTAAGGTCGAACAGTAACCCCGGCTGACCCACAGCCGTGTTGCAACATCCGATTGCTGCTGCAATTGTCATTGTCCGCTTGATACGAAATTAATTTCCAACCAAGAGGAATTGAATAAAAAACTCACTTTCCCCTTCAACGACTGCGGGCTGATACACCGCAGCAAAGCATCGACGACGCTGCGCCGCCGATCACCGCGATGAAATCGAAAGTCGAGGAAAGAAAAGAAAATTCCTTAATCCGACAGCTGCTGTCCACAACTAATGTTGCGTTCAACTCTGACGCCACCGCGCTTCGACTCACCGAGCAAATGGGTTCAGGTTGGGAAGGTTAAGCGGAAGGTCTTCCGACTGAAGATGTGTCCATGCCGTGGGGCATCCGCAGGCAATGTGTTTATGCATATCCTCTGTGCCCGGAGAAAGCTGCAGGAACTCTTTCGGTGGCATCCCCCGTAACGGCTGTAAACCGGTAGATGTTTCGTACGCGGAATATCAAAACACCAATTACGAAGAAGATACAATCTCCAAGCATGGGGAACGGGTGCTTCGAACTCTGCATCGGATTCCATAACAATTACCTGAAGGAGTTGAAGTTGAATAGCACCTCCACCACCTCCACCAACTCAACTACCACCATCGCCACCGTGAAGTGTGCAACTAAGTTGAAATGTACGTGTAGGAAAAATGCACTTTTTTCTGTTCGTTTTCCATTTCATTTCCATTTTTCATTAGAGCGCTCCTCCTCGTGGGCCAGATGCGAGTAGAAGTTAGTGAACTTCCACCGGGCAGCGCGCTGCATCCACCGCGTCGCCGTAAGTTGATATCGATACCGAAGGTAAACTACCTTGGTCATATCTTGAGATAATCACACTACTTCCAGCCAGATACAGCAGCCACTGCCGGCCGCGTTCCTCCCCGCTCCACGGAAAAAGGGAAAAATCCAAGAAAATGTAATTTCACTTTCAAACGAATGTAACCGAGCCATAACCCGGCCGTGAGCCGTAATTTTCAATGGGTAGCTTTTCACGGTTGATGGAGTGCATTATCTCCTCTCCGTGAAACAATAGCGGTTGTTGGTATTTTTATTTATCGCTGGAATAAAATAAAACTAAATGATTTTCAGACGTTTATGTAGATTGTGGTTTGGCGATACTAGTTTGTGCGCTCGCTGCCGCTTGCCGTTGACGCTTGCGGTGGACTATGCTGGCTAATCGATGCTGGTTGCAGCTCCGGCAGCCTACACAATGCGCTGGGGAAAAGGAAAACTTACTGCCGCTCGAATGCAAATGCCGTGAGGGTCGGTGTCGGAGATTGGGTGATTTTATGAACATTAATTGGTGAAGTTTGTCTTGGCTGTGATTTTGAATGGCATTCTTGGTGGGTGGCTTCCGGTGCGAATTAACGAGCTCTTTGCAAACTGCTTTCGAGCTATATCAGCCCATTGGCTTGCTTTCCTGACTTGAGAAAGCATTTGCCGGCTCCTTCCCAATCGATTCATTCTGGCAATTTTGGCGGGTTTCGTTTTTATCTTCTGCATTAATGATGGCACACAAGTGGAGAAGGACCTCAACCAACTTGGAGTGCGCAATTGGAGGCAGATAGCGAAAGATCGTGCTGGCTGGAGAGGCATGTTTGTTGAGGCCCAGATCCACCCTGGACTGTAGCGCCACAAAAAGAAGAAGAAGACTAATGATGGCTTTTCTGAACCCGACAAGGCTGAACCACTCTGTGAAGCAGTTTCGATCACTCAAGCAAGAGCAGGAGTAACGAAACATCAGCACTATACTACAAAGCACTCCAGTCCGTCAAGTTTAACACTGATTCATAGCAATCCACACAGATAAATGAAGAAATCGTTGAATCAACTGCCATTAACTCCTGCTTACATATGTAATCAACCTATCCGCCGCACCGTACCACCCAAGACGTCCAAATGCGTGGCGTTAAATGAAAACTCACTCAAGCACAGACAACTTTGCGCGATTACAACAATTTAAGCCCATAACTTCAACTACAGAGGTTAACTGAAAAATATACTTAACGCTTACGTTGTCTGTGTTATTATTTCTTTCGTGTGGAATTAACAATAATTATTAATCCACAATTTCGGTTGAAATTGATGGCGACCGAAGGAGAAAATTTCATGATGGACGATATGATGTGTAATGAAGCAACTTAAGCTCGCTTTGATTACACGATATTAAGACGATAAAGTTGGTCCGTATACGAAAGTTCAAGTAGATTGGTTTAAACGCTTACGAGTACTTGTTTTGCAAGTCCTTGTACGACATCTCTACACAGAAAGAAGCAGAACATTGTAAAGGGTGATTTTTAGCTATCATCTTTTTGGCAACACTGGTTTAAACAGCTGACGCACGTTTCGTGTTTTGTTTCATTGTCAAACAGCTTCAGTTTGGTCTATAATTTATCCATGAATTGTTTTACAAACGAACAACGCTTACACATTGTTGATTTTTGTTATCAAAATGCGTGCTCTGTCAAGAAAGTTCACCGCGCGCTTCTTCCATTTTATGATCAAAAATGAACAAAGCTCATTTTTGGCTCAAGGGGTACAGAGCAATCGGCAATGGGCAGAATTGGGGTTAAATTGGGGTTACCTATATATGCAATATTATAAATGCTTGCTTGAAGTTCCAATATTTTCCTAGCGTATGAAAAACTGCGAAAGTTGCACCGATCCTGAAACCAGGAAAACCGCCCGAAAATACGAACAGTTATCGGCCAATTAGCCTCCTGAGTCACTTTAGCAAAATATTGGAAAAGGTATTAAAAATTCAACTCATGTACTTTCTTGAGTCCCCAAATACCATCCCAAATTATAAGTTTGGATTCAGGCAAGACCACAGTAGTACACATCAAGTTTATAGGATCTGCAAACACATTAAGCAAAAAATGAAAATAAAGCAATCGACGGGTCTTGTCCTTTTAGATATCGAAAAGGCTTTTAACAGCATCTGGCCCGATGGCCTTCTTCATAAGCTGAAGTTATTTGATTTTCTTCTTTATCTTATAAGGACAATTAAACGTTTTCTTGAAAACAGAATGTTTCAGGTAAATATAAATTACATAAATTCATGCTTGAAAACCATAACGTCGGGTGTTCCTCAAGGAACAGTATTGGGTCCATTTGTATACGTTCATATGTCGGTGATTTTCCAGAAATATGGAACTGTGAAATAGCTATGTTTGCTGATGACACAGCTATTTATACCTCAAGTGATCTGGCCATGAAATTCAGGAAGACCTGCAACACGCCTTAAACAAAAGTTTCGATTTTTTCAAAACATGGAAAATTAAATAATAATAATTGTTGGCGCTACAGTCCAAAGGGGGACCAGGGCCTAGCTTGCTCATCAACTACGAGTGTTGTGCACGCTACTATTCTCTCACGAGTAATAGAAACCTACAGTTTTTTGCCAACTCCGAAGGACAAAATTTGAGCAGCTTTCTCAGACAGTTATTACTCTTTGAGTGTTGTCAGCAGCTCGAAAGAGGTGGTGTCGTGAAAAATTCGAAAAATGTGTGTTGAGCTCGGAGTCGAACCTAGACCATTCGGCGTGTGAGCGTCGCACTCTACCCACTACGCCACGGCGACCACATGGAAAATTAAACCTAACGCTAACAAAACTCAGGCAATTTTTTTCACCAAGAAAAGGAAAGCTTGTTTTTATCCACCTGGTCAGCTGAATATAGATTGTAATTATATCCCGTGGGTAAATTCTGTCATATATCTAGGTGTATATTTAGACAAGACATTAACCTTTAGGGATCATATTGCTAACATTCTAAATAAAGTAAGCACTGCTACTAAAATGTTATACTCCCTTTTATGTAAAAAATCACTCCTGAGCAAAACAAATAAGATTATAATATTTAAAATAATTTGTCAAGCTATGATAACTTTTGCTTGTCCAGCGCAGAGGACTTGTGCAAAATCACACATCAAAAAGTTACAAGTTTCTCAAAACAAGGCCTTAAAAATGATGACCAATTTGCCTTGGCTCTTTTCTACCCAAATTTTACATGAGCAAACTGGAGCACTTCAAGTTGCAAGGAAAATTGAAATCCTCAACGAAAGATTTACTTCAAAATGTTTAAATTCCAAAAATATATTAATAAAGGATCTGCCGAGTATATAAAAATGTTGATTTCGCATTTATTTATTCTTTCTTTATTTATGTTTTTACTTAAATTGTTTGTTTATATTTATTTATTTTACTTTTATTTATTATATTCTGTGCTTTTTATTTATGTCTTTACATTTACATATTTATTTATTTATTTATTTGTTTATTCATTTATTTATTTATTAATTTATTTATTTATTTATTCATTTTATGCTCAAATTGTTTATTTATAGATTTATTAATATATTATAATTTTTACATATTATGTATATATATTTATAAATATGTTTATTATATTAATTATTTATTTATTAATTCGTTTATTTATGTTTGAAATTGTAACCATTACGAAATTTTACACAATTTTGAATATAAAACATATTTAATGAAGGTTTTTTGATCATAGATTTTCCTTCAAAATAGTTAAAAAATGTTTTTGCACAATGTTTTTTCCAGATCGTAAAATATAATTTTTCAGTTGTAAGATATAAATTATGTATCAAATCTCTGTATAATCTGCGTCTGTTCCAAAATATTTTATAAAATTGTAACTATGAATTTCAATAAAGTATCTATCTATCTATCCGTGGTCGCCGTGGCGTAGTGGGTAGAGTGCGACGCTCACACGTCGAAGGGTCGAGGTTCGATTCCCAGCTCAACACCAATTTTCATAATAATTCACGGCACCACCTCTTTCGAGCTGCTGACAACACTCAAAGAGCAATAACTGTCTAAGAAAGCTTCTCAAATTTCGCCGTTCGGAGTCGGCAAAAAACTGTAGGTCCCTTCTACTCGTGAGAGAACAGTAGCGCGCACAACACGAGTAGTTGATGAGCAAGCTAGGCCCTGGTCCCCCTCTGGACTGTAGCGCCAAGAATTATTGTTATTATTATTATCTATCTATCTATCTAAGTATTGCAAGAGCTACCAATGCATCCAGAAAAGTCACAGTTTGGTGCAGTTTATGAGTTGTTGGCATCATAAGACCGAACTTCTTCAAAGATGATGCGAATCGTAACGTGACTGTGAATGGTGAGCGCTACCTTGAAATGATATCCAACTTTTGTTCGCCCACAATGCAATAGCTTGACTAGCATAGCATGACATGTGGTTTCAAGAAGACGGTGCCACATGCCACACAGCATGCGCAACAATGGACTTATTCAGAATTTTTTTTTAATTTTCCTATAGCTTTTAAAAAATCACCCTTTAGTACACAACAGAGTAAAATTAGTTCACGTCAAATTTAGGAGAGTAACTGGATACCAGTACCGAAATCAAATGCACAATCACTCTTGCCAATCGCTGTTCCTTTGGACTCAAGAGATAATTGAGTAATAAAACCTTCTCTCGAAGGACCAAGCTCCCTTTATAGAACAGTTTGATCATCCCAGTCCTACTTTATGGCACGGAAACGTGGACGGCAGCAAAAGCGGATGAGGAAGCCTTTAGTCTTTACGAGAGAAAATTTGTGCGTTCGATTTTTGGTCTTGTTTACGTTGATGGCATCTTTAGGAGAAGATATATGTAATGACCAACTCAATGGGCTGTACAGCGACATTCGCCGAATCAAGCGTCTTCGGATACAACGCTTAAGATGGTTAGGCCATACAGAGCGTATAGACACCTCTGCTCCGGCCCGAAAAGTATTGCAATCTAAACCATTGAGATAACGCAACTGTGGACGGCCTAGGTTAAGTTGGTGCACATAAGTGGAGGAGGACCTCAACAAAATTGAAGTGTGGAACTGGGGACAGCTGGCGAAAAATCGTGCTGGCTGGAGAGGCATGTTGGTTGAGCCCCAGGTCCATACTGTAGCGCCACAAGAAGAAGAAGAAGAAGAAGAAGAAGAAGAAGAAGAAGAAGAAGAAGAAGAAGCAGAAGAAGAAGAAGAAGAAGAAGAAGAAGAAAAATAAGAAGAAGAAGGAAAAGAAGAAGAAGAAGAAGAAAAAGAAGAAGAAAAAGAAGAAGAAGAAGGAGAAGAAGAAGTTTTTTAGTTTTGAGCTATTTTACACTTTACACGTCTCTTAGAGTTGTGTTTAAAATGATGCTTCCATCGACCAATAAACAAGAAGAAGAAAATAGCGCAGAGGAATGTTTATTTTTTATAAAATTATTTTTACATAAATATTTCTATTTAAGTTAAGTTCTCCACTTGAATGTTGCTGCTCTGTTTATGCTGCCCCCGAGGACGACTCCAATGGGAAAAAACAAGAGTCGAGCACGAAAGAAAAAGAGATTAGAGACCGAGCCGAGAAAAATATCGAGCCGTAACAGTACAGTAATGGAGAGTTAATGGACTATGTTGAGTGCTGGCTCGTGTTTGAATTTCTTCTATTATATTCCAGTTGGCTTTTGATTCTGGTGGTCGCCGTGGCTATGTGGGTAGAGTGCAATGCTCACACGCCATAGGTAGGTTCGATTTCCCGCTCAACATGAATTTTTCAAATTTTTTCACGGCACCACCTCTGTCGAGCTGCTGACAACAGTCAAAGAGTAATAACTGTCTCAGAACAAAACTGTAGGTCCCTTCTACTCGTGAGAGAACAGTAGCGAGCACAACACGAATATTTGATGAGCAAGCTAGGCTCTGGTCCCCCTTTGGACTGTCGCGCCAACAGTTATTATTTGTTTAAATCCGCTTTATATAAATACAGTAATCATTGGCAGCGTGATTTCGATAAGCTCTGCGATTCACTGAACTTCTTGGATTGTTCGAATATAATGCTTATTTTAGATTTTAATGGCCGTGTAGGACTCTCGCAAAATAATTTTGCATCGGAATACAACAGTACCCAATTTGAGATAACAAAGGAGTAAAAATACTTAAACTTGCTGATGAGTATGACATGTTCTTGTTAAATGGTAGTGTCGAAGGAGATCCTGATGGCGATCTGACCTATGCTGCATATTGAAACGGGAACTCCTCCGTTGCTCTTGTATACCCTCAAAATGCACTTCAACTATATTTTAAAAATACTACAGGAGAGCGAATGCAGATTACCAAACGTAGTTTTAAGAAGTATAATTAGAACAAACGGATACATTTGCGAGGAATGGAAAAAAAACAGCTTCTGAATGCGGTCTAAATCTGTCTATTGAGGCGGACGAGCCTCCTCATCTTTTAAGAAAAAAATTTAACTCAGTTTTGGTAGTCGGTAGACATACATATGACAAATATGTCCAAGAAGCTGCATCTTCACTGTTTAGGAACTACTATAACAAACTAAACCATTTTTTAAATGAAAAAATATACTTACTTGACAGTCATTCAATCGAAAAAATAATCACAATTTTTAAACTGAGAGGGGAACTTGTTCAATTAAACTTTATCCCCCACAGACCAGATTTACCAATTTTTTGTAACATGAGGAAGAGAGAAGACATCTTACATTTTATTGGTGTTTGTCCGATTCAAAAGAATTTCAACTATTAATTTTCGAAAAACATGTTTTAGACGAATATAAAGTAACGTGCATTTGCAATGGAGAAAAAGGATGGAAAGCTTTATACGATTATTCAGTAGCAGCACTTTGTTATAGAAAACGTATCATAGATGGAGATTTTTAATGTAACACTTAAGTATGTATTTTGTCACACTGGTAAACGGCCATAGGCCAAACTATAAATGACTTAGGTTAAACTTTACATTGCAAAACATTTATTGAAAATAAAAGTCAAACTAAATAACTAACTAACTATAAATACAGTGTGTGTTTTTGGTGGGTTAACGGTTGGCTTATACTTTTTTCTTCAAATAAATCCAATATTAATCCTGCTCGTCTATCCAACATCCATGTAATTGTTCACAGATTTTTGGTTTCCAAGGTAAATATTACACAAAATATGAGTCTTTTTTTTTTGATCCAAGGAAGATTCACAATATACCACGGGTAAGAATTCGAAAAGCATTAACGCTTAATGTTGTTCTACTTTTCAAACAAAATGTTATACAAGTCTTTCTTTGAAAAAACCTTAAGTCGAACAATGACAATTCAAAGCAAAACATTCAACTGAACCGAACACAAGTCAAAAGGATGAGTACCAACATAAGTTGATTGTGCGACAGTCCGTATTGTGCGCGCTACTGTTCCCTCACGATTAGAAAAGACCTAAAGATTTTTGCCGACTCCAGACGGTCAAGTTTGAGAAACTTTTTCTTAGACAGTATTACTCTTTGAGGGTTATCAGCAGCTTGAGAAAAGTTGGTGCCGTAAAAAATTGATATGTTCAGCCGGGAATCGGGAATCGAACAACTGAACAAAAAATCGGAAGTATGCAGAAACAATCGAAATGCAAATTTCGTAATAGTTTTTAAAAAAAACACGGTAATGTTTAAGGGTTCCTCATCAAGGTTGAATTATTTTTGAACATCAAACAAAGATTTTAAAAAAATAAGAACATTTAGTAGAAATCGTGTATGACGTTATATTTTCTATACAGGTACCACGGACATGTTTCAAGATGTCGTTGAACCCGATTTCGATAACTTTTGCATATAAATTGAACAAAATTGCAGCTATTTCATGTTCAGTATCGTCTCTGCGTTAGTCTGTCATTGACTGCTTGTTGTTATGGGCAAATGATTGCAGCTACCGCCAAAAAACATATTTCAGAAGTGTCAAATTGCAAACGAAATGGAGGCCATGCTATGGATCCAATTCTTGAAAAAAAAAAACCCGGTACACAAACTAGCAACATATTCATGTTGTATAGCTTTTGGTACCATACCGATGACACCGAAAAAGTGATGCCAAATATAAATTAGTGCTAAGAACATCGTGCGAGTGGTTAATTACAAATTGGTGTTATGTATGGCATGTTTAGTAATTGATTAAAAGTGAGGAATGCTTTAATTTTCGGCTGATAAATCAAAAACTCAATGCGCTTAGAATAATTTAATTGATGTTCAGTTAAAATGCAAGAAGGAGCAAGACGTTTATGCCAGACGTCTTGCTCCTTCTACACTTAATAAATCGTCAACTTCAACTTGGAAACGGTTTGTCAATGACTCTGTGTGAATGTCATCAAAATTATAAAGCTAGGTACACTTGACGTCAACTTTCATCGAGTCTCAAATATACAATTGCACTTCCTGAAGGCTTGGAAAAAAGAAAAGATGAGAGATGAAGAGAATTTCGAACATAGATAGATAATATTTCCAGTAACCGTGAAGGTGGGAAGGTTGCCAATCAGGAACTTAAAGTCTTCTTAATTATACGTATTTCCTCACCTTTGGAGAGGATACATAAATTATGCGTGTGGCATTGGTCATTTAATCAGTGGATTTGTCGCAAATAAACATCACATGCGAGAAGTTTGGATTTTTTCTTCAATTGAAAGAAATGTGCATCTGAACCCTATCGAGTGCTTCAAGAAATATCGGCTATCCCAAAAAGGTGTTCAGATGAGGAATTGGAGGCTTTTAGAAGATTCAAGCCAAACGCAAAATCTTTGGGAGAGGCTCAGCAAACAAGAAGAAATTTGGAATTTTTTTTTTCAAAACTACTACTGGATGGCATACGAGTTTAAGCCAAGGGATGTTTAAAGGCGAGTTTCACCCTAGAACTGCATCTTGTCAGGCATCAGAAGAAGGCATTTCAGGCATGATATACTACGATAACTATAATAATAATAATAATTGTTGGCACGACAGTCCACCGGGGGACCAGGGCCTAGTTTGCTCACCAACTACTCGAGTTGTGCGCGCTACTGTTCTCTCACGAGTAGAAGGGACCTATAGTGTTTGCCAACTCTGAACGGCGAATTTTGAGAAGCTTTCTTAGACAGTTACTAATCAGCAGCTCGAAAGAGGTGATGCCGTAAAAAATTCGAGGTATTCAACCAGGAATCGAACCTAGACCCTTCGGCGTGTGAGCGTTGCACTCTACCCACTACGCCACGGCGGCCACTACGATAACTGCAAGAAGAAAAAATCATATACAGACTCTGGAGAACATGTTCCAGCATCTTCTACACCGACGTCAAAGAACAACCTCCACAGTTCGAAGGTTGTGCTCTGCATATGATGAAAAACGTTATCGGCTAAGACAGATCAGAAATGGCTGAAGGACATGACAAAGCTGATATGACATGGCATGATATTGCTCATGGCTGTCGCATTCAAAAATTACCTAGAATCGCTGAAATTGGTTGTTATACTTCTCGTATTTCCAAGACCACGCTCCTTACGACTATTGTCCCATTCGACTAAAGCAAAACGATTTGACTTGTCACTGGTTCGGGGCTTTTAAGAAATCGAAGAATGGCTTAGTGGTGTAATGCCAGAGAGTACTCATTTTTAAGAGATGATATTCGCAAATTTCCGTACAGATGGCAAAAGAAGTATGAGGTAAATTTTGCGTTTTTTTAGTACAAACAAAATGTACTCCCAATAATGATTCCCTATGAAGAACACAATTCTCCATAGCAGCTGTACTGCTGCTGTATGTGGCATTCGGGCATAAGCTACAAAACCGAAAACTTGCTCGTCGTTTTCATGCACATATTGATTTCAAAAACCACTAAATAATATTTGCCCCCAACGACCACTTTGATTCACATCGGTGTTCCCACAAATATTATTTTTACTGAAAGGCATTTGCCTTGCATCGGTTTCATTGAATTATTTAAGCACATTTTAAATATTTAACGGAAGTGAGGATTGTCCTGCAAATATCCGTAATGATCTGCAAATACAAATACCACCGAGCAAACCTTCAGCAGAAGCAAGGGCTGGATTTATTCGCGGTTTATTTGTTGATTTAAATTAATGGTGATAATTTATTAATTACACTTTCAGCAGCCGTTTACTAGTCGTGGGCTGTGACCGACGACAGATTCTGACTTCTTGTTAATGAAACTTTTTAACAAACTTGCAGCATGTCGCGACAATATTGAATTAATCACATGAGGTTGTGACAACATCGCAATTTTTTCATTGCCGGTGTAATTAAAAGTTAATCAACTTGAAATCGAAATGTTTTTTCAAAAGTAACATGAAAGTTGATGCAGGCCGAAGAGTCGAAAAAAATACAACTTGCCAGGTGGAGAGTATTGTTATGTTAAACAATCATTTCCCCATTCTACATGATATCAACAGCTCTGCCTGTGTAGGATTTTTCATATATAAAAGAAAAATCACTCGTACGCCATACATATTGCTGTTCATTTGAGAAATTCCTGATCAGCAGATGGATTCAAAGTTATTTTCTTCTTACAGTAGAAACTTGATTTGGAATGAATGCTTTTCTTTCCCTTTGCTGTTCATCACCCATTTTCTCGGATACTCCGGATATTCTTTATAATGTTAATATGCATTTATTAGGTTTTGAATAAACCGCCGCATGGTATTAATAGGCCTCAGGGTAGTACATGTCCACACAAGGTAGGCCGGCATGTGGCATCTCGTGACATCGCCCAGGAGATGGGAGTTAGTCACCAAACCATTTTAAGCCATCTGCAGAAGGCTGGGATACAAAAAAAAGCTTAAGATTTGGGTGCCGCATGATTAGACGCAGAAAAACCTTCTGGAGCGAATCAACGCCTGCGATATGGTACTGAAATGGAACGAACTCGACTCATTTTTGAAGCGGATGGTGATTGGCAACGAAAAATGGATCACATACGACAATATCAAGCGAAAACGGTTGTGTTTGAAGGCCGGTGAATCGTCCCAAATAGTGGCCAAGCCGAGATTGACGGCCAGGATGGTTTTGCTGTGTGTTTGGTGGGATTGGAAGGAAATCATTGCCTATGAGCTGCTCCCATAAGGCCAGACGCTTAATTCTACCATCAGCTGCAAACAACTGGACCGCTTGAAGCAGGCGGTCGACCAGAAGCGTCCAGAATTGGCCAACAGGAAGGGTGTTGTGTTCCACCAGGACAACGCCAGACCACACACTTGATGACTCGTCAGATGCTACGGGAGCTCGGATGGGAGGTTTTATCCCATCCACTATGTAGTCCGGACATAGTGCCAAGTGATTACCACCTGTTCCTGTCCATGGCGAACGCCCTTAATGGTGTGAAGTTGAACTCAAAAAAGGGCTTGTGAATAGTGGATGTCCGAGTTCTTCGCAAATAAGGAGGGGGACTTCTACGAAGGGAGTATTATGAAGTTACCGTCTAGATGGAAACAGATTATTTGACAAAACGGCTGTTTGAACTAAATCCGATCACTGTAACACTTTTTATGAAGCATTGAACGAAGACCAAAAAAGACAACCCTATATTGGATATCATGAAAAGCTCCCGTTATTCCGTACACGTTGCGCCTTGAATGCCTTCGATTTGGCGGAGTGGACTTGCCTCCGCTGATCGCCAAATGTACATTTTATCCTTGGTAAAGTTCTTCAACCCAATTCATCACCCACGTCATGTGGTAATTTTTTTAATTATTTTCTGAAACATTTTATTGACTTTAAAATAGTTTTAGAAAGACTCAAACGGAAACATTTTAGTCGAGTCTCAAAATGCATGCCTCCTTGCCTACACCCTTTGGCGTATTTGACCTAGTTCCTAACCAACAACTAGAAAGTGATCCAAGTCCGTATGCACACACTGTATGATTTGGACGTCACAATCAATGCTGTTATGTAAACGTTTCTTGGTCTGGATGTCCACGTAACGTTAAAGTGTTCGAATCGCATTCTAACCTCAGATAGGTTCTGTCGCGAAGTGCTTTCTGCTACTTGTACTGACCAAAACTGTTAACATCAACAGAACGCTTTTAAAAAGATTAATTATGTATGATCCAAAACAGAGTGCGTGAACACCTTAAGGCGTTTCAGTCACAAATGGAACTTACAGTATCCTCACAGTAAAGTGAACTACAATTAAAAAACAGACTTACGTTCTTAAAGCGAAATTGTTCGTATTAGCTAGCGTGCAAGAATTGGGGTTTTCTGGATTCCTGTACAACAAGAGGCGACATGTACGAGGGGTGTTCAATACAATGGGTTGCCAAATTGATAGGGACAGTCATGAAATAAAGATATTTTAGACATTATTGGTCCATAAGTAATCAAACAGAGAGTCAGTAAGTTAGAATTAAGATCAGTAGATTATTTTGGTAGACTAGTTTAAGAATTTTTGTCTAGCATGTAAGAAACTGAATTGAGATAAATAAAAATGCATTATAAATAAATAAAAAAAGTAATCAAACACTTCGTTTCAAGTTATAACTGTGTTTAATAATATTAAATACATATCTTAGAAGTTATATAAAGAATAACAAATATAATTTGAAACACTAAAGTAAGAATTAAATGTATTCAGAACACAGCCTCGAGAAATTGCTAATATTTTGTGATATTTCCTTTGGCTTCTAAGAGTGCCTTAATCCATCTCGGCATGCTTTCTATGCATTTTTTTGCACTTTCTTTTATTTTAGGATTCGGATGCCAGATATTTATTAGCTTTTCTATTAATTTTACCTTGGTGGTAATTACTTCTTTGGCAATTTCACTTAAGGTTTGAGTTATAGAGGTCTGGCGAAGTAACGATATATTCTACTAAACCTTAAACCACTTAAAAGTGCATTCAAATGTGCCCATAGGAGAAACTGATAAAAAAAACTCTGACTGTCCCTATTAATTTGGCAACCCACTGTTTAATCTCGGTACCGTCATGAAGGAAAATGCGAATTCAATTTAAATTCTTTTAATTTTTCACTATAATCTTCCCTAACATCAATTCACTTGAAATAAGCTTGAGATAAGCTTTTTTAAGCCCTCGAAAAGATAAATTTCTTCTTTCTCTGCAAAATGCCTACTTGAGTTCTTCGTCTACTCTTAGTTATTCCAAAATGTTTTGAAAGAGAAAGCATGGGTCTTGTTCCGTTGTAAACTCTTGTGCCATCCAATATATGTTCAACAATGTTTTGTCACTAATGTTCTTGAAAACCTTAACTTTTTTTTTTAATGTTTGTAAAATTAAAATTATTTGTAACTAAGGTTCGACTTCTAACGCGTTAACAATTTAAAAATATTTGCTTAAAATAAAAATACAAAAAATGCGTTTAAAATTAAGTTAACTTAGCTTCGGTTCCATTTAGAACACATTTTGTTCAGTTTTTAACAAAACGGTAATTATTAAAATTATATAATAAAACGATAACTAATAACAAAACACTTTTAATAGACAAATTAAAATAAATATGTTAAATAACATAAATAACATCTATGTCAAAAAAGATTTAAGACAAAGCGACGTGTGACTTCTTCAACATCGTCCTCAGGAAAATCATGCGTAACTCACAAGTCAACACCGGAGGCACGATCTTACAAAAGTCAGTTCAATTGCTAGCTTACGTTGATGCCATTGACGTGATTGGACGAACACAGCGAGCCGTCAATGAGGCGCTTGCTGACATTGAAGCTGAAGCGACTAAAATGGGTATGGTATAAAATGCTAGCATCAAAAAAGGACCCACAACATCAACGTCTCGGTCAGAGCGTCCCACTAGGCAGCAGAAACTTCCAGGTAGTCAAGGACTTCGTCTACCTCGGCCCGCAGTAAACAGGAACAACAACATCAGTACCAAAATCAAACGCAGAATCACTCTTGCCAATCGCTGCTTCCTTGGGCTCAAGAGGCAATTGAATAATAAAGCCCTCTCTCGAAGGACTAAGCTCGCTTTATATAACAACCTGATCATTCCAGTCCTACTTTATGGCGCGGAAACTTGAACGTTAGCAAAAGCGGATGAGGAAGCTCTTAGTCTTTTCGAGAGAAAAGTTTTGCGTGCGACTTTTGGTCTTGTTTGCGCTGATGGCATCTGGAATAGAAGATTTAACGACGTACTCTTTGGGCTGTACAGCGACATGCACCTGGTCAAGCGTCTTCAGATACCACGCTTAATATGGCTAGCCCATGTAGAGCGTATGGAGCGTACTGCTCCGGCCCGAAAAGTCTACGAATCTGCGCCCTTACGACTACGCAACAGAGGACGACCTAGGATGAGATGGTGCACATAAGTGGAGAAGGACCTCAACCAACTTAGAGTGTCCAATTGGAGCCAACTAGCAAAAGTTCGTGCTTCAGCCCTTATTGCGAGTGTCGGTTGTCGATTGATTATCGCTAGTCATCGATTGTCGATTCTTAAGTTTGGTATTGTGAATGTCGATCACAATCGATATTTGTCGATTTGACAGCTAGTTTTCAGCCTTTGCAAATTTGCGGTCGCTATTTGTCGACGAAAAACTTTGAGGTGAAGATGTGAGTATATTTATTAGAAGTTTACTTCATTTTCTTTGTTTTATATTATAAGGTTGTCAAATATCTTCCTTCCACTTTTTTGCTCTTCATTCAATGCTTCATAAAAAGTGTTACAGTGATTGGTTTTAGTTCAAATATGCGCCGTTTTGTTCCATAATCTGTTTCTATCTAGACGTCAACTTCATAATACTCCCCTTGTAGAATCACCCCTCCTTATTTGCGAAGAACTCGAACATCCACTTGTCGCAAGCCTCTTTTGAGTTCAACTTCACACCACCAAGGGCGTTCGCCATGGACAGGAGCAGGTGGTTATCACTTGGCGCTATGTCCGGGCTATATGGTGGATGCAATAAAACCTACCATCCGAGCTCCCGTATCTTCTGACGAGTCATCAACGAAGTGTGTGGTCTGGCTTTGTCCTGGTGGAACACTCCCTTCCTCTAAACCGATTCTGGACGTCTCTGGTCGATCGCCTGCTTAAAGCGGTCCAGTTGTTCGCAGAAGGTGGTTGAATTAAGCGTCTGGCCATATGGGAGCAGCTCATAGTCAATGATTTCCTTCCAATCCCATGAAACACACAACAAAACCTTACTGACCGTCAATCCCGGCTTGGTCACTGTTTCAGACGATTCAGCATCCTTCAAGAACGACCGTTTTCGCTTGATACTGTCATATGTGATCCATTTTTCGTCGCCAGTCACCATCCGTTTCAAAAATGGGTCGAGTTCATTCCGTTTCAGCAGCATATCGCAGGCGTTAATTCGCTCCAGAAGGTTTTTTTGCATTAAATCATGCGGCACCCAAACACCAGGCTTGTTTTTGTATCCAGCCTTCTGCGGATGAATTAAAATGGTTTGGTGACTAACTCCCATCTTCTGGGCGATATCACGAGATGCCACATGCCGGTTTAAGTCAATGAGTTCCATGATTCGATCGGTATTCGTCGTCACAGGTCTTCCACCGGCTGGCTTAGCCATAGTGTCGTTTTCGCTGGCTCTGAATCTTCGAAACCATTCCTCCGCAGTTCGAAGTGATAGAGTACCATCCTCCAAAACACCATTAATCTCATGGAACGTTTCTCTAGCGGATTTGTCTTCAACGAAGGAAAACTTTAAAATAGCGCGGAATTTAGCGTTAGTGAACTCCATGTTTACACGTCTATAACTGTTGAACGCAATACCCAAACTAATAATACCTAGCGTAGTTAGCATTATAGGTTATATTAAGACCTTTCAAATGATGTATAGTATTGCGAGATACGAGCTCTGTAGCGCTTTGTACATAGCCGGAAAGTTCAAAAAACAAAAAGGCGGAAGGGGGATATTTGACAACCCTATATTATAAATATTGTGGTCGTCATGGCGTAGTGGGTAAAGTGCGATGCTCATACGCCGAAGGGTCTAGGTTCGACTCCCAGCTCAACACCAATTTTTCAAATTTTTCACGGCACCACCTCTTTTGAACTGCTGACAACACTCAAAGAGTAATAACTGTCTAAGAAAGCTTCTTAAATCTCGCCGTTCGGAGTCGGCAAAAAACTGTAGGTCCCTTCTACTCGTGAGAGAACAGTAGCGCGCACAACACGAGTAGTTGATGAGCAAGCTAGGCCCTGGTCCCCCTTTGGACTGTAGCGCCAACAATTATTATTATTATTATATTATAAATATTAAATATTTATTTAAAGTAAGGTTTCATCTTTCACCTTCATCGCTGGTGGGATTTCTGCAACAAGATCGGAGGCAGTCTCTTCATCCCCTGTAGTTTCATCCATATCCAGTGGTAGCGGAAAAGTATATTCTACACAAATATTGTTTTGAGCGGCACATACATTTATTATGGTTGTTACTTTTCGCGGGCTGTAATGTAATTCCCTAGCTCTTAATAAAAAACGAAATCTGTTTTTAATCATGCATTTATTCATCGGATACTCCTAGTGTCATCACAGACCTGTAAGAATGTACAATAGTAATGTCCAGAAACGCTTATTTGTCACCAAACGTACTGCCATTGCATTAATACCAAAAAAAAACCCTTGCGGCTGTAATACACATGATGAATTGTTTTTCTGGAGCAAGAATTTTCACATGCGTACCATCAACGCAACCATTTACACTAGGTATGATACTTCTTTCGAAGAAAAACATTTTGGCCTGACGTTTTTCAGTATCCGAATAGCTGAAGTTTATACGTTTGTTACAAACGTGAGCCTCGAGAACAGTCAGCATTTCTGGGAGGGAGACTGTTGATTGCGCTAGACCAACGCAAAATGCGTTTCCAATTCCAACTTGGTATGAGCCCTGCGCACAGAACCGCAAAGTTGTCTCAAGTTTAATAATGCTGGGTATTGAAGATCTCCTCTTCGTGGGTCTCAGTTTTGGTTCTATTTCGTCAAGTAAGTCCTTGAACTCACATTTAGAGAGTCGGAAATACGTCAGAAAACTGCAACAATTAACAACTTTATACTCTCAACATACAATGAGAATTATTAATGTACTTACAGTTTGGTGTCCATTTCTAATGGGTTTGAACTTTCCCTTAACCGTCTTCTTTTGAGTGCTAATTCATGGAAATCGACATTTTTGTCATCCGCATCAAACCATAGCATTACAGAATTCATATTACTTTATTTATTTAATATATTACCTGCATCTTTTGTGGTCGCCGTGGCGTAGTGGGTAGAGTGCTACGCTCACACGCCGAAGGGTCTAGGTTCGACCCCCAGCTCAACACCAATTTTTCGAATTCGAAATTCTTTCGAACTGCTGACAACACTCAAAGAGTAATAACTGTCTAAGAAAGCTTATCAAATTTCGCCGTTCGGAGTTGGCAAAAAACTGTAGATCCCTTCTACCCGTGAGAGAACAAAAGCGCGCAAAACACGAGCAGTTTGATGAGAAAGCTAGGCCCTGGTCCCCCTTTGGACTGTAGCGCCAACAATTGTCATTATTAACTGAATCTTTTAAATTATAAGCGCCAAATTATGATAACCCACAAAACAAAAATTTTTCTGAAAAATTGTAAAATATTAACAATATGACTTTTTCATTCACGGTGATAGAATAAGATATCGATTGAGTTACACAATACCGAATAGGATCGATAAATTTATCGACTAGCGATTCAATGGACAATCGACACTCGCAATAGGGGCCGAAGTCCTTGACTACCTCAAAGTTTCTGCTGCCTAGTGTGACGCTCTGTCCGAGACGTCGATGTTGGGTGTCCTTTCTTGATGACAGTATGTACTTAGTTTTGCCCCCATACACCGCCAGACGCATTTTAGCCGCTTCCGCCTCAATGCCAGCAAACGGCTTATTGACGCTGTGTTTGTCCAATCATGTCAATGTCATCAGCGTAAGCTAGCAATTGAACTGACTTCTGGAAGATCGTGCCTCTGATGTTGACTTATGAGTTACGCACGGTATTCTCGAGGATGATGTTAAAGAAGTCACATGACAGTGCGTCGCCTTGTCTAAAACCTTTTTTGACATTGAAGGTCTCGATGAGTTCGCTACCAACCTTGACAAAGCAGCGAGAGTTCTTCATCGTCATCCTACGCAATCTGACGAATTTGGTTGGAATGCCGAAACTAGACATGCGCTATGCACACTGTCATATGTGTCTTCAAATCGACGAATAGGTGGTGGGTTTCGATTTGCACTTCTTGAATCTTCTCCAGGATCTGCTATAGAGTGAAAATCCGGTCTATTTTGGACTTCCCTGGTCTGAAATCACACTGATAAGGACCTATCAGATCATGGACAAACGGTTTCAGACGCTCACAAAATACGTTGCCTACATTAGAAAGTAAAAAGCATGACAAACGATTTAAGTGTTGTAAGATTGACTGCTACTGTTGTTACGGTCTCAAATCAGTTCAAATACAATAAACTATTCAACAAATTGTAACGAAACTCAAAGAAAACACAAATTTTCGAACAAATGTTAACACTCCCTAAGATATATCAAATTGGCCCCAATCGCGGTAGCCTGCCATTAAATCTAAGCATTGAACATACCACTCGAACAAAGAGCCGCAGACCTTATACAAATTAAATGCAAATGCCGAAAGTCTTAGGAAATGTAAGTCAGACACCTCTCTCATCTGAAGCGTCGACTTAGAAGAACAATCTTTTTGGTGGTATTTGTCTGTTCAAGAGTTCATTTGTCACTCATGTAACTTTGTCACCTAAGCCGCGACCCGCCCAATTCCCGCATACACAGACGGCTGCTCTTAAACGAGAAAACCTGTCAACTATAAGACTACTCCTCAAACATCTTTCACTTTCCTCCCGACTGCCGTGGCAAAGCCGGACTTCCCTCAGCCGCGCCACTTTTATTTAATTGCCTTACACAAAACCAACTCCAATAACCATTAATCTATATTAATGCCCGCTTATCTGCTAAACAAACACATTAGGCGCACTTCCCGTGGCGGTGCGCTGCACAACCATGAGTTTTCCTAGGGGCCATGTTTGACACAGGGCAGAGCAAACCGAAAACAATAAAATACCTAACTTACAGCCCAATCAGCATAAATTATTGTTCGAATGCAACAGACGCCTTATATAACGCCAAAAATCAATGCACTCTGCAGCCGCGTGCGGAGCGCCAATCGCCCCTCCAAGACCTTCAAGAAACGCATTCGGGACGAAGAACAACACACGTTGGTGATTAATTCGAATCCATAAAATCACGCGATTATAACCAATTACAAAATAGCAACTGAAAGCCCTCTCGCAACTCGGATGCTCGCGTCTTACGGGAACCTAGCTTTTCTTGTTTGATGCATAACACTTCACCATCTACATCATCGTCGGCGTCGTTATTAACGTTGTGAGCGTCATGATGACGTTGGTGGTATCTCTGTTGCCATCGCCATCGACTTCTTCAGCAAACAACCTTTAAAAGCGAATGGTTGGTTGGAGCCGGAGTCGTACACGACCACGACAAGATGCCATAGAAATCGAAAGCATTTTCCATTTCTTTTTCCCGTTACCACCACCACGAGTCCACCGGTCCCCACGGCCACAACAATGGGTACACGCGATGGTAGCGGTGGAAAATTCGCTGCTCTCAGCCAGCTCCAGATGTCAGTCTGGCGAGTAAACCGCGCGAAGCTGGACGGAACTTCAATTCGATTACTCGCTTCCAGCTGTTAGTTGCAGTTAGAGTCGAAGCAGGCGACGACTACGATCTCGTGCAGCATCAACCCTGTCCATCTACATCTCGTGCGTGCGTGGATTTGATTTTTATTGCAAAACTCTCGTCGTACATCCATCGGTTGAATAGGAGTCATCGTCTCCGGTCTCGTTTTCGTTATCGCGTTCACTGTCATCACTGTCACACATCGCAAGGGTGCTGCGATCAATGAACGCGCGTCGTCAACATCATCGCCACTCGCGCTGAAGGTTAATAAAACTTTTGCTTTTATCTTTCCGTTCCGATAGAGTATTCTATTGCAATTTCCCTTTGCATTTCGCCACTCGCCCGTTGATAGGGAGCTCTGTGGGGCAGCGAGGAGCTTGTGAAAAGTGACTTAGTTTTCGCACGTAATTAGGAGATACGTGATTTCTCGGAATGAGCACGTAGTTTTGGTGTTATGCTCTGAGGGCTATGCCCTGTCACTGGAAATCGCCGCTGTTCTGGAAATTAGAAACAAAAATGCAAACTCAGCAGACGGTGAAAAGATTTGCGCAGCCAACCGTGAAATTTGTATCTGTTTCGTTTCGTAAATTGAAAACCAGTGAGAGATTAGATATTGTGGACCATGTACAAGTGTTTTTAATCATTTCGTCGTTTGGTAGAAAATTACCCTACGCTTGAGTCGCCTCTGAATCTTGGACTTTCGCAAGTCCGGGACATAAACGAAGCTGTTAACCTGAACTGGTATTTGTGTGAGTTTTAAGAGATACAAGAAAAACCCGAGGACTGAAGTGGTTTTCGGAGATAAGATTGCCACTTAGGTGCAAGGACATTGTGAAGTGAAATTGTGTGCAATTTTCGTGATGGTCTCCCTGCTTGGAGTTCATAAAGTTCAAGTGTGCGTTGTAGCATTCGTGTTTCTTAATGAAGACTTAATGAAGACTTGAGTTCAAACATGTCGGTTTGAGGGACTGGAATAAAAGAAACACGTAAACGTTTAAAAAGAAATTGACGATGGTGACTGAACTGAGATTTAAGACGATGCGTGTCAGTCACTTTTGAGAATATAAAGAAATCTTAGGAAAACGTTTTTTGAATGGTCAAGCTGTGGTTTGCCATCTAGGAAGCTTTATATGATAAACATTTTACAGAATCAGTGATGAGATTGAAAGCGGTCAATTCAAATTGAATGTTTAAAATAATTGTTCAGGCATGCTCGTATGTATTGTACGTTTATCATGCAGTGTTGAGTTTAGACATCGTCTGCTATGAGTTGATATTTCTCTCTGAATAGTTGATACTTGTCCTCGAGCATCAACTATAGACATAAATGTGATGGGCCTATAAGCAATTGAATTTTAAAATTTCGGGTCTAACCGTTAATATTACTTCTCATTGAAGACTGTAAAAGTGTGTCCATAAATATAAACGGAGTTCATGTTCTGTTTATACGAATATACGACAAAATCCCGAAATGATAGAACTAAAAATGCTTAAACCAAGAAGTGTGTCAAATTCAGAAATTGTAAAAACATACAAAAGAAGTTAATATTATTACTGGAAGTTTGCTAAGTCCGAATTCCATCTAAATTTTTGGCGGTGCAAGTGCCAAGATTTTATACCTACCTCTCTACGTTGTGATTTCCCTTTAAGAAGAAGGTTTTTCAGGTCAAGTTGAGCACTGTTTAATTTTTCGAAAATTTTCGAACATTTTAAAGCTGTAGGTAAAACTCATCTTAAGAAAACTTTTTCTGAAGATTTTCTTTTGAAAAAGATATCGTACTTACTTATTTATAAATTCTTAGGAACACATGAGGGAAACTAGAACCGAGGTAGATGCCAGTTAAAATAATAGCTAATGGGAATTTGTTGATCTATTTGTACACTATTACTCCCTTCAATGTAGAAAGAATGAAGTTTGTAGCTTGTCCATATTTTCAGCTTTGTTGAATTTTTCGAAATTTTTCTACCGTTCACCTATTTATTTGATCATTTCAAATAAAACCAAAACTTAATCTTTTATTTTAACGATTCAGACGACCATTAGACGTAAACGCGCTATCACGCTATTGATCTTTTTGAAGAAATTTCTTAGACCAATTCACTCTCTTCAACGTGTGTTTAAAGCAAACAATAAGTGGTTGAGTTTGGCATGCAATTAAAAGGACAAGGAATTGACAACTTCGTCCTCGTCGCATTGATTTGTCGTTTTAGGAGAAATTAAGTACAGTACATTCTCGATTTACACAACTTATAAATACACCGGTTAGTTGCAATGACCGATGTTGTTACAATAATCGCGTTTATATTTTTTATTAATAAAGCCCTACCTTACCTCAGGCACAAATGTCGAGTGGTACCATTGTTCGATGAATACTAACGCCATCCAAGAATTTTTATTTGCCTTTTAAACAATGGGCATATGTTAAAAACTTGTAAAAGAGTGTTGGCATGCAGACTTGCCGATGACAAAAAGCTTAACTTTGTGTAAACCAGAGGCATTGGTGCAGGCGAGAAACGTGATTCTTTCTTTACTCATCTTTCGGCCAGGAGCTGATGATTCCCTTAAATCCACAAGAGTTCTGTTGGTAAAATGATCGTACTCGTCAGCGTTATAAATTTGACAAAGAGTCGGAGCGCGTACTCTGACTTCTTCTAAAAATTGAAACATTTAATTAAAAACTCATTCACAAACTGCGGTTTATTTGTCAGATTTTTTCTACAAATGCCGTGTCTTTTTTAAAACTCTTCTAAAGTTCAAGTGGTCGCCGTGGCGTAGTGGGTAAAGTGCGACGCTCACACGCCGAAGGGTCTAGGTTCGACTCCCAGCTCAACACCAATTTTTTGAATTTTTCACGGCACCACCTCTTTCGAACTGCTGACAACACTCAAAGAGTAATAACTGTCTAAGAAAGCTTTTCAAATTTCGCCGTTCGGAGTCAGCAAGAAAACTGTAGGTCCCCTCTACTCGTGAGAAAACAGTGGCGCGCGCAATACGAGTAGTTGATGAGCAAGCTAAGCTCTGGTCCCCTTTTGGACTGTAACGCCAACAATTATTATTATTAAAGTTCAACCATTCTTCTTCTTCTTCTCCATCTTCTTCTTATGGCGCTACAGTCCGGGGTGGACCTAGGCCTCAACCAACATGGCTCTCTAGCGAGCACGATATTTTGCTAGCTGCCTCCAATTGCACAATTCAAGTTGGTTGAGGTCCTTCTCCACTTGTGTGCGCCACCTCATCCTAGGTCGTCCTCTGTTGCGTAGTCGTAACGCCTCAGATTCGAAGACTTTTCAGGCCGGAGCAGTAATGTCCATACGCTCTACGTGGCTTAGCCATCTTAAGCGTTGTATCTAAAGGCGCTTGACCAGGCGCATGTCGCTGTACAGCCCATACGAGTAGAGTTTGTCGTTAAATCTTCTTCTCCAGATACCATCAGCGCAAACTGGACCAAAAATAGCATGCAAAACTTTTATCTCGAACAGACAAAGGGCTTCTTCATCCGCTTTTAGTAACGTCCAGGTTTCCGCGCCATGGAGTAGGACTGGGATGATCAAGCTGTTATGTAAAGCAGGTTTAGTCCTTCGAGAGGGGGCTTCATTAATTAATTGCCTCTTGATCCCAAGGAAACAGCGATTGACAAGAGTGATTATGAGTTTGATTTTGGTGCTGATGTTGTTGTCCCTATTTACCGCGGGCCGAGCTAGAAGAAGTCCTTGACTACCTCGAAGTTTCTGCTGCCTAGTGTGACGCTCTGTCCGAGACGTCGATGTTGTGTGTCCTTTCTTGATGACAGCGTGTACTTAGTTTTGCACTCATTTAGTGCCAGACGCATTTTAGCCGCTTCCGCTTGAATGCCAGCAAATGCCTCATTGGCGGCTCGCTGTGTTCGTCGAATCACGTCAATGTCATCAGCGTAAACCAGCAATTAAACTGACTTTTGGGAGATCGTGCCTCTGGTGTTGACTTGTGAGTTACGCACGATATTCTCGACGAGGTGTTAAAGAAGTCACATGACAGTGCGTCGCCTTGTCTAAAAATCAACCATTGCTCGCATTAAAAGATTCTGGCCTCTTTTCATCTCCGCATGCAATGAGGAAGCCTTTGTCTTGAGGACCTCGCTGTAAATTGACGCATTTTGCTGTCTTTGGTTTAGGAACCACTTGTACAGTGATTTCTCCATACTCGGGAATTCGCCAGCCTTTAAGGTTATTCTCTTCCAAAACTTTCGTATTTTGCTCTCTCTTTGTTGTATTCTGCTAATTGTAGATTTATGCTCATTGTACTCACGGTATAATGAATGTATAGAAGCACTTTTCTTATTTTTTTAAAATTTCACTTTTGTGTTTAATTCATAATTTTGGAATTTTTTTCGTGACACCCTTACTTAAAATTCCAAAGCGACTGATCGCTCTCCTAATTTCATTGTGCATGTAGTAAATAGTATAGAAGAACAAAAGTTGCACTTATGGAGTTACTTTTATTTTAAAGTTCCGATTACCTCGTCAACAGTGTTGGAAATTGAGCTGTTGCGAAAACCGTTGAAATTGAGAGTTGCGGTAATCGAGAACGTACTGCACCTAAGCTTCATGCCAACATTTTTGGTTTATTTTAGCTCATCAACTTATATGGTATTAGCTCTCTCCGTGACTTCTTTTGCTTTGATGGGTTGGTGTCTTCAATATCTAATATTGCTCAACTTATTATTTGAAAATGTGTCGAAGTGTTTAGTGTCTGTCCCTTTCATTTTAAGCCTTCGAGACATAGGTCTCCACTCCATTTGCAAATCTATAAAAGATGCCATTCTAAGTGCAGAAACTATGAAAGCCTTGTAGAAAGTAGTCAAAATCGCTAATCAAAGGTAAACTTTTGACACTTTCTGCTGTGCCTTGCAGTCTAGTTTTAATAGCGACAAAGTACAATGACAAATTGTTTATCAACAGTGAGGTGTGGCAATTTATTTTCCCATTACAAATCAGTAATGATTTTTTTTTGCTTTCGAAGTTGAACCATATCACACAGTGACTCTGAACGCAGAAGAGACCAGTGTCTAAGGCCCTTCTAAAACAGATTTTAAAAGTCAAATCTAGAGGAAACATTATTTTTTCTGAAATGAAACCTTTAAACATTGCATTGTAAGGCACAAGCATTTCATTCTTTCTTCTCATATCTGCCTACCTGCTGGAACTGCCAAAGTTTTGCATACGACAAGCTACGCTCAATCGCGTGCCACCATTTCATACATTTATGCGAATATCGCTATGAAATTAGGGAAATCAATACGAAAAATTTCGGTTTAACCTTTATGCTTACTCCCATACACTTTTGATCGGATTCATTCATACATATGGATTCTAATTATTAAAAGTAGGTTACACACTCCAGTTCAATTTCTTGATATTGTCAGCTAAGCGTTTCGGTTCCGAAGAGTAAGAGTGTGGCAGAGGCTACTTGAAAGTTAGATTTATAATTTTAAATGGAAAAGAAAATGTCAGCCATTAAAAATGAAATGGAAATCCAAATCTGCAATTGAAATAATTTGGTTAAATTTTACATTTAAATTTTGAAGCTATGATGTATGGTGTTGCCCTTCAACTCAGTTCTGCATCTATATGGATAGCTTACACTACCTGGATATAAATTACTTTACTTCATTTTTTTAAATTCATTTGTTCATAAATATCGTTCATGTTTCTTTCAAACTTTAAAATTTTACGACGTATTTACGAACATTTTCCTTATATTTCTTAACAAACCATTTTGTTGCCCTGCTTTACTCTTTCTTGAGTGTCGTCTTATCCTCTTCATTGTAGCGTAGCACCTCTTCAGTTTGTGAAGCAAGAAAAAGTCGTAGCAGGCCAAATCTGGTTAATACAGAGCCTTTGGCAATATAAGCTTGTCTCATTTCTTGGTTGAAAATTCACCACCTTTGAGCAGGGCTAATACCCTATTTAAAAGAATTTCTAGCATAATATTTGGGACAAATCTCTGATCTGGAAAAGGAGCCTTTAGTACTATAAGCTTGTCTCATTTCTTGGTTGAAAATTCACCATCTTTAAGCAGGGCTCCTACCCTATTTAAAAGAATTTCTAGCATAATATTTTGGACAAATCTCTGGTCTGAAAAAGGAAACTGAAAATCAGTTGATGAGCACATTTCGCCCTTCCGTAGAAGTTGTAGTCTCACTGTATGCCCCAATCAACATTGGAGCAGTTTATTATTTTATATCTAGACGAGCCAAAATATGTCTAAGTTTAAATAATAATAATTGGATGGCACGACAGTCCACAGGGAGGCCAGAATCTTGCTTGCTCATCGACTAGTCGTGTTGTGTAGTGTTCTCTCACGAGTAGAAAGGACCAATTTTATCACCGACTCCGAAAAGCGAATTTTGAGAAGAAATGGTGACATTGGAGAAAAATTTGAGGTGTTCAGCCGGGAATCGAACCTAGACGGCCGGAAATCGGCGTGTGGGTGTCGAGCTCTACCCACTACTCTACGCCACATCCATCCTAGTTTAGCAAATGTGAAAAGTTAAATGAACATTTAATAAGTTTCAATAAGTAGGTGTAAGTAAACACCATTAATTCTGGCATAACGCTACAAACGGAACAAATTTATTCAATTTGAAGTTATTGCGCTGCAAACAAATTATTAAAAAATCTGTGTACAATGAGACACAATATGGCTGGAAAACTTGACGATGGAAAGACACAGATTTGGGCAAACTGTCTGCTTGGTACTGAGCAGAATTTTGAATCGATGCGATATTCGGTGCGCATGGTGACTTCTAAATGAAGCAAAACAAGGTTTTATAAAAATCAAGAGTACACTCAACTTTGCACCTATTCCACATTTTACTTGTGGCTAGACAGTAAAGTTGCATGAAGTACGATAACCCCTTTGATACCCACTTTGCCATTTGTAGAATTGATACGACATGGAAATACGTGACAATTTTGCATTAATAATAATAATAATAATTGTTGGGCCTAGCTTGCTCATCAACTACTCGTGTTGTGCGCGCTACTGTTCTCTCACGAGTAGAAGGGACCTACAGTTTTGTGCCGACTCCGAACGGCGAAATTTGAGATGCTTTCTTAGACGGTTATTACTCTTTGAGTGTTGTCAGCAGTTCGAAAGGGGTGGTGCCGTGAAAAATTCGAAAAATTGGTATTGAGCTGTAAGTCGAACCTAGACCCTTCGGCGTGTGAGCGTCGCACTCTACCCACTACGCCACGGCGACCACATTTTTCCATTCCATCATAAAAACGGCGCTTTTGCACAGTTTGCTTCGGAAATGTTGGATTCTCTTCTTCTTCTTGTTGTGGCTCTAAAGTCCGGGGTGGACCTGGGCCTTAACCAACATGCCTCTCCAGCCAGTTGCCTTCAGTTGCGCACTCCAAGTTGGTTGAGGTCCTTCTCCATTTGTGTGCCCCACCTTAGACTAGGCCGTCCTCTGGTGCGTTTTCCTAATATTCGCTCCCTCAATAACTACCAACATCAGATTAAAAGAGCCCCTTTTTATATCACAAACCCAACGCAATGCCCAATATGCGTCAAGTTACAGTAAATTACAAGCATCTTTCTTATCGTTCGCTTTCGAGTATTCCTTGCCAAGTCGTCGTCGCTATCCAAAATCCAATTTTAAACTTCAACTAAACTATTTTCAAAAGTTATTCCTCAAGTTTAACGCAAATCTCAAAAGTTTCACCAGCCCTCCAGCACCATAAATTCTCTTTCACTATCTACCCTCTGGTCTGCGTTACCATACATCACATTACCGTCGTCATCATCGAATAACATCGGCACTTGCGAATTCATCGAAAGGAATTCAAATGATTACTTTGAGTACCCTCCACACACGTTTTCACACCTATTCCTCTTTCAGCGGCAGCCAAGTGTGCACCGAAAAGCGGTTCCACTCCAATAGGTAGCCTCCGAAGGGGCCAGTCAATCCACTTCACAAATATATCGCATCACACGTTTTATTTTACCTATCGGAACGAAGTCGAATTCAGTCGAAAGATTAATCATCGCTGGTCTCTCTTTCATTCACAAGGAGCGCAAGCTTTCGAAATTTTTTGCATAAGACCGTACATCCTGTGCAGCAGCTGCTGCTTCACTTTTACTCTCACTGAAAGTTCACCTGCCGCAGAGTAGAGATGTCAAAAACCCTCTCGACGTGATTATGTTAATCAATACAGGTGCACTGAGAGGCATTCGAAAGTGATCGAAGTACACAACACATTACGGTCCACTTCACGTGCAGTCAAGCCCACATTTGTCCCCCTCCCCATTCGCGGCCGCCAACTGACATTTGAACCGACATTTGGCTGCACTTGTGCAGCGATTCCCTTGAGGGCCCGATTGATCTCGGCTGCTGTAGCTGAAGAAGTTAAGCATTAAGCACAGCGCGCGCGTTATGTAAACTCATGTAAGGTGATGTGCGGTAACAAAGCAACAATCGATTCGGAAGTGCTTATCTGTGCTGCGATGTGGAGTAGAGTGTGGCCTTAACGTCTCAATTTTTGGGATTGTTACACAATTTGAGAATGAAGGGGGATTTTTCTTCTCTCTTCTTTCATTCAATTAAACTCGAGTTGGTCGTTGATGACTTAATTGATGTGCGTGAGCTTCAAATGGAATGTAGCGCTAATTGGGTTGGATAACTACACGATTTCTTGTTATTTTGGCTCTGGGTTGCAATGCGACTTAAACGTGTTCACATTCTGATTAAATTCCCTCAATTCAATGAGCACACTTAACCTTTTGCATCCGGAGACAAACTCCCTCTTGGTTCACCGCAAATATTCGATGTCACTATTAAATGACTCTGATTCCAGTCACAATGCCACTAACTCGAACCGAAAACCGCACTAAGTAATTGAAGGGTCATTTGCGGTAAAAGAACGGGACATGCTAGGCATGAGACGACGCACATGCGAACGGTGAAAGACTTTCTTTGGAAGAAAGTACGTACAAGTCTGTCTGGTGGAACCTCTTTATTTCGTTACGGAATCCACAAACAGTGATATAGCCATTCACTACTTCCTCTTCCTACAGGGAGTTGAGGAGTGAGCTGTAATAAATTTGGAAAAGTCTAAAGTTATGTTGATTGGCGATTTCGACGGTCATCGGCAGGCTGAAGTGTCACTTGCGTGACTTAAACTCAACCACAATGTGTGAAATTGAAGAGTTATTGAATCGTGTGCGTCAGAATTGCGATTTTGAAACGAACGTGATATTGCCTCTGGCTTATGCTTGAGTGTAGGAACCCGTGAGAATCAGGGTGCCTACTTTTCATTTCGTTTTGTTGAAAACTAGCACGTGAGGAAAGGTTTTCTAAAAGAGACACATTCAGTAGTTGTGGGCGATTGTACGATTAAGGACATTAAATTCAATGTTGAAGTAAAACAAATTTAGTCAAAAAAAATGTATGCGCGATGACATACACAAATATTGCTTCTTTTGAAAAGCCTTCTCTGATTCATAAGACAAGTTTTGTTCAAAGACGTTAAACGCTGTAGAATTCGCTTAGTTTACGTCGCAATAATTATCCTTAAGAGGCATAAAATATTTCAATCTAAGCCGCCTGAAGTATCTTAACTAGTGTCTGTAAGTGTATTAGTGGATAGTTAGTTGCTTTCATTCTTCGCTTTAATATTTGATTTCTTTGTTTTGCGTAGAATAAAGTTTTAAGAAACTTGCATATTTGGTTTCCGGGCTATTCTCGCCCAGATTCAGTGTCGGTATCACAAAAACGTTAAATCCTCTTTAAAGTTTAAATTCACTTTCAATTTCATTTTGCGAAATAATAATTGTAATGTCGTCTTTAATTAATGGCTATTATGGAACATTTAAATTGGAGACTCGTTGTCTACATGAAGGTTAAGTCCACCACATTGAAAAACATTAATGAACAGCCAACAAAAATTTGTTTTAAACCGTGTGAAGAATAAGGCTCTTGTAACTTGTTCTCGGAAGAAGAAATACCCACATAATCAGCCCTCTATCGGAAACGATATTCTCATTAATTTGCCGATAGTCAAACAGCTTACAAGGTGCCCCCAAAACCACGGTTTGTTACTTTCTGCCCAACACAAAATGTGATCGCCTTGCAATTCTCCATCTGGGTGAAATGTCAGTTTACAGACATTTTCGAAAACTTGTGAATAGAGGCCTACAGTTGACTTTAAGGTAGACAGATAGATAGATTCTTTATTGAATTTCATAGTCACAATTTTATAAAATATTATATTATATATATATTATATTTTATATATATATATTATATTTTATATATATATATTATATTTTATATATATATATTATATTTTATATATATATATTATATTTTATAAATATTATTAGCAGCTTGTACAGAGATTTGATATTATGTATCAATTTATACCTTACAACTGAAAAATTATATTTTACGATCTGGAAACAACATTTTGCAAAATCATTTTTTAACTATTTTGAAGGAAAACTATGATCAAATACAGTTGACTTTATATGCAGGAAAACAACAGTCTAAGTCCCCCAATCGCTACGTTGAAACCCACAAGTCGAAAATAGAAAGTAAGAAAATGCATTTCAAAACAAATCAAAAAAGCTCACAAGACCGACTATACTATCACTGCCCACTAAGCCACGGCGGCCATAGGTATTGGTCACGGTGCATAGTTAAAAACAAGATGTAATAAGAGAACATTGTACAGGGAACTTTGAAGGTCGGACTATAATTTATGCAATCAAACTGGGTAACAAACAAAATCAGGCCTATATTTGATATTAAAAATTCAGCTTGAATGGTTCATGTAATTTAGAATGGACCAAGGGCGAAAGATAATCCTCCATTCGCAGTCCCTTAAATTGCGAATAATAATTCATTCTGATGGTTGTTCAAGTTACATCAAAAGTGTATTTTTGTCAAGCTTGATGACATTGTCGATTGTGTGCTGTTGCCGACAGATTGTCAGAAAGAAAGCATTCATAAAATGCTGCCGACTCTCTGTTTTAAACCAGGTCCTGTTGCACACTCTTCTGCGCAAGTCACCAACCTAAAGTTTAACATTCAAAATTTCCCTTATCATGTCCTCTTGTTACATCTATTTATTTAATTGTGCACCGTGTCCAGTACATGTGACCACCGCACAGTGGTGCACGAGCGGAAAAGAATTCGCAAAATGAAATATTTTGCTCAGCCATGTGGTATTGGCTTTTCACTTCTCCATTTTTGAGAACCTAGAAAGCCAATATTTTGTTGACGTTTCGGTGTACGACTACGTTTGCGTTTCCGCAATGACCCTCCCGATTGGATTCAATTGACCCAGTCCCCTTGTGTTGAACAATAATCCTGGAAACACTTTATTTAGAAATTCCAACGTCAGCTGAAATCTATCGAATGGTTTTTCCAGCGTGTGCGTGTTACCCAATGACTTGTGCGTTTCTTTTCTTTTGGAATATCCATGATGATGAAGTTTCATCAAATAATAATTGAAATTTCATTTTTTCCTTAAGAAAAAAACAAATTACCTTTTAAAACAGCCAATTTAATTCAAATGACTAACAAAAACATTAAAAAATGCATATAATCCATAGCCTACTTTAACTTAGCAAAATATTTGAAAAAAAAAAAACGTACAAAGCGAAGTCTACTATCAAAAAATTAAAAAAATTGCATGTCTCAATTAATATGCACACGACTGTATCTCAAAGTTGAGACTTTAAAATTTAAAAAATTGGACGTTTTTTTTACAGAAGGTTCGATCTTTCATATTTTTTTAATAAAAGGCAAAATATATTATATGTGGTCGCCGTGGCGTAGTGGGTAGAGTGCGACGCTCACAGTTCAACAGCAATTTTTCGAATATT
The DNA here is from genome assembly GCA_955652365.1 of Eristalinus aeneus. Lineage (NCBI taxonomy): Eukaryota > Metazoa > Arthropoda > Insecta > Diptera > Syrphidae > Eristalinus > Eristalinus aeneus. The sequence goes on along the minus strand of OY019130.1, from coordinate 127,472,763 downwards.
TCAGGCACCACCTCTTTCGAGCTGCTGACAACACTCAAAGAGTAATAACTGTCTAAGAAAGCTTCTCAAATTTCGCCGTTCGGAGTCGGCAAAAAACTGTAGGTCCCTTCTACTTGTGAGAGAACAGTAGGGCGCACAACACGAGTAGTTGATGAGCAAGCTAGGCCCTGGTCCCCTTTTTGACTGTAGCCATTTGGGTTTTACGGAAAATACTTCAATGTTTGGTAGACCTTAATAAAAGTACTTCAAGAGACTTCAGCAGGAATCCACCTTCTTCTTGCATGATTTATTCTCTATCGATGGTAATAACAATTGTTAGCGCGACAGTCCACAGGTGGACCCGGGCCTAGCTTGCTCATTAACTACTCATGTTGTGCGCGCTACTGTTCTCTCACGGGTAGAAGGGACCTACAATATTTTGTCGACTCCGAACGCCAAAGTCTGAGAAGCTTTTTTAGACAGTTATAACTCTTTGAGTGTTGTCAGCAGCTCGAAAGAGGTGGTGCCGTGAAAAATTGGAAGTGTTCAGCCGGGAATCAAACTTAGACCCTTCTGCATGTGAGCGGTGCACTCTCCCCACTACGCCACGGCGGCCACTCTATCAATGGTGCAAAAATAGAAATGCACATTCTTACATTTTGGGAGAACGAATCGTTTAGATGGATCAATCTCGGGCATTTTTCACTTTTTTTTGTGATTTTCCGACGATTTCTCTTCTAAAACTTGTATTACGCAAATATCGTGAACAACTCAGTAGTGAAGAGCAAGCCTTATTGCACTAAATTCAGATTTACAATATTTTGCAACGCAACTGTGCAAATAGTATTGACAATAATTTATCTGTATAGGTATGAATTCGAGCTGTGTTTTGAGCCTAAAATTATTGACGTAAATTGTTATTTAGTATTTTTTATGCAATAAAAAAAAACAATGCGCAAGAGGATTTTCTACCACTGATACTATATTTCAAAATTCACTAAGATTGCTCAACGGGTTCAAAAGTCACAGATATATTTCCGCAATCCCCATACAAGGGCACCACTGTGCGCCATGGCGTAGCAGATAGAGTTCGAAACTCACATACCGAGGGCTGCATGTTCGATTTCCCGGTTGAACAACTTGCATTTTCCACGCGCCATCTCATTTGAGCTGCTAGCAATACTCAAAGATGAAATAGACTATCCGCGATATATATAAATATGCTTCGAGTCTTGTTACCAGACTTTCCAATTCCAATTTTTGGTGTCATTCCTACTTTGTCTGCCAGTCCTGTGTTCCTCAAGTAGAAGTATTGGCAGCCAATAAAGCGGCTTAAAATGATATCCAAAATGGAAACGCCATCATTACATGTTGTCTTATTAATCGGCAAGTCGAGGTTCATTGGCAAGTCTGTGTGTAGAAGCATATATAGACTGTGTGGTGGCCTGTACGGTGTAAGAGCAAAATATAGGAAGTGTCTTAAGTTTCATAGCTTTTGTTTTGACAATTCTTGATAGTCGTAAATATGTCATTTCACAGGCAATCAGTAGAATTCGCTAGGAAACACCCATTTTCTCCCTCGAACAAATCAGTGATCCATTTAATTTATGTTGCCTACAATTAGGCGAAACGTAGAAAATGTATGACAGTTTGCAAGTTTTCGCTTGCACCTTTTATTATCAACTTCTTGAAAAGGCATTGATTTATCATTAAATTATTGCAAAATGTATGTCTTGCAGGGAATTCCCCGAAAGATAACAGACTAAGAGATGAATTCTTTCACCTGCCACGCAAATTCCCATCTGTGACGGTTGCCCTATGACACCAACACATTTCTTCTCACAAATAGCCGAGTGATCCAAATAACAAAGTTCAAATCTTCGCACTTATTTTTTGCATTCCTATTTCATTATTCAAATGAGTCCCTGATTCTTGTCAATTGTACTAAGCACTATCTAGGTCAAAGTATGCACTCGTTCTCTGCGGCTGACACAATTTTTTGTTATCTTTCGGTTCCAAAAACTTGAAAGTGAAACTACCATCGTTTAATGAACAATCAACCCGACGCGGATTACAATTTATCTCTTCGCTCACTGAAATTCCATTCCCCAAAGCTCACCCGCAACGCTTCCCCGCCCCATTAAAAGTCTTCAAGACAAAAGTGGCAATTAAAAAATTACAAAAAGAAGTGCATTAACTATTTAATCCCAACGCGCCAAACAGATACAGTCACCCACTAACCCTGTCATATCTGTTTCCATTCTTTTTTCTCTCCCACAGAACAATGCGTGGCAATAAAATGTAAAATCCCCCAGCAGAGGCAGAAACAAACAGAAATCATAAAAGAAAAAGAACAACAATTCACTTTCCAACCGCCGGACAATACGAAAGAAAGTAAAATGAATCTATACAGGTACACACATTAAATAGAACGCCAGACACCGCAAAGCAAAATAAAACGACAAACTACGAAACCGAAAACAGAAACAAAAAAAAATACGAGCGTTAAACTAACAGATAAAGTGCTTGCAATTACCAACGAAGATCCGTGTAATAAGCTCAAGAGGCGAATACAACAAAAGAACTGAGGGAAAAAATCTGAAGATAGCGCTTCGCAGGCGTGCATACTTTTCTCAGTGGTGTTCAAGAGGCAATTTGAGGCGCGACAAGATCCCGCCAATAGCGAATAAGACAAGAAAGACAAAAATTAAAGACAATGCTCATTATATTCTACGGCTATGTACGAAAATGATTTGCTCGTACTTCCTGCCTCTAACTATATTCGCTTGCATACACTCAACCACCGGCGTTCAGTCCTTTCCGTATTCATCCATGGCAGAGAAGCGAAAGTTTACCAATCACGAGAAATACTTGAATCCTGGTAAGTATGAACCAAAATTGATTTGGATGGATGTCCTTGTTTACTTTATTGCACATCTACGGAGGTGTTTTCTGTGGCTGTCACATTGGCAGATTTAGTAAAATGCTGACAGACTTTTTTAATTGTATTTATTCAAAACCTGTTATCAGCTTTTGATGTGAAGGGAGTTCCTTTTGATCCTCTCTAACTGTCGGATGAAATCCATCAGTTGATTAGACTAATACTGTTGATTGAGTTTTTAGGTAATAAACGTATTAGACAACATTTCTTCCAAGAAAATCCATAACTGCCAGCTTGTTTTTTACCCAACGAAGGCTTACAAAACACTTGTCAATTTTCGATTCGACATTAATCAAACTGTGTATGTCAGACAAAGTTTAAGTTGACAGATCGCCACAACACCAAAGGCACTTGACATTTCCCAGCAGACAAATCTGGATTTCTTCCCAAAAGCCGATGATTTAGTTGTCAGAATAATCGATCGGCACTTTGATCACCAAATGTCCATTGAGGAACATTTAACATAAATGACAGATGAAATCCAGTTAACGCAGATGACATTTGACACTGACGAAAGTAGTCTTTAGTAGAAAATAAATTTAAACGTCATTTGTTAGTTGCCAGGTTTAGACTTCAAGTTTTTGATCAAATTCATAGAGTTAATTTTGACGATAGAAATAACGGACAATATCTGTCAATGACCTGGCAGGCAGATGTCATTCGATATTTGACAGGAGTGTCCGAAGTCAAAACTACGCGTATCAAGGAACTTTAAAAATGTCCGTTTTTGACATTTGACAGACAAATTTATGAAATGTCAACAATATCAGCTTAAAAGCATGTGCTAGATATATCCAATGTAGTCTTTTGATTCCCAAAATAACAACTGTCAGAGGAAATTCATTTAAAGACGAAATCTGTCAATTGATGTTTGACATTAAATATATCTCTAAAGAAGTCTTCACGTCATAAATTAGCAGAAACAAACGCTAAAATACGCATCACCAGCCACACTCATCACAAACTTTAAAAAATACTCTCCATGCTCTCCTCGCATAATTCACGCAACCTCCCACCTTACAATTCAAATTCGCTTCCCGCTCACCATTCACTCATCGTGCGACAGCCCTTGCAAATTAATTTTTCCACAGACGACATCGTTTCAGATTGCGGTTCACGCCCGGCCCGTCGCCAGCCTCGCTCCAGTCACGGCACCAGCAGTGCCCGCGGCGGCCATTCCTTCTACAACGATCGCATTCCGAAAATCATCGCCGGTGCGCCCACGAAAGAAGGCCAGTTTCCATGGCAGGCCTCTCTAGAGCTCCTTCACCCGTCAATGGGCTTTCTCGGCCACTGGTGTGGCGGTGTTCTAATTCATCAGTACTGGATCCTTTCGGCAGCGCACTGTGTACACAAGTAAGTCTGCCCTGCATCAATCTGCGTGTGTCACCACCTCATCACATCCGCACATTTCCTCGCTTCTTTTTCAATTCGACAGCGATCTCTTCAATTTGCCATTACCACCGTTGTGGACTGTCGTTCTCGGTGAGTACAATCGTGTCGTCGAGTCCGGGTACGAGCAACGGATCCCAGTGGAAAAAATTGTCCTGCACAAGAGCTACCACAATTTCCTGCACGACCTCGTCCTCATGAAGCTCTCCGTGCCTGCTGATTTGACCAGAAAGTCAAATATCCGACGGATCTGCCTGCCATTCATTTTCGATGAAAACGCCCAGTCGAGCCTGGAGCCCTCCCCGTCGCCATCATCGTCATCGTTGGAGGACTACGACGTCGACACCTGGAACACACTGGACAAAATGGACAACTTTCTGCGGAGCGTACAAACCCGACAGCGCAATATCACTCTGCCCAGCATGAAGGAGCTGCTGACAACAAAAATTATGAGCCGCCTAAAGATTAGCAAGGGACACACCGGCAGGATGCTCAATCCCCCCGCCAGGCGTAGAAATGACAAATTCATGCGGGGACACATCGACGATTATGGCGATTATGAACCGAGCTCCATGCCAACTCATGACAATGACGAATCGCTGGCCAAGCACCCGCCCGTTCAGAGCGAGTACAAGGATCTGCCGTTCATTGATTGCGTCGCAACCGGGTGGGGCAAATCGAATATCACCGGCGACTTAACGGATATCCTCCTAAAGACAAATGTTCCCCTCCACAACAACGGCAGGTAAGTGTGCGTTTGATACTCGTATTATGCCTTAATTGGAACAAATCCATCCTCGCAGATGTAAAGAGGCGTACGGCAGCTTCGTGAAAATCCACAGAGGACACTTGTGCGCCGGCAAGCTGAACGGAAAGGGCGGCACATGTGTGGTGAGTTCTAATTCGAATTCCCCCCGTCATCGTATGAATTTCATTAAATCTCGCATTAATTAGGGCGACTCCGGCGGACCACTCCAGTGTCGCGTGACCAAGAACGGCCCCTGGATCCTGGCGGGCATCACCTCGTTTGGCTCTGGCTGCGCCCTCGAGGGCTTCCCCGACGTCTACACCCGCGCCTCCTACTACATGAAGTGGATAAGTGATACAATCCGATCGGAATAAGACACCCCTAGCCTTAAGCTTACGAGTATTTATTTAATTTATTTTCTTGTTTGTTACTACATATCTACACACTACACATTATTTATGTATGGAAAAAGTACAAATACACACAGAATAATTACAAAAATACATAACACATAAGCATTTACTTAAAAGAACAGTTATCTGAAACCCCTTTCATCCACCGAAAGTAAAATTCCGATCCCTTAAAGTGTAGAAAATATCACAGCATTGCTTTGTCATCAATGTCCTGTTGAGCCTTGTCGCAAGTAGTGTCGCCTTCGGATGTCTCGTTGTGATTTTGGTTGGTTGGTAGGAAAGTCATGCAGTCTTCTTGTATCTCTGGCTTCAATCCAATGCGGCACTTGCGTGGTGTGCCTCACCCCCCATTCCCACTCACACGGCCCCATTCCACCGCTGTAACTAAAGCGCGCGCAAAATTCATCTCAGTTCTCCTCTGTCTGCACTTCAGTCAGACTTTGTAGCTGCTCGGCATCCTCTTCGTCAGCGATTTTGCTGATTTCCTTCTTAATTAGTGGATACAGATACACCCCCGAGTATCGGCGGATTTCCAATTTCTGGTCGATATCTCGTAGCGGCTTGATTGGTTTCTGCACACAGAGCAGCAGAAGGGAGGCGAATCCCAGGGCGGCCACCCCCGCCGCGCCCATCAGAATGGCGATTCCCATTTGCACGTAGGGGCAAACGTTGAAGAGAAGCTGCAGCATAAGTATCAGGTCAGGGGTTAATTTCTCCACTCCCTGCAAGGACAATGAAAAGAAAAAAAGGAAACTGGTATTATTCAAGCACAAGACGTGGTTGTAGGAAGGACGTTGGTCTGCCTGGCCTATTCCTAATAAAGATCCCACGGCACAAAATTGTAGATAATTGCGTTGAGAAGCCGACACCTACCAGCGTTTTGAATTGAAAATTGTTGCAGACCACCAGAGAACACAAAATTCCGTCGCGCTGCCGTGGCGGTAAGCAAACGAGGAATTCTCGTGCGAGGTTACTGCGGCGTACTTTCATAAATTCTGGCGTCTATTCGCAGGCTATTCGAGGACATTAAGGTGAGCACCGGACGGGGGCCAGTTGAAGCTTCACGAAATTAGTGGTTAATTTACTTTTATTGCGACGTTTAGGTACACTGTGAGATGAAGAATCGAAGGGATCCGCGGCGCTGATGTCTTTACCCGGGAAGTTTGCCTTAAATGCAAAAGAATAGCCTCAATTTGCGCGGTGAATGGGGGCACGGATGGTTTGGGGTAATTCATTTTGATTTCCCTTTCATCGAGATGGTGTTTGGAGAGTTCTGTCATTTATGCGGATGCTTTGCTAATGTGCAAAGGGAAGTTTTAATTAGGTAAAGTGAGGACGAAACAATGATGGAATTTACGCTGTATTCGGTTTATTGAATCAATTGAGTGGGTATGCCCTTAAAATAGTTGAAGTGAATTCATTTGCTTCCTGCATGCCTGCGAAAGAACACTTTACAACAAAATGGGGATTCCTTGCCAAAACAAAGGCGAGGGAAGGAGGCAAAAAAAGGGAAAAAGAGGAAACTAAATACGGACTAAATGCCAAAGAAGAGAATTCGGACCTCGAAGCTGGTGGGCAAGAGAAGGACGTGACCACCGTTTTCTTTGCACACAAAGGGAGGTCCTGGATGACAAAGGAAAATCGATCCCTGAAGGGAAATTAAAGATGATGGAAAGTGTGCTACTGTGTCTCTTTTGCGTGTTCTTCTTTCTGAGGGATTTAAGGAATTTCTGACGGATTGATGCGGATGTCGGACCACGAAGATAACGCACATGGTCAAAACAGAAGGAGAAACTAATTGAATGGCAGGAGACTTGGAAAGATGCAGCACAGGGACGCTGTTTTGAGTTTCCAATCCGTAAAAGCGATAGGATATCGTGGTGGGTGCAGACGCGATTCTACTACACTTTCTAGAAAAAATTGCATCCGTTGCACTTTATATTCTTCATTAACAAGTTTTTGAGATCACAAATTATTGTTGTTTCATAAATAATTGCAGATTTTATTATTGAAAGTAAATACGTTTTTTAAAATACTGCGCTGCTTACACAAAATCAACTTTCCCTCTGTCCAGGACTGGGTGTGGCTTGAAAATGAGCAAGACAGAGATTGTGTACGGATTTACACGGACGGCTCCAAGACGAGGGAGGGATCTGCAGCTGGAGCCTTCTTGGAAAACGAAAACTTTTTGACTTCTTGTCTGTTTTGATAACTTCGCGTGGATCTTCTAAGTGAAAAGTTAGGTGATCAAATCGCCCGCGAACTGAATTGTGAAGAACAGATGGTTGCAGCAAAGAATTTGCGTCTCTAGCCTCAGCCAAGCTGTGCTTAAGACTTTAGTCAATCCTGTAGCCACGTCCAAGACAGTACAAGAATGCAAGTCTTCCTTGCGCCGATCAACTTGCTAGGCAAGCATTGATAGCGCCCGATCCCCCCTTGGAAGTGAATGCATCGTTGGCTAGAGCTTCCATCTTGACACAACAGCAAAATATATGTGACAACTCTTCACGATGCAGGCCGATCAATCGCTTGCTTCCGATTCCGTCAGCAAAATATTCGCCGCATCCCTGCCATGTTTTGACAAGAGAAACTGCTTCAAACGGAACACTTTACATTCACTAGGCACTTCACTGTGCATGCTGTGAAGCCCTTTGGAACGCCTATAGTGAAGGTGATGACATCACAGAGTACTTCCTCTTTCAATGTCCCACCTGCCCTTGGATTAGGTGGCGGCTGTTGGGTGCAGGCGGTAGCTGTTTGGCTCTTTATCAGAAAAATAATTATTCATATTTTTTGACCGCACTGGCGTAGTGGGTACAGTGCAACACTCACACTCAAAGGTCCAGGTTCGATTCCTGAACACCTCGAATTTTTCACGGCATCACTTCCTTCGAGTTGCTTACAACACTCAAACGGTAATAACCGCTAAGAAAAAGCTTCTTAAAACTTCGCATCTACTCGTGAGACAACAGTAGTGCGCACAACACGTGTAGTTAATGAGCAAGCTAGGCTCTGGTCCCCCTTTGGGACTGTCGTGCCATCCAATTATTTGATCTATTAATGTGATTTCTCGCAAATTATAAAATGACACTCATTTGCAAGCTTGTTCAGTGGATTCCTACATTTTCTTGTAATGCAAATAGTTCAAATTATCTAAGAGGGTGGAACTGTAGACAACTAAAAACAGGTCGTGGTAACAGAGTCACTCAAAAAAGACAACATTTCTATTTTGCCCTAAAAGTAAAATAATCCCTATCCTGCAATAATTCGCGGGGCAGTGCTCCTTTCTTCAGACCTAAATTTTCTTTCAAAACACTCAACTATTTTTAGTCTAGTCCAAACGTTCTTCTTCCAAAATTAAAAATAAAACACAAATGGTTCCAACTTACAATATCAAACCAAAATATCGGCAGCACCATATTTTTGAATACACTCATTTCCGAGTTGAACTTGATGTCATCCATCAGCAAGTTGACTTGGAAACGCGTAAATACCCTCATCGGCACGCCGAGTTGCTGCAAATTAAAAATAGAATTCAGACTTAATGCCCTCAATGTAAATTAAATCTTGTTATAAAAACATAAGCCCTTTAATGATAATTACAAGCTCCGGTCAGTATCGTTAAATCACAATCGGTGTCGAAAGACATAGGTCAAATGTAATGAGATCCACTCGGAATATGTAAATACTCACCGGTTGGATAACAATTTCTGTGCCATGAATCTTTGGATCAGCCTTTAGACCCTCAATCTTGTCTGTGAGACTCGGATCGCCATTGAAAAAGTGTGGGAATGAGATGGCACTGGGAATGTCTGAAGAAGAAATGATTTATTCGCTGTTGGATTGGGGGAAGAAGATTAAGAGGCACTCACTGTAGTAGCAAGGCGTGACCTTGCCCAGACCCTTCTTCAAACAAACTTTCTCCTTGCAGAAGCATGCCGTCTGTGGATCAGATGCATTTGTATCGAATGCATATTCAGCCAGTTTGAAGAAGTACGCATCAACTCCGTCCATTTTTCCTAAAAATGAAATAATTAGAATTTTGAAATATCATTGCAAAGCTGTGTATGTTTAATTTTAAAGACAACAAGAAACTATTAGCAACAGACGTGAATTTGCAGTATTGCTGTTAGAAGGGATTATTTTGAACTTGAAACGGTGGGATACACATTTAGGCATACAAAGGACTAGGGCAATGGACTAGGGCTTATATAAGGTTGGCAAATATCTCCCTCGCCGAGGCGTTGTGGGTAGAGTGCGACGCTCACACGCCGAAGGGTCTAGGTTCGACTCCCAGTTCAACACCAATTTTTCTAATATTTCACGGCACCACCTCTTTCGAGCTGCTGACAACACTCAAAGAGTAATAACTGTCTAAGAAAGCTTCTCAAATTTCGCCGTTCGGAGTCGGCAAAAAACTGTACGCCGCTTCTACTCGTGAGAGAACAGTAGCTCGCACAACACGAGTAGTTGATGAGCAAGCTAGGCCCTGGTCCCCCTTTGGACTGTAGCGCCAACAATTATTATTATTGTTATAAATATCTCCCTTCCGCTTTTTTGCTCTTCATTCAATGCTTCAGTGAAAGTGTTACTGTGATCGGATTTAGTTAAAATATCCACCGTTTTGTTCGATAATCTGTTTCTATATAGAAGGCAACTCCATAATACGCCCCTCGCAGAAGCCCCCTCCGTATTTGCGAAAAGCTCGGACAGCCGCTTTTCACAAGCCCCTTTTTGTGTTCAACTTCACGCTACTAAGAGCGTTCGCCATGGACATTAACAGTTGGTAATCACTCAAATCAATCAATTCAAAGGACAAAAAGGCGGAAGGGAGATATTTGACAACCGTATATATTGTACTTCTGCGAGTCTTAGAGCATTTTCAACGCCATCGGCTATAGTTTTTCGCAGTGAAGCTCATCTCCCTCTAACTTTTTCCCAGCCACTGCGAATTCTTTCCTTTGGTTCTGGGTACTTGTCACTCGCTTGTCAGTGCTCTTCTACAGTCTATCTACTACGAATACCTTCTCGTATGTAGACCAGAACAAGGCCAAGAAGTTAGGGTCGACACTCACCACCTATTCGGCGATTTTAAGGCTACATACGACATTGTGCATAGTGACGAGCTATGCAGTGCCATGTCCACTTTTGGCATTCCTACCAAACTCGTCAGATTGTGTAGAATGACAATGAAGAACTCTCGCTGCTTCGTTAAGGTTGATAGCGAATTCACGGAGACCTTCAATGTCAAAAAACGTTTTAGACACGGCGATGCACTATCATGTCACTTCTTCAACATCATCCTCGAGAAGATCGTGCGTAACTCACAACCCAACAACAGAGGCGATCTTCCAAAAGTCAGCTCAACTGCTAGCTTACACCGATGATGTTGACTTTATTAGGTGAAAACAGCCAGCCGTCAATGAGGCGTTTGCTGACATTGAAGAGATTAAATTAGTCTAGTGGTAAATGAGGGTAAAAAAAAAGAAAATGCTGTCATCAATGAAGGACATCTCACACTGACATCTCAGCCAAAGCGTCTTCGAGGTACTCAAGGACTTCGTCTACTCGGTTCCACTATCAAAAGATACAACAACATCATTGCCGAAATCAAGCACAGAGTCAAATTTTCACAGCACAGGCCAAAGGTATAGAAAAAGAGAGGGAAGCGAGGATGCACGTTAATCTTGAGTGCTTATGGAAAGTTGAACTGAAAAGAATATTCCGTATTCGTGTTGTGTCGTTGAAGAGACTTGTTCTTCTAAACTTAACTGTTCACCCTTAATTTTGGCTTAAAGGTGAATGGGTGAGCATTGCTGGGAGGACGGGTATTGCGGGTGAATTCTTCAAACGGAGGAGTGCAGCTGGATACCTAATTTTTGAGAAAAAAACGATAAAATAGTGATAGAGACACAACATTTTGTCGATGTTCTAGCGAGTCTATTTACTTCCCAGCATTATTATTACCAAAAAGTTCTATCGCTCTCTGTCGGATTATGTTTAGTAGGTGCAGAGAGGCCTTGAAAGCATCAGACCAGATTGGAGCGTTATATACAAAAAAAAATCCAATCGCTGTTTCTTTGGGCTCAATAGCCAATTGACTAATAAAGCCCTCTCTTGAAGGACTAAACTGGCTATGTATAGCAGTTTGATCCTAAACCTGAACGTTATTAAAATGGTTTGAGGAAGTCCTGAGCCTTTACGAGAGAAATGTTCTGCGTGCGAGTTTTGGTTCTGTTTGCGTTAATGGCACTTAAAGGAGAAGATTCAACGACGAACTTTACAGCGATATACGCCTGGTCTTCGGTTACAACGCTTAGGATGACTTGACCATTTAGAACGTGTGGACATCACGGCTCCGACCCAAAAAGCCTTCCAATCTGAGCCATTGGGGCAGCGCAACAGAGCAAGACCTAGTTTGATATGGCACACATAAGAAGAGAAGGATCTTAAACAATTCAAACGCATTTAGAGACTGGCGATAGATAGATGCACAAACTGAAAAGGCATGTTCATTGAGGCCCGGGTAAACCCCGGACCATAGTGCCTAAGAAAATAGAAGAATATGTATGCATCATGTCTATTCTGGCAAACTCTCTATTCAAGGTGTCTGTTTAAGAAACGTTTCAGGCTCGAAGTAGGCTGTTTCGTAGACACTGGTCACAAACGTTTTGGTGCTCCACCAATATAACAAAATGGACTTTACTCTGGAACAAATCTTAACTTGGGGTCTCTCGACCTTTTACTTTATAGAGAGTATACCGATGTCAGACGTCTTGTTGTTTGGTTATGACTGACCACGACCTCTGTATAGTTACTTTGTAAAATCTGTGAAGCAGGCGATTTCGGCAGAAAGAAAAGCACTTCTCAGTAAGCGTGCTAAAAGAAGAAATGCGATGACACCTGTTGATATGAGAAGCAAATGTGGCTTAATGTAGATTACAAGGGTAGGGTACAAGGGTACAAAGCCCTAGCTTGCTCATCAACTACTAGTGTTGTGCGCGCTACTGTTCTCTTACGAGTATAAAGCACCTTCAGTTTTTAGTTTTTTGCCGACTCCGAACGGCGAAATTTGAGAAGCTGTAGGGTACAAGGTCCTAGCTTGCTCATCAACTACTAATGTTGTGCGCACTACTGTTCTCTTACAAGTAGAAGGTACCTTCAGTTTTTTGCCGACTCCGAACGGCGAAATTTGAGAAGCTTTCTAAGGCAGTTATTACTCTTTGAGTGTTGTCAGCAGCTCGAAGGAGGTGGTGCCGTAAAAAAATTCTAAGTATTCAGCCGGGAATCGAACCTATACCCTGTAGCGTGTGAGTATCGCACTTTACCCACTTCGCCACGGCGGCCACGGCTAAATGTAGATATCCGACAAAAATTCAGCCCCCTACTGACTGCGAAAGAACAAACGTTGCTAACCACTACCACTGAATATAAGTAAAGAACAACTCCACTGCTGCTGCCTTAAGTAAACTTCATTAGAAAATACAACCTGGGATCTATTAACATCAGAAAATTAACAAAAGGCGCTTAGAAGCCCACTCCTTGCCGTGAATTCTGTGGAATTCAGTGTATGTTTTATATAACAAACAGAAATATGATGACCCCTTGGCGCTGGTAAAGGGAAGTCAATGCTTGGTGGTCACTTTACTGAACTGCCTTTTATTTAAATCTCTACGATATTTTCATGAAAACGCGGCGAAACGAAATGCACAAAGGTGAATGAGTCGTGCTGTTGTGCATTGTTGAACGCTGTGCTTCATCGTTTGGCGTCGTGTTTCATTATTTGTTGTGAACGATCACTACATTCAGACTTAGATGTATTTATCACGGGTTGAAAACCACTTAACCAACCTTCCCACTTCTGTCAACATTTTAAAAACAACGAAGATCAACTGGTTTCTTCAACGTCAATTGCTAAAATGGTTCTATCCGTTTGAAGTAACGATTTCTTACTCTCTAGTCCAAACAACTGTCAAACACAGACACGTTTCTCCTCAACAACCCTAGCCGCTACAACACAAGAACGACATTTTCAAAAGTGTTAAACTTCAGTGTCTACAATCTCCACATTCTCTTGATAATGTATCCACAAATTTCAAAACCCTAACTCGAAATCCATTTGGTCTTGAAGTGCACTTCACCGAATGCTGAGCCATCACATGCACTGCGCACAGAAATCGCACACTTGAGCCCCTCCAACTGATAATTATCAAGCAATGTCGAAATCCTGCAATAAATTGAGTTTCCACTTATCTCAGAAGATTCAAATTTCTTCATTCTTTTCTTCCGCCCCCAAAGATGCTGTCACAGATAAATCTATGGCCCTCAAAACGATTCAAACCACCGACTGACAAACAAAAACAATCCCACTGCAGTCAACTCATATTTCATTGACCACGAACAATTCCACCACTTACCAGGATGAGAATAAATGACCGGCAGCGCCCGACAGAATGCCTTTCGATAAACCCTGAACGTATCTCCTGGTGTCATGTGCTTTGGAAAGAGCGTACCGTCAAACGCACCCTGTAGTGTGTTACACTCGGTATTTCTGCAAAATAATTCAATTCCTTCATCCCCATCCGGATACAGGAGATAAATCAATTTTCACTCACATCGAGCCCTCCTGGTAGCCCCAGTGCCGCAGTCCCTTCAGCCCGTTCCAGTTGTCGATTGTGTAGTCCCTCACCCACGGCACATAGTTGTCGAACTCATAATCGATGTTCCGCAAGTCATCGTCGTCACTGGCCCCCTCCTCGTCGCCCACCGCTGTCTGGTTCTTGCCACCTGAGTTTCCGGGCAGATTAATCGTCACCAAATTGGTACCCTCATCAAACATCTGCCAGGCATAGTTAATGTACACAATTAGAACCCTTTTTCGACTTACGGCAGCCGCAAATTGCCATTAGGTCCACTTACCCGGTCTAACAGGCCGAACTTTCGGAACGTTATCACACTCGGCAGCAACTTGGAGGCCATCTCCACCAGCGGGTCCTCATAGCCCCACAGATACTCGTGCACATTGACTTTTAGCATAACCTGCGCATCGAAACGTCGCGCCAGTGCCCGCACGGCAAACGCCATAAATATCGAGACACTTGATGCCGCCGCCGTCACCCCCATGTAGGGGATGTTGGGGGAGATTATCATGTCTTTGTGCGGGTCACCAACCGACAACTCCGGCACGAACCTTACTTTCCGCTCCGGGTTGTAGGAGAGCGTGTTGTTTGGGTTAAATGTTGCATTGTGATGCTCCAGCATCTCCTGATACACATATGGCCCGACCTCTTTGATCACCAGCTTTGGGTCGAGCCGCTTCACAAACCGGTCGTAGTTGGTCACATTGAACATGAACACTTTGATGTAGACGTCCAGCGGCGGCTTCTGCCACAGGTTGTACAGAAACGACCCTGGGAACATTGAGAGTTTCTGAAAATAAAATTATTTTTGAACACTGCCAAAACTATTATTCGAGGGAGACATTTTCATACGTAATCTGCAACCATTTGTGTGGGGTTTAGGACGACGATGAGGACGGCGACTGCAAGCAGACACGCCCCGCATCCGGCGCTCTTGACTATCCCTGAAACGAGAAAACGAAGTTAGTTCACCTTGCATGACCTGCTGCCAATTGTTAATGGATTTAATTTGTTTAAACTCAATGCCTGCTGCTGGTCACAGCAGTCACAACAGTCGGACTCAATTGTAGGAATATGCAAATTCGAACAATTCCGCCTGAGGCCACCATTAGGGAATACAAACGCAAAAGGTGTTCGATATGACAGCCGTTGAGCCCGAGGAATACATCAAATTGCTTATTAATTTATATTCCAGTTAATCATTTGGTTTCGACTTTAAAACGATTTCACCTTACGTACAGCATTTAATACGTCACCAACAATACCACCCCATTCCTACTTTCCAACTACAAAAACCGATTAGTCATCATTCCGTACGAAAAACCGCAGATTTCCGCACTCAAATATGCCTCGAAATAGAATTGAATAATTCGATTAGGGACAGCAAAGCGTTTATCCTGCAACCACATCCTGTACCAATTAGAAATACGCTGCAAGCGCGTCCGTCACTGTTTCAATAATTCTAAAAATTCGTTTTGAAAATAAATATAATTCGTATGCGATGCAAACGTTTTTCAACTTAAAGTCCAGTAAAACAATTAGTCTTTAATTAAACCCAATCAGAATGGAAATCGATTGAATTTTATGTTCGTGGCTGGCGGTGAATGGATGTGATGGGCCGATTACACGCGAAAGTTGGTCACATTTTTAAATGAGAAATTCAAGGCGCTGAATTGGTTAATTTAATTCCAAAATTACAGGATATTCTGAATCGGAACGGAGTTTACGCAAAGAACGAAAATATTCAATCGACGCACAAATTAAATATGATTAATTACTTTTGCCTGGAAATTAAATTTTATTGTTGATTGTAGAACATGCGCCAGTTTACAAATGAAATTTGTGCTGAAAGTGTGGGTGTGGGTTAATGATATTAATTTAGTCGGCGTTGGTGTTTTTAGGGTTTTGTTTCAAGAACTAAGATATAAGGTTGTCAAATATCTCCGCCTTTTTGTCTTTTGAATTTTCCGCCTATGCATAAAGCGCTACAGAGCTCGTATCTGGCAATACTATACATCATTTGAATTATATTTAATGAAGTATTTTTGTGACTTTTCCTTCAAAACATCATACAAATATTAAACATGTAAACACTTAATAAATCGTATCATTTTATAGATGTAGGATTAAAATAAAATCAAATCTCTGTAGTCAAATCTTGTAAATAATTATTGTAAAGTTAATGTAACAATAAATATAATACCTCATTTGAAACGTAACCTACAAAACGTTGCGTTCAACAGTTACAGACATGTAAACATGGAGCTCACTAACGCCGAAATTCGCGCTACTTCATTAAAGGCAAATCCGCTAGAGACACGTTCCGTGAGATTAATGGTGTTTCTGGGGATGGTATGGTTTTGATGATTCAGAGCCGGTGATAACGACACCATGGATAAGCCAGCCGGCGGTGTACTAACTTCCAGCAAACTTTGAATGAAAAAATGAAAGGCATACCTGCATGAAGCATAAGTTTTGTATATTCTTTTAGAATTAGAGCACCCTAAAGGGATTATGTGGTGCCCTTAAATGACCGGGATTAAGTCATAGCATGTAGTGGTGGCCGCCGTGGCGCAGTGGTAGAGTGCGACGCTAACACGCCGAAGGTCCAGGTTCCATTCCCGGCTGAACACCTCAAATTTTTTACGCCACCACCTCTTTCGAGCTGCTGACAGCACTCAAAGAGTAATGACTGTATAAGAGAGCTTCTCAAACTTGGCGGTTCGGAGTCGGCAAAAAACCGTAGGTCCCTTCTACTCGTGAGAGAACAGTACACAACACGAGTAGTTGATGAGTAAGTTAGGCCCTGGTCCCCATGTGGACTATTGCGTCATACAATTACGAAGGTTGACATTTATATTTCGTAATTGGGCAATTCTAGTATTGCATTCTAGCAAATGTCAGCTCTATTGTTAAGTTTGACATTTGTGAGGTTATACGTACTCAGAACGTTTTGACATACGAGCGTTATTTGTGTTGTTTACAGTAACTTAAAAAAATTCATCTCGCCCAAAAAATGGAATTAAATCGTGAACACTTTCGTGCGATTATTTTTTACAGCTTTCGACGTGGATTAACTCAACAACAGTGCATCGATGAACTTAATTCAATTTTTGGCGATGAAGCTCCATCAAGGACCAGTGTTTAGTTTAGTTAGTGTTCAACCGAGGTCGTAGTTCACTCCAAGACGAATTTCGTGACGGTCGTCCAAGATCAGTTGTTGTTCCGGAAACCATTGATACTGTGCGCCAACTGATATTGCAAGATCGTCATGTGATCTATCGTGAGATTGAGACAATCTTAGGCGTTAGTGGAACCAGCATACATTTAACATTGAATAAACATTTGACCGTCAAAAAAATTTGTTCGCGTTGGATCCCACACAATCGCTCAAAAAAAGGCTCGTGTCGATTGGTCGAAAGAAATGCTCCAAAAATGCGATCGTGGTGCTTCGAAACACGTCTGTAACATCGTGACAGGTGATGAATCTTGGATTTACTCGTTTGAGCCCGAAAGTAAACAGCAGTCGACTATATGGGTGTGTCAAATAGAGCAAAATGTATGTTTTGGAGATACCTCAATCAGAGTGGCAAAAGTGGTTCGACAATTGGTTCAAACGCATGCGAATGTGTATTGATCTTAATGGGGAATATGATGATTAATATTTTTTTTGTTCTCTAATCCCGCAACTGGAGGCAGCTAGTAGAACATCATAATGGTTGGAGAGGCTTGTTTTTTTGGCCCAGGTCCATAAAAAAAAAAGAAGAAGAAGGAGAAAAATCAATACATCTATCGACGTAATTTGGGTTAATGTTCTGAATGCAAATTTATCGTCATCTGATCGTTTAATCTTTTCGAAGTGTCTCCACTTTATGACAAACAAAGGATACCGACCAGATAGGAGCGTTATACTCAAGCTTTTGTCAAATACCGGATACGTCTTGTACATTGTAGCCAGATCAGAAGGAGAGATAGATTTCTTGGTGATCTCAAGTATGTGATCGTTCCAATTTATTGCCAAGTTGATACACATACCGAGAACGGAATGGAGTTCGGTATCAACACCCAAAGAGCCATTCATGAGCTCAAGCGTTAAAATCAACTCTATTCTTTATACCCCAATATATTAAACTGTCAAGATCGGAACATAAAGAGCTTTACATACGATGCCGTTCCAGGTCTATGCCCGAAGAGGACTAGAGCCGAGCAATGAATATGAAATGCTAAAAATACTGTTATCAGCGAAGAAGTGGATTGAAAGAGAATTAACAGACAAGTTGCTGTTTATGAATATGGGAAAAAGTGTCGGACACAAAACAGAGCCCTGGGGAGCACCATCATCAAACCGTTTCTGATGTATTTCATTTGAACATCGGTATCATACTGGTCGGAATGAATTTCGCCTAAAACGTAGTGATACACAACATCTACGATTATGCAGAATAAATAAGATTTATTTATATAATTAGTACGGTTTTATGTTTTGGTGTCTGGGAACAGACATGCGTCCGAAAAGGGTTAATATGGTGAACTTTCGACTTGAACTCATCCAATAAATGTGGTATTGAACGATTTGAAAGGAGATTTTAAGAAAACTGGAATTAGGTCCTGTAAACACCACCACTTTCGAGCTGATGAAAACACTCAAAGAGTAATAACTGTCCAAGAAAGCTTCTTAAACTTCGTCGTTCGGAGTCGGCAGAAAACTGTAAGAACCTTCTACTCGTGAATAGTAGCGCGCGCAACACTAGTAGTTGTTATATGTTATCATCGGATTACCATTCATTGGAACAGATTGACGGTGACTAACGTAAACTTAAATCATCGTAAATCGAACATTAACCCTGTTAAGGTTCGATTTACAACTTTTTGTTAAGAAGTACCCTCAGCGACTGTCACATTAAAAACATATTTTTCGCTGTTTATAATCCGATTAAGAAACAACGGTTTTCACAAATGAAACCATTTTATTGGCTGCACGTTCACCTGTTTCTCTGTCTGCCTGTGAATCTGACTTTCTTCTGTTAACTTCTGGCTCAGTAACCTTAACTAAGTATTTTCAAAAATCAGAATTTCCGATAAATTTTTTATTGTTGAAATCTGGAGGAGAGGATTCGGTGATGAAATCTGCAGTCTCTAAGCCAAGGGCCTTGGCCCTTGGCAGGAGATATTGAGTCAACGCAAACAGAGAAGTCATAATGTTCGCAAAAAGGACAGCAATGACTTTCAACCAACCTGGCTTACGAAATTGAAAGCACCTGGCAAGAGAACATACTAGTTGGAGTTCAGACAATTCAAAGTGGAGACAATTTGTATTGGAATTGGCTGTGCAACATAAAATGTTCCTTCTTTTCAAAATTCAGTCCTTGCTTTGGTTGCGATTTGTCTCCTCCTGCAAGTCATTCTTTTAAACCCAGCGGCAGATGTTGTGTATGTACAACTCAGCGCAATACAACAGGTCTCCCACTTCAATCTATCAAACTCAATTAAACTACTCCATGGAAGTTTAATGACCCAAATGTTACATTTATCATTTGACGATATCCAACGCACTCCTAATGGAGATTTGTTTCAATTGTTAAAAGCCGGCCTTATATGCAACAGTGAACGCAACGCAATTTCGGGTGCTAGCAAAAAACTAACTAACTAACTAACTCCACCTACCTCTCATGGAGAAGTACGCTAAATTTGTGCCCCAAAGATAAAACCAGAATCACATACGTCTCAAGACTCACCTTCCACCGCACCGGCACCCCCGCTAAACTCCACCTGTTAAGTGCATCACATTTCTGTTTAACATTTCAGTTAGACTTGTGTGTAGGGATCCCGTCTCGAAACATCAAGACAAGGGACTTTGGAAATACCCAGCCCGTCACGCCATGCCTTTGGCGGAAGATTATAGTTTGTCAATGCTCGTGTATACAAAGTTGAATGAAGCCAAATATTTGCACTCGCCAATGCTAGGCAATGCACTTGAAGTGCGAGCAACGTGCAAGTGTACACCATGCACATGCAGCTTCTATTTTTCATCGGTTGTCTGCTGTCTGGCTTGGCACTCGAGCCCGCCTTCGAAGAGCTAAGCGTGAAATCCGTTGACAGCCCGAGTCACATGGCACATCTCACTGAGTTGCAATTAATTTAAAGCACACAAGTGAGGGTTGGGGCGGCAGACGAAATTCCGCGCAACTCGGGCTATTATTTTGTAAAAGTTCAAGTATAATTAACCTGGGCAGAGTGTGAACTTGGCGATTACTCACAGCACTCGCCGATTATGTGTTCAATGATAATGTGAGTAAGTTAAAGGGTGGATGTCTGCAGCCTGGCCGTTAGTGGGAATTTATCATTCGTTGACAAGTAAATGACCACTGAGTCGGTTCACAAGTTGGCAGAATTGCAACACTGTGAGAACAACTTTGTGAACGTTGCGCTGAAAGTTGTTTCTAACAGAGGGACAGGCCATACCGTGCTATTCACCCTGTCCATGACCAGAGACACGACGGTCAATGCCTTGAATGTTTTTGGAGGCATTATTGTCGCCGTCCGAAAAGTTCATTTGCAAGTTACTTCCTGGCCCCGAAATGGATTATTGATTGTATAGGAAGAATTTCTTTGTTGTGGAGTTGAAGGTAGAATGTCGTTGTGCTTTGGCAATCCATCAAAAATAAGTAGACTGCGCTTACACGACTGCCCATCATGGATACATTTCTCAGATTTTACCAACAAGCAATTTACCTATTTTAAACTCTTTTTTGAAAATATCAAATTAAATATAACAAAAACGCTCTGCGTGCTCGGAGGTATGAGAAGACGCAGTCCTAAGAATAGACTTTATTCTTTGACCAGTGATCAATGAACTAGCGGTTCGCTGAAGTAGGTCCTAAGGGCGAAGGAGCCAGGGCCAACACGCAACACACGTCCACCTTTCATGCCTCTCCCAAATAAAAAAAGTTTGTTATATTGCTGAAACTGTAATCAAGTTCGTTCGAGACAAATGTACCATAACATAACAAAGTAAGAAAATCGATAATGGCATGTACGTAACCGACGAAATTTTAATCTTACCTCATTTCTTGAACAGACCTCGTATGGTGTGAGGCATTGAATTTAAAAAAAATGGCGATCGGTTGAGGCCAAGGTCCGACCCGTGAATAACAAATAAATAAAAGGAGCTCTTGATAATCTAGAAAGGTTCTATAAGAATCGAAACCTCCTCTTAGCTTATTTTAGCTTGAAAATAGAAGGAAAATTGGTTTGATAAAAAGATGTAGAAGCTGCGTGCTTGAACCCAGACAAGCTGCCATCATGGAATAGCCTCAGACTTCCAAACAACTATTATCCCATAATTTAAGTTAAAACTTCTACACTTCGCAATGAAATCCAGTCTCCTTTTTTTACTAAAGCGAGAAGTCAAAAATCATCATAAATGTGAAGTCGATCTAAGACGTTAATGCAAACCTAGCCTCCTTCAATTTATAAGGGCAACATAGGCTTCCACCAACAAGCTGAAACGCTCTATGCCATTTAACCGCAGATTCATGCACATTATGGGTTGTTGTCATTAATATGCTCTTGCAGCGTGACTTCGAGAAAATCCAGCAAGTTTGCGACGACTGGAAGTTTAAAATAAACTACCAGAAGTGTGAAACCACCTTGTTGCGAACTCTATTGTACAAGACTTTAAGGGATACGAATAAAAACTGGTGGAAGGTCGGCATCTTGGGCCGACATGGGCGGCCATTAGCATTAAAGAATGTGGTGAGATATTTGGGCATTATGTTGGATCAGTTCCTGTATGGTAATATCCATGCAGCAACGGGTCTGGTACTCTCACGCCGAAGGTTCAGTTTCAATTCCCGAATTTTTCACAGCATCACGTCTTGCGGGCTGCTGATAACACTCAAAGAGTAATAAGTGTTTAAGAAAGCTTCTTAGAGTTAGCACTTCGAAGTCTGCAAAACACCGTATGTCCCTTCTACTCGTGAGAGAACAGAAGCACGCAGAACACGAGAAGTTGATGAGAAAGCTAGGCCCAGGTCACTCTGTGAACTGTCGCGCCACCCAATTATCTGGCAAAATCCAAGAAAGCCTTCGCTATGGCTAACAGATTGTTTTACAGCAGCCAACTTGATTCCAGGGTGAACGTTATTTACCACATGGCACTAGTCCGGCCAGTCATGGTGTATATCTGTCGGATGGTTCAACTTGAGTCCTTCCCAGTTGATAAGGATGAGTGTCTTCGAGAGACAATGCCTTCGGCCTTGCCTTAAGATGTACAGAACCCCAGAATCTGAGTACAAGAAGGTCTATACTAAAGAAATCTTGTACAATGCGGCAAACAATGTTCGATTCCCGCCCGCTCATTTTGCATTCTTCACGGCACCAGCTCTTTCGAACTGCTGACAACAACTGAAAAAGTAATTACTGTCTAAGAAAAGCATCTTAAACTTCGCCTTTCGGAGCCGGAAAAAATTGTAGGTCTCTTCTACTCGTGGGAAAACAGTAGCGCACACAACAGTAGTTGATGAGCAAGCTATGCCTTGGATACACTGTGAACTGTCGCGCCACCCAATTATTATTATTATTGTCATAAGCCTCTTCTGTAAACACAAAGAACGTCTGTGGACGGCGTTAATAAGGCTAGCAGACCTTCCTCTCGCCAAGGCCAAGGAACATTGGGACGAGGCAATGTTCCTCAAAATCAATTATTCTGAGAATCCGCAGTCCTCAGAAAAAGTTTCTTTCTCCTAGACAAACATCGAACAGCTCTGCTCTGTTCCTTTTATGAAATGTTCTCCTCAAAATAGAATTATTGAGGATAAAAAAAAACCTGTCCAACCAGTCATAATTTCCTAGCAAGGCCCAGGACCTTCTCTAGGCAGAAACTGAGCCGGGGAGAGAATATATTCGGATTTCCACTCACGGCTCCAAGACAATAAAGAGAAAGCAGAACTTTCATGGGAAACAAGAACATTAGATTTCATGCCTCTATAGGTATTTTCGAGTTGGATTTCCAGACGAAAACGTTTGCAATCCTAATGGCAACTAACTATATTGTGAAAAATATGCGTCTTCTCTTTTAAGGGAAGGTGATGACACTTCAAAACACTTTCTCCGTCAATGTCCCGCCTCTGCTCGTATCAGGAGCTGAACACTTAGACTGTTTATCACAGAACCGCTTGCTGGTTTACCTTCGGAAGACCAAGAAGCTACATTAAATGAAGATTACAGCCTAATAGTACAATGGACCAGTTTTTGAGTCTGAGGACTCCAGTGCAGTGTGACCCAACCTCCAACAAAAAACAAACGTAACTTGAACTTAAGCATCAGCAAATTATTTCAATCTGGTCAAAAGGCAGAAAAACAACTACTTACAACCGATAGTAAGAAATATGACTAATTCAAGGTGAAGCATCATCTCACAAACCCACGTCCTCCAAATTCTCGACAAAAACACAAATTATCGGCGACTCCACTCGGTCTCTTTTAACAATGCATTAATTTAATTTCCACTTGAGTTGACGGCACAACCTTTAAGACATCCATTCCACCGAAAACGCAATCAAGATAGCATTCAATAATTTAAGAAAACCTCATCGGTTCCGCGAAACACCATTCGTCATACACGCAAACAAACCCTTCGGTCAGAAAGTAAACATGATGCACGGGCCAGTCATAAGCTCGCATCGCTCACGAAGTCCAATTAAAACCTGACCATGCCCATGTGCATCCAATCACATCAACCATAAATTTCGCCGTAGCTCGGCGGACAATCGCAATAAATCCCAGTCAATAACATCACGTACTCACTTCAGAGAAAAACACTTCAGCATCAAATATGTGTCAAGTTCAGTTCCCGTCAACCGGCAGCGCCTCTGGCCGTCATCGCTCTCAGAAGGGGGTGTCCTTTCCGCATCAGATAAGTGGTGACGGCAGTTGACTGTCTGCGTCCTGCCATCTCCTTGCGCTGTCAACGATCCGATGAACTTGAACCGATCGCCATCACCATCTTGGAAATTTCCAGCTCTTGCTGAGTGCATCCAAGTACGCACGTTACGCAAGTCAAAGGCTTTAAACGGAAATGGCTCGCGGTCGCGCAAACTAGTTACACAGCCCAGCAGCCGGCATAGTCGCCGTTGGTGGCGGTGACGGTTCTCTTTAATCACTCAGTGCAACTGTTGATTTATTTGTTTTCACTACGATCCGTTGCGTCCGATTTCGATGGCGCATAATTGCAGCGCGCAGCCGCCGAACGGAGGGCGGACGCTCGCGAGCACCAAATCACCGCCAACAACCGGTATAGCGTGCGGAGATAGCCGCGGAGGTTGGCTGCACCGTAAGGTCAAGAGAGGTCTGCTTGCGCCATGGCCGGGCGTTTATTTAAATTTGTACACAAATTGAGCCAGAAACGATTGGGTTTTGTTGTGCACTGCGTCTGAATGGGCCCGAAAGACATCTCACCTTGTGAGCTGTAAGGGCGTCGCAGTGCTTCTTGGATTTGGTGCCCTTTTAAGGCCAAGGTTGACAGAATTATTCGGTGGCTCTTCTCTTGGTGACTTATCTTCGTCTGAGTCTTTTATGGGATGAGCAGCAATTGTGGGCTGAAATGATGATTTACTTAATTATGCATGTGGATGGCGGCTTCGTGGCCATTCGAAGGGACCGTAACCTGTTTCGGCTTGGAAGCGATCAATCATTTAAAAATTTCTGGTTCCCAAGACAAACTTGACATTCATTTATTTGAGATTCTATTTTAGAGCAAATGCAGCTCCATAAAAAAGAAAGGTCCGCAGGTTGTCGATGAGATTAAACAACTTGGTTGAACTTAATTTCAAAAATGCAAAATTTGCAAGTACACATTGCCATTTAGGCAGGGGTTGCAAGCTAAGCCTATTTTTACAAGCAACATGCAATGATAAAGGAGAAAAACTGATTGGACACCGAGATATTCTCAAACACGCAGAGTTGATCAAAGTGAGCGAACTAATGTTTTCCAAGTGAAGCTTTGAAAGAAACAAAGAAAAACGTATGACAAGCGAGACCCTTCTAAACTTGAAAATCAAGAAAGTGTGTACAGATGGAAACTATGGGACCTACTGAAATAGACCTAGGAAGCAGCACATAATTCGTTTTCTTCTCGGGAGTCTGCAATGTTTCATGCAAAGCTGTACGTATTCTAATCAATTCGGTCTCAAAATAAGGAAGGTAAGAGACGTGCATTCAACAATTGAGTAGTCTGAAACATTGACAACAGACGGGTGTCGCGGTTGCCGAGATTAATATAAGAGCGTTAATTTTAAATCTCTTATACTATATATATGAGCTCTTTTACTATTTATGTATAACCTAGGATTGATTCTGTTTCGATTTCATGGCTTTTCGAGTTGCCGACAGAATTTTTTAAGGTTTCGTTATTAGAGAAAAAACGTGTTCAACAATTTTGGCAAGATTTTGGATAATGTTGCATTTGATACAGAAATATTGACCTGAGTTCAAAAATGGACTCCGCGGGCGTGACTAATGTACACACAGAAAGTGCTAGAAAGCTTATCAAATTTCCTAGAGCCTAACGGAACGGTTTGTAGTCCAATTTTGTAGCCGCATGCCGGTGCATTGGTGGAAAGACTGTTTTCTATCTGTCAAGCTCCGTTAAATTAGACCAATTTTTAGACTTAGTGGAGTCATGTGCCCGTATTGACATAGCCGAAGAACACACTTTGTAATCCCAAAAAATAGCTAAATCCTTAACTTTCGGAAAAAATTAATTGATTCGACTGTTATCTGCGTTTGTTGTAAATCAGTTTGGTGCCGTAGCACAGTGGGTAAAGTGTGACAATCATACACCCGAGATCCCAGGCTTGATTTTTGAACTAAGGACCTCGAATTTTTCACGGCACTACCTCTTTCAAGCTGCTTCTTCTTGTGGCGCTACAGTCCGGGGTGGACCTGGGCCTCAACCATGCCTCTCTAGCCAGCACGATCTTTCGTCAGCTGTCTCCAGTTGCGCACTCCAAGTTGGTTGAGGTCCTTCTCAACTTGTGTGCGCCACTTTAGTCTAGGTCGTCCTCTGTTGCGTTGTCCCAATGGCTCGGATTCAAAGACTTTTCGGGCCGGAGCAGTGGTGTCCATACGCTCTACATGGCTTAGCCATCTTAAGCGTTGTATCCGTAGACGCTTGACCAGGCGCATGTCGCTGTACAGCCTATAGAGTTCGTCACTAAATCTTCTCCTCCAGATGCCATCAACGCAAACAGGACCAAAAATCGCACGCAAAACTTTTCTCTCGAAAAGACTAAGGGCTTTCTCATCCGCCTTTGCTACTGTCCAAGATTCTGCGCCATATAGTAGGACGGGGATGATCAGGCTGTTATATAAAGCGAGCTTAGTCCTTCGAGAGAGGGCTTTATTACTCAATTGCCTCTTGAGCCCAAAGAAACAGCGATTGGCAAGAGTGATTCTGCGTTTCTTTCAAGCTGCTGACAACACTAAAAGAGGATCTCGAAAAGTCTAAAGGTAGGAGCAGAAGCATGCAGCACACGAGTAGTTGAGGAACCTGGGCTTGGAAAAAGCCAGACTATTGAGCCGTCAAATATGTAAACCAGACCGACGGTTGTGACATAGCACAGAAACTTCTTCGGACTGCGCTTAAAGAGCTTCAAGTTTCCCAAAAAGGTCTTTATGTTGCACTTGCGACAGCCCATCGCGCAGACAATTTTCTCTTGTCTAATATTCAATGCAGGCTATTATCTTAGAGGTGTCTTTTGGATTTTTTTTACCCGGCGGTCTGTGAACACAAGGTTTTGGATAGCTGACATTTTATTCGTAGTGGAAGCCGAGGGACACCTTAAGGTTAGCAAGACTAAGTTCTTGTTTGATTATCTAGTTCCTGGCCAATGTCCAACTTAGAACAGCTTCTTTATCAAGAAATCTGTCTCAAAACAACAGAATTTGGTGCCAGAACATGAAAAGCATAAGATCAAAATAAAGGCTGAAACTGCAATAAAGGGAGAGATACTTTATTTATTCTTTACCTTTGCAACAGTATTGACACTAGGCCACAAATCAGCGAAAAGATTAGTAGGAATAGGGACTTTTTATGAAACACCCAAAAGAATATTTACCACTTTAAGCGACCTTGGAACAAAAAGTGCATCAGATCGGTTCAAGTAGGGCGAGAAAAAATATAGAACAAAATAAAGCTGTCATAAGATTACTGTGTTCTATGGGAAATGCAACTGCGGCATTTTCATTTTCGAGAAACTCTTCAATGTGTGCGTGCAATGACCTGACAAAAATGGATATGATTGACACATCAAGCCTAGCCCGAGGAAAATTCAGTTCCAAATAATCTCATAAGGACTATAACGAATTTATTAAAACACACAAGTGTAGATCACATTAAGTGACGACGTCCCTTATTAGTACACACCCTATATAATAATAATAATTGTTGGCGCTACAGTCCAAAGGGGGACCATGGCCTAGCTTGCTCATCAACTACTCGTGTTGTGCGTGCTACTGTTCTCTCACAAACTGTAGGTCCTAGTTTTTTGCCGACTCCGAACGGCGAGATTTGAGAAGCTTTCTTAGACAGTTATTACTCTTTGAGTGTTATCAGCAGCGTTGAAAGCAGCTCGTCAAATTTAATTCTACCATATTGCATGACAAGCATAGATTTCGTTTCTTTTTTAAATGAATAAAGTTCATACAGTAAATCCTTTGGAGATTTTCTATAATTCTCTCAAATAAAGGGGAAATAAGGGAGTGTCCGTCTTAGAAAATTCAAAATACATGATTCGCTTCAATCATAACCAAAAATACTTTTTCACACGGAAAGGATTAATTTCTCAGTTACTTCTTATACACTACGTAGTGTTTAACGAATCGTCCTTTAAAACGTTGTACAAACTTATCAAAATTTGATGTCGTCTAGACACCAATCTTTAGTTTGTAATTTATTTGACAACGCCAAGGGTCGTGAGTAATCCAATAAAATATAATTGTGATCGTATTACGGCAGCAATGATATGCATTTACGACGATGCTTGTTAACTTAATTACCAACATGCGCCGGAGTTGTAAAGAGTAATTATGCTAATCGCATGGCTGGCGAGAGGAGGATCCTTGGTGAAATCTTGGAATGGGTTTTTTTGTTAAGCGCTATGACTCCGGTATTCTTGTTCTCTATATTAACGCAATATTAGTTTGAAAGGAGTTTGTGAAAGATTATGTCAAATGAAGGAATTTCTTTAAGGTTTTCTACCCTTATCTGTGTTTTGTAAGCATATCAGTTATTTGTGATACAAAATTTGTAACAAAATGAAACGAACTACTACAAATCTCTCTCAGAAAGAGGAAAAATACGGCAACGCATCTAATCCAAATATGTTAAGTACGAGCATGTGATTAAGAAATTTCAAATTCACTTCAAAAACAAAAACAACACCAAAATTTATGACAAATACCGAAAGATAATGGGTATATGCTCATTATCCTTGTACGCATACCAATAAATTTGACAGAAAACCAACAACCTACGCACAAAAATTGTTTGTGCTAAAATGGGCAGGGTGGGGAAATATTTTACTATCTCTAGAGAGCGCTCGGTTGACGTATAATCCCTTTTTCCAGTACACGGAAACAAACTTTGTGTTTGCTTGTGTTGTTTTGTACTGTTTTGTGTTGTTTGTTTCGAGTACGGGTACACACTAAATGTTTGTCGCATGTTGACAAATCAACTGAATGAATGGAGTGCTGCTGGGAACCGTGCCTTAGTGAGACGAATGGTTGATCAAATGAGGAAGACCCTACCGCTGGTAAACTCGATGGTATATTTTAGGAATTTTTCAAGAAAAGAACGAATTCAATAAAAATGGAGAATATTAGAAAAAAGCTCTACTTATGCGTTTTAATTTAGTTTAAAATATTTCCATCATCTCCAAAAACTGCTGCCTGGTGTGTATGACTTAATCAAAAATATGTTCACAGCAATTTGCAATTAGTCGATGGAATGTCATGACATGGTGCTTATAAAATAGTTTTGAAACGAACGATGCGGTACAAATTTCACTCACAAAACTCACTAACCTGTGGCTTAAGTGTTAAAAATCATAGACTTCCGAAGATCTCTGGTGTTATTTATAAACTAAAAATCCTATGTTTTCAATACACGCTATGATCTTATAAGTGTTTTTTGGATTTTTGTTTTAACTGGCGGTCTGTGAATACAAGAATTTGGATAGTTATCATTTTATTCATGGTGGAAGCCGAGGGACACCTTACGGTCAGCAGGACTAAGTTCTTCATTGATTATCTAGTTCCTGGCCAATATCCGACTAAGAACAGCTTCTTTATCAAGAGACCTATCTCAATACAACAGAATTAGGTACCAGAACATTAAAAGCGTACGATCAACATAAAGGCTGAAACTGCAACAAAGGGAGAGACACTTTCTTTATTCTTTGCCTGTGCAACAGTATTAACACAAGGCCACAAATCAGCAAAAAGATTTGTAGGAATAGGAACTTTTTATGAAACACCCAAGAGAATATTTACCACTTAAGCGACTCACAAACTCACTAACCTGTGGCTTAAGTGTCAAAAATCATAGACTCCCGAAGATCTCTGGTGTCATTTATAAACTGAAAATCCTGTTATTTGTTTGCACAAAATATTCTTTATTCAATCTAATGTTAAATCAATTTTATTCACTTCTCTTGCTATATCAAAAGCTATCTTCCTACCTTCATAAATTGTGATGCCACTCTCTACAGGAAATCAGTTCTTTTGTTCCTGTTTAGGAATCCGGGATGAATGAATATTTCCAATTGATAGTAGGCACGTGGCCACCGTCGCGTTGTGGGTAGAGCGCGACGTTCACATGCAGAAGGTCTAGGTTCGATTACCGGCTGAATGCCTTAAGTTTTTCACGGCGTTTTACCTTATTCGAGCTGCTGACTACATTCAAAAAGTAAAAGTGTCTAAGAAAGCTTCTCAAAATTTCGCCGTTCGGAGTCGGCAAGAAACTGTAGGTCTCTTCTACTTGTGAGAGAATAGTAGCGCGCACAGCACGAGTAGTTGATGAGCAAGCTTAGCCCTGGTACCCTGTGGACTGTCGCACCATACAATTATTATTGGTAGGCACATGCAAAATTCATTCAAGGCCTGGCGGGCTAACGTTTCACAAGGCATAGGATGCCTCACGATTTTATTTTAATATTTTGTAAGATCTGAAAGGTCTCTCTTTTGAAAACGCAGTACCCTTTCGCCTATTTTACTTTTCTTTGAATATGCCTCAGTTCGGCTACAGGTTCGTCTTAATTTTTGTCATTTATTTCGGAATAAGAAGAGGAATTGTTAAAACCATTTCTTCCCAACCTGTAAGGGGAAACTTGTTTGACATTTTCAAATTTACAATCACGACTCCTTGTGCCTCTTATTTTCATTTGAATGCCTTTGTTTTTGTGGACGCTAGTTAAGTGGACGATTCATGAGTTTATTTCCCATAAAAATTTACCAACTATCCTCTTCATAGGGGCTTGGGAAAGATTTGAACGAATGTGACAACATTTATGGATATTTACAACTTGAAAAATTTCAGATTTAAACGAATCCACGAATAAAATTTGATTTTTATTCGATATCCCATCATTTATGCTTTTGCATAAACATAAAGAAAGGGTGCAGTTTGCTTTATAGTTCCTATTCTCGCGTGCTCTATGGATGGTGCAATTTTTGATTCCGGTGACAGAGAGGCTACTAAATTATTCAGCATGCATAAACTTTTTCCGTTTTCCGGTATATGAATTGAAATACCATAAATAAAACGTGCTACAGTTCTAGAAGAATTAAACTCCTTAATCGTTTGTGTTGCACATGCTATTGTCTTTTCACGAGTAGGGGGAGACCACAGTTTTACACCGATCCCCAACGGCGGATCGAAGAACATTGGCATACTTTAAGTGTGGTCCTCAACTCAAAAAAGGCCGCAAAACCAAAAGTGAAGTGTTCGTTGTTGGACGTTGGACATAAAACACGACATAGTTACTGAACCATGGAAACTTCGACGGAGTTATCCACTGCGTCATGGCTTTAAAGGTCTGGTAAAATTGATTGCATCAAAAAATATGCAATCAGTTGCCATTCACCGATACTTTGCATAATATTTTCCTTTTTTCTATCTCCACTGCCCAGAGCAGTAACCAACAAATTTGACCATTATTGCTCATTAATCCACATTTATTAATATCTAGGAATACTGATGCAGAAAATATGAGTTGACTTTCTTTTCTTCGAAATACAAGGACTCTTAATTTTTACTGTGTAGTTTGAATGCCATCTGATCGAAGCAGTTCCTTATTTGGAGTCCTGTGTTGCTTCAAACATGAGAACAAGCTTGATTTAAAATGTTCAAAACCAGTTTTATTGGCCGAGTATAGCTGTAAGATGAAGATTGTCCGCTTTTGGGTAGCAGAGGCGGAAGTGAACACTCACTCAGTGTTTCAATATTATTATGCAAAAAACTCTTCCCCTACCAAAAAGCATTCCGAAGCTCGTAAAATGAAACTACATCAACAATTAAAAAATATAATAACCGCACTTTAAATTATGGGTCGTATAAACAAAATTAAAAAAATGACAGCTAATCGCACAAAGCCACACAAATTGAAGTTAAAACTCTCGGATTTCATGTTGATTCACATTTGATGGGATTAAGTTCAAAATCAAATTGCATTGCTATTAAAATACACTTGACGTCGGTAATACACATATGCGCATATGCGTCTGTCCAGTGACGTCTGACATTTTTCTCACATTATAGAATGCTCTAAATCAACATCGAGTTTATGATCTCGTCGGGGCAAAGGTTTCACCGAAACATTCTCATATGCATACGAAAACAACAAAAAGAAAAAGCGCTTAAAACCTGAGATCATGACGTGAATGAGTTGAAGGGTGAAGTGAACCTAGCTTGGTGTTGATGGATAATTTTTTTAAGGGGTTTCTGGAAGTTTTGAAGAATGATGCACTTTCAATAACATTTAGTTATGTGGATTGTGCAACAAATAGCGTCCACCTTCAAATGAGCGAATTTCTGCAAAAATGTTTATAGAAGAAAAAAAATGGTGGAAGTGCTTGTTTTCTTTTTCAAGAATGTTCTATAGAGGCAATAGAAATGTGTTCTTAATAATAATAATTGTATGACGCGACAGTACATAGAGAGACCAGGGCCTAGCACGCTCTTCAACTACTCGAGCTGTACGCACTACTTTCTCACGAGTAGAAGGGACTTACAGATTTTTGCCGACTTCGCACGGCGAAGTTTGGGAAGTTTTTTCTTAGATAGTTATTGCTCCTGGAGTGTTGTCAGCAGTTCGAAAGAGGCGGTGCCGCGGAAAATTCGACGTTTTCAGTTGGGAACGAAAACTTTCGGCGTATGAGTGTCGGTGTCTACTCACTACACCACAGCGGCCACCTGACAATTATTTCAAATTTCAAACAACAATCTTGCATTTGATTTGCCTTAATTTGGACTGAAGACTGAATTCGTTAAGACCTGCCTGAGTCCCGGCACACGACGGAATCACAAAAATTAGACTGCCGATGAACTTGATAGGCAAGAAACAAAAGAGGTGTTCAAAGGGTCCGAACCCATTTTGAGACTTCCGACGTCCTTGGTCTGCTCTTTAATAGACAGTGGGGTCATTCGGAAGCACAACCAAGGATGACATGACTTTCCAGCATTCAGACCGACTAAGCGAATGCTGCCAAACGTCAGCAAAAAATACGAGCCTATCTCTTGTCAGAAAAGATTGCAGAAGGCGTACTGAGCTAAGCACTTCATTGCGCTTACGCTTCTTTTTTTTTTTTTTTTTGTTGGAGGTTGGGATAAACTACACTGGAGCGCTCAGACTCAAATACTGCTCCACTGTACTACTAGGCAGTAACCTTCATTTAATGTACTTTCTTGGTTTTCCGAAGAAAAACCAAGGTTTTCAGTTCCCACCACATCAGCGCCAAATAACCACCACCTGGTACGAGCGAAAGCAGGACACTGACAGAGAAAGTGCTTTGAAGTATCTTCATCTTCTCCAAAGGCGTTGCAGAGTGTGACATCACTAAGCCCAAGCCGACTCAGGTGCATAAAGAAGGTAAAGTGTCCCATTAGTACGCCGACAGGTCGTCTGCACTCGTTTCTGTCTAGAGATAGTAGAAAAGATGCGGATTTCTTGCTGACGTTTGGGAGCATAGTTCTTGGTCAGCCTGCATCCTGGAGAGTCATGCCATCTCTGGTTGTGCTGTAGAGAGACCCAACCATCGACGGAGGCCCTGACCAGGGACGCGGGTAGTCCCAAGGCAGGTTCGGGCCCTACGAAAGCCTCTGCTGAACCTATCCTAGCTAGTTCATCGGCAGTTTCGTCTCCCAGGATCCCAGGATCCCGTGATGACCCGGGACCCAGAGAAGTCTTTGCGAATTCAGCCTGCCGACCAAAATAAGGGAAGACTTGCATTCTTAAACTATCTTGGAAGTGGTTAAAGGGTTGAGTAAAGCCTTGAGCATAGCTTGACTGTCGCTGCAGACGCAGACACTTCTTTCCTTCTACCTGTTCTTCACAATATAGTTGGTGGCCATTAGGATCGCGAAGGCTTCCGCCTGAAAGACCGACGCGAAATTAAATAATGGGGCGTGAAGCGCTTACGCTTAGTGATGAAACCTTCTGTAGCGAGCGAAAGGAAGGAAGGTGAAGCACTTTGTCAAGTCATCTTTGCCAATGGTTCCGGCTTTACTTGAATTAGGTGGCAGTGGTTGGCCAATGTGGTTGAAATTAAATCCTATGGTCTTTATCACAGAAGTGTTTGTTGGGATTCCCCCGAAAGACGGAGAAACTCCATTAAATGGAGGTGACTGCCTGGGAGTACAATGAACCAGTTTTCGAGTTTGAGTGCTCCAGTGTAGTGTCCAAACCTCCAACAAAATATTACTTTCTAAATACAATACATTCAATTGCATATAGACTATCAGAAACTGCAACTTGTATTATTAAAGAATTATTCGCAGTAAAAATGACAGTGACTTCAAAATGTACATATTTTTCCTAAAACGGCGCAAATCCAATATTATTTTAACGCGTGAGTTTTGAGATTTGGCACCCAACGGCCGCAAAGATATCTACTTATAATGATAACATGGCGAAAGTTCAAGATCTTGTATTATGGGCAAGCCACTGATTGAAGGTGCGATAGATGTCTGAAACAGTGAACATTTTAAACGACCCTCAGAACCATATGGTACATTGAATAGTAGGAAAGTTTTCGCTCGCTCTGTACAACAGCGCAATTCTGAGACTACTTCAGTTTGACGCTCTTTGCCTATAAACAGAAGAAGTTTTACGTCATTTTGCGACAGTTGGCGAAAGATAGGGATAGGCCGAAGAATAAAGAACACGCTAAAGGAGGTGTTTACCCGGCAAACGTACTCCACAGAAGGTAAAGATCATCATATCCATCCGAAAGGTTATGATAATTATTATTCTTGTGTGCGTTAAATGTAGTTCGCACTGAACATCAGGGGAGAAGCGTACAACCACAAACAGTTTCTTTTTAGATTCCGTTGCTTTGTAAAACGAAACCTTTTATGTATGGAATAAATTGCATTGTTCATTTTATTTTCATATTTGAAACATCCCTTAACTATTTGGAAACCATTAAAAATCTGTCTTTTACTTATAAATTTATTCGTTACAAGGAAAGATGACATAATGACAGCCACATCTGCTTATAAATTGTATGCTCTCGTATGTACAGTCCAATTTCTTAGCCACTGAACACATTAGTTATTTATTCGCTGACACAACATGCCGCAAAATGAAATAACCTGCTAAACGATGGTCAATGTGCATGGCGTTATGTGTCTTCGATGTGATCGTTTCATTGCATAGTTTACAAAAATTCAATGAATTTGCGGCAAAAACAAAAGCATTTGCAAGTGACACTCTAGTAGCCCACTTTACTAAATGCATCACAAAGCAAGAAATGGTACAAATGTAGCTTCTGTGAACCTTCCCAATAAGATGAAAGTTGAAGAAAATAAACAAACCCAAAACAGACATGAACCTGCAGGCCATACAGATTCAAAGATACCAAAATCATTGAACTCTCCCGGAGGGGAAATTGAAGCAGAAGCAGTCCTCGTGTGTTTTGAAAAAGAAGTCAATCAAGATCTTAGCGATGCAATCGACGGAAGCCGGCGTGGTGAAACTTGTTCACCAGAGGGCAGGTGCGCGAGGTATATTGGTCAAACGAAAATAAAACTAGGTACGCGTGAGGCAAGTGCTAGCAGTGATCAGTCCCGCGGAAATATTTAAAGTGCTCCCGAAGCATCGATCGTGATTCACTTTCCACCCCGTGGGTCAATTGATTCAATATTTGTTACGTCGTGAGCAATTATTTTAAACAATGAAAGCTGAAAAATAATAATAATTGTTGGCGCTACAGACCAAAGGGGGACCAGAGCCTAGCTTGCTCATCAACTGCTCGTGCTGTGCGCGCTTCTGTTCTCTGACGAGTAGAAGGGACCTACAGCTTTTTGCCAATTCCGAACGGCGAAATTTGAGATGCTTTCTTAGACAGTTATTACTCTTTGAGTGTTGTCAGCAGCTCGAAAGAGGTGGTGCCGTGAATAATTCGCAAAATTGGTGTTGAGCTGGGAATCGAACCTACACCCTTCGGTGTGTGAGCGTCGCACTCTACCCACTACGTCACGGCGGCCACAAAAAAAAAACGACTTATCAGATATAAATCTGAATCTTAAATGTAAAATTGAAACAGAGGGTAAAGAAACGTGAAGCAGACTAAGATTCATGATGATAAACAGTGGGCTACTTGTTTGTTGTAGAATATGAAAAGAGACATAGTTTTGACAATAATTTACTTTGTTTTAAAGCCAGAGTTTAATTGTTACTGGAATCAAGTTGACTGAAACCTACACTGGCAAGCATGCTGATGCTGAACTTGACGACATTCAATCAATGAGAAACAAGATGAACTTAAGAACGCAAAAAAATGATTAATAACAAAACGATCAGAGAAAGATGATTGTAGATTAAAGTATAGCAGAATTACCGTCTTATTACATTGAAGCAGTCTTGAAGAGTGCGACACTCACACGCCAATTGTTCCAGGTTCAATTCCCGGAATAAACACCTCACTATTTTTTACGGTTCCACCTCCTATGAGCTGTTGACAACACGCAGTGAGTAAAAATTGTGTAGGTCCCTTCTATGTGTGAGAGAACAATAGCGCACACTACACAAGTAGTTAATAAGCCAGCTAGGCCCTGGTGCCCCCGTTGACAGTTGACTGTCGCGCCATACAATTGTTATTAGTAATAACAAAGCGAACAAGGGAAGATGCTTATAGATTAAAGTAAGTCCCTGTTGATATTGAACATACATCAACAACTTGAATTTCAAATGTTATATCCCAAAACTCCTAAACAAATACTATAAAGTAAGGAATTGTTTTATGTGAAGTTTATGAGTAGCGTGACTATCGTTGCTTAATTAGAAATTGAAACTCTATAGCCGAAGGTCCAAGGTTCGATTCCTGAACTGAACAGCTCTTATTTTTTTCAAGTTCACCTCTTGCGAGTTGCTGACAATACAAACAGTGTAATAATTATCTAAAAACAGATTCTCAAACTTCGCAGTGTGGAGTCGGCCAAAACCTGAAGGTCCCTTCTACGCATGAGAGAACAGTAGCTCGGACAACACGTCCAAGGGACCCAGGACCTATATGATGAGGAATATAGGTCCTGGGCCCCTTGTTGCCTGTTGTGGCATCCAATATCTGTTTATTTTTAAAGTCTTCAAGGAAATAGTTGATATCATATGTAAGATACGTTAAATACAAATTGCCGATCGATACAACCTCAAAATACTCTAAGATAAAATAAAATTAAAAACAAAAAGGGAAGAAAATACATATATGGTGTCCATTGAGATCCTCTCTTGCTAAGAATCAATCAATTTCTTATCAAATCTTTCTGTTTGCAGTCTGTCACACTACAGGTTTCCACAATGTTTATATATGCAAATTGCTGAAGAACCTTGTGCCCATTTAATTTTCGTAAAATGTATTAAATGGTTTGTAAAAATGCAATCATAGGCACCTCAGGTCCTTTCTCATCAAATGTAGACGAGTCGAGTCAACAGAAACAAAAGACTTCTTGGCTCAACTTATGATTACCCTTTTCATTAAAAGTAAACGTTCACGCTTGAAAGTACAAGTACCTTGACATAGTGAGTTCCATTCTAAAGCAATTTTTAGTTAACGAAACCTTTGCCACGTAAGTCTTACTCACACTGGATTAAACCATTTACTTTAACAAATATATTCTCGACCATCAGATGCCGGTGAGCAACGACAACAAAGTAAGCTAATAATAGTAAACAACGAATCAACAGCAGCCGGACGTCTTCCCAGGGACAGGGGTTGCAATTATATCTACTTAAGCGTTTGTTGGCATTGCAGATCATAACTCTCGAAATTCCATTAGAAATTGATCACGAATAAAACAAGTGACACTTGCTGCCTCTTCTCAACAGTCCATTACCCAGGTTAAACAAAGCCATTCGATGCTAACTCTATGAAAGGTGTACGTTCGACTGAGATTTTTATTTGCGTCTGTCACGTGACTTGAAGTTGTTTACTCTTGAACTTAATGGCGCCTTCAAATATCTTACGTTGATGACTTTATTTACTCGGGTAACATAATTGATGAGAACTGCTTTAGATCTCAACAAGGACAGCTATGTGCGAAGACCACTCTCATTTATCATTGGAAATCCCTTTGAATTCATCGACCCAACAATCGCTGTTCATGCGACATTGAAAAATCAGACAAAACATCAATTGCCAGCAAAGTGTTAGACTTCATAGCCGCACTTCACAAAAAGAGACATTAATCTACGTCTCGGCTGCAGTTAAATGCCCGAACACTGCTCGACAAATAATGGACATCCGTGTTGCTAGCGTGACACTCCGGAAGTCAGCCATTGTCGCACGTAATATTCGTCACCAATTTCCGCAGAACTCTGTCTAAAAATCAGCAGTATGCGATTTTCATCCCTCCTCGCACCAAATTTCAAATCGTACAAAAAGTGTCTCGCTCCATTAACGCCACAACAACAAAAGCAAAGAAACAAAAAACAAAAAAACAAAAACCGCAAACCAAAAACAAAACACACAAGAACAAGCCGATAAGTATCTTTCACAACGATGTGACCAAAATGAACATTCATCACAAGCACCACACCTCGTAAAGTCTCAAGTGTGTGGAGCACAGAGAGTTAACCCTCGCACAACGTCCGGCGGCTTTGACACTGAACTTGATGGCTGCGGCAACACATCTCTTTTACGAAACATTTCGAACACACATGGCACTCTCAACTGATTACGTATACGCCAGAGTACATCATCATCATCAACTTGATCATCATCATCATCACCATCGACGGACGACAACGGCGACAGCTGAGATTCCATTCATGCATTGTTACGACAACGCCACGACAGTGGCCCTCTTGTCTTTGGCTGTGTCAAAGCTTCGCCTGTGTTGCCTTGCACCGAAGTGAACCAGTTTCGGCCCTAATTGGGAGGAGCGGCTAGTGTCGTTCGATAATTAAAATCATGTCGATTCGAGACCGAGAAAAAAATAACGTGAAAAAAGACCGTAATTTTAGACTAACGGTCAACCGGCTGTTGTGACAGGTAAATTCGATTAGCGTTAACCTTACTTCTCCTACTCACCACAGCGCAACGATACGGTGTGGTTGGATTTTTTGAATTTCTGATGCCAGACAAAGGGTGTCACTGTTGTGCTGGTCAAGTACGTTTTTATGAGGAAATACTGTGATTTCTTTTTCTGCGTGGTTTTACTCGTTTTTTCATTGACCTGGTATCAGTTGCGGAGATGTTTGAATTTAACTGAAGAAGAAAAGATGAAAAGTATGGGCGTCGAATGAAGCAATTCAACTGAGCAGAGGAGACTGTTGAATGATTGATTTTTGTTTCCAAGCCTTTCCTACTCAACATTTGAATAGAGTGGTTTGGTAAGACCTTTTCAAAACTCTTTTGAGACACAAACAATTCATGAAATTATTAATTTCAGGCTCCACTGAGCTGTTTTGGAAGACTTTTTTATTTTTTGGCGATTCTGGAAATTGTTGTGCAACCAGCAGTGCATTTTGGAATACTCTAACTACCTGTAAGTCGAAGAGAGCTTCTGGCAAGTGCCATCATCATATTTCCACAGCAAGCACCACGTCGACACGAAGTCAGTTTTTGTTTCCAAAAAAATAGAAAACTTCTCCTTCCGATGAACCTTAATGTACCCAAACAACGAAAACGTAATCCTATTTCTGGAGACAACAACAAAAACCGTATTTCCTTTAACCTCGCAAAGAGATAACACAAATTAAAAACTCTTTAACAAATAGATTTGGGTCAAGAAGTCTATTAAGCGGCATAAGTTTATTGCAAGAATTTATTTAAATATTAATGAACTTGTATTTGACCAGTATCTTGCAGTGAAGCAAGTTTTAATTGGCCTTCGGCAGTTTTTTGAGAAAAATAAAGAAAAAAACATCTTGCGTCTGGGCC
Organism: Eristalinus aeneus; assembly: GCA_955652365.1. Classification (NCBI taxonomy): domain Eukaryota; kingdom Metazoa; phylum Arthropoda; class Insecta; order Diptera; family Syrphidae; genus Eristalinus; species Eristalinus aeneus. The sequence continues at coordinate 127,432,992 of OY019130.1, read as the reverse complement.
ATTTAACATTTTCTGAGCAACTGAATCTGATATTCACTGAAGTTGAGAGACTCAACTAATGAGGGATCACTGTTGGTACACCGAGTTTTTTTGTGTTGATTATGAGGTTAATCTATTTTATTGGCTCTTATTGTGTTGCACTCATTTGACTAATTTTCTTTAATTAATTGGATGATACTTTTAAATGCAGCGCATGAGAATGCAGTTTTTTTTTTGATTTATTGGAGGAAAAAATGAACAACAAAAGCTCGTAGGAACCTAGTTTGTTGACAAATCGACCTAAGAGGATAGTATTCTTGCCAATCCTCAGCCAAAGCTCCTTCTAAGGACAAAGATGAATAATGCACTGTGTTTAGTTTGATCATAGTTGCGCAGAGCTCAATAACCTGTTTTCTAACGATACTCGCAACGCCTTTTGCCTCAAAAAGCCATCAATGTCATGACGTATTAAATAGACCTTCAATCAAATGTTAAGCGCATTTGTACCTTTGGTTGCACACAATCATTTCCAGTGCACATTGTTTAATTTTCTATTCCGACGCATGCCACCATCATAAATGTCGCAATCGGTGCTGAGAATTTGGAAAAATCTTCTAGACAACGATGTCCGGTCCACAAGAAAGGAGTCCCCTGTGCGAATTGTTGAGAGATCAGCCCCTTCAATATCATCTTCAAGATTCTCTTTGCCGTATTGTGTGTGAATCTGAAAACGTTTGGCAACAACCTGACAGCTTCCTACTTGTTTGGTTTCAGACCAGGGAAGACCAGAATAGACCATGTCTTCACTTTACGACAGATTCTGGCAAAAATATTGACACTCACTATGTATTCGCCGATTTTGAGGCCGCATATGGTAGTCTGTGGCCACCGTGGCGTAGTGTTTATTGAAAGATCTTGCCCTATTTAAGAGCTTTCATTTAATGTCTGAATCAGTTTTGAATATTGTACGTAAACCTTCTTTACGGCGATTTTCACTCGTGTGCACTTCTGCCATCAAGGATATTTATGATACATAATAGCTGGCCATGGCCGCCGTGGAGTGGTGGGTAGAGTGCGACACTCACACGCCGAAGGGTCTATGTTCGATTCCCGGCTGAATTTTTCACGCCGCCACCTCTTTCGAGCTGCTGACAACACTCAAAGAGTAATAACTGTCTAAGAAAAAGCTTTTTAAATTTCGTCGTTAGGAGTCAGCAAAAATCTGTAGGTCCCTTCTATTCGTAAGGAAGCAATAGCGCGCACAACACGAATATTTGATGAACAAGCTAGGCCCTGGTCCCCCTGTGGACTGTCGTGCCAACAATTATTATTGTTATATGGCAGTCTGCATAGGGACGACGTATAAAGTGCCATGTAGAGTATCTAGTGTCTGGCATTCCTACCAAACTCGTCAGATTGTGTAGGATGAAGATGGAGAACTCTCGCTGCTCCGTCAAGGTCGGTAACGAACTCGCCGAGACCTTAAATGTCAAAAAAGGTTTAAGATAGGCCGACGGACTGTCATGTGACTTTTCCAACATCATCCTCGAGAAGATCGTACGTAACTCACATGTCAACACCAGAGGCACGATCTTCCAAAAGTAAGCGCAACTGCTAGCTCTCGCGAGTGACATTGACTTGATTGGACGAACACAGCGATTCTCCAATGAGACGTTTTCTGGTATTGAAGCGGAAGGTTATTAACGTACATGTTGTCACCAAAGATGGAAGTCTTGGAAAGAGCATCACAATAGGCAGCAGAAACTTCGTGGTATTCAGGGACTTCGTCTACCTCGGTTAATCCTTATTAACAACAACATCAGTTTCGAAATCAAACGCAGAATCACTCTCGCCAGCCGCTGTTTCTTTGGCAATTGAGCTCTCTCGACAGACTAAAATAGCTTGATCGTCCCAGCCCTGCTTTACGGCACAGAAACGTAATAATAATAATGGCGCAACAGTCCACAGGGGATCAGGACCTAGCTTGCTCATCAACTACTCGCCTTGTGCGCGCTACTGTTCTCTCACGATTAGAGAGGACCTACAGTTTTTTTTGTTTTGTCGACTCCGAACGGCGAAGTTTGAGAAGCTTTTTTAGACAGTTATTAGTCTTTTACTGTTGTTAGCAGCTCGAAAGGGGTAGTGCCGCGAAAAGTTCGAGGTATTCAGCCGGGAATCGAACTTGCGTGTGAGCGTCGCACTCTACCCACTACGCCACGGCAGCCACGATATGTAAACTTCGACGTTACCAAAAGGGAATGAGAAAGCCCAACGTCTTTTCGAGAGAAATGTTCTCAGTGCGATTTTGGGTTAAGGAAATAATTTAAAAACAAACGCTACGGGCTGCACTAATATGTCTAGGCCATGTAAAATGTATGAACACCACTGCACAGGCTCGAAAAGTATAATATTCGAATTGGAGCCAATGGGACAGCAAAACAGAGGATGTCCTAGGCTGAGATGGCGTACCCAAGTGTAGAAGGATCTCCGCCAACTCAGAGTTCGTTTTTGAAAGCAGGCGGCGAGAGATCATTTGAGTTGAAGAGACGTGTTGGCTGTATTGCCAATAAAAGAAGAAGAAAGACGCATAACTCGTAGCAACTCTATAAAATCACATGCATATGGTCTGTGATTCAATAATTTCAAAGACAATAAAGCCAAAGTACACAAAAACTTGCATCTGAAAACATCAAGAATATTTTCCCTGAATTCAAACATTCCAGCCATTATGTACCATAAATATCCTTGAAGGCAGAAGTGCACACGAGTGAAGGTCGCCGTAAAGAAGGTTTACGTGCAATATTCAAAACTGATTCAGACATTAAAAGAAAGAAACTTACGTCGGAGCTCTTAAATAGGGCAAGATCTTTCAATAGAATGCAGCTTGTTGCTTCTTACATCAGATAAATTGGTTTATGGACATTACGCTCATCCCATGTACACCTTAAAACAGGGAAAACCTCAGATCCCCAACTGCATTGGACATTCGGACCTTTTTCTTGTTGCGTCGTTCTACACTAGTACGTTCTTCTAGTTGTTGCGAGCATGCAAAAAGAATTAACTTGACAAGAACATATGAACTCCGAGCTCCTCTTCCCGAAAAAAGGAAAGGCGGAATGAGGTTGAATATAAACAACACAGTGGAAAAGATTCAAGCAAGCAATCACACATTCTTCTCCTTCATTCTGCTTTAGATTCAGCGCACAGCCAAGGGCTTTTTTGAATGAGTTCTTTTTTATTCCTTTAATAGCGATAATCTTCGATCAACAGCTAGGATCATCATACACCAAAAGCAGCACTTACTCGTAACCCAATTACCACAATTCAAAAGTCACTACACCACAGACCACCTGTTCCTCGGAAGAAAACGCAACTTTTATCCAAGCCCCGTCTTCACTGTCGAATTTTCTCATCACGAACGCTGATTACGCTTTATGGGCGGCTATGTTCGAAATACAAATGCTCCGAATCTGCAGAAAACAACAACATCCTTGATCACGTACGCACTCACGCAGAGTGAAAGGCACGAATGTATGAACAGCAGCCTAAGCTAAACGCTTTCAGAACATTCTTTAAAGGAGCACGACACCATATTCCGCGCGTTGCTTGCAAGCACTTTTAATCTTCTTGGCATTAAATCATGTCACGTGTGCGAAAACCCTGACAAATAACACAAAGTTGGCATGCCATAGCTTGGATTCTTCTTCGAAACCTCACCGAACCTATGAAGATCAAGTTGCAGTTGTTCGGATTGTCATACTCACTTATGTTGGTCCGTTGGTTTGATGTGAAAAGCTTCATTGTGCTGATGTGTGTTTTTCCTGCCGGAGATCTCCTCTGCAAGATGTTTTATTGAAAGAACAGTCGAAGAAAACAACAACACCCAAGCGGTTCCTAAACACCAAGTGAAACTGTTACACCACGCATTGAATAAAACAGGTTGGTTCTGCAAAAAAGAAAAAATAAAACCGTTGTCTTATAATTGTTCTGGTTTTTCATGAAGAAATGTGATGATTGCAAATGACATGTAATGACAAGCATACATAAGCAATTAGTGTATGAATGCATGCGTTTAAGCAGATTGATGTATCGATTTTCTAAGGGTGTTTAAGCACTGTTTGACTTTGAGATTCTCCATTTAAGTATCTTGCTGACGTGGGGTTCACGTAAGCGGTCGATTGATATAAGGACAATTTGAATGGCAAAGGAATGACGTCGTTGTTTGAAGGACTTAAGAAAGAAGGTAAAGACACCGGTGACGTAGTGGGCTAAGCAATTCAGTGAATATTAAAACATGTACGGAGATTCTTTTTTTGTTGCGCCTATGAAATAAGGAACATTTCTTTTATAGGAATGGATGATTTAAAAGGAGGTTCGAATTCACACAAGGGCATATTACATGTAAAAGATGACCATTTTGACCATGACAGCTCACTGCATGGTTTACATCGGTCGAAGATGAACGAAAAATATCGAATTAAATGAAAGAGCGTAAATCGGAAGCTACACAACAATAGACTTTGCAACTTTCTGCCTCTTTATACAATGAGCAAAAACGTGTAGGCGATTAACAAAAATGTGCTTCTTGCTTTACTCATGCTCTTAAGTCATGCACGAACTGTATGTTTTAAGTAAAAAGCCATAAGCGATAAGCCAGCCCAACCCAGTTGGGTTATAGGGACGTTAGACTCTGCTCGCGGAGTTCTTTCCCTTACCCCATATTTTAGATGGTGTAACAGACATTGCAGTGTCCAAAAATATGGATAACTCACAGAGTGAAGTCTTCCTTTTCTTTCCGTCAGCTTTCTAAAAATAATAATTGTATGGCGCCACAGTCCACAGGGGAACCAAGCTTAGCTTTCTCATCAACTACTCGGGTTGTGCGCGCTATTGTTCTCTCACGAATAGAAGGGACCTACAGTTTTTGCCGACTAGGAACAGCGAAGTTTAAGAAGCTTTTTCATAGACAATCAATACTCTATGAATTTTATCAGCAAATCGAAAGAGGTGGTGCCGTGAAAAATTCGAGGTGTTCAGCCCGGAATCCAACCCGGACCTTCGGCGAGTAAGTGTCGCACTCTAACTACTACGCCACGGCAACCACAGGTTTCTGTCGCACTAGTAAGTTAACGAATCGACTTCTTCAATCTAACCTGCAAGAGATAACAGATGGCTCAATAAGTTGGGCGCCAAAAACAAAATTTTTAATTTAATATTAGTTATTGTGTTTTTGTTAGTGGCGCCCCCTATTGAGTGATGTGTTATTGTCTCCATAGAATCTGCATAAGTCAAAGACGTGTAAAAATTACAACGAACTTCCCTAAATAAAGTTCAGTCATACAATCTAACAAAAATTTAAGTCAATCCGTCTCTAAGCACACTGGGCAAAACCCATCAATCATAATTCATGAAGGATTTTTTGGGGAAAAATTTTGATTCACAATCATCGGAACAAATTGCGTGGTGGCACGTTAAAACCCCCATCTTTGCCAAATATGAAAAGAGTATAAGAGTGAGAGGGCACTCTGTACCAACAATATTAGGCACCCTCGGGTTCTTTACAAATTTTCATCGACCAACAATTATCTAACAGCGTTGCTCGAAGCAGGGTTGGAGCTTGATATTTATAAATACGTGAATAATAGTTGGTAGCAAAGGTTGTTGGGTGTAAGAACGCGTCGGGTTATTACTTTTGTAAAAATCTCTTCTAGTACATAACAACATATAGAGGGCGCCATTATTTCAAGATGTAAGACTTCAGAGGAACGTACTAACAAGGATTATGGTTGACCGCCGATAGGTTACATGCTAGTACCCTATTTGTGAACATTGTACAGCTGGTTTGCTTACGACTCACTTTTGCTCCAGTATTCCCGGAATGAGGTGTAGCTTGGAAATGATGCAGCTAAAATTTGCAATTTTTTGAATTTTCCTTAAGAAAATATTGTGTGTTTTCTAAAAGAGAAAAGAAAAGGAATTTTTTGTCATTTTTAACAATGTTTGGATTTTAGGAATGTCAGTATCGGTGGTCGCCGTGGCGTAGTGGGTAGAGTGCGACGCTCACACGCCGAAGGGTATAGGTTCGACTACCAGCTCAACACCAATTTTTCGAATTTTTTACGGCACCACCTCTTTCGAGCTGCTGACAACACTCGAAGAGTAATAACTGTCTAAGAAAGCTTCTCAAATCTTGCCGTTCGGAGTCGGCAAAAACCTTTAGGTCTCTTCTACTCGTGAGAGAACAGTAGCGCGCACAACACGAGTAGTTGATGAGCAAGCTAGTCCCTGGTCCCCCTTTGGACTGCAGCGCCAACAATTATTATTACTATTATTATTATCGATCGGTATCGACCAAAAAATTGTAAGAAGTAATTATCAAATTACTACAAAAGTGAAAATCTACCCGCCAATTGGCAGAAGAGTTTCATGTTTCGCAATCAACTGTTGCGAGGCTTAGGAAAGAAGCTAAAATTGATACAAAAAAATTACAACAACAAGGGCCCAAGAAACTCCCTGACCAGGATGAGCACAGTTTGATGAGGCTTTTCTCACTCGCTATGGATGGCTACAGTAGCAGTTACTACAAGCAGCCACCAGAAAAGAAATAAGTCGATGGTCGGTCAATGGTATATTGCTCAAGCACAATGTGAAACCTATCAAAAAGAAAAAGAAACCCGCTCTTTGAAAGCAGAACTTAAACGCGAGATTAAGTTTTGTTAAAAATCAAAAAGTTGTTCAGGGTAAGATAATATGGTCTGGCAAAACAAATATCAACCATAACTATACAGATCAAAGATGGGATTGAAAAATACAAAACGAATGCCGAAGAATGTTTAATAAACATTGAAGAACATAGGTGGGTCGATAATGCTGTAGGTTCTTTTAGTGTTGGAAATTTTAATCTCAACAAGAGCGGGATCGCGACCGCCGTAACGTAGTGGGTAGAGTGCGATACTCACACGCCGAAAGCCCAGGTTCGATTCCCTGCTGAAAATTTCGCACTTTTCACATGCCATTTCTTTTGAACTGGCAACAACACTCAAAGAGTATTAACTATTTAATAGAAAACGTCTCAAACTTCACCGTTCCGTGTCGGCAATAAACTCTAGGTCCCATCTACTAGTGAAAGAACAGTAGCGCGCCCAACATGAGTTGATGAGCAAGCTAGGCCCTCGTCCCTCTGTGAACTATTGCGGCATCTGATTACTAATTATTCTTGATGGCGGAAATACACCAACAAAAGTATCTGGGCATTCTTAGGTGCAATCCAACATAAGCAGTGAATAACATGATCTAACCTCCTTTGAAGTTGTTTCTCAAAATGACAGAGATTTAAAGCACATGGGCAAGAAAGTCCAGAAATGGCTACAAGAGCAGCTATTTGATGTGATTGATTATCCAGTTCAAGGCCCAGGTTTAAGTTCAATCGAAAATCTTTCGGGCTGTTTTAAAACTGGTCTTGCCTGGGACTGCGACACATCACCTCCATTCTTAGCTGCGCTATGGGAAAGAGCGTAATGGTAGTGGAAGAATACCACAGCATACTATTGTTCTCAACTGTCCAACAGCCTGGCAAATTGACTCAATGAAACCGAAAATGTCTGTGGATAAACTATAAAAATAATAATAATGGCGCGACAGTCCACAGGGGGACTAGAGCCTGGCTTGCTCATCAACTACTCGTGTTGTGCGCACTACTATTCTTTCACTAGTAGAAGGGACCTACAGTTTATTACCGACTCCAAACTGAGTATTTTGAGAAGCTTTCTTAGACAGTTAATAGTCTTTGAGTGTTGCCAGCAGCTCGAAAGAAGTGGTAAATTCGAGGTGTTCAGTTGGGAATCGAACCTTACCCCCTACGCCACGGCGGCCACTATTAGCAAAGAAACTACTAGCAAATAAATTTGAACCTGGATTAAAAGTGAGCCAGGGCACTTTAAATAACACTTTAACTAACGATTATTAAATAAACTGTTGTGTTAAACAAAAAAACGAATAATGTATGATTTGTTTTGCACCCAGCTGTGTTTGGCGCAGTTTCTTCTTTGCTGGATAAGGAACCCCTTTCTACCTGTTTGTCTTCCTTTTTTTCATGTTTTAATTTTTTGTTTGCTGTGTGAATACAACCTTAAGTCTTCCTTACAGTTTGTGATAGAGTTAATACTTATGAAGGCGAAATTGTACGAATTTTCACCGTTCTCTCACAATTAACAATGCAAGAAGGACTTCTCCAAAATATGTTGCAACTACAAATGTTTATTTTCTAAGAAACTAAAAGGGTAATCCCAAACATCTTCCACTTCACAATCGGTAATAGATAAAAGTCTTGTTGTCATTTCGGAAAACACTTCACACTTCTTTGTTTACTTAACACAATCAATGGACAGTTTGGAATTTTATGAGTGCACAACCTCATTGAATTACCTTCAAACAACAAGTTGCGACTGTTGACATATTACGTGTCAGTTCGAGGTCATTGTCATTGCGGCAATTCCACCTAATCTTGATGTTATTCACTTTTCTAGAATTTGATCAAATGATTTTGTTTCTCTTCTTCATTTTTCAGGAAGATACGCCTTTTTTTAACGATTGACTGAATTCATATTTTTGTAGACTGTGCTCAATAAGTTGCAAATCTTCGAAAATTTTTCCTGTTAAAGCAATAGTACCTATTTCAGTTTCTTTTTTCAAATCAACAGTAATGTAACTGAAAATGTTTTATAAAAGAAGCAATAATCCAAATAATTATTTTGAAATAATTTCATATTCCGCAGAGAACATCGATTTATTTTAACCAAATGACGTAAACAAAGTGATTTTAAATGCAGATTGATACAACTTTAAGACCGCTAAGCTTCGTGAATGGAATACCGGAGGAAATTATTGAGAATCGTTGTGCATAACCGTTCCCTCGACGTAATTCAAATTTTTGTGGAAAACCTTGAGGAGTCTAGTCGTTTCGACAATTGATGCAACTTCTACTTAAACTCTTCAAATCACTTAAACAATTCTATTTGTGATAAAGTTGCATTCGTGGAAGTCTTTCAAAGCTGACACATCTTTCAGTAAAATACAACATAACATTTAGGCCAAAAAATGTGTCATCTAACAGCAAGCGGATGCAGAAAAATCCAAACAAACTTTAACTTGCGCACAACATCTGCGCTTTCAATGACCCTAATCCCCTAATCCTTAGATTCACCACTTCAATCTGCAACGGAATGCTTTCATACCAAATAAGCTCCGAAGAAAAACCACTCAATTTGAACGCGTCCATGTGCACTGAATAACATGTCATTGACATTGTTATTCCCAAGTTTTTTCTTAAGTTTCTTGGGGAAATTTAACAATAAATTAGGATAATAAAAAAAAGGAATCAATTAAAGAAGCCGAAAGGCAAAAACGAAATGAAACTGGGTTAGTTTAGAGTACTTGTTAGAAGTCAGTAAGCTAGAATTAAGATCAATAGATTAGATAAGTAAGCTAGTTTAAGTATTTTTGTCTAGTATTAAAGAAACCATTATAAATAAATAAAAAAAATGCAAAAAAAAAAAAAAAAAAAAAAAAACATGTCATTGACATTGCAAGAGCCATGGCTAATTACAACGCATTGGCAACTTTTGACGCCGTTCCCTTACGTGTAGACCATACTTGGTTTCTGCATTGAATGTTTCCGCACACAGGTCGATCTTACGTCTTCATTTTAGAACACAAATACAGTTTATTAGCGTCATTATGATGAGTAACGAGGGGTTCGCGTGCTGCTTTATTGCATGCTATTAAAGCTCACACTCGAGTTCAAGACGACAGTTTAAGGAATTAAGAAGAATTTAATTTTTTTTGACACCTCTGCATCTGCGCCTTTGATTGAGGAATTTTAATTTTTTTGTTAGCTGGCTGTGTTGGGGTATCCTTCATGTCAAAGGAGGTGACTTTCAAGAAGAACTACATTAAATCTTAAAACTGAAACACGACCACGCTTAAGATAAAACAATCACAAGAAGTGACCATCTTCCTACCAACACTGGCACCGAGCAGAAATACGTGGAAAAGTGAAGAAGTGAGCTTTCGAACAGCTGATGGGTCTTTGAGCACTTAACAAAAGAGCAGAGGAACTCATTCCCAGAGTTATATTTTCAGTGTCGTCTGGACAACGTCAAGCGAAGGTATTCATCTTTCAACTGGTTCATTTAAATTTATTTTCGCGAGTCGCGTGTTGTTGGCATTACTCAATTCGTTACTAACAACAACTGATTGGAAACCGGGATAACTTTGAATAAGGACTTCGAACACATTGTTAGTTAATCAATCTGCACATTCAAAAACGTCAACAACAATACACCACCAATCAGTTAATTCAAATACGAACATAAAGCTTATTTTGCTTGGTTTCATTCAAGCCCAACCTTTAATCAGCGCACTTTTGATGCATCCATCTCTCTTAGTATGCAAGGTTCGTTCCACAACAATCAAATCACCGCCCAGCCACCGTTGGGAATTGAATTCAAATCAATTTATACACTTTTTCAACAAGACAGACCCGCGGCGTCGCACTATGTATATCCCGATGTCTATTTAATACAAAACTGTCAGCGGACGTAAATTTCAAAATTGAACTAACTTAAACGAGCTAACAAATCGGCGCAAGGTTTTATGTCTCTCATACAGATATGTACATATATGTGCTTTGTATGTGCGTAGTTTTAAGCTCTCCTCTATCTTCAGAGGAGACGTATTGTCGGAGAAACACTATCCAAGGCCTTTGTTAGACCAACACCAATAAGCGGACCGTAGCTTTTTTTGCCATTGGAAGCTTCGGATAGTTGAATGCAATCTTCAATAACAAGATTAATGGGGTTGCCAACTCTCATGCAAAATCGTTGGTTTTGCTGAATTTTAGCTTTGGACGCCAAACTGTATGCTGGCTTTGGAATGGGTTACTGAGTTTTACTGTAAAGTTCAAGTTTGTAAATTGGTTAAAGTCATTAGGGAAGCGTTAGCGAATAAAGTTAGGATAATGTGTAGAGAATGGCCGTCGTAAAGAGAACAGTTCCAAAAACGAAAGAATTAAGCACGAATAAGGAAAACAGTTTGTTTTATTTTAACGTATGGCTTAGCTACACAAAACAGTCATTATTTTGTATGCTTAAGTTTGCTTGCCCGGATGCTGTTAAAAGAAGACAATGATTCTAAGTTCAACAAGACAAGGGAAGCCACTAAAGATTTATGTCTGTAGAACAGAGCAAGGATTCGGATCGAGCAGCTCAAATTATTTCACAAGAGTCTTACAATTATTAGATCTCAGATTTTCAGGTGTTTCACATGAACCATTTATTCAGAGGGATAAAAAATTATGAAATAAGATGTACATTCATCCAGTCAAACAACAAGAACAACAACTCAAGAATATGAGATGGGTCGTGAGAACTCATTAGATGATCACTTCATCTTATTTTAACTTATTTTGTTTTGATAAGGTTTTGCAATGTGGCCGTCGTGGCGTAGTGGGTAGAGTGTGATGCTCACACGCCGAAGGGTCTAGGTTTGATTCCCAGCTGAACACCTCGAATTTTTCACGGCACCACCTCTTTCGAGTTACTGACAACACTCCAAGAGTAATTATTGTCTAAGAAAGCTTCTCAAACTTCGCCGTTTGAAGTCGGCAAAAAACTTGTTGGTCCCTTCTACTCGTAAGAGAACAGTAGCGCGAACAAGTAGTTGTTGAGCAAGCTTGGCCCTGGTCCCCCTATGGACTGTCGCGCCAACAATTATTATTATAAGGTTTTGCAATGAACGTACACCTCTTTTAAATAGAACTTCCTCCTTTACGAAGTTAACTGTTTGATTATATGTATCCATTAGCAATATAGCATGGCAAAATCATTTTAGTTTTATCAAAAATATTGTTATTTCTAGCAAAAGTGATTGACTGTTTACAAACAAAACACAGCCAATTTGAACGAATCTTTTATGCTTCAACTTTCTTGTGCTTCTTATACTGATTATGAACTTCATCTAGCTTTTCATTTGGCCTACGTGGATTCATAGTGCAGGTGGCAGAACCTGATTGTATGCAAGCAGAGCCATTTTTATTGTAATTGTTTAGATCTTTTGTTGGACACACAGGAATTTCATCATAATCGTCAGAAACAAATGACTATAACAGCTCAAAATTCCTCTGTAAAGCAAAAACAACATTGATCTACACAATACTTGGAATTCGGTCATTAGTTTCCTGGATTTGAATCATGTAACAATATTTTTTTCCAACTAAACTGAACGACTTATGTTTCTTGTATTTTGTATATTTCTATTTATTCTAGTTTTGCTATTCGAAGCGTACGGCCCTGATCTGCTGTGCAATAATAAAGTTTAAAATAAAAGATTTATAAGTAAAAGTAATAATAAAAGCTTTGTTTTATTATACAAATTTTAACAGAATTCCAACAACTTTAACTTTCCAACACTTTTTAACTAGTGGCCATTTTGTCAGTTGTCAAGTGATTTATTTTGCGTTTAGTTTAGCATTTCAACACTAATAGAGCTTTCAAATTGTGTAAATAAATTTTGTCAAGAGATAAAGCTTATTTGAATATGGCAATAAAACATCCATATTTGGAGTGACAATAATACATCGTTGCATCAACAAAAAGTGAGTGGCTGCCGTCGCGTAGTGGGTAGAGTGCGACGCCCATACGCCGAAGGGTCTAAGTTCGATTCCCGGCTGAACACTTCTAATTTTTCACGGCACACTGATAACACTCAAAGAATAGTAGTGCGCACAACACGAGTAGTTGATGAGCAAGGTAGGCCCTGGTCCCCCTGTGGACTGTCGCACCAATAATTCAATTATCCACAAAAAGTGAGCCTTTTCTGAGCTTCATGGCTTGGTAAAAAAAAATTGCTCGTACTTCTTTAAAAACGATGCCGGCCACAATAGCAATGGTGACCCCTATAGAGCCATGTTTACTGACAATGAAAATCCATGAAGTATAGGATTTGTGGTTTCCACAATATGGCGCAACATGTCTCATACATCGTGCCACAATTAATTTATTGAAAAAATTATTTGTGACACGATTTATGAAATTAATTTGGTAGCCGCAAAGCTTAACATTACGGACCAGTGAACTGACCTACCAGATTGTGCGATTTAACACCGCTTAACTAGGGATATGCCTTGTTAGTAGCCCACTACAATGATTTCGAAAAGATTGTCCACATGATGAATAACCGCGTTTTTGCTGATATATAGTCACCAATCATCTTTGTTTAATTCTATATCAGAGTTCCATACTTCTTCAATCGGAACTCAATAATTATTAAAAAAGTTTTTAAATTCAATCAATAGTTATTTAAGCTAAAAGTTACTTGAAGTTTCCTTCTCTTCAATAAATTTATTTCTGAATGCTTATTTTATTTTTACAATTATTTTGTTTGTAATAATTTATATTATATTTTTTTTTACAGACTCGACTTTATATTTATAATTTTTATATTATATAAGTTTATATTACATTTTTAAAGTCTTTTTAAAGCATATTTTATTTTTAAAGTTTTTTAAAGTCTCGACTAACTTACAACAGATGACTGAAATGTCTCAAAAGGTCCAATTTCGCTCGTGGGTGAATATTACCAACAACTCATAAAAATCACGAAGAAAATCTCTTTCATTAGAAAATATTTATTCAATTTTCTATGAAACAGAAGACACTCGTACAGTATTTTAAAGATGACATTGTAACCTAAGAAGTATCAAAGTTTAATTGCATTGCATTACACGTGTTTTCAATGTAATGTGAAATTTTATTAAAATGGACTGTATCTCACTTTAAAAACAAAATAAGCCTTTCAACGGTAAATCTGGGTGGTCCAGTTAGTATTCCCATTAGAAAATTTTTCCTCAATTTAGAAGAAGGATTTTTAAGTGTAGCAAATTTTTAAAGTATTTAATTGCAGCAAATGTCAAACGAAAATTGTCCTTCCAAAGTAGAGTTGTGTAGTTCCGGACCTAGTTCAAACGTCTGAACTAGTTCCGATAGTTCCACATATTCTACGTAAACATATCCGATAGTTCCGACATGTTCTGCAGCTCAAACATTACAAATACATCGTGAATGTGTGAATTGAAACATCACGCAATTCAAAAAATATATTTCAGACGCGTGTATCAGTCGCATATTTAGTTGTTTCTTGTGTATTTCTTTGACTACTTCTTTGACACCATCAAGAAAAGAAAGAAGAGAAAGAAAAGATAATACTTTAAACACATTCCTTCTCTTCCTTACAATATTGTTCCGAAGACTAATACGTGCTTGAGCCTGAACATGCTGATGGAACCCTTAGTGCATAGTTCCGGAATTATGTCCGGAAGTATATCGGTCCCGGAACTATATCGGTCCTGGAACTATATAGGTCCGGGAACTATATCGGTCCTGGAACTATATCTACTGTGGTAGTTCTGAATGCTGTTTCCGCTAATATGTTGCCCACTTTGTTTTTTTGACATTTCATAAAACATTTCAGATTTGTTGTGATTTGATTGTTCTGTTGCTAGACAAATGCTAAAATCTTGTTCGGGTACATCAACGTTCTTTGAAATTTAAAACATATTGTTTCAATTGTAACAGGTAGAAGAAAATTGGTTAACACGAATATAACATTTACGTAGTAGTAGAAGTAGTTTATGGAGATTTAATTTTAAAACATTTACAAAGTGTTCATTTTCTTATGAGTTTTTACGTATACCACCAAGGTCTAAATACTAATTGTTGGCGCTGCAGTCCAAAGGGGGACCAGGGCCTAGCTTGCTCATCAACTACTCGTGTTGTGCGCGCTACTGTTCTCTCACGAGTAGAAGGGACCTACAGTTTCGTGCCGACTCCGAACGGCGAAATTTGAGAAGCTTTCTTAGACAGTTATTACTCTTTGAGTGTTGTCAGCAGCTCGAAAAAGGTGGTGCCGTGAAAAATTCGAAAAATTGGTGTAGAGCTAGGAGTCGAACCTAGACCCTTCGGCGTGTGAGCGTCGCACTCTACCCACTACGCCACGGCGACCACGACAAAGATTCTTCGGAACTAAAAAGGACCTCGGAACTAAATTGTTCCTCGGAACTAGTTTCTGGAACTAGTTCCTTTCCACAAAGAAACCGTTCCATGTTCGGTCCGGCAAAGGGACAGTTTTGCGCAACTCTATTCCAAAATTCAGGTTAAAGTGGCAGTACTGCTCACTCTCTCTTTGACTGCTTACTGACTTGGTGCAGATTTATACATGCAAGATAATCAGATATAAAATTTAAAATGCAAATCATCTCAAAAAAATGAATTTTTTAACGTATATAAAATCTGCATTATATAGTCATATTGTTTGCGTTGCAAACTAAATTTATTTTAATCCCTGACTGAGCTGCTATTGCTTTTTACTAGATGTAACTGAAGTTGCACCTATCACAATGCAATTATCGCATAACAAACAGATTATTCCTGCCCATTCATATGCATCACTACGTAGCAAACTAATAAAACCGGACTTTAACTGCCCTTTAATTAATTGTTTATATATTGACTCTTTTTGAAATACTGCTGATCATAAAACCGAAAGATCATTAACCAAATATTAATATTCACTAAAACATCTCTTTCTTTTATAATGTTGTTCATAATAATGCAATAAATGATCCCCATCAGAATCACCGATCAAAGGTATAATAATCACGATTATGAATTCCGGTAAACAGTGTCCTTGGAGCAAGCCGCTGCATAATTCACGGAAGTAAAGGAGATGTTTACCACACGCTTCTGTTATCGTCAAAAGCGCAAGGCCAGATTAAACCGATGTTTCAGGAAACGTACGCCCCTTATAAAAATCAGCTGTTAAAAATAATAATAATAAATTGTTTATTACTTGAAAAATACAATACAGGATAATTTGTTGTCAACTGGAACCTACATCGAATTGGAACTGGTTAAAGAGAGACCTGTGAGGACTTACATACAATATTTTCAGTTATTTTCCCTTGAAATATGGGCGAGCCATTTTAAATTTTCTAACTAAACAATGTAGTTGAACAGCTTGGACGGCATTAAAAAGGGGTTTGATTTGAAGCGAAGAAGGAAGTATACACCGGAATACTGTGAATCACATAGAAACGCCTTAATGTACAGAAATTCAGTTTGAGAAAAAATGCCAACAATCCGCGAAGTCGACAGTCTTGGATGTATTTACAATTTGCAGTGCCCATCTTTCTCATAATTGTAATGGAATCCACACATGTTTTAACCTTGCATCGAGTGAAACATAAAACGCAAATTAAGTGCCAGGGTCTGAAACTTCCGTCTCTCTTTTCAAACTCACTGTACCAAATGCACTCCACTTCATAAATCCAGTTCTCTTGTGACATTTCTGCCTTGCCGCCGGCACAGTCAAAGTCAAATTCCTCACCATCCAACAATAAAAACCCTCAGCCCATACGACGGCCGCGCACGTTGACTTCACGTCGTCGCCACCTGCAACTGCTCATATTTACAAACAACCCGTCAAAAGCGATATTGATTGAGACATTGGTCCATAATTGTAGCAGATTTCCACCAAACCAATTCGATAAAACAAACATGGAAAAAACAAAAACAAGAAGCTGTCATTGTGACACATTGCGACACACACCTATAAAATTATGCAATTGAGATTCGTATTCGCTTATATCGCTCGTTCAGCATCACTGGCTGGACGTGCACATGTCCGACTGACAGTTGACAGGGGTCAGTTGTTCGTTGCTACATGTGACGTGTGCTCGGCGGCTGCCTCTGCACGGCATTGATTTTAAACCAGTTTCGAGCACAATCATCGAAACGATAATGTTTATTGATGTTCGCCAGCGATGCTCTTGATATTTTCGGTTAAAATCGCCTTAATTGCAGCGTGCACCGCCTCAGCTATCAACGGCGACGAGGCGCTCACAGACCTCACGAGTCATCATCACTTAATTTCAATTTGTTTCTTTTTGTTTTTTCTTTTTTTTTTTTGTCCGAACTAGTACTTTGTCAGGCGTACGCACTCAGTCGTATCGCATCACTTTATTTTGATGCCATTGGTCTTTAAGTGTGGGTTCGGCTTAAGACATAAGGAAGTCATTTGGCCTTAGCTGAGACCTTAAGGTAATTTACTCATCAATTGACGTGCGACAGGGGGAAGCATGTGCGACAAATTGTAATTACTACGTATGTAGGTCTGAAATTAAAGCAGGCACTGCTGGCGGGTATTGTGGAATATTTTAACGCCACCTAGACATTGCTTCTCACACTGATTGGCGATCATTGATTCATACTGCACAAATCGGATATTCCAAGCAGTTTAACTCTTTTTTCCTACTGCCTTGCGGTTATGAGGAATACGTGAACTATGTATTCATGGGGTGGGTTTCCTCGTTATGAGAAACTTCTTATCGCATATTCTATCGACAATCACGCGGTATGTATTAGAGAGAGCGTTGAATAAGAAGGATCTTAGTCACGATTAGGAATACGTTGATTTTCCCTTGCTAGTATGTAAGATGTGTTCTCACTCTTATAAAATCAAGTTTAAATGTTTTTTCTTTTTATTTTGCATATTTATTTGCATGATAGATTGTTTGTTTGATTTTTGAAAGCACACAATGAACATAAAGCACGTGGTCCAGGAAAATGTAAGCCTACCCTATGAGAGGCTTAATTACGGAGTAGTATAATTTTTTAGGTTTTCATACGATAAAATTGATCGATATTTGCGCAGCGGGTCTAAAAAAGAAGGACTAAAATGAAGAAAAAATTAACAGAACATGTCCAGACAGACAGATGTCTAGTTGGCCAATGACGAAAACATTGGCAGAATATGTCTAGACAGACAGATGTCCAGTTGGCCAATGAAGAAAAAATTGACAGACTATGTCTAGACAGACAATTGGCCAATTTCACTCTGCTTATCTCTTCGGAAAAACAAATGTAGGAAATATTTCATAGAGGAGGCCTTTCCTAAGACATGATTCTTGAGTCAATACCTGCGACACCACATTTTGACATCTTACACATGATTGTAGATCAATGCTCCAGTAATAATTTCAACGGACAGGAAAGGAGTTACACTCTGTAAGGTGCATTTGGAAATAGCCAGAATAGCGGAAACCACTTCACGGCAGAACCTATACGGTCAGCAGACCTCCAGGTCAATCAACTCTTAAGCACATTGATTTTGACGTTCAAATCATACATTCTGTGTATATGGAGTTGAATCCTTTTCTTCTTGTATGTTAGGTAGGAAAACCCAATGCACTAAAGGGTGTAGGCAGAAAGCCATAAATTTGCTGCGATCGCAACTGATTCGATAAAAATGCTTCCACTCGACCGCTCTAAAATTATTTTTAAAATGTAGCAGAAAATAATTGAAAATGATTTCAACACCCTGTCATTGATGTATTGGGTTAAACGAAGTTACCAAGTATAAAATGTTAAAAAAAAAGCATGCAAGGCAATGTGCATCATAGCTTCCAAGGAGGATATCTAAAGTAAAGAATTACATTTAAAATCATCCAATAGCGGAGAAAAAATCAACCTGCTGGAATGATCTAAGGTAAAGTCGATGTCGATGATGCCTACAAAAAAAATTACACATATACTAAAAATCAAGTGAAATGGGATTGCAAAGTTTCGAAGTGCAAATGGATTACTGTTAAATATTACAACAGCATGATATGAATAGGTGGAAGCCGTGGCGTAGTCCGTACAGTTCGACACTCAGACGCAGAAGGTCCGGGTTCCATTCCTGGCTGAACATCTCGAATAGTTCACGGCACCACCTCTTTCGAGCTGCTGACAACACTCAATGAGTAATAACCGTCTAAGAAAGCTTCTCAAACTTCGCCGTTCGGAGTCGGCAAGAAACTGTAGGTCCCTTCTACTCGTGAGGGAACAGTAGCGCACATAGCACGAGTAGTTGATGAGCTTGCTCAAGGCCCTGGTCTCCCTGTGAACTGTCGCCCCATCCGATTATTATTATTATGATATGATTAGACTGGTAAATATTAAACCGATATTATAATAGTCCTGCTTGATTTTACGTGTGGCATTGACGTGATTAAACAAACGCGGCGATCGATCAACGAAGCAATTGCCTTCACTAAAAACCAAGCAACACAAATAAAACTGACGGCAAGCACAGGGCATGCCATCAAACAAATGGGATGCAAACTATCAACTCTCGGACAAAGCGGCCGAATTCATATCCCTTACTACGCTTCACTCCCCAAATTAAATGCAAAGTAACTTTTGCCACTGCACCGTAGTGGTTAAAGTGCGACATTCGTACGTTGAACGTCTGAGGCTCTATTCCTTAACTGTACGAGGTCGATTCGAAATATCAAATTTCGCCTATTCGCTTATCGATTTTTTTATTTTGTTACGTTGGTACTGATTACGTTGCCAGGCAAACAAAAAAAAGAAATTTAAACAACGTGGCGTAAGCTTGTGGACTTACAAGTGACCGAATGCAATTTCTTTAACAATTCTTATGACGATATAAAAATAAAAATAACAATAATTTAATCGCACGACAGTCCACAAGGGACCAGGGTCTAGCTTGCTCATCAACTACATGTTGTGCGCGCTACTATTCTCTTACGAGTAGAAGGGACCTACAATATTTTGCCGGCTCCGAACGGCGAAAATTGAGAAACTTTTTCTTAGACAGCTTTCTCTTGTCAGCACCTCGAAAGTGGTGGTGCCGTGATAAATTCGAGATGTTCAGCCGGGAATCAAACCTGGACCTGCTGCGTGTGAGCGTCGCACTATACCCACTAAGTCATGATGACATATGTAGATAGTGCAAAATCTTTGCATATTATTAAAAACTCCTAAAAAAAATCAAAACAGAATGAAAATAGAAAAAGCCCTGAAAAGGTGCATGCGTGAGTAAGGGAGTCAGCTTACACGCTGGAGGTACTAAGTTTGAACTGTGGACTGATCATCTATCATCATATTTAAGTTACTGACAGAACTCAGTGCCTACAATGAACTATGTAGATCAGATAGAGAGTATATTCCTGAGAGCAAAAATTGCATGAATTTCGGAAGTTTCAAAGAACTTTAAAATAGAATAAAACAAAGATTACATCTTAAATTTGCATGAAATTTACTTGATTCAAAAAGTAATCTGTAGGCGTTTTAAATATTCAAATATGATTTCCAGCATATGACCGTCTCGATTGGTTCGGTAGTCTTCTAATCTAATTTTCCTTGCATTTTTTGACATTTGTGGTCGTACACCGGCTTCTTTGAATGGAAATTCGTTTCTGACTGAATTGTGAACCATTATCTTGGAGCCCGTGAATTGAGTCTGTAACATAAAACTTTACGGTTTACAAACGTTTCCTTCAATAAATCTATAATCACACGCCGTGTGTGACATGTTGCGCCATCTTGTTGTAGCCACAGCCCTGCGCAGACTGTTTTTTTTTTCAATTGATGAACGAAAATGTCAGTAAACATGGCCTTACAGCTTTTATCACTGACTGTAACGCTTTGTCCGGTATGTTGTTCAAGAAGTACGAACAAGTTATTCCTCCAAATTACAAAGCACGCCAAACAGTCAGTTTTTGTAGACATAACGGTGTTCCAAAATTTCTTGTGGATTTATCAGATATGCGCTTCATCGCATCGATTAATAAATATCAATTTTTCTATGGCCCAATTGGTAAGTGTCTTCAAGTTAATTTTTTTTTAAAACGTCTAATTAACGGTTATTTACTTAAGATGCAAGGTTTTGGTTGCTTGGGGACTGTAGCTTCATACATGTTTTTTTTTTATTAAAGTTTTACATGCACTGTGGCTGGAATGCCAAAAAACACAGTCAGTCATAATTCCATCTTTTTGCTGCAAAAATCTTTCAAAGTGACATCGCCGTGACAAGACTGGATTAGATCTGCAAAAAATCTCAAATGAATCAATCTTTTCGCGAATATTCTCTTCACGAACACTTTATTCTTTTCGTTTATGAGCCACTATAACCACTGCAAATATCCGCATATTTCCATCGCATTGATAAAATATTTTTCATGACTTTAGATAGTTATCGAAACAAATATACTTAATTTTTATTCCTTTACGATCTTGTTAGACAACAAAACATCTGCAACAATTCACAAACATGAGACTTTATGTTGAGGAAGACAAAGAAAATCTCCACCTGACCGCGACTATAAAGCGTTTGTTTAATGCAATCAGGTCTAGAGATCACTTAGAAACCACTTCTGGCGATTCATAGTCATACCTTAACCTGCAACAAAAGTGCAAAGACCAAATGGGACTTTACTCCAAAAGTGAGGTTAATCGTTCCCATTCAACCGGTCTATTTGTTAAATTCAGTCGCGGTTATGTGTGTGTGAGCGCATGACAGCGTCCATGATCTGTTCCACTTGATGTTTACTCTTGGGTCTTGTAAATATTTTACTTTGTAAGCAGACAAAGTGTGTTCAAGTCACACGAAATGAAAATGCGTGAAGATGAAGGTCGTTCGTTTTAAGTCGATCGTGTGGACCGAAATGTGTGCAGTTATTAAATTTATGCTTTGTAATCCAGATCATACTATCTTGCGTGTATTTAAAAGATTCTACAGTTGATCCGTATTCTCATTTAGGATGCAGACAACTCCTATCAGTGTTCTTCTCCAGAGGCACTCAAACGTTTTTTTCAAGTTGTCGTTATAGACTTTGCAGTTTCTGCGCAGTTCGATGTGCACATGTTCAAATTCGGTGAGAGCTGTGACTAGTGCAGGCACAGGAAGGTCTCGTTTCTAATTTGAATTGGAATAGCAAATGAAATGTGTGCATTTTGTGTATGGATTGTGGCCTGGCTGAACACCTCGAATTTTTCACGGCACTACCTCTTTCGAGTTACTGACAACACTCAAAGAGTAATGACTGTCTAAGAAAGTTTATCAAACTTCGCCGTTTGGAGTCGACAGAAAACTGTAGGTCCCTTCTACTCATGAGAAAATAGTAGTGCACATAACACGAGTACTTGATGAGCAAACTAGCTCCTGGTCCCGCTGTGGACTGTCGCGCCATCCAATTATTATTATTTATTATTTTGGCCAGATCGGGAATTGAAAAAAATGAGAAATATCAAAAATCAAGATCTTTGGTCAACGTTTTCAGTAAAAGCTTAAAGAACGTAACTCCTTTTTTCAGCAACATTTGCTAATTCCAAAAAAGTGGACTCAGAAAACTTCAAAGTGATTAAAGACGTGTCGTTGCATCTTGACAAAGTCACTGCTTGGTGTGTGGTTTTGGTTTGGATTTCTTTGTGGATGCCAATAGGTAATTTGGAGTGATATGGTCGAATAGTAACCCTTATTTTTTGTTCTTTCAACGATATTTAATTTAGACAAATATTGGCAACAAGCATCAAGATATGACAAATTAAGGCTTTATTGTGTGACAAGTCGCTGGGGAGGTAAGTTCACGTTTGGATGACGTCCGTTGGACACCAAATTAAGCACAGTTACAAATTTTCCTTTGAAGCTACGTTTAAGGTTGACTTTGCGCGACTTTTGCAATCAACGGGTTAAACATTGGCTCAAAGGAAACGCATACTATGGATTGATTGTCCAGATGGCATAATTTGATTAACATCGATTTTCATATTGTCAAATTTAAAAAAGAACTAAATTTTCCTCCGAGAAGATGACACAATTCGTTTCATAGAATGTAAAACGCAGTTCACCACTTGCCATCATTAAAAATCAAAATGGATGATTCGATCGCTTCGAAGATACAACGAATGAGAGGATATTCCTCGAAATTTACGAAAAATGGTATTCAAGTGGCTACATGAAGGAATAATGTCCATGATAATAAAAAATCATTTGCAGTTCTGATTCCTTCCATTCTGTTCCAATAATTTTTGATTCACCCACACCACCCGCTCTGTTGTCGAATTTTTACGACTTATAATCAAACAAAGCTCTGTTTCAAACATTTGACCATGACTGTACAAAAATTAAGAATCAATGAATGGGTAGCAGCGAGAAATTTTCAAAGAAGTTGATCTTTCAAATTTCTATCTTTTTATGTTTCGAAGCTAATAACGTTGGTAGTCGTTAAAGAAACCAAGAAAAGTTAATCACTTACCAATCACAGGGCAAAAACTGTTAGTCAGTTAATTTGCGGTCGATGGTGCAAACAGTCTTCAAACCGAAATTGGCGGCCATTACGATGTATTTGTTTTGTTTGATTTTTTACTTGACTTGTTTACTTCAACAGGAAACCCGTCCACCAAAACCTTTGTTTGTGTGCATATTGCACAACGACCAACGTGGAAAATGTTGTTCCTTAAAAGCAGAAAAGACTTACCGCGTTTACCGAATAAGAATGACGGAAATTGATTTTTTAAATAGCCACTAGCAAGAAAGAAAATTTTAATGTTGCTGCAGACAACAATAGACCAGGGCTAACTGACTGTGTTGGTAACAACTTAAGTAGAAATTACAGTATTTTGTAAATTTCGAACATTTCAAAATTTGAAAAGCTTTTCTTGGTACTTTAAGCTCCAGAAGGTTTTTAGCAGCAGCAGTGCAAATAAAAAAATATTATTGAAAGTCAATATTAAAGCCAGGATGTAATCACTAAAATCTTCTAACCACCCGTGCGTATTCTGCAAAATACAAGATCGTTTAAGACGTTTCCTAGAATGTAGAACGCAGTTCTACACATGTCATAATTCAAAATCAAATAACCCTCCGTCAAAATAGATAATTCCATCGCTTCAAAAAGAAACATAACGTTGATCTAACTTCCTTTGCCCTCTGATCTGTGTCCAGCTTGAAATGATAAGTGGATTGTCGCAAAACCTTCAAACCTGCAATTTGTCTCTCACATGAACAAGGGACTGTTCGAATTGAAAACTTATATAACAGCTTAACAAATCAGATAAATGACTAACGACTCAAGGAAAAAAAAACTCCGGGGAACACCAATGCGTACAAAACCAATTTTAACCTCTTTTTGCTATTAATCTCCTTTTCTCCCTGGGACGTTGCACTAATCGGTTGCATTTCTTGCAGAGCAAGTGCTTACACAATTTGTCCAGCTTTTGAGTATTTCATTTGATATGTGCGGCATAGAGAAAGATTTTGCTGTCAGTGCTTGAGGCTAGTCCTTTCTAAAGACATCTGATATTGTGACATAGAAATTCCAGTCGTCTACCGTAGGCATCGATAGTGCATTGGTATTGCCCAAGACTAAATTCCTCTTTAATTTCTTTCGCAGCATATACTGCCTCTGTGGCGGTTGGCATTGGAGCAGTGCCTGTTGGATGGCGCAAGTTAAGCTTAAGAAACTGTGACTGTACACCAACCTGTTGGGATAGATCATAGGCATCCAGTCAAGTTTTGTCCACGTTCTCTGATCTGGCGAGGAAAGCTTTTGCAATTGTGAGTTGCTAGTCTGACTGCCTAGACCACGATTTCATGCATCACTGATCAAGTTTGAACCCTGTTTACCGGTAAACGACGGAAATACATATATCACGCCACGGTATTTACTCCTATTTCTCCATGTTCACAGCTTCACGCTATTTTGTAAAAACTTGAATGTATGTATACGTCTCACTGCAAACATTTCCAAAATTAAACTTGTGTAAAATTACGCACAAATATGGGAATAGCTAAAAACGAAATCTTAATTTGACATTTCATTTGCGTTTGCGAACGTTAATGCACTGGTCCAACGAAATGGTCAAAAGTCAAGGAACTTCTAAAAAAACGGTCTCAAGCCAGGTTAAGTAACCGAATTTTGTTACCATCAGCGACATAACTCATGTGCAGGGTTGCCACTTTGTAATGTTAGTCGCATTTTGGATATTGTTCAATGGCAAGGGAAAATGACATGAGAAGTTAAAAAATGTACTCCGAATTAGTACTTTTTGAATTTCTCCGTAATGCCGTCTTTGTTTATTTAAGAAGCTTTATACTTTCCCATAATTTAATGGACGCGGGTGTCCTTGAGAGTAGACTAGAAAAATCGTTAACTTAGTGTTGAAAGTTTGTTGAAACTTCTTAAATATGCGAAGTTTCGTAAATTTGTGTAAATGAACCCGTTTTATATACATTAAATGAAGCATTCATAATTATTGGCACCAAAGCCTTGGTTCTCCAGCAATGGCGTGGGTTTGTTTTCTCACGAGTAGAAGGGCTTTACACGTTTTTGACAACTCTGAACTGCAAACAATCGTTCTTACTGACTCTCTCTTAATGTTGTCATCAACTCAAAAAAGGTGGATCTGCGAAAACATGCAAATTTCCGGTCTTAAAATAAAACCTGAGAGCGTCGGCATGTTAGTGTCGCACTTTAATCAGAAAGCCACGGTGGTCACACGGTTTTTGATGAAATTAAAAAACATAAAACATATCTACAGGCTATTTTGCCAAACGAAGCCTGGTCATATTTAACTATGGCAAATTAAAGCCCCCAGGGCATAGTGACGTTCATATGCGACGTTCATATGCCGAAAGTCCAGGTTGCTTCCCAGCCGAACACTTCGAATTTTTCACGACATCACCTCTATTGAGCTACTGATAAAACTCAAAGGGCAATTGTCTAAGACATAGCTTCTTAAACTTCGACGTTCGGAGTCGGAAAAAACTGTAGATCCCTTCTACTCGTTAGAGAACAGTAGCGTGCACAACACAAGCCCTGGTCCCCGGGGAACTGTCGCGCCATATAATTACTATTATTAGATTTAGACAACGATATCTAAATATCTATATATGGCTTAAATGCACTTTTGTTAGAAAGACGGTTCTATTTCATAACAAAAAATAATCCGTTGACAAAACTAGATCAGCCAATTTAAGACCCAGGTCCATTGTTTCCACTAATTCTTTAATAGGGAAGCTAAGCACAGTACAACAGTGTAAAATAGTGCTAAGTTTACTGTGGGACCATTGATAGCAACAAAGAAACAGAATTTTCTTAGAAGTTTTCTAAATTTTTAACTGAACTGATAATGGTCTTAATTTGTGAATAAAAAAATGAATACGGCCAACACTTGTGGTACTGTGCAAGCTGGTCTCTATCCCCGTGCAGGCAGCAGCGGCCCCACTGGTTGGTATTAATGAATGTGTTAATTTCAAAGGGTGGTTGTTATAGCCATGAACTTTGTTGCTTATGATAGTTTATCAGTTCACTTAATAATTCAAAAAACAAACTATTTAAGTTAGCTTTGTTTCGAAAGAAGAAATCTTGTTTGCTTTACTAAGACGTGAAATAAGCGTCGTAAAGGACTTCTTAAATGCAAGCTTTGGCTATAAACTTGTTAATTACATAAAAATTTGTGAATACATAACTGAAAACAAGTCATGTGCGATTGATGTTTGCCTATGAGTAGAGAATTGTTTAATGTGTATGCCAGTTCCTGGTGAAATCAGAATTCATCAAAAAGTCTGTAACCATTTATTTGTCAGTAACGACTTCCACATCATAAAATTTTGTCCTTCTGGAGCAAACCCTTCATATATTATAGAGAAATCAACCACAAGAAAGAACATTTGGATTGTTATCGGTTTATTAGTACCTTCCTCCGCAAAAATAAAACACTTGAGCACTTGATCAAATATTAGGATTGAAAGGAATACTTAATGGATAAGTTAACATTTACTGCAGCTTATATTTACAAAACAAAACCTGCAATTACGTACGCCTTTTACACTTTCGGTCTTTGTAACTGAACTGAAAGTATTCAAGAAATAGATGTGAACTGATGCGGTTAATATGGATAAAAGATCTTTACTCTTTCTTCAAGATTTATTCAATCTTCTTCAAAGAAGTCGCAACTTAGTTGTCTTTTCAATATACACAAGTAACCGCATTATGTTTGTTATAGATAGCACTGCATTGTGAAGAAAAGGTGTACAATTGAAAAACTGTATCGGTCGAACTCCTGTTGCTTAGCCGTAACTTATATTCATCAAAGTCTTAGGCTTTGAATACATTCAAAAATTATATATCAAAGTTTAATTCACAAGTTGAAGATTGCCACTGCTTTGCTATTTGCTATATATATTTTTCAAAACACAGCCATTTCTTATTATAGTTGAATGGATTAAAATAATGAAAAGTTTTAAGTGTACTTATATATACAGTGGTGGAGAAATTAATAGAAATAAAGCTGTTTTTGATGTTCAACGTTTATAAATATAACTTCTTTCTGCAATACCCCTTTTGTAAGTATTATACTTTTATTTATATTTATGAACATTGTTTATTGATATTTACTTTAACAAGTAATAGAAAAATAACAATTATTTAACATGGCAAAATGCCGTCTGTTGGAGATTGACATTATTTGATAAAAATAAAAATGTATGGATAAAGTTATAGAAAAGAAAAGGCTTACTGCTAAATTAAACTATTACGATAATTCAAGGCATGAATACAGAAACTATAAAGCAGGTCTCAACCCTCCGTGCCATTGAGTATATTCTTCGTTTTTTCAAGGATACGAGGAACTTTTGAGAAATAAAGCAGTTCTAGTAATGTAGGACAAATTGCAATAAAATGGTATATATTTTCGACTTCATTGCAGGTAACATTGACATCTTGTCGATGCGGTACGTAGTAAGTAAATGCTAACTAACTATATTTAAAGATTATGCAGCAGTTTTGATTATCTCGAATAATAAAAACTGCGAGTAGTATGTTTGTTTAGGCTAGAATAACAATGAAAGCAATTTGAATTCTGAATGCTAATCAATAGTTTTCACGTGCAGTTGGGTCTTGTTGCACTTGTTTTGTTTTGTGGTGTTCTGTGAACTGCCAATTTGTGAACTACCAATTAATTAAAATAATTTAAAACAATTTAAGGAAAATTGTACGTAAATGGGTCGCGGAAACACGGAAAAACAATGGATGGAATGAAAAATTATTAAGTGTTCAAAGAAAAATGTACAGTGCGCGAATAAAATATAGCACAATTCGTTTTTTAACATTTTTTTTTTTTGTACACAAAACAAACACTGTGAATTTATTTTTAAACACTTTTTTTTACTACTTATTCATGTATAGAGTTTTTTTTTGAGTAAAGTAATGCAATACAGTGTGGTCACCGTGGCGCAGTGGGTAGAGTGCGACGCTTACACGCCGAAGGGTCTAGGTTCGACTCTTGGTGCAGTTTAGTAATAACCTTTATTTTGGCACTATTTAATTTTTATCCTCTACCCATTTTACAACTTTTGGTGCCTCAAAAAATTAAATCACAGAATGGGCCTTTTTCTTTCATTTCCTTCACAGTTGTTTACGCAAAGATCACGAAAACGCGACTATAATACTTTTTTTTTTGAATTAAAATGTGATATATATTTTTCGGGGTGTTATCTACAGTTTTTCTTATAATTAAGGATTTTTTTAGAAACTTCTTCAGGCACCCAGTACAAAACCACTATGGCTTTACTGGGGCAGAGAAAGGTATAAAAAAGGATATAGGTCATAAGCCATTATCCTAATAAAACTAATTGTGAAGTTACATGTTGTGCTATCTTGTTTTTGCGGACTGTATTTAGCCCCAAAAAGGAAACTAGGGAAAGGAAACGGAAAACAACACCTCGTTTTGAATTTTTACTAGTACGACAGTGTACTATTCTTAATTTCTTGTGTTGTTGTAATACATTATCAACTTGTAAAGGCTTAATATACTTCTTACCCTAATACGGTTATTTCAGTTTCACAAAACTATTTTATGTCTATTACTGTAACTTACTTGCATTAAAACAAAAACATTTAATTTTAAACATTTTGTCTATTGAGTATCATAAATCAAACTGTTTAATGTTAATATTTGGGATAAATTAATTTAAGAAACCAGTAATTTAAACTCACAACTCCCTACCAGCTTAATTTTTAAAAAATTAAAATGCTGAACGTGTGTTTCTGATTTTGAATATTTAGTGTAATACTGCTTATTTAAAATGCGTTCATTATTTAGCAACGTTAACAAAGAAATATGCAGTTTCATCAGTTTCATTTTTTACAAATGTCAATAAAAAAGCAATCGCTGATAAAGGTCCTGGTGCATTAATTTAAAAAGTTCAGTCAGTCAAATGTAAACCCTTTTAAAAAATTAAAATTCGAACAAGATGGATGCTCTAGTCGAGGTACTTTGATTTAGTCGCAAAAGACAGTTTTCGTCCGAAGTATATAAACGCTTCTTCTAAAGAAATAATTGATAAAAACTATCATATCATCAAATTTCCTTGTTTTTGGCGTTTGTCTTTTGAGAAAGAGATGGATAAATACTTACATTCCAAACTATAAAAAAAATTGTTTCAGGGACTTAAAACATACTTGAACGTAGAAAAAAAATTCAGAATTACTGCAAAAAATAAAAAAGCTATACAGCAGAGACAGTCGACAATCACTTTAAACAGTGGTATGCTGCCCTTCAATCACTCCCGAATTGCACGCAAGTGGCAAAATAATTGACCACCAAAATATTGAATAAAATTAAAAGCAACCGCTATTCAAGCGAAACCACTAAACTCACCACGGAACCAATCTCTTACGGAAGGAATTGGACAAACAAAAAAAAACACAAACCAGAGATGACATATGTACTCATACATAAGCACAAAACGCATCTTCTCACCATGTCATCATTGGCATATAAATTACGGTAAAGTTTGGCATACACCATCAATTTCTCAACGAGAGGCAAAGAGATGCCCGAGAGCTGTGCGTTTGAATTGTGTAAGCAGAAGTGACATCACTGATGAATTTCCCTTTCAAACGCGCCAAAGAAAATTGTTGAATGTTTTGCATTCACCGAATTGGTTTAAATAGACACAGACAAATCTACACATCAAGTAGTTCACAATCGAATTATATGATGTGTTAATTAATTTATCTGATTTTATGGTGTGACAAATAGTGTGAAAGGGTTTTGTTTTCGTTGTCACTGCGAAGTGTTGGAGGGAGTGTGGGAAAAAAATTGATACAGAAAAAAAAAACGACTGAAGCTAACACAAAGCATGCGAAAGAACTTACATTTTTAAATGCACTTAAACTCGGCCACTTGTAGTTACTCTTCTCCACTGTAACCGACACTTGCTGCTCCTTTAACGGAGTATCATACAGTGGATTTGAAAGGCACAAAACGTTAAATATCTTGTATTTAACCACA
Organism: Eristalinus aeneus; assembly: GCA_955652365.1. Classification (NCBI taxonomy): domain Eukaryota; kingdom Metazoa; phylum Arthropoda; class Insecta; order Diptera; family Syrphidae; genus Eristalinus; species Eristalinus aeneus. The sequence continues at coordinate 127,402,816 of OY019130.1, read as the reverse complement.
TAAAATAACCGAACACTGCTCGTAAGATATTCTTAATTTACCAAATACCGTATAAAAACCCGACCCGAATGTAAAATTAATCCGCAAAAATATGAAATAGCCTTTCACAGTCCGTTGAGACAGATTGCAAAGAGAAAAAAAACTAATGGGTAACAAGGAAAATGTGTTTTTCTTTAAAATTGAATTCGAAGACAAGAAAATGCAGAAATCAAACAATGAATGCGAACGCGCTGAGCACGAGTTAAATGAGCTAATCGCGCTTTTTAAATTCACAACGAAATGAGCGGTTTAAGCGTCTTGGCTAGACCTTTATATGATTATCATCTTTCAGCCAGAGCATCGATCGAGATGAGAGCGAACTTCATTCAGAAACACCACTACTATATCATAGCACACCAACAACAATGACCAGCGATAAAGTCAGGCTTGATCTCCAAGCGGAGTGGTGCTGCTGCGCACGATATTAACGCATTAAACGTCCAACGTGGATACATACTCGTATCTGACCGGTTGCTGCTACAAGTGAACTTGTTGCATGCGTGTGTGTGCGTGAGCGGGGCTTTTTTTTGAGCTGACGACTTGCGATTGCTGCTGCAGCTAGGGAAATGCTCTCTTTCTCTAACCAGCTGGAAGGATTTTCTTAGCGCAGCCTATTTTCAGACGTCACTATATGTCGCAATGACTGAATCGGTTTCCGTGGAAAGCAACGTAAGGAGACACGTGTGTGCTTACAGTTTCAATATTAACAATTGAATGGTTTAGCTGACACTTAACCCCGTCGTCGCCAGAATATGATTAACGACGCAACCAGCAGTTTTAATGTTCTTCACGAGTGATCCGACCCCTCTGAAAGCACAGGTCGACAACCAATGGGGTTATAGACTTTGTCAACGTCTCTCCTTTTGTATCGGTTAATCGGTTCGGCTAAAGGGAATACCTATATGACTACGTTACTTGATCATCCGCTGAGTCTTGTCTACGGGCGATTGCATTGGTCAGAGAACGGGTGTGAAACGGCATGCAATTTATCGCGGACCTCATACAGAAATCCCCATCACAAAGGACTCCCTGCAAGGCTAGATAATATCAGAAAATTGTGGGCTTGGTTGAGGCAATAAAGATATGGTCTTGCGTGATTCTTTAGGTTCCGAGTGCAAAACACTGCACCCAGTTAACCCACACACGACTCATAAGGCTTACGTGTTTTATTTGCTAATTGGTAAATTCGGATTAGATAATTGCTTGGAAAACAGAAATTAGTCCTGATGAGAGGTCAAGACCTTTGATGAGGTGTAAAGTAGTTTTTATCCATATTAAGCGTTTTAAATTACATGCTTCTAGGGTAAGCATACACTTTCTGATCTCAGATTACGCTAACAATTTAGTCATTCATCACTCTGCATCGTTATTTATGAAGAGGATGATTTTTCTGTAAAATGTATACAACATCCCGATATATTTTTTTAAGATTGATCTTCTGATTTACTTAAAACGATTACTCAGTGCTTTAGGTTGAATTCTTAGTTATTTCCCTTTTGAACTAGAGTGTCAGAACCCAATGCCAAGATTTACCAAATGTATTATAGCTGTGGAGGAAGCTTAATGAGAAAGGTCGAAAAGATACAAATTATGCAGGGGGTGGAGTTTATCTTTTTCTATTTCCCTCAGCGCAATTTTAAGCTACATAAAACTAAAACTTTCAGTGGCCGCCGTGGCGTAGTGGGTAAAGTGCGACGCTAACACGCCGAAGGGTCTAGGTTCGATTCCCGGCTGAACAATTCGAATTTTTCACTGCACCACCTCTTTCGAGCTGCTGACAACACTCAAAGAGTAATAACTGTGTAAGAAAGCTTCTCAAACTCAAAACAAAAACTGTAGGTCCCCTCTACTCGTGAGAGAACATACCGCTCACAACACGAGTAGTTGATGAGCAAGCTAGGCCCTGGTCCCCCTGTGGACTGTCGCGTCAACAATTATTTTAATAAAACTAAAACTTTGCCCACATTTCGCTAAGCAATCAATATCTACATTTCAAAAAATCATTTGGTGATCTGAGAAAGCTTGCTTTAACGGCAAACTGACAGGTATTACTAACAAAGGCATGTGTTTCCCGCAAGTCAAAGAAGAAAGAATACTACTGGCTTACTCATTTTAATACTTTCGCTGATCTTAAATCGAATCAAGTAGTCCTTAGTTAGTACTTTCGCAGGCCCGAAGGTCTTTTTGACAGAAAATTTCCGCACTATGATCCCTGAACGAGACGCGTGGTCGGATAACCCACAATTGGTTGCTGACGCTACGTGCATCTACACAGATGAATCAAAAACAAACGAAGGCGTTGGTTGCGGAGTCTACTCTGAGGATCTGAATCTTAGTCTAAAATTCAGACTTCCCAATCACTGTAGCGTGTTCTAAGCTGAAGTAATGGCCATTCCCGAAGCACTGTCTTGGCTGAAGAGGAATAGTATATCCTCAGCTGATATCCTTATTTTTACGGATAGTCAGGCAGCACTCAGGGTCCTGGAATCTGTCTCAACAAACTCCAACATGGCTGAGCAGTTCAACATACGCCTGTGCTGGGTCACAGAGAAATTCCGGGCAACTGTCAATCAGACGAATTGGCCAAGCTTGCCACAACGCAACCACTACTTTAGGAATACGAACACCTCGGACAAGCTTCTCGCCACATGCAAGTTAGTACTGCACTTGAACGCGATCTATCAGACTAATCAAAGGTGCTCTAACCATAACCTTTATCTCGTCTCCAGGGAGGTGTGGCCCTCTCTTGAACCCAAACGCTCCAGACTGCTACTATCGCTCAAAAGATCAGACATAAGCCTGGTCATGGGAGGGGCTCCCTCAAACGATTTTTGCAGAAGCAGGGATGAGAAAGAATCAGAAACTCTCCTACACCTGTTATGCACATGCCCGGCGCTCTTCCGCCTCAGACACAAGCACTTTGGAATCTATTTCCTCAACGCCCTACATGACCTCAATAAAATCCCTCCCGCCGACATTTTAAACTTTATTATCGGCTCCAGCTGGTTTTAGGTTCTTCCCACATGATGTGGTAGCACAATGGTCCTGTATGGGACTAAGTGTATTCATCAGCCACCTTAACCTACCTACCTAGTACTTTCGCTGATCTTACAATAGATTGAATAAAGTTCCTTCTTCTTCTTCTTCTTCTTGTGGCGCTACAGTCCGGGGTGGACCTGGGCCTCAACCAACATGCCTCTCCAGCCAGCACGATATTTCGCCAGCTGTTTCCAGTTGTGCACTCCAAGTTGGTTGAGGTCCTTCTATACTTGTGTGCGCCACTTTAGTCTAGGTCGTCCTCTGTTGCGTTGTCCCAATGGCACGGATTCAAAGACTTTTCGGGCCGGAGAAGTGGTGACCAGTCCATACGCTCTACATGGCCTAGCGTTGTACCGAAGACGATTGACCAGGCGCATGTCGCTGTACAGCCCACAGGGCTCGTTATTATATCTTCTCCTCCAGATGCCATCAACGCAAACAGGACCAAAAATGACACGCAAGACTTTTCTCTAGAAAAGACTAATGGCTTCTTCATCCGCTTTAAGTAACGTCAATGTTTCCACGCCATAGAGTAGGACTGGAACACACGCCTTACTTACAGATTACTAAATTGAGATCATGCTTGAGGGACAATCACCCTACCTTAGTTTGATACAAGGCCTTCCTAAAACCTCTTCCACTCTCTGGCTCGCAGCGCTCGGTTGAGAATGCAACTCTGCCCTAAGCAGGTATGGTACCTTAACCGCCTTGCCTAGCCCAGCCCTAGGTAAACAAAAACTATACGAGTCAGCACAGTACCCTATCCTCGACTCTATTCGCGATGTTAGGTGGTAAACCACAGCCACCACGATACTACCACAAGAGGGCCTACCGCTCGATAAGACTGAAAACGAAATTTCAGGAGCTCCTGACCTCCCGTGGCACTAGAATATAGTCTCTGGTCAAGCTGTCACTACCAATCAGGCTCCCTCAAAACCTGGGTCTGTTAGCTGCCAACCCGCCACAAGATGATCTTTTCTCCATCAGTGTTTCCATTGAAACTATAAGTAGTGTTACGGATGGAATGTTTGAATCATGAGATTCATAAAATCCAGTCCATCATCGGGACACAATCACACAACGGACAGACTTCCATTTCCTTCTATCTTTAAAGTTTCAACAATAATTACTGTGAGAAAGATCAAAGAAGTGCACGTGCCGCTATACCCAATGTTCTTAGTTGTCTACTACTTAAGCTTAACTTCGTTTGGATTTTCTTAAAAATCAGTTCGGGCCATGAACACAAATCTATGATACTGTGTCCAGGTTTTCCTTTTTGGTTAGGCATCAGGAGGATCGATCAACGTCTTTACACCTCGCAATTTTTAATTCACAAAATTAAAATTTAATAAACACTGGCTTGATGATTGGCATTTTTAATACAAGGCCTAAACCTTAGCCTGCCTTAAAGACAACTCGGTTGATAAGATTTTGGTAATAGAAATAAAGAAAGAAAATGTGGCCGCCGTGGTGTAGTGGCTCCATCGACGAAGGTATAGGTTCGATTCCCGACTCAACACCTCGAATTTTTTCACGGAACCACCTCTTTCAAATACTCAAAGGGTAATAACTGTCTACAAGGCTTCTCAAACTTCGCCGTTCGGAGTCGGCAAAAAACTGTAGGATCCGTCTACCCGTGAGAGAACAGTAGAGCGCACGATATGAGGAAGCTAGGCCCTGGTCCCCATGTGGACTGTCGCGCCATACAATTATTATTATTATTAAATAAAGATATAAACACATCTTTTTAAACATTGTTTTAAAATCTTCCAATACGCAGAGATATTAGTTTAGTTTCTTAAAGCATTTTTAAATTAAAAAATTAATTTAATATATGCCATCATTACTTCATTTTGTGGTTTCAGGTTATTTAAACTCCTATAATTCCACTTCATCCACCACTTGATGATTGTTAAGGCCTGTACATCTTAAGAGTGTCAATAATCGCATAGTTTCTACTGAGTCGACGGTACAGTATCGATATCAAAGCTCAGGCATATGTTTTTTTTAACCGAGAAGATTCCTTGACATGTGCTCGTGAAGCAGCTGACACATTTGAGTTGAATACATCTAAAACAAACCTTCTACAACATCATGTTAAGCATGCATTTACGTGCCTATAAAGGTTGTGGATTCGTTTAATTCACCTTTGTCTATTTGAATTGCTTCTTCAAATTGAATTGAATGATATTAGTGAAACACCTTTGAAAACGCAAATTCTTAAGTAAGTATGTGTCAAGATGCTAACCATCACCCAGAACTTGAACTGGCACATTACTCGTATTTTGCATCAAAAGAGAAAATGTTTGTTCGTGCGTGTACTTTGTTCAAGAGGGAAGCAACTTTTGAAAAGAAATGCGACATCTGTTCGTCAGTTGAGGAAAGCTACAATTTGATGCCGGGGAAAAAAGCTTAAAGCTTATTTAACGGATGGGTTGTTTGAATATTTAAAAGTTCGAATCGTTCAAACGACCGAATACTGCTGAATAAAGCAGTTTTTCCAGAACAAAGGAGAACGAAATGATGTTTCATAAAAATTAATGATATTAACCACAAATAGGTATATTTCCTACAAAACTGTGAAGCGAATTGAATTGAATTAACAATTCAAGTTTGGCTTGTAGGGATGGTTTCGAATATATTATTCGAGGGGCGTTCAATATATTCTCGGTATCGATGCGAAGCTGTGGTTATATTCGAATATATACATAAATGTAAATGTAGTTATGTTAATTATAATAATCTTTTGGAAAAAGGCTGCATGGGATTCAGAAATTATATACAGTGGTTATTGTGTACAAAACTAAGAATTAATTTCATTCATTTAATACATCAAACAAACAAAGCTAATTAAAGGGAAGAAAAAATAAAAAGAAAAATTCAATTTAACACAAAGATGCTTAAAAGTTATTTTTAACGAACAATGCGAAAAAAAAGGTTTCTTTGCAAGGCTTTTCGCTTCTCGTCTTTTTACTTGCTTCTTCTCCGGTTTGTCGTTTTCGACTCCCCCGACTTTTCGTTCTGCTCTCACTCTTTCCCCGATACTCTTCACATGACGGTTCAATTTCTTTCATTACCAAAGACTGTTGTTCCGTTTCCAGAATTTTTCCCCACATAAATTTACTTATTTATCAAGCTTCTTAATGACCGACAGTACGGCTTCCGAAGCAACCGTTCCACTGGTGATTTGATGGCATATCTCACTAAAAAGTGGAACCAATCTTTGCACAATGTAGGAGAAAGCAAGATTGTTGCGCTTGATATTTCAAAAGCATTTGACAGGGTCTGGCACAAGGCTCTCTTGTCGAAAATGCGTGCTTTTGAGATCGATGAGTCTCTTCTTCAATGGATTAGAAACTACCTTTCGAATCGTTCAATACAAGTCGTTTTGGATGGATTCAAGTCTTATATTCACCATATTAATGCTGGTGTTCCCTAGGGCTTTGTTTTGTCTCCGACACTCTTCCTCATTTTTATAAATGATATCTTGTCTGCTACTTCTAATCCTATTCATTCCTTCGCTGATGACAGTACCCTCAGCTTTTCATATTCGTTCCTTGGCTCACGTCCCTCCACTTCGGCCGTAGACTCGGAACGGCAGCGTATGTTAAGCACATTAAATTCCGACCTTGACAGCATAATCGATTGGGGAAATAAGAATAGAGTGTAATTTAATGCTTCCAGTGCTGTTTATTGTCGTTAAAGCGATCACAAAATAATCATCCGTTATCCATGAACGGCACTTGCGTTGCTGAAACCGAAAGCCTTTCCATTCTCGGTATGTGTATCAACCCAACAATTAGTTGGAACGATCACATATTTGAGGTCGCCAAAAATGCTGCGAAATGTCTAGGCTTCCTTAAACGATGCAAGAAGTACTTCACCCCCTCTGATCTGGCTACAGTATACAAGGCCTACATACGCACAAAACTTGAGTATAACGCTCCTATTTGGTCAGGTGCTTCTAAGACCTCCCTGCACCTGCTGGATAGAAATCAAAAGCGAGCGATAAAACTTTGCGAAGTCGATTGACTCCTTAGAACACCGACGTAATGTCGCGTCGTTGTCACTCCTTTACCGCTATTTTAACAAAAAATGCTCAGATGAATTAGCCAGTTGCATTCCTCCCCTTCAAGAATTCACCCGCAATACACGCGTCGCTAGGAATGCCCACCAATTCACCCTCAAGCCCTCTTTCGCACGTACAGTCAAATTCAGAGACTCGTTCTTTAGCCGCACTACACGTATCTGGAATGCTCTTCCCAGCTCGACTTTTCCTCCTCATTACAATCCACAGGCATTTAAAACCAATGTGCATTGGTACCTCCTCTCCCTCTCTTCCTTTATACCTTCGGCCCGTGCTGTGACTTGATCCAGTCACTTAAGGGTACTCGCAACCCCTTTTGCACGCGTCAGTTATAAAAAAATACTATTATTTTAGTACATTCATGTAAAATTTCATATAAATGTGATTATTAATTCACATTTTATCTCTAGTTGAACAGAATCATAATGGCAACTGAGAAAATTGAGCATCGCGCTGTAATTAAATTTCTCACTAATCAAAGAAAAAGTCAAGAAACTATTCATGAAGAGATGGTGACTGTTTACCAGGCTTCCGCACCTTCATTATCAACTATGCAAAAGTGGTTAAGTGTGCTCAAGAAAGGTAGAGATAGCATTGAAGATGACCCCCGCTCAAGCGACCAGGCTACTGCTTGTACGGGAGAAAGCATCAAAGCAGTCGAAAAACTTGTTCTTGCGGATATCCGAATAAAGGTAAAAATGATGGCAGAGACCTCTCAACTGGTACCATTCACACCATTCTTCATGACCATCTTAACCTTTCAAGGGTCAGTACAAGGTGGGTGTCACGAATGCTCACAGCGCCTCAGAAAAAAGTGAGAAACGCATGCTGTAGAGAGCTTTTGGAGATGTTTAGTAAGAACGCGGACGGTGTTATGGATCAAGTTGTTACTGGGGAGGAAACATGGATTCACCACTGTGACCCTGAAAGCAAACAAGAGTCCATGCAGTGGCATAAAAAATGAACAGACCCCCCGAAGATGTTTAAAGTCATTCCGTCTGCCGGGAAGCTCATGTCCACAGTTTCTTGGGACTCAAAGGGAATCTTGCTCATTGAATACAAAAAAAGGTGAAATCATAAACGACACATCCTACGCTTCCACTTTGCATAGTTTGCGGGACGAAATTAAAAAGAAAAGTTGGGGTAAACTCGCAGCGGGTTTCTTGCTCCTTCATGACAACGCTAATGTTCACACGGCGAGAGTTTCCAAGACTTCTGCGCGAGATTGTGGTTTTGAAGAAATCCATCACCCACCCTATAGTCCAGACCTTGCCCCGTAGTGATTATTTCCTGTTTCCGGATTTGAAAAAAATGTCTTCGTGGAGAAAGATTTTCGGATGATGAAGAACTAAAGTCGGCAATAAATGGACATTTTATAATAATAATTATTGGCGCGACAATCCACGGGGGCTAGCCTGCTCATCAACTACTAGTGTGCGCGCTACTGTTCTCTCACGAGTAGAAGGGACCTACAGTTTTTTGCCGACTCCGAACAGCGAAGTTTGGGAAGCTTTCTTAGACAGTTATTACTCTTTGAGTATTGTCAGCAGCTCGAAAGATGTGGTGCCGTGAAAAATTCGAGGTGTTCAGCCGAGAACCTTCGGCGTGTGAGCGACGTACTCTACTCACTACGCCACGGCGGCCACAAAATGCGCAATTTACAAATTTATTTTTTGAGAGCTTGAAAGCTTATGTCAAGATGTAACAAATGCATTTATGTTAGGGGGGATTATATTGAAAAATAAAAACATTTCAAATTGAATTCGCATTTTCCTTCAAATCGATACCGATAATATTATTTTAACAACCGACTTTGATACCGAGAATATATTGAACGTCCCTCGTAAATCAGTCTTTCGACTTACACCTCCCTAGTGACCGGACCTGAGTCCCGTACAGCATTTGGGGGACTTGCTCGAACGCAGAATACGTAAACAGAATTTGTAGACATGCTGCTCATAAACATGCTTAAGAATTGCAGCCGTTGACACAAAATATTTAGTGGATTCTATGCCTACGCGTCTAAAAGAAATACTACGGAGTTATTCAGCAATCTACTGAGAAACATACATACATAGTTTGTCTTTACTGTAAAGATCTTGTGCGCAGACTTTTGCGTGTGTGTTTTTATTAGTTCTTGGGAAACAGTTTCTTGAATATTTTCTCATGGAAATCAAATGAAATATTAAAACTCATATATAAGCAGAATGCCTATAATACGCCTATATGTATAAAATAAAACCAAAACAAATGAATTTAGTATGCGGGCAATTGCATTTAGTTTTGCGATATTTCTTGGCTCATCAGTGTTGTTGGACCCGTAAGAATTTCCTCGAATATTATTTTGAAAGATTTATAACTTGAAATGTTTCCTTTCAACAATCGAGATAATTTTCAACAAGCGATTATTTAAAATACAAAACTTGCCTTCGAATCTTACAAGAGAATGTACCATACAAATCAAGTGCATCAAGATCCTGCTATCTGTGCTATATGTAAAATGCTATGTGCCTGTAACATCTTAGGACTTTCTTCGTCCGTATAATTGTATAAGTTGCGACGGCGTATTGAAAAAAGGTGTAGTTGTTCTCATTGAAGGGTCATAGTATCATAACATTTAGTAGATTATTAAATTTGAAATATTTTTATTGGAGACTAGTACTGACTAAGAAGATAGCTTCTCAAACTTCGCCTTTGAGAATCGGCAAAACAAACTATAACCTCAATAACGCGCACAAATCCCCGATTCACTGTCGCACCATACAATTATTAGTATTATTAATTTTATTATATATAGGAAATATTTAAACTTTCGTGTGCTTGAAGGCGCATGGTGCAAGCGCTTTAGGGACGTTAAATTTTTGCTATCCTGAAGACAAAACAAACACGAATGAATTGACTAAGAGAAGTAGCAGTTGACAATGCTGTGCACTTTTCGTTCAAGGCATACATGGTTGGCAAATAAGAAAAAGATGGGTTTTGTATCTCTAAACACATAATCAGTAAGATTTAGGTGATGCAATTAATGCCGGTCTGCTCAGACTAGGGAAAGCAATCATAAACAAATTAAGTGCGTAAGATTAGCTTAGCACAGTGCAAGAAAAATCAATCAACTTAAGTTCCTTCTAGCTGAGAAGATTTTTTGGTCTAGGCCCAGGTCGAGGCCTTGTCAAATGATTCCTTGAAACGCAGCCACCATCAACTTTTGACCCAAATAAAACACCGAGGATTAGTTCAGGTCAGTTAGCCATAACCGTAAACATGATTGGACTTTTTTAGTTCAGCCGTTTGAAGCCTTTATCTCTTTTAATGCAATTGCCTCTGTTGACGTTTTCTTCGCATATTCTTAAGTATGTATTTAAAAAAACAGAAGGTTAAAATTGACATCTAACATCCTGAATTAATTTTTTACTCATGGCCGACTGTATGAGCCAATGTTATGGCGGAAAAGGGCAATAAAAGGTAACAGGGCATTTGGCTTGAAAACAGTTTCTTTCAAAAAGAAGTCTGAAGGATGAACTGATGGCATTTCCACCCGATCATGAATTGCAGGTAAACTCTTGAAGCCGATCAGTTTAAATTGTATGCGGGCTAAAATATACGATTGATAAAGATGCAAAATTAGAAGTCAATTAAATTCGCAATATTGCTTTTCAGATTCATTAATGGCTGTTGACTTCTATTCAGTAGGTACACAAAGGTGTTAGAAGTATTAGAGTAGATAGAAGTGTTATACACGAGTCATGGACGAATATATGTACGTCTTACAATTGTAGCCAGCTCAAAAGGATTAAAATAGAAAGACCGACAAAATTTTTCACACATCAAAAACTTTTCAGAATAAACTTCAATGTGTATAAAACGAAAGTCTCAACTTTAAGTACATTTGCAAAAAAACATTAAATTATAAAATACTTCATAAAATATGATAAATAAACACTTAAAGGGTGATTTTTTAAAAGCTATATGAATGTTTAAAAAAACACATAAAATCCAGACAAAATGCATGAAATCTGTATTTGAATTGATAGTACGGTCCGTATAATTCAATGTTTGAAGATTATTTTATGCAAATGTTGACCTTGACTGCACCTTAAATGGTCCATCCGCTTAGTCCAATTTTGGCATACTGTTTCCAACATTTCCGCACGTATCTCACGAATAAATGCTTCAATGTTGTCTCCCAATGCGTCAAATGAAGCGGGATTGTCTATATAGACATGAGCTTTAACATAGCTCCATAAAAAATAGTTTAAAGGCGTTAAATCGCACGATCTAGACGGCCAATTGACCGGTCCCGAACGTGAAATAAAATGTTCACCGAACTCGCCTCTCAATAGGTCCACTGTTGCGCGTGCTGTGTGTCATGTGGCACTGTCTTATTGAAACCACATGTCAATCAAGCCAAGCTCTTGCATTTTGGGCAAAAATAAGTTGGATATCATCTCACGGTAGCGCTCACCATTCACAGTTACGTTACGATTGGCATTATCTTTGAAGAAGAACGGTTCAATGATGCCAACAGCCCATAAACCGCACCAAACTGTGACTTTTTCTGGATGCATTGGTAGCTCTTGCATTCTGCTTATTTACGTACCCATTGAGCCAAAATTGAGCTTTGTCAATTTTTGACCATACAATGGAAGAAGGGCGCAATGAACTTTCTTAACAGAGCACGCATTTTGCTAATAAAATTTAATAATTTACAAGCGTTGTTCGTTTGTAAGACGATTCATGGTTAAATTATAGTCCAAACTGAAACACATAAATCAAAAAATAAAAACATATATTTCTACTCAAGCAGCATGAAGCCGTTACAATATTGGCATAATGAGCTTTTACAATCGTATTTATATCTCGTAGCACAACCTTTATTTTCCAGAAATGTATTTTACCGTTTTGCCATTGAATTAACTAAATTTTAAGTGGTTTCCGAAACAATATTAGCTCATCTTTGCCCTGAAATCTGCTTTAGAATGGTATGTTTTTTTAATCGTCGACCAAGTTCATCCCAAAGGTGCTCCATCATATTCATATCTGGAAATTGAATAGGAGTCGGAAGAATATGCGGGACAAGGTGACAACGATCCACGTGCGCACTTAATGTTTTCAACACAGTCCCCAAGATTAGGTTTCTGAGCAATTTGATGAAAGTGTTGTTTCTAAATATTCAGATAATTAAACTTTTGCATTGTTGCATCAATAAATACTAAAATTCCATCAACACTTGCCGTCATGAAACCCCATATCACGCATAACCCTGCTCACCATATTATATTTCTTTAGCTCGGTATATGGTTTTCTTCATACTCTAATTCTCTAATTCCCATCTGATTAAAAATACTCTTATTTGAGAAAAGCACACTGTTCCGGAAGTCGGTAGGCTTGTGTTTATAGGACTTTGCAAATTCAAATCTTTTCTTCTTATTTGTTTTATTCATTAAGGATTGTTTTATCCACTCTGGAATTGAAAGCAGCTCTAAAATCACGTTCCGCTCTTATTTTGTTGTTTAGTTTTGTTTTCGGCCCATTGCAAATTCTAAATGACGGGTGTCTGTGTTCCACTTGCTGAAACCACAGAAAAAGTGGCTTTACGAATATAACACCAAATCCAAGAAATTAAAAGTTGCCACACAATGAAAAAAGGTAATATAAAACGATTTAACTGTGCATAATTTTGCTTATATAAAGGATTATTTTGGCAGTCGTGGCATAGTGAGTAGAGTGCGACACTCAAATGCCGAAGTTCCAGGTTCGATTCCCGACTGAACACCTCGAATTTCCCACGACACCTCGAATTTCCCACGACACCTCGAATTTCCCACGACACCTCGAATTTCCCACGACACCTCGAATTTCGAGCACCTGACAACACTTAAAGAATAATAACCTTTAAAGGAAAAGCTTCTTAAACTTCGCCGTTCGGAGTCGGCGTGAAATCGTGAAAATTTTCGTGTGATTATTTTTTACAACTTTTGACGTGGATTAACGCAACAACAGTGCATCGATGAACTTAATTCAATTTTTGGCGATGAAGCTCCATGAAGGACCAGTGTTTATAGATGGTACGGTGAATTCAACCGAGGTCGTAGTTCACTTCAAGACGAATTTCGTAAAGGTCGTCCAAAATCAGTTGTTGTTCTGGAAACCATTGATGCTGTATGTCAATTGATAGTGCAAGATCGTCATGTGACCTATCGTGGGATTGAGACAACCTTAGGCATTAATAAGCATACATTCAATATTGCATGAACATTTGACCGTCAAAATATTTGTTCGCGTTGGATACCACACAATTTGTCAATCGATTGGTCGAAAGAAATGCTCCAAAAATACGATCGCGGTGCTTCGAAACACGTCTATGACATTGTGACAGGTAATGATTCGTGAATTTACGCGTACATACAGTAGTCGACTGTATGGGTGTTTCAAATTGAGCCATATCCAAAAACAAGTTGCTCGCGCACGAAGCACTTCCAAACAAATGGTCGCTGTTTCTTCGGAAAAACTGGACATTTCGCAACCGTACCACTAGAACAACGCAGAACAGTCTATTCTGAGTGGTACACAACCATTTGTTTGCCAGTTGTCTTCCAAGACATCAGGAAACCAACCGCCGAAGACGGATCACTCTTCACCATGACAATATGAGCTCTCACACATAGGCTCAAACAACTGCTTTATTGAGCACTCAAAACATCGATTTGATGAGTCATTCGCCGTATAGTCCTGACTTGGCAGCGAATGACTTCTTTTTATTCCCATAAATAAAATATAAAATGAGAGGTCAACGTTTTTCTACACCTGAAGAAGCGGTTGATGCAGAATGCATGTTTTGGAGATACCTTAATCAGAGTGGCAAAAGTGGTTCGACAATTGGTTCAAACGCATGCAAAAGTGTATAGATTTTACTAGGGAATATTTTGAAAAATAATAAAACTATTTTCGATGATTAATATTTGTTTTTGTTCTCTAATCCCGAAATATAAAAGGCAACCCTCGTATATGCTGGTGTGTGAATAATTATGTCTCACACTGTTTATCTTGCATCGCTTTTGGGAATCTTATACATTTAAGTGCATTATTGGCAACCCTAAACAAGTGATTTGATCAATTAAGTGTTGAGTTGATGCACAGACCATGGACAGTCACTTGGTTCAACAACGCAATAGCCAATCATTGAAAGGTAGAGTTAAACCTCTCCCGTGTGACAATGACTTCTTAGACACTGTGATCTGCATTTGAGTGAATATTTCGGGAATACATTTTTCAATGTATACATTTCTCATACGATTTCTTACATTTTCAAGAAAGAGAAATAGAGGCTTTTATTGGGGACTATATAGCAAAACATTTTTTTTTACACAGAAAAAGTCAGTATTTGCAAATTTTGACTATATATCAAAACAATTTTTTTACATAGAAAAAGTCAGTATTTGCGCCTGCATAGAACAAAAGTTGTTTAATTTAAAAAAATAATATTTCCTATACTTGTGCCTAGCTCCCAACATTGATGTTTATCGTTTGCTGAATGATGTACAAGCATTCATTTCTTACATCGATAAGCGAATGTAGACCAGTACTTCAATAGAATCTTACACTTTAGTGACAACGAATTCGCGTTATCATGAAATTATGAGTAACTGAAGAACAGAAGCCACACCACTTAAACGAAAAGCAAATACTCCTCTAGTCACAGTGTTTGTATTCGATAAATGCTCTCCTCTCATCGAGTGTGAGTCTATAATTAACTTAAGCCCACTTTCAATTGCAAATAAATAATCTCTCGTTGTGAAAGCGATTCTAGCGCTACAATAAATCTTTCAATTAGCCATTAAATACCACAAATCACTATAAAACTCACGTCCGCATCGGAAATGAAGCCGAGCAACGAATCACTTCACTGAACCAGAAACAGAGTCATATTTAATTAGAAAACACTAAAAACCAATTTAACACTTTGCGCCCCAAATCCCCGCCTGATTAGATTAGATATGTGTGAATCCGCAGGGAACACACACAAGGCGCAAATTGCATGCGCTTTAAGCACTCCCCCGGGAGGACATTGCCGATTCCTTTCCGCAGAATGCATTCCCACATACATCCGCGTAAAATATCAGAACCACCTAATTATTGCTATCGGCTTTAAGTATTTATCTTGCGGAAACGGATTACAAACCCATTAGACAATTTATGAATGACGCCATTAGAAGTTTGCACCTGGCATCAGAGGGTGTCCTGCAAGCTCTGTCCGTCGGACCGTGGTTAACGTTTTGTGACATTTTTCAAATAACTCCACAGCCCTCCACGAATGCAGCCCCAACATGTTGAATGACCAGCACATTAATTAGCATTGGCAGTAATCAGAAAACTTAGTCTGTGCACAAATTAATGTTCCCTGATACTCGCACTTCGCGTACGGATAGATGGAGGACCAATTTAAAATTGGAATTCTTCGCTTGCCTATGCTGGCATGCTGTGTTTGTGGTGGGAGCTAAAACTTACCCCAAACGAAACGACAATCCCTGATATGATGAACTCCGAAACCGCGGTGGTGTAGGTGGAACTCAGCCAAATATAAATACTGGATTCTTGTGGTATCAGCAATCATTAGTCGACAGGATCTTCGAGTGAGTTGTACTGAACGTGTTCTGTCTGTTTCTGCAAGCAGCTCAATTTTCAACGAGAACACGTTGTAGACTCCTTTTGTGAATAATTTTCGAGTAGTTACAGTGAGTGCATTTTAAAAATTATTATTTTATTCATAAACGCTATTTGTGTTGTGAATGGTTGAAATTTGAATGTATTTCTCCTTTGTTTAGTGTTGTGATTAAATACTTCTCATATCACCTCTGAATAGTTGCATGGTATACACGCATTGTACCTTTGAAACGAATTAGAGTATTTTAGACGCATGTATTAAAAGCAAAGTTTAAGCGAATTTTTGCGTACAAATTTACATCAATACTTATTAGCGGGATGTTTTTCAAAGACCATACAATTTAAAAAAGTGCAGCTTCTTTGTTACATTCAAATTTTACTACGAGGGTTGCCTTTTATATTTCGGGATTAAAGAACAAAAACAAATATTAATAATCGAAAACAGCTTTATTGTTTTTCAAAATGTTCCCCATTAAGATCTATACACTTATGCATGCGTTTGAACCAATTCTCGTAGCACTTTTGCCACTCTGATTAAGGTATCTCCAAAACATGCATTCTGCATCAACCGCTTCTTCAGGTGTCGAAAAACGTTGACCTCTCATTTTATATTTTATGTATGGGAGTAAAAAGAAGTCATTCGGTGCCAAGTCAGGACTATACGGTGGATGACTCATCAAATCGATGTTTTGAGTGCTCAAAAATGCAGTTGTTTAAGCCAATGTGTGAGAGCTCATATTGTCGTGGTGAAGAGTGATCCGTCTTCGGCGGTTGGTTTCCTGATTTCTTGGAAGACAACTGCCGAACCAATGATTGTGTACTATTCAGAATTGACTGTTCTGCGTTGTTCTAGTGGTACGGTTGCTACGTGTCCAGTTTTTCCGGAAAAACAGGCGACCATTTGCTTGTAAGTGCTTCGTGCGCGAGTAACTTTTATTGGATTTGGCTCAATTTAAAACACCCACACAGTCGACTGCTGCTTACTTTCGGGCTCATACGCGTAAATCCACGAATCATCACCTGTCACGATGTCATAGACGTGTTTCGAAGCACCGCGATCGTATTTTTGGAGCATTTCTTTCGACCAATCGACGCGAACCTTTTTTGAGCGATTGAGAAATTGTGTGGGATCCAACGCGAACAAATATTTTGACGGTCAAATCTTCATGCAGTATTGAATGTATGTTGGTTCCACTAATGCCTAAGCTTGTCTCAATCCCACAAGAGGTCACATGACGGTCTTGCGATATCAGTTGACGCACAGTATCAATGGTTTCTGGAACAACAACTGATTTTGGACGACCTTCAGGAAATTCGTCTTGGAGTGAACTACGACCTCGGTTCAATTTACCATACCATCGATAAACACTGGTCCTTGATGAATCTTCATCGCCAAAAATTGAATTAAGTTCATCGATGCACTGTTCTTGAGTTAATCCACGTCGAAAGTTGTAAAAAATAATCGCACGAAAATTTTCACGATTTAATTCCATTTTTTGGGCGAGATGAATCTTTTAAGTTACTGTAAACAACACAAATAACGCTCGTATGTCAAAGCGTTCTGAGTATGTATAACCTCAAAAATGTCAAACGATAGAGCTGGCAGTTTCCAGATTGCAACACTAAGGTTGCCCAATTCCAAAATATAAAAGGCAACCTTCGTACGAATGCAAGTCAAATTCTTATTCCATCGCTAACCCATTCAATGTGTAACTTAAATTAACTGACGTTGGTTTGACAATGCCGTTCGAAAATGACCGCGTTTCGTTTTGATATTTTTTTTTTTTTAAATTTTGATTCAAAACTTGTCAAGAAGTCTTAAAGCACCTGGCTGTCAACATTTTCCAGTCAAGTTGTGGATAAACTATTTGCACCTTCTCGTGCCTAACATACGTATTTAATCAGTTTTCTTTTTTCAAGCACAACGTAGGTGAATGACTAATTGCTCACTTACTTCTCACTAAGTTTTAGTGTTTTTTTTACTGAGACTTAAATTCACAAGTTAAATTGATTAAAGTGTTTTGATGATGCCGACTTTATTAGATATATCTGGCTTATAAATGATTGTTACTGAAAAAAACGTTGTATAGTGTTCCTTATATAAGCTTACATAATTCGAAATGTTTTGCTCAACTATATTAGTCATACGCTTGCTCCCGGCATACGTTCGCAATCTGACTCTGAGAGGCCAAACTTAAGACTAATAAAACTAAAACTACTAATGATGAGTTTAATTAACTTAAATTATAGAACAGGTTTGTTTTTAATGTTTCATAAATTAAGAAAGCAGTTACTTCATTCTTGATATAGATAAAAATAGTGTGGAAAGAAACTTATAACTTATAACTTAAGTGGTTTTGAGATGGAAAAGAACAAAACGTGGGACCTACTGTAAGTGTACTCGAAAGATAGGTTGCCCGCAGAACTGAAGAAATTCCAAGTTGATTTCCTTTTGTCAGGTTTTTAAAGTGCCCCTAAGTTTTTGTTTGTTTCACTATCCCCTACATTCTGTCTAAAGAAAAGCTATTGTGTCTTGATTTGCTATTGCGTGCTATAAATTTAAATTTATTTGCTTATTTTTAATTCATTGCTAGGAATCTTTTTGCCCTATCGTTATCCTGTAAATATTATCCAAAAAAGAACCAGCTTCTACTTCATTCCTGATAAAGAAACCATATTTTACTTTTTTCAGTGTCAATACCTCTTTTCCACTAAGACATATGTTTTCTTTCAAAACATTTCTTGGACAATTTCTTGAAGAGATTTTTAACCCTGTCCCTGTTAAAAACCTATCACCTATTGAGTATCTTAACTTTGAATATAAAAAATTAGGAAATATTTTTTAAATGCTAATCTTACCTTTGTTTTGAAAGGCGAGAGGAGGGCTATAAGTAAGCCAAAGGAAGTGTTGGATAGAGCGAACAAAACCTAAAAACAATCTTTTTAAAAGACGTAGGAAGATATTAATTGAATACAATTCTTGAGAACTTCTTTATTGTGAACTTATAATCAGTGTTCTCTTCTTCTCCCAAAGTAAGATTGTACTATTTTCTGAATTAAAAAATGAATGGTTTCTGAATGAACGAACATTATGTCCAGGTCAACAACGACCATTATCAAATGCTCAAATTCGCTAGAATTTATAAGATAGTATGCTCGAAAGTTCAAAAAACTTAACAGAAGCTTAGCTAGTTTGGCAATGTTTACTTATAATAATTTGCGGGAGCCTACGTTCGAAATATGAACTTACATCTTTCACTTCTTTGTGTGATACTACAGTCGGGGACTGAAATTGGCCTCAACAAACTTGCTCTTCCAACCAGCTCGATCTCTTGCTGCTGCAGCTGTATCGAAATGCACAGTGGTTTGGGGTCCTTTTCTACTTGTGTACACCATCTCAACCTAGGCCGTCCTCTGTTGCGTTGTATAAATGGCTCGGATTTGAAGATTTTAAAGACCAGAGCAGTTGTGTCCATAAACTCCACACCTGAAGCGTTGTATCGGAAGACGTACATCTCATAAACTCAGTCACTGAGTCTTCTGCTCCAAATACCAACGAAGCAAACGGGACCAAAAAAAGCAGTTCTTATTTTCTCTAAAAGACTAACGGCGGTTCCATTTAAGACTCTCTCTCAAACATTTTCTATGATATCATTCTCTTAAGTTACTGACAAAGTTATGGACTAGTAAAAGCACTTCAAATTTCGCTATTCAGTTAATTCAGATGGATTTCTTAAAATGATTTCCATGCATACGATTCGGCATTAAATATAGTTTTAAGATTACTTTAATACATGTAGGTTGGAGTTATTATGATTACGGCATTCTTCTTTTGGAGAACAACGGTATATTGCCGGCTTTCCAAAATTTTAAAAACAACGAAGACTAAAGAAATCTATAATTAAACCCAAAACATTCGAAAGTGCTCACAATTATAAGCCAAAAAAAATAATTTAATTGAAACCTCAATCCAAACCATGATTGAAAAATGTTCTAAATATACTCCTATGTACCATTTTGAATGACAGTTACTAGTGGAGACCGCCTTTCTGGTTCATCAGATAAAGTTGGTGTTCTCTTCGCAAACTCTGAAAAAGATTTAATGTTTCACGACTTTAAAGGTTTCCGCTGCTCTCCATGTCAACAACTAATTAAACTCCTTCGCGTTTCCTCAATACACGTCCTGATTGTTTTTTTTTTTTTTTGTCCTCCTAAATCACCTCTACGCACGGGGTTTCAGTTCCATGACAATTTCCCCCCTCCACTCACCCCCAGTCGCAATCATATTGTGCTTTCAATTAAGACCGTGACTTTTTCCACTTTTCGCAGAAGCTCATTAGAAGAAATGGCTTCCCATACAGTCTCCAGGTTTGGCATATTCATCTGCATCATCATGCTGGTTGGCTGCATATCAGCATCTATGTCCCGCCCTCCACGAAATAACGACATCAACAACATGGCCGATGCTCTCAAATACCTTCAGGACTTGGACAATTACTACGGCGATAAGGCCAGAGTGCGGTGAGTGCATCCAATCCCCGCTACCTAGGATTCTGTGCGAATAAACTTATTTTGCAGGTTTGGTAAACGCACATCACTCCTGCTGCGGGATAGATTGATGGACGAACCAGATTTGGTGAGCTTTTATAATGACCCTTAAACAAATTGTCTTTTAACTGTAGATCCACTTAGAAAGACTCACATGGCCAATACAGCTTCCGAAGATGAACCATTCTAAATGAAATCGCAAAACTCTGATATACACGCTGATGGCCAATAACCACTAAATCTAATTAAATGTTGATAACTTATACTGTACTTAACTGTGGACATTGTTTTGCTGTTAATAAAGAGCGGCTTGGAATTTCTCATTAAATAAAAAGAAAAAAATCAAAATTATTTCGTTTTGTACTTTGTTTTTATTTGTTTTTATCCTACGTCTCCTTTATATGGGCAGCAATAGTGTCAGCAGTGAACAAACTGGAAAAAAAAATGTCATCATGAAAACTGAGTTTTAGGCTATCAAAATTAGTTGTCTGACAAATACTGGGGGCCCCTGAGTTTTTGGAAGGGCTGCGGTATGCGATATAGGGAGTGCCAGGAAATAAGCGGAAGAATGAGTTTTTTGACATCAGCACCTGAATTATTAAATCGTTTCTTTTAGTTATATGCTGTTGCGAGCACCTTGTTTCCTTACCTCTAAAGTTTTAAAATTAAAAAAAAATATGTATACTACTTTCGGTCTATTATCTTTATGCCTCAAGCCTTACACAATATAATTTCATAAAAATTTCTAGAATAGCAAAGGTTAAGAATAAACTACAGCAACGCTATGCTATGTTGTAATTTTAGTTAATAACTCAACTGCAGTCACAAGTTATGAAAAGCAAACGACAACGTAACACATTCTTTCCCTTCATCAACTAACGCGCGATCTTATTACTTGGCTAGACTTAACAAATTAAATGAGCAATTATTAATGGGTGTAGGTAATCTAGAAAAATTAACTTCACCCTTCGACGATTATGAATTTGAATCGATCCGTGTTATAACATTTGTGGCAGCAATGCAAAATGGTGGCAAAGTGAATATTAAACAAATGAAAGTCCTATCCTGACCATTACCATGTATTATTAAAATTGAATAAGCATTTGTTTAAGTTACTACAGTATTGACCGCAAGTCATTTCACGTTTTTATAACAACCATAGTTTTAAAGTTAGAGAAAAGGGAACGAATATGAATGTACATGTTCAAAAAATTAGGGAAAAAATAAGAGTCAAATTCTGCGGCCATGATTTAATAATAATAATAATTGTTGGCGCGACAGTCCACAGAGGGACCAGGGCCTAGCTTGCTCATCAACTACTCGTGTTGTGCGCGCTACTGTTCTCTCACGAATAGAAGCGACCTACAGTTTTTGCCGACTCCGAACGGTGGAGTTTGAGAAGCATTCTTAGACAGTTATTACTCTTTGAGTGTTGTCAGTAGCTCGAAAGAGGTGGTGCCGTGAAAAATTCAAAGTGTTTAGCCGGGAATCGAACCTAGACCCTTTGGCGTGCGAGCGTCGCACTCTACCCAGTACGCCACGGCGGCTACGGCGGCCACGGCGGTGATTTATGGATTTTTTTTCTTATTTTGGTACGCTCGTCTGATTAACAGTTTCAGCTAGATAACATATTTATTTTGTTTGTGAGAGGCATACAAGTTAGACGTGTTTTGCGTGTTCGGCGTTTAAAAAAAAATACCAACGAATTTGCATTCAATTTTGTGTAACAAATGGAATTCAGTGCTAAAAACCCTTGAAATGTTGACAGAACCAGTGTACTTTGTGAAGACAGTGTACTTAAAATCAAAAAGTGTTTACAAGTAGGACAAGCTTTTCAAAGAAGATTGAGAATATGTGAATGACGCACATCAACAACTGATTTAAATATTGAGGAGGCAAAGAAAATTCAGGAGAATGAACCAATCGCAAGGGTTTTACCTTGGAGCTTTCCCTTGAATTATCTTACATACAATATATATACAAATACATTATGTAATCTTGCTAAATATATTTCATAGCTGTAAAGCACTTTGTCCTAAATCTCTAAAAAAATATTGTTCTACAAACTGTATGCCCTATTGTTTATGCTGCTTAAATAAAAAAACTTAAATGAAATGAAAAATGAACCAATCGCTATGACAGAATTTGCTGAAGAGCATATGGATTGGTTCATGCCATGCAATTTTTCCGGAAATTTTGGGCATGAAACATGTGGCAGCGATTTTCGTTTCAAAATTGCTGAATTTAAACCAAAAAGTGACGCATGAGCATTGCTCAGGAATTGTTAAATAACGTCAACGGCGAATCATAGGTATACATTTATGACATCAATACCAACGTCTAATCTTCCCTATAAAAGAGTCTCGGAGAGCCAAGGCCAAACTCGCAGAACACACACATCTCTAACTTTTATGCCTCTCACAAACAAAAAAAATACGCTTTATAGCTAAAACTGTACGAATATGTTGAAGACGAGTGTACCAACATAACAAAAATTCAATAACCGAATTTTTGTAGCTTATAAAATTTACAAATTCACCTTATTAGGTGTGTTCCAGTACTTTCTGTACCAAATTCTGAAGTCTGTTATTTGTTAAGGAATGGGGCTAAATCTCTCTCAGAAAGAAACAAAGTACGGAAACGCATCTAAACCAAATAAGTACAGTATGTCATTGAGAAAGGTCAAATTCACTTTTTCGCTACAGAAAACAAAAACAACAACAAAATTTGAGATACATACACAAAGATATTGGGTCAATGCTTACTTATCTTACGCACACTAAATATTTTGACAGAAAACCAACAACCAACCCACAAAAATTTGTTGTGTTAAAATGGGCAGAGTGGGGAAATATTTTACTCTCGAGACAGCGCTCATTTGACGTAAAACCCTTTTATTTTGTATAATGGGAACGGACTTTGTGTTAGTTTGTTTTATTTTGAACTGCTTTGTGTTGTTTGTTCGAGAACGAGAACACACCTACAAAATAGGTGTGTGTAGCCGAAGCAAAGAAGTCCATCAACTCAACTCAAGGTGCGCAACTTCATTCTCACTCGCTGCCATCATGAGATATCAGGATGCTTGCAGGATGTGCTCTGTACCGTACATGCTTCGCTATCCCGTCTCACAACAATTGCTAAAATGTGCTATATGTTCGTCAAAGTGTTGACTCACAGTTACAAACACTCGGCAAAAAATATAGTCCATCTTGTTTAGAACGATCCTAATATATTCTTCCTGAAGTCGCAGTCTTCGTTTGCCTTGATCTAAACTTTATGCCACAACGCATACTAGCTCGGGATATTTGGCTGAGAGTTGTTATTATTTTGGAGTCAAAGTGCAAGTGAAGAATAGATCACACTTTTGAAAGATTAAACTGTCTTAACTTAAAACATCGGGCCATAGGGCGTTACTAACATCGAATCAAAAACATTTGGTGTTTGTATAAGGAGATCTCTGTTCGCCGTTTTTGTTTCGTTTGTATTGATGATGTCTGGAAGTGAAGATTAAAAGCGGCATTCGAGTACACCCGTCAAAGAGTTCAGCAAAAACATATGTGTAGAGTGAGATGTAAGCACTTCTTCTCCAGGTGTTCAAGTCCAAGCCTCTGGGAAGAGGTAAAATGTGTATTCAACTAACTTGTAGGCAGCTGAAAATGTGAAAGAATCTCTGAAAATAACCTATGGACAACCGGGTACATCACGAACTGTAAAATTACTCTATTAAGAGAATAAAAGCGTCGCACTCATTTATCCGCCAAGTCTGTAGGAAATAATTGGAAACATCACTTCTTCACTTGAAAAGTTAGCAATATTGGTTGTATGTCAAATTGTGTGTACAGTCGTCCTAATCAACCCAATCGGATATTATTGTCCCATTGCTTCACATATGTTGCCTGATACTCACAAATAATAAATCCAGAAAATATGTAAAACGTTATGCTGCAATCCGTCTCTAATATAGCACCAATCAGGTAGCTTCCGACGACACTTCCCGACCTTCCGAGCATGAAACAAATGCACACAGCCTTACCTCTAATTACAGAAAGTTTAAAGTAAAAACTGTATCAAAGCACAGCTCAAATCCCTCACCGCAAATGAGTAGGTATTAATTCAACAACAGCTCCACTCATGACCGAAACGCATAATCCTGGCAGCATAAGAAATCCGCAAAACACCACCACAACAAGAGTTGGCTCGTTCACCCACTGTAAGGCTAAACCACAAATGCCCGACATAGCTAATGATCCGGCCAACACAGCCTTACGGCCCAATGGATTAATGACCGCACCCAGTACCAAGAAAGCCAGAATATATGAAGCTCCCAACGTAATACTGTCCACATATGTCTTCACACTTATTTCATCCGAACAAGTCTAAAGGAAAAAGTGTTTATTTATATTTCAACGACTTGAGACTCAAAAAATTTACCTCCTCTAGAAACTTCTCATCTATCGACGTCGCATTCGGAACAAGATTGATCACATCACAAACAGTCATTTGCGCTGATCCGGCTCCGATTCCCAGACGATTTTGAATTTCTGGATACCATAACCCCATTCCAGAGGAACTTTAAATATATTCCTTAGAGACAAAATCAAAATTGGTTGCCCCTACTTACGTGAAGAACAAGCCAAAGACGACAAAACAGCAGATTGCAAAGTTAACTAAATGTGGTGGCTTGAAGAGGGGCCACGTCTGTTTCCACATCATCACAACTATCTCCCATCTGAGATCAATTGCTATAATTAAATATTTTTTAAAAGGTCTCTTTTAC
The DNA here is from genome assembly GCA_955652365.1 of Eristalinus aeneus. Classification (NCBI taxonomy): domain Eukaryota; kingdom Metazoa; phylum Arthropoda; class Insecta; order Diptera; family Syrphidae; genus Eristalinus; species Eristalinus aeneus. The sequence goes on along the minus strand of OY019130.1, from coordinate 127,377,665 downwards.
GTACACGTTCTTCTTCATAGCACGCATGGCTATGAAGTCGCTATTCTGTTCGGACTTAAGGCACTTGACTTTGAATTCTTTTGAAGATTTTCCAGTGTTACTTTCGTAGACCCAGTACAGAACTCTCAGAGCTTCATCGTTCTTTCCATGGGAAAGGTAGAGCTTCGGTGTCTCCGGCAGCTTCAGCATACACAGAAGGCCAATCACACCGGGAAGGAGGTTAAAGAAAATCAACAGACGCCAGGGGCGAAACTCAAATAGTCCTAGGAATGAAAACGACCAGGTTTGTGGAAGTATCAACCAGGCTATTGCTGCAACAAAAAGGAAAATTTCTGTTTGTTAATATTTTGCTCGTTTTTCAGTTATACAGTCCTTAAAGGACGAGGGTTCAGCTTCTTCATTCAGGAGGGTGCTGACTTTCACTTTAGGACCAATTCCGTGTGTCAAAATCTTACAAGCTTGTCGATCAATCAATCGGCAATGAAAGAAATTGTTCAGCAGTTTGAAAAGACAATCCATGTTTGTAGCTTGATATTGATAACTAGGCTACCCTTGCCTCATTTTTATTTTTCTGGCCATTTGAGCTTCGTCATTCATCTTCAGTCTTTCAACCTTGGTCTTCTAACTTACGGCTTTTTTCTTTCATCCTTCGTCTTTTGCTTTTCGTCTTTCGTCTTTCGCCTTTCGTCTTTCGTCTTTCGTCTTTCGTCTTTCGTCTTTCGTCTTTCGTCTTTCGTCTTTCGTCTTTCGTTTTTCGTCTTTCATCTTTCGTCTTTCGTCTTTCGTCTTTCTTCTTTCGTCTTTCGTCTTTCGTCTTTCTTCTTTCGTCTTTCGTCTTTCGTCTTTCGTCTTTCGTCTTTCGTCTTTCGTCTTTCGTCTTTCGTCTTTCGTCTTTCGTCTTTCGTCTTTCGTCTTTCGTCTTTCGTCTTTCGTCTTTCGTCTTTCGTCTTTCGTCTTTCGTCTTTCGTCTTTCGTCTTTCGTCTTTCGTCTTTCGTCTTTCGTCTTTCGTCTTTCGTCTTTCGTCTTTCGTCTTTCGTCTTTCGTCTTTCGTCTTTCGTCTTTCGTCTTTCGTTTTTCGTCTTTCATCTTTCGTCTTTCGTCTTTCGTCTTTCTTCTTTCGTCTTTCGTCTTTCGTCTTTCTTCTTTCGTCTTTCGTCTTTCGTCTTTCGTCTTTCGTCTTTCGTCTTTCGTCTTTCGTCTTTCGTCTTTCGTCTTTCGTCTTTCGTCTTTCGTCTTTCGTCTTTCGTCTTTCGTCTTTCGTCTTTCGTCTTTCGTCTTTCGTCTTTCGTCTTTCGTCTTTCGTCTTTCGTCTTTCGTCTTTCGTCTTTCGTCTTTCGTCTTTCGTCTTTCGTCTTTCGTCTTTCGTCTTTCGTCTTTCGTCTTTCGTCTTTCGTCTTTCGTCTTTCGTCTTTCGTCTTTCGTCTTTCGTCTTTCGTCTTTCGTCTTTCGTCTTTCGTCTTTCGTTTTTCGTCTTTCGTCTTTCGGCTTTCGTCTTTCGTCTTTCCTTTTTCGTTTTTCGTCTTTCCTTTTTCCTTTTTCCTCTTACCTCTTTAGTCTTTCGTCTTTCGTCTTTCGTCTTTCGTCTTTCGTCTTTCGTCTTTCGTCTTTCGTCTTTCGTCTTTCGTCTTTCGTCTTTCGTCTTTCGTCTTTCGTCTTTCGTCTTTCGTCTTTCGTCTTTCGTCTTTCGTCTTTCGTCTTTCGTCTTTCGTCTTTCGTCTTTCGTCTTTCGTCTTTCGTCTTTCGTCTTTCGTCTTTCGTCTTTCGTCTTTCGTCTTTCGTCTTTCGTCTTTCGTCTTTCGTCTTTCGTCTTTCGTCTTTCGTCTTTCGTCTTTCGTCTTTCGTCTTTCGTCTTTCGTCTTTCGTCTTTCGTCTTTCGTCTTTCGTCTTTCGTCTTTCGTCTTTCGTCTTTCGTCTTTCGTCTTTCGTCTTTCGTCTTTCGTCTTTCGTCTTTCGTCTTTCGTCTTTCGTCTTTCGTCTTTCGTCTTTCGTCTTTCGTCTTTCGTCTTTCGTCTTTCGTCTTTCGTCTTTCGTCTTTCGTCTTTCGTCTTTCGTTTTTCGTCTTTCGGCTTTCGTCTTTCGTCTTTCCTTTTTCGTTTTTCGTCTTTCCTTTTTCCTTTTTCCTCTTACCTCTTTAGTCTTTCGTCTTTCGTCTTTCGTCTTTCGTCTTTCGTCTTTCGTCTTTCGTCTTTCGTCTTTCGTCTTTCGTCTTTCGTCTTTCGTCTTTCGTCTTTCGTCTTTCGTCTTTCGTCTTTCGTCTTTCGTCTTTCGTCTTTCGTCTTTCGTCTTTCGTCTTTCGTCTTTCGTCTTTCGTCTTTCGTCTTTCGTCTTTCGTCTTTCGTCTTTCGTCTTTCGTCTTTCGTCTTTCGTCTTTCGTCTTTCGTCTTTCGTCTTTCGTCTTTCGTCTTTCGTCTTTCGTTTTTCGTCTTTCGTCTTTCGTCTTTCGTCTTTCGGCTTTCGTCTTTCGTCTTTCCTTTTTCGTTTTTCGTCTTTCCTTTTTCCTTTTTCCTCTTACCTCTTTAGTCTTTCGTCCTTTGTCGTTTTTCCTTTTATCTCCATGCCGTTTTTTATCTGGTTTTTTTGTATTTGCTCCTCTCGTGTATTGAAATTTGGATGGCCGCTGTGGCTCGATTCCCTGCTAGGCCTAAACTAGGCCCTAGTCCCCCCGTGGACTGTCATGCCAACCAATTATTATTGTTATTATTATTATTATTACTCATCATTTGAATGTTCAAATCTTTTCTTATCATTCATATTTCTAGTTTCAAATGCAGGATATCATATTGATAGAGCTATTAGGGTATTTAAGTAGCGATGCAAATTCACAGGTGGAAAATACAACACAGCTACCAAATATATATGTCAACAACAACACAGCTCCTGAAGCAGTTCTATCGAGTAGAAGTTCACTAAGTACATAACTTTTGCCGTCTTCATACATTAAAACAAACGTCACAATAAACAATCAATTAGTTCCGATTGTCGGAATCATTAATGAGTTAAATAGTATTCAAGTGTTTCCAAGAATGCTTTTGATAGGTAGTCGACAGTCAATAAACTTTCACATTGCAGCCGGCGCCAATGTTGATTATTCAATTACGAAATGAACACTTAACTAATGCAACTCAAAAAGCAATTATTAAGAAACAATTTTTCTTTGAACTAGAGGCATACTCCCGTAAATTCTTAATTTAACAAGGAAAGAAAAAAATACAGTGCAGGCATATTTGACATACTTAATGCGTAAGTGTCTTAAAACAGAAAGCTATAATTCAGGAAGAACATAAAAGTGTCCACATACCTCGAACGGCAAAGAGGCTTTTTAGAAAATATTCTAGAGAAAGCGTCTCACCCCTCACGGTTCGTATAAGCTCTGCTATTAAAGTTTAGTGAATATATAATATCCACAACTTACCTGGAATATAGACCGCTGATATTCCAACAAACGTACTTGCGTAATTTATCACAATCGGTCGATATTTAACGGTATTGAATTCGCCCATGTACGCGTAAATGGTAGCAGAAGCACCGGAAATCCTGTCAGGAAAAACGCAACACTAAGTTGTGAATGCATAATTGGCGTAACCAGTTTTTACCCGATTCCGGTGAGAAACCGAAATACAACAAAGGCCCATAGATCCCAAATAAACATTGACAACAGCGAAAAGACGACTGCAGCCATTGTCGTTCGAAGAACGACCGTACGTCTCCCAACAGCATCCGATAAATATCCCCACAAGTAGGACGATACAAAAATGCCTGAAAACTTTTAAACTGCAGTGAATCTCTCAAAACAGACAAATTTCTCCTGTACCTGCAAAACAAGCCGAACTCATGATACCCTTCTCGTAGGAACCTGTTTGAAAATCACACTGCGAGGCAATCGTTATGATGCTTATGCCCATGGTTTCGTTCAGAACTGCCATCAGTAGAATTCCACAGATCAGCAACACCTCGAATTGAACTTTTCCGAAACCTATTTGTTGAGCAAAACTGTAGATATCAAAAATATGGCTTCGGCACCAACAAACCAATCATGTTGAGGGCATCCTCGTACATGTACTCTTCGGGTAAACCCTTGGCCACTTCGACTTCTTTATCGCTTTGTGTTTTGCCATTTGTGTCGCTTGGCAATACGTCAACTCTTCTTAAAGACATTTTACGAACTGGACTCAATTTGAATAAGATAAATTCTGTTCAAGTAATTATCACAATCAGCACCTGCTTATCTAAAGACTTGAATACAAATTTAGAATCAGTGACAACATGACGGAGCACTTTTGCTTTGTTTTGCCTTCTAAAACTGACCCACCACGAAGCTTACGAGTATTTAATTGCTCCGATTACGGATATTATCTGGAAGATGTCCCACGATTACGGTGAGAATTCAGCCCGAACCTACCACAAGACTGTCGCGGTTATGGAATAACCAAATTAATTATCGCAGCCTAACTATTCGCAGCCCTCGCATACTAAAACAAGCGTATATTGGCTAACAATCACAACTTTGCCTTATCTAGAAGACATTTATAATATGATCTTAATCTTATGCACGCAGTCTATGAATCAGTCAGTGATAGTAACTCATCTCCTGCCTTCCTTTTATAAATAAAGAGTATGAGGTACCCTCGGATTTGATTCATATTGATCAACGATATGACAGCTCTCAAATAAAATAGTATCTCTATAAATTTTCTTTATGTATTTGATAGTGAATAGAAATCCTCAACGAATGGAGAGTATGATTTATTACATTAAAAAATTGTATAATATCTGGAAGGTCAAAAGGGGTACGTGAAAATTTATATTACGATATGTTTGCAATAGAACTAGTGTGCAATTAGTTTAATCACAAAGATAGTTCCTGCATTCGTTATTTTCTTCTGTGTTTTTTTTTTTATAATTGACGCGTGTAAAAGGGGTTGCGAGTACCCTTAAGTGACCGGATCAAGTCACAGCACGGGCCGAAGGTATAGAGGAAGAGAGGGAGAGGAGGTACCGATGCACATTGGTTTTAAATGCCTCTGGATTATAATGAGGAAGAAAAATCGAGCTGGGAAGAGCATTCCAGATTCGGGTAGTGCGGCTAAAGAACGAGTCTCTGAATTTGACTGTACGTCCGAAAGAGGGCTTGAGGGTGAATTGATGGGCATTCCTAGCGAGGCGCGTATTGCGGGTGAATTCTTGAAGGGGAGGAATGCAACTGGCTAATTCATCTGAGCATTTCTTGTTAAAATAGCGATAAAAGAGTGACAACGACGCGACATTACGTCGGTGTTCTAACGACTCTATCGACTTCGCAATATTACTGTCACCTATAAGTTTTATCGCTCGCTTTTGAATTCTATCCAGCAGGTGCAGGGAGGTCTTAGAAGCACCTGACCAAATAGGAGCGTTATACTCAAGTTTTGTGCGTATGTAGGCCTTGTATATTGTAGCCAGATCAGAGGGGGTGAAGTACTTCTTGCATCGTTTAAGGAAGCCTAGACATTTCGCAGCATTTTTGGCGACCTCAAATATGTGATCGTTCCAACTAATTGTTGGGTTGATACACATACCGAGGATGGAAAGTCTTTCGGTTTCAGCAACGCAAGTGCCGTTCATGGATAACGGATGATTATTTTGTGATCGCTTTAGCGACAGTAGACAGCACTGTGTTTTGGAAGCATTCAATTCCACTCTATTCTTATTTCCCCAATCGATTATGCTGTCAAGGTCGGAATTTAATGTGCTTAACATACGCTGCCGTTCCGAGTCTAAGGCCGAAGTGGAGGGACGTGAGCCAGGGAACGAATATGAAAAGCTGAGGGTACTGTCATCAGCGAAGGAATGAATAGGATTAGAAGTAGCAGACAAGAGATCATTTATAAAAATGAGAAAGAGTGTCGGAGACAAAACAGAGCCCTGGGGAACACCAGCATTAATATAGTGGATATCAGACTTGAATCCATCCAAAACGACTTGTATTGAACGATTCGAAAAATAATTTCTAATCCATTGGAGAAGAGACTCATCGATCCCAAAAGCACGCATTTTCGACAAGACAGCCTGGTGCCAGAACCTTTCAAATGCCTTTGAAATATCAAGCGCAACAATCTTGCTTTCTCCTAAATTGTGCAAAGATTGGTTCCACTTTTCAGTGAGATATGCCATCAGATCACCAGTGGAACGGTTGCTTCGGAAGCCGTACTGCCTGTCATTAAGAAGCTTCCGGAACTCAAGATTTTTCATAAGCTGACGGTTTATCAGCGTTTCCATGGCCTTAGAGAGAAGGGACGTTAGTGCTATGAGTCGGTAGGAGGTGGGTGACGAACATTCGCCCATTTTAGGGACGGGCTGGACAAATGCAGTTTTCCACTTACTCGGAAAGAGCCCTGAAGAGTGGGACAGATGGAAAAGCTTACGCAGTGGTTTTGCCAGCGTAGAAGAACACCTCTTCAGAAGATCAGGGGGTAAAGTAAATTGTGGTTTATACCAAACTTTTCGTACTGAACCAAAACACTTCAGTCAAAACTTCTTGTATTGATACTCTACATGAACGATAAATAAAAATTCAAAGTGTGTGTAATCAAACCGCGAAAAACAGAACTAGCTTGTATTCCTTCATAAACACAAAAACAGAGTCTTTGTTTTAGTACAAACTCGATAACCTCAAACTAGAATTACATTATTTCTCTGGGTTTCTACTATATTAGTACTTTATTAGACAAAATGACTACATAGTAAGCTTTTTTGTCGGTGTGTCATCTAGAGCAGCAGAAACTATAGATGCTCCTTCTACGTGTTCAAGGTACCGTGCAATAGTATCAACCGCAAAAGCACAGGATTTTGAAATTATGTTTATTGGCTCTGAAATAATGAACTTATTATATACATTTAAGCTACATAAAGGATTTTCCAATACGCCCATGACAACTTTAAATTCAATTTGTTAACGCACAATTTCACAAATCGTAAGACTGTCACCACAAATTTATTCAGTAAACTCATCACAAACGAATGCATAAATGAATACACAAATGAGCAACATCTACAAATTATGACAATTTAACTTAAAATAATTTTCAGGTCCTTGAAAAATGTGATGAAAAATGTGAATGAACATTGAAACTGTGAAAATTGATGCGGTCACGAATGGCATTTGAAGAAGTTTAAGATTAAATTACTAATATGAGCAAGCATGAAAAGAACGAAATCTTATGCCCGCGTATGCGCCTGATACCATTTCCATTTCTAGAACAGAAACTTCAAAAGAAGCAGCGTCACCGTGAACTCTGTAAGGAAATTAACAAAAAATACATTGTTTACATATGTACCTACTCTAATTCAAATCAATAACACATTTTATCTATCAAAAGGAGGAAAAAAAACGTTTAGATAATGTAATATGACAATAACCAAAAGCTGGCAATGGTGTAACCGTTGGTTTCCTCATGTTTTTCACAGTTAGTCACAGTAACTAATCTCGGCACAAATAATTGATTTACACGGCTTAATGATATGGACGCATTTTTCTGGCATACTACTTTTGTTTAATTCGTTTTTTATGAGTTTATTAAAGCACTTTAATACAGTAATAAAAATATTGAAATAACCGCGACACAAATCAAATCATAGCAACTTGGGCACACATCCTACTTTCTCGAGACCTCTGTTTTGCTAGAAACTTATACGGGTTTGTCTTCCGAAGAAACTTATATTATGTAAAAAGGAACTGTCTAGTATGCAAAGATCCACATATACTCGTATTCCTATCAACCGAGTAGACGTATCGTTTCGAACTGATGTCCGAATAGAACTTAATGAGAGCTTCTAACAAAACTTTTACGACCACTGGTTACACAAAAATGTTTGTGCTGAGTAATATTTCCGCCTGATATCGAATAAACTAAAAGCCAGTAATATGCACAAAACAAAAACAAAAACTGTAACTTACATACCTGCCTCAAATTCTATGTACACATTTTATCTACAAATAAACAGTTTACCGTTTTCGAAGTAAAGTGCAGTTGCACAAACAACTGCGTAGATTTAAGTCGTTATAACAAATATTTTATTTTAAAAAATTAAATACGCTTTACGTGTGTGACATTCGAGACATTTTTTTGACTTAAACAACAAGTAAAGTAAGCTTAAGAAATTGTGAATTTAATTACAGATGCTTACAGAAATGATAGAGAATTAAATGGTGTATTTTATTATTTTCTGATATTTTTTCTTACAGATGTTCGGAAAGCGGAACAAATTCTCGCCGTAAATTGCCACGCGATTCACTTAACATAGAGTGTTTATGGTGGAGTGAATTAGTAGAAAAACGTGACGAAAAACTGAAATAATATTTTAAAGCAAACAAGCAAATTTCTCATGCATAATGGAGAAAATCAACCACTTTGTCCAAGAAAATAGAACAAATTCGATGTTTATCACAATGGAATAGCGATAACAAATTGTTGGGAAGTTTAAGCAAAACTTTGCGTTAATTGACTCGTTGTTACATGTCATAACCTAACAAATTTTTTGGGGTGCTTCAATCCTCTTACTCATTCCATTTTTTCATTTTTGCACTTTTTCTTTTTCTTGCATTATATTTATTTTTCCTTTCTCAAAAATTAAATCTAAATTTTATTTATTAAATTGCACTACAAACTTATTTAATTGAAATAAAATGAATTAATTTATATCCTATTGATCCCTCAACAAATAATACTTAAGTTAAAGTTGTATCTGATGGTATACTCGACACTTGTCATTTGACAACGGAGTGTTCCTAACTATTTCATACATTTTTCCCATTGCTTATTTGTATAAAATCTTTATAATGTATATAAAATAAAGTAAGAAGTAAAAATTAAAAAAAAAAAATATCCCCCTTTAATTTAACTCTGGCGAATCGCCTTGCCGTAAGAACTCATTCACTGGCGGATTCGATGGTAAAAGCGCCTTTCATAGAAGCGTCAAACTAGTCATTTCACATATAAAATACAGCTCTCAAAGCTAAAAATATAAATTCAACCATAAAACACGAGGGATTATCTGTGCTGTTGTGGGGTTGCATTACTTCAAATGGATGTGGAAAGTTCGAAGTTATAGACAATACTATGGACAAAATTGGGTATTTGAATATTTTAAAACGAAATTTACGAAGTTCCGCAGTAAAATTAGGTCTACCTTCGGTTTTCTACTTCCAACAAGATAATGATCCGAAGCACACCTCCTATTTGGTACGCGAATGGTTGCTTTATAAAGCTCTAAAGCAGCTAAAAACACCCCCACAAGCGGCGGATCTTAACCCTATTGAACATGGCACGAAATAAAAGTGCGGGTTAAAGAAAGTACCTGCTCCAACAAGCAGGAGCTAAAAGCTAAAATTCAGGCAGCTTGGGAAGTGATTCAGCCATCTTTTACTGAAAATCTGGTAAAGTCCACGGTGGTTACAAGCTGTCATAGATGCTGAAGGCGGTTACAAGCTGTCATAGATGCTGAAGGAGGTGCCACGCGTTACTGAAATTATATTTGTAAGTTTTTTTTTTTTGTGTTTTAGTCGTAACTCGAATTTACTTTAAGTGTTTGCTCAATTTTGTGTGTTAAAATGAAGTGCCTTTATTTTATTTTGCTTAAAAATAGCAATTTTTTTAAATTATATTTTTGTTTATGGTGTTTAGCAACTGAAATATGTCAATTTTTTTACGTTTTATTAATTAACAACTTTTTTTTTTCATTTGAAGAAAAGTGCTGCAGAGTCGCACCGAATGCTTGTCGAGGGATATGGTGATCATGCTCAGAAGCAACATGGTTTCAACGGTTCAAAAATAATGATTTTGATGTGAGAAATGAAGAACGTGGAAGACCACCAAAAAAGTTTGAAGACGCCGAATTGCAAACGATATTGGATGGAGATGACACTTTAAGTCAAAAGCAAATGACAGCAATGTTAAATGTTGCACAACAAACAATTTCTGACCGTTTAAAAGCTATGGGAAAGATCCAAAAGTGTGGAAAATGGGTGTCACATGAATTGAAGAAAAGACAGATGGAAAACCGAAAAAAAACTTGTGAAATTTTGTTTCAGACACGAAAGAAAATCGGTTTTGCATCGGTTTGTCGGATTTATTTTAAGAATCCTAAACGGAAAAAATCATGGGTTAATCTGGAACAACCATCAACATCGACTGCAAAACCAGATCGATTCGGCAAGAAGACAATGTTGTGTGTTTGGTGGGACCAGAAAGGTGTGCTGTACCACGAGCTCCTAAAACCTGGTGAAACCGTTAATACTGATCGCTACCGACAACAAATGATCAATTTGAACCATTCATTGATCGAGAAACGACCAGAATGGGCCAGAAGACACGGCAAGGTAATTTTGCTCCATAACAATGCACCTGCACACAAAGCAAAACCGGTTCAGGATACAATCAAAACACTTGGCTGGGAGCAGCTACCTCACCCGCCGTATTCACCAGACTTGACTCCTTCCGACGATGATGACTCCTCCTTCATCGATGGGACACGCATTGGCTGAGCAGCACTTTCATTCCTACGAGAAGGTCGAAAATTAAGTGTCTGATTGGTCTGGTTTAAAAGACGAACAATTTTATTGGCGTGGTATTCACAAATTCCCAGAAAGGTGGTCAAAATGTGCAGAAAACAATGGCCAATAATTTGAGTAAAATGGTTTTACTTTCCAATTAATAATTAGTGTTTTATTTAAAAAAAAAAAAACGGTTTCATATCGGTATACCTGGTATGCTCAATTGTATGTATAATTTTTTCTAAACGTCAGAAGTAACGAATTGGTTTTGAAAAAAAAACTCTTTCATCCAACGTGCTCTAAAATGCGAAACTATAATACCATTTTATTTACGTCGCAAGAGCAGCAACAAATGATCGTGACTTTACCTTGCGAAAATCGAAAAAAAAAAATAATTCGCAGAGAAAAAAATCGTAATTAATTTTTCTCTTATTTCTTAAGAATGTGTGATACAGAAAAATACAATAGGTATGTTCCAATTGCTCTGAATTGCTACGAATGTCTACGAATTTGTCCGAAAAACTCCGAAAAGGCGTTCCGTAGTTGAGTAGTTTGGTTAAAAACCTCTCTTGCAGAGAGTAACTCCACCGAAACTTGTGAAACGATTTTTCGTAGAAATTCCTAAACAGCTTTCGGATGTATGAAATGTCAGAGTGTTTTTATTTTCACTTTGACAGCTATCTGCTACCCACAGATTTTTCTTCTGCAAAAATTCGTGGGGAATTTTGCTCTCTCACGCCTTTTGGTAATCTTTCGGTGAATTTCGTAGGTATTCGTAGCAATTCAGAGCAATTGGAACAGACCTATTAATTTGAAATTGATTTTTTTTCTTAGTGGTCTTGGACTTATAAGTGATGTTTTATATATTCTGTTGATACCTTATTAATATTCTGTACAGTGTGTTCAAAAGTGCAGAACGAAAATCACGAACATTTATTAGAGGTAATTTTTTGAGACTGAAAAATCGACCATGCAACAGCGTTAGTCATATTTCGTCATTTCCTCACCAAGACCATAAGAGGGTCTTTGGAAGTGGATGAAGAACGTTGAAATGATCGCCAGTTGATCAGAAAAACACAAGTGATGACTCCAAATTAGTGATAGGCGTAATCGAATGATTTTAGAATCGAGACTTTAGTAATCGAGATATTTTAATAATCGAATGATCACTCTAATGACCACTAACCACTCGAGTGACTACTAATCACTCGAGTTACTACTAATAATTTGAATGACTATTAATCATTCGAGTGACTACTAACTGATAACAAACTACAAACACAAGATAACTCGATAAATGTCTCACTTCAGCGCAAGAACAAGTAACAAATAGTTCTGAATGAATATCAGAATGAAAGAAAAACGCAAGGGAAAAGTATTACCCCATTACTCGGTGTATTAACCAAAACATCGTAAAATATTTTTTATATAGATAATATTTTAGTAGAATCAAAACCAAACAAAATTAACGTAAATTAAAAATGCAAAGACACTTATTTCTTGTAAACAAAAATATGATAACAAAATAATTTAATAAAGTCTTGTATGTTTAGACTAGATAATTCGATAAAAGTAAAGAAAAAAGACTTGTAATTCAATTGAGTATAAATAATAGTTAACAATTAAAGTTGAATATTTCGCGTAAAATAGCTGTTGAGAAATATTATTTTGTCTGAATTTTTATGTAGCAAGCGGCTTCGACGATCATTTGTACCATTTGTACCTTGCGGCACTACGATTCAAAACTCAATTTATTATTGGATGCTTTTCGAAAAATAGTTTTAAGAAGCGACATGATTTTATTTTGTGAATTTTATGTTTTACGGATGATATCGACTGTTGTGAATTAGTAATTCTTAGCTAAAAAGTGTAAGAAATTGCTGTTGTTATAATTGGTGTCTCATCACCTTACTTATATGAAATGCGACGCTTTTAGTATAACAGTTACAACAAAACGAAAAACAAATCCATATACACAATTTTATATTTTTATATTTTTTATTCTGCTCTCTTCTATGAAAAAATTAGCAACTGGAACGCATTTTGGGAGTTTTTCGGGGAAATTTCAATTTCAGAGCAATTGGAACAGACCTAATATGATATTTCGATTACGTCAGCAAACCTAAAAATTCAACTAAAGCCATCTATGAATGAAATGCGAAATTATTTAGTTGCCAACCCAATAAGTATACATTTGTGAACGGTTTTAGTTAGAAGTCATTCAATGTGTAGCTCATGATTTTTAAGAGGGTGATAATTTAAACGGTGAACATTTCTGCAAGCTTTTGGCTGGGTTAAGAAATATTTCTGGCGTTCTTACTTCTGTATGAAATTAAGATGTCCAGCTTATATTGAGCGAAATACGAATAACAAAAGTAACAGGCGGCACATTTGATACTTCAGTTAAAAGTGGCTTTACTTTCCGTGTTTTTTGGACCGTTAGTACTACTTTAATATATGTTTAAATTAAATATGCCCGCTTGGGTGGGCAATTTAAATTTTTGGACGAAATGTCTTAAAAAATGCGCTTTTTAATACAAAAAGGAAGAAGTATACATCCTGTTGTAAGTGTGATATGATTATATTTTTTATGTTACATAAACTTTTTAAATAACATTCTAAATTAAGGGTTTCTATATAACTTTTTATTCTAAAAAGTTTTTTTTTAAGAACGCCTCAACTAATTTTTCAATAAATGAAAAACCAATTAAAATCCGAACAACTTTATGTTCTTCTTCTTATTATTATTTTGGCGCTACAGTCTGGGGTGGACCTGGGCCTCAACTAACATGCCTCTCCAGCCAGCACGATCTTTCGCCAGCTGTCTCCAAGTTGGTTGAGGTCCTTCTCCCCTTGTGTGCGCCACCTTAGCCTAGGCCGTTCTCTGTTGCGTTGTTCCAATGGCTTTGATTCAAAGTCTTTTTCGGCCGGAGCAGTGGTGTCCATACGCTCTACATGGCCTAGCCGCCTTAAGCGTTGTATCCGTACACGCTTTACCAGACGCATGTCGCTGTTCAGCCCATAGAGTTCGTCGTTGAATCAAAAATCGCATGCAAAACTTTTCTCTCGAAAAGACTAAGGGCTTCCTCATTCTGTTTTAGTACCATCCATGTTTCGCTGCCATAAAGTAGGACTGGGATGATCAAGCTGTTATGTAAAGCGAGCTTAGTCCTTCGAAAGAGGGCTATATTACTCACTTGCCTCTTGAGCCCAAAGAATGATCGATTGGCAAGAGTAATTCTGCGTTTGATTTCGGTACGACGGTAGACGAAGTCCCTGACTACCTCGAAGTTTCTACTGCTTAGTGTGACGCTCTGTCCTAGACGTCGATGTTGTGTGTCCTTCCTTGATGACAGTATATACTTCGTTTTGCCCTCATTTACCGCCAGACATATTTTAGCCGCTTCAATGCCAGCAAACGCCTAATTTACGGCTCCCTGTGTTCGTCCAATCACGTCAATGTCATCAACGTAAGCTAGTAATTGAACTGACTTCTAGAAGATCGTTCCTCTGGTGTTGACTTATGAGTTACGCACGATATCCTCGAGGATGATTTTAAAGTAGTCACATGACAGTGCATCGCCTTATTTAAAACCTTTTTTGACATTGAAGGTCTCAGTGAGTTCGTTACCCCCCTTGACGGAGCAGCAGGAGTTCTCCATCGTCATCCTACACAATTTGACGAGTTTGGTAGGAAGGCCAAAATTAGACATGGCACTGTATAGCTCGACTCTATGCACACTGTCATATGCGGCCTTAAAATCAACGAATAGATGGTGGTTGTCGATGTGCACTTCTTGGGTCTTTTCCAGGATCTGTCGTAATGTGAAGATCTGGTCTATTGTGGACTTCCCTGGCCTGAAACCACAATGATAGGGTTTCGGAGGCTCACACAATACGGCAGAGAGGATCTTGTATACGATGTTAAGGAGATGTTGTATGCGATGTTAAGTGGCCTGTTAAGGAATCTCACATTCCACGTGCAAAACCGAAAATCATAGTCCATAAAACGTTTGCAGTTGATAATAGTTTCATGGCTGAATATTGGTTCTGATCTCATATATCATGCCGGCTTGGCTCTGACCCCACGTATGACAAATCCATAAAGAGATACGATAGTTCCATATCTGGAAATAACGTCCTCGCCGGCTTCACAATTCAGTAAATTGTAACATAGGATGCATGACATGTAGCACCGTCCTGTAAGAACCACATATTCGCCAAGTCTGTACGTCGCAAGTGAAGGCAGAACGTCGTATGAGTGGATGCTTGGGATCGGACGAGAAATTGTTGATGTGGGCGGCAAAATTAGTCTTAGTGTTTATAAAATTGAGGTAAATAAAGCCGAATTCCGGTAGTGAATTTGAAAAACGTGTGAACTGCTCTCCGTGATAATTTGCCTACTAAATATATGTATAACTGTCAAAAAGAACTTTCGAAATTATGACGTCGTTTACTGCTTCTATTGAAGGAAAGTCTGAGTCCCTATTCAAAAACCCATTAATTATATCAACAGAGTATACCTCTCTTAGTGTATACGGAAAAATGTTTTTTCAATCGCTCACATCAATTTCATACAAGAAACACATATTTGTGGGTAATATGGATTTAATTATATTTCCAGAAAATAGAAGTTTTTTAAACCTATTTCAATTGAATTTCTTGAATTTCGTTAATCAAATCCATGTGTTTGAAGTTATCGGGCTGTTTCGTGAAAGTCTCCAGTAGCCTTAATTTTTCCGGATCACTCTTGCAGTAGAACATTTGCAATTGATTTGCTAAACATTGTGCTTCCTGCCCGGTAAGCACTTTGCTATCATATTCACCCCGCATGAGAATCACACCCTTTTCCCTTGTTTCAGTGTAGTGAACGATGTTTAGGCATTCCGGAGCATTCTCAGCGTGAACCTAAAAACAAAATTTTGTCAGTATATTGCGACTTTTCTCTATGTTCGAATTCGTACTTGATATGCTAGAAGCGGTGTAAAGTGAACCGTATTAGCCGCAAACTGTAGCATAATGAATTCAAAACCCTCACTTCGAGGTAAAGGAAGAATGAATACAGGGTGCTCCTTTCCACGAGTCATAAGCGTGTCGAATTGTTCAGGAGTCAAATTAGCTGCAATCACATCCTTTGTCTTGTGATATTCGAACCAAATTTGTTTCAATTCTTCTGCATTCTTATCAGCAATCAACTCTAGCTTCATAATGTCAGAAAGCTTTTTGTGTGGCAATTCTGCGGCATTTTCCTGCAGGGGTTTCTTGGGATTCAGCAGCTCAGAGTAATCACTAAAGGGAATAAAAATTGCTTAAGCCATACAAAATTGTGGACAGATGAAGGGATTTACCGTGTTTGCTTTTCTTTTTTCGTCTTCTTGTCTACAATGTTTTCCATTCGTTGGACAAACTCCTCGGGGGATGTCTTTTGCAACGCAGCTATTTTTCCGGCATATTTCTCGAAGTAGGGATTTTTTGTTTTGATTTCTTCAAGAACTTCTTGCGCTCGCAGTCTAGATGACATTGTAAAGGATCTTCGTATAACAAAATTCACTAAGGGAGGCAACAACTTTTCAGCACATGCCATAACAAATCCAAAGACACCTTTTACAGCCCAGCTCCTATTGCACAACAGAAAATAAATCGAATTCGGCTGTCAATAAGGGATGAGTGTAAAATCCGTATGGATCAGTAGCGGTTTCTACTCTTACCGGGAACACTTATTTTGGGTATGTTCAGTTATAATGCCAATTGATATCAGTCGTTTAATTGTTCGAACAAACTAGTACTGCACTTAAACGATTTTACTTTCAAACATCCTGCTTAATATGGTTACCAATGTTGATTTATCAAAATAAGTAAGAACTTAGAAGAATAAACATCGAACAGTATTTTAGTTTCTCATCTTAGCAAGAATGATGTATCAGTCATTTGTCCATCTTAGCACTCACAACGCCAACATTTTAAGTCAAAAGAAACAAAGCCACCTCATTGTTATTCATCAAGTTCAATCTGTCATTTCTTTTCATCGCACAAGTTCTGGGTGTCACTCAATTCTTCTTCAGTAATTCTGAACACATTTGTTTCGTATTTTCTTAATAAATAACTATTGAATAAGTTTATTTATATATTATCATGGCCTCGAGTAACCCAACTGGACAAATTGAGTTAGAAAATCTTAGCCTTGAGCAACTTCAGCAGTTAAAGGTTGACTTTCAGTCTGTAAGTAAGCTCCATATAAAGCAATCTTACCGTACCGCTTATGCCAAGTGACGCACGGTAGCCTTGTCAAATTTGTCGTCTCCTTGCAGGAAATTGAAGCAATGCAGGAATCAATACAAACCCTCTACAATTGCAAAACTAAGTACGCAGCATCAAAGGAAGCCCTTGAACAGATTCAACCCGAATGGAAAGACAAGGGGATTCTTGTTCCACTGACAAGTAGTATGTACGTCCCTGGAACCATTAAAGAAATGAATAATTTTGTCATTGATGTTGGGACGGGGTATTATGTTGAAAAGGTAAATTAAATAATTAATTCCACTGCTCACTTTTACGACTTTAATTGTATTTAAGGACCTCGAGGGCTCAAAAGATTACTTTAAGAGACGGGTCGATTACGTCCAAGAACAGATGGAGAAGATGGAAAGCATACAGTATCAAAAAAACCATTTTTTGGGTGTCATCGTAGGCGTTATGGAACAAAAGCGACAATTAGCCAAGCAAACAGCATGAAAGCAATAACTTACACACTTCATCATTTATTTCACAAAACCCTCTTGTCACACCGGATAAGCATTTAAAGAATAAATCTTGCAAATGTGTTGCAAAAACTATTTTATTCATCATTTAATTCCTCTTCATCGCTAAAATATGGATTCTTTTTAAACCGTTTCCTTGGCACAATAATCGATGATTGTTCGTACAGTTCAAAAGGTGGCTCATCCTAGAATACGATAAATAAAGATATTTGGGTTGTCGTCATGCCATGAACATAAGTACCTCTTCACTTCTTTCCGAGGTTCTCGATGGGCTGTGCTTTCGATTAAAAACTCGTAATTTTCTATTTTTCTGACGAGGTTCTCTATCGCCCAAGATATTCTGTGTGCACTTGTAACTTAGATGCCCATTCTCACCACACTGATAGCATCGGCTTTTATCGTGATACTCTCGTCTACAAAAATTAAGATCGAAAATGGTATGAAACAAATAAACGTGTATGATACCTCTTAATAAATTCGGCCGACCGCCCATTATCTTTGGCTATACTCGCTTTGATGGTTCTGCCAAATAACTGAAAAGTCATATGAAGAAATAATTGTTAAATAAGAGAAACAAATAAATAATCTTACCTGTGTATCATTTAATTCTTGAACACAACTCAAGGCATCGTTAACTTTTAGGAAGTTTATAAAGGAGACTCCTTTCGATTTTCTGGTGGTCTTATCGCACATGGTTGTAACCCTGTGGCACAGATTAATAATTTTATTTACAAGCTTTATTTACAATTATTTGTACATACTTAACAATTTGCCCATATTTTTCAAAGATTTTGTGTATATCATTGTTTGTTAAAGAAAATGGTAAGTTTGAAGCGTAAACAGTGCTTTTGCTTGGTGCTAGTTTTTCACTCATATTTACCAGCTTGACATTTGACAGACTGAGTGGAAGTTACTGTCAGTCAATTTTTATTACAGATCCTGTTTGATCTGAAAATTTCTAAATACTTTTTTTAAGATCGAATATTCGGAATGTTCGCCAAAATTCATAATATTTGGGATATTTCGAAAGACGCAGGGCCTTATTGTTTGTGATCATAGCTTTAAACAAGAGCTTTATTCATTCCGATATTGTACAAAATAAATTAGTCATTGTCATAATGTTAGTTCCATTTCTACATTTTGGTCGAATTTAATTGAATGAAACTGGGACTATTTGTTAGCAATTTCAAATGATCACATAAACTAAATACGAAAAGCAATACTTTCATTTAGGCAAAAACACTTCCTTACATTCACAACAGCGGGCAAGTGTTGTTAGCCATTCCCAGTTTATTGCAATAAATAAAAAAAGAAAATCATTCATATGCGTCAAGTTCAGCGGAACTAACATGAATATCCACCTTCAGCTTAATGATGATCTTTTAATAACGACAACAATCACAATCCTTTGTTTATCCTGGTTCCTATATGTATATGTTAAATTCAATTTTAATTTCGACAACTACCAAAATGGCTGATGTCCCTCTCCAGGAACATTCACTATTTTAGACAATATTGTACTCTGTAAAAGTCTGTCAAAGTTTAGTGTAAAGGAGCTACTTAGACAAGATCTATGCGTACTTTTTCACATTTTTATTGTTTCATCGTTATAAGCTTGGAATGGCACATTCTATTATACAGTCATTAGAGTAAGTTAATAAAGGGTAGCAAAAGTGTCAAGTAGTATATTTATTTACTTTTTTGGAAAAAACGCTCGTTCCTGTGCAGGTTATCTGTGCTTTCCACTTCTTGTAGATACATCTATGTTTGCTTCCAGTGTTCACACAAAACGGCTATAAGAATATTGAACGCGATATAAATGAGACCGATTCCTCCGTTGTCAGCTCATTCGTAGGGGCCATCTTTCTTGTTCACCTACATAACCAACCTTTTCTTTTTTCAAACTCCTAAGTATCGACCTCGACACCTCTATCGGCCCTTACCAACTTCAGTCGAAATTAGAGACGAATCCAGATGATTTTGAAGCTTAGCTATGAACAAAAAAGAAGAGCTACAAATTGGGACGATGCTACTGTGCATCATCATACATTTTAGAAAGTTATTTAAATATTTTGAAATCCTCTTCAAAAATAATTAATTCAAGTACAATACTTTTGAAATTCTTTATTTCTGTTATACATATAACTGTATCCAATGAAATACAACTATTTAATTAATAGACCGTTGCATGTAATTCTTTTAACAGTCCTTCAGCTTATAATTCTAATAATTTTAAATCGTACACATATTCAGAGATCTGTTTCAGAACTTTAAATTTTCCTCTGCTACAATACACAACGCGCATAGTTTACTAAAAATAGAATTTTCAAAAAAGTCTAAAAATACGGAGGCAGAAAATTCAATATACGCCGAGTTCTCTTTCGGCAATAATTCTGATTAACTTGTAACCCATAAAATTATAAGTGAAATATTTTATTAAAACCATGGCGAACTGTGAGAATAATAGTAAGCCTGAGGAGGATGTGCTTAACATCGAAAAGGACATAAATGAAAACTCAATTGTACTCGATCAAGACACAGTTGATCAAAATGGAGCTGTTGGAGCAACACCAATTAAACAAAATGACAAGCAACAAGAACTGCTTGATATGGTGTTTTCATTGGAAAGCGAAAAGCAATCTATAATTGAAGAGTCTCGTCGTAGGATAACACAGTTAAGAAAGGAATTAGAGGTGAAATCAATTCAAATTGTTCCCCTGTAAAAAATAAAAAGGTTGTGTTAATATTTCCTCTAGGAAGCACTGTTGGAAAGCGATAAACAGAAGAAAAAAATTAGTCAATTGGAGCAAACACTAGTTCAGTCTGCTGCATTAGGTGGATTAGAGGGACCCAAATCTCGTCAGGATCAAGAGGAGCTTTTGCTTAGAGCGAAAACTCTCCTCTTTGAAAAGACCAAAGTGTGCAAGCAACAGGAACAGCAAATTGAAACTCTTAAAAATCACGTGGAATCCATGAAGGATGTGGTTGCTGTAACGAAAGACATGCTCAATTTGAAGATTGCCGAAGCCGAGCATACACAGGCCAGACTGGAAACAGCTGCGTTAAGAGTTAAGGCCGAAAGGGATAAGTGTATCATATTTGAAAAGAAACTCGCAATATCACAGGGGGTTTATGAAAAACTTAGATCTGAATATGATATTCAATCAAACATCTTCAAAGTGAGCTAGTCTTTTCTCAATGAGTTATATATCCTTAAATAATTTTTATTTCGTTTTTGCAGAACCTTAAGGAAGCTTATGAGCAGAAAATTGCTGTTCTTTCGAATGCTTTGGAGAAGGCAAAGGAGAAATAAATGAAATTACTATAGCTGCCGGTTATTTTTGTTTGTAATTTAAATAATCCATTCAGTGTAGAGATCTTTTAGAGTTGTAATTTATTAAACATGTCTTGAGATTTTATTTTTACAACCACTAGTTTACATGTACCTAAACACAAACGCATTGCACAATTTAATTAGATTTAATATGTCCTGAAACATTGAATTCTTCAGTCTTGCAAAGAAAAGTGCAGTAGGTACATAGTTATTAAAACGAAAGCGCGGTTGAATGGCTATTCTGATTACCAGGGATAAGCAGGCATAGGGCCAGGGGCAAAAACTGGTCTAAGATGAGTATATCCTTGATTCCCTTATCTATTACAAAACAATTCGTACGCAATAAACGCATGCTACAGCGAAACGAATTATTGTATCCTTAGAAACCAAACAGAAAACAGCGAATCTCTGTTTGATTTGGAAAACTGATGGTATGACACATCAAAGCTTGTATAATAGTCGAAATTTAAACTAAACATTTTTTAACGTCAATTCGAAGGGACTGTGTAAGGATGAAACTCCTATAATAGTAATTGGGTGGCGCTACAGTTCGCAGGCGGACCAGGGCCCAGCTTGCTCATCAACTACTCGTGTTGAAACTAGATTTTTGCCGACTCCAAACTGCGAAGTTTAAAAAGCTTTTTCTTAGACTGTTATTACACTTTGAGTGTTGTCAGCAGCTCGAAAGAGGTGGTGCCGTGAAAAATTCGAGGTGTTCAGCCGGCACCTGGACCTTCGGCGTGTGAGTGTCGCACTCTACCCACTACGGCACATCGGCCACCGGCGGATTATTCCCTTACTGACCATAACAGCCAAACAATGCAGTCACTTATCATTTATTTACTTCGTAATTTCTTTTTATTAAATTTCGCTGCATATGCAAAACTTAGTCATGTAGACTGACGCTTGCACCTTATTGCCGTTTTTCTGCACTCTATAAACCTTGCTTGATTATTTAAAAACTAGTGACCGCAAATTCGCAGTGGTTTTGCTGTTTTTTGTATCTATAAATACGAAACTATTCGGTCATTGCAAACATTGCACTTTCATTGAAAATGATTCTTTTTTTTTTAAATTTAACAAAACAAGGGCAGGAACTGAAACCTTTTATCCACCAATGTCTGTACTCTTTCTACTGTTTCTTCGAGATTACCGAAGACATCAAAGTCATCATACAAGTAGTGAAAACCTGGAAATAACCTTGTAGCCCGCATTCAAATTATTGTCTTTTTTAAACTGTTCATGATACTAAAATCAAGTAGGAAAAATTCAAACACATATTAGTTTCGATTTCTTTTAAGAAAATTTCGATATATTTTTTTAATTGTGTTAATGTTTTTTTTTTTTGTGGTGTGTGAATAAAGAAAATGCATCAATACACGTATGGGAGAGTGAAAGCGAACGAAATTAATAAGAGGTAAAAATAAAATGTAAGGCTATGGAATACGACGCCGAACAGATTTATCCGTCGAGTTCACCAGCGGCGCAGGCATCACCGTATGACTTGCCCGGCTTATCCTCCGGGTTCAACTTGATCATATCATCGATTCGCAGAATGGTAATGGCGGCCTCTGTCGCGAACTTCAATGACTTGATCTTAGACATTGCCGGCTCTAACACACCAGCTTTCTTATTGTCTTTAACGATTCCCTCAATCAAGTCCAGACCTGTCCATTTTAGGTGAGCATGCTCGGCCTTCGAAAGAAATCACATTAAATTAGATATCAATTATAAGGAAAAAATCGTAAACTTACTTTAGTCTGACTGGAATTATGATAGGCACGGAGTTTAGCCACAAGATCTGTAGCGTCCTTGGCTGCATTCACAGCTAGAGTTTTTGGAATAACCAAAAGTGATTTTGCGAACTCAGCAATTGCCAGTTGCTCCCTTGAACTCTGTAATGATAATAAGTATTTACATTTTTGCCTATTTAAAAAAAAACTATATCTTACCAATGAAGTAGCAAAGTTCTCCAAGTAAATTGAGAGTGCAGCCTCAACACATCCACCACCGGCCACTACTTTCTTGCTTTCCAAAACACGTTTAACCACGCAAAGTGCATCATGGATAGACCTCTCCATTTCGTCACAGTAGAAGTCATTAGGTCCGCGCAAGATGATCGATGCAGCAGCCCTATCCAATTAAAATTCAATTAAGTCCTTAACATACTCAAGCTCTCTTTGAAGTTACCTGGCTTTAGTTCCTTTGATCAAAATTAATTCGTCATCACAGATTCTTTCCTGGCTTACTTCAGCCGCCTCTCCTACCATGGACGAGTCGAAACTCTCCTCACCTTCCATGTTGGTGAGTGAAGTACAGAAGGCTGCCCCAGTTGCCTTGGCAATAATTTTCAAGTCAGTTTTCTTCACACGGCGCACAGCCATGGCCCCGGCTTCTACGAAATACTTCATGCAGAGATCATCAATTCCACCGGAGCAGAGGACTACATTCACACCAGTCGCCAGAATTTTCTGAATTCTCTCCTTTGTGATGTCTAATTCACGGGCACGAATTCCTTCAAGTTTATCGGGATCATTAATAAGTACTTGAACGCCCATTTTCATCTTCGTCTTTTGCAGGGAAAAGTCTAGACAAGCGATTTTCGCATTCACTACCTTCCTGGGCATTTGTTGGGAAGCAATGGTGCAGTTAAGGGCGTAGCCAGGTATCAGAATACTTTCCCTAGCAGATTTCCCATGGGCTTTAAGGACGTTAATGGCTTTAATTGAATATGCCGCATTACCCTTTGGGTCGATGATCTAAAAAGGAACGAAGTGTGATAAAACGGTTGACTTTTTAGTAAGGGTATCTCACCTTAACAGCTTGAGCAGCATCCACGACCATCGTTGCGAAGACGTCAGCATCTGCGCCAATAATCTTTGAACTCATAGATGTTTTGGCAATGTTGATTAAGCAATCCCGGCCAAGTTCATCAACAGGGGCGGTCAGGTGCTCGGAAATGTATTTGCAAGCCTCTTTGCAAGCCAAACGGTATCCAGAGATAATTGAGGTAGGATGAATTTTCTGCTTGACCAATTCGTCTGCGCTCTATAAATTGTTACTACGTCAAAATCGTATACCTATAAAGTTTTTTTTAGTAAAATACCTTAAGAAGTTCTGCAGCCAATATGACCACAGAAGTGGTACCGTCACCAACTTCTTCATCCTGCAATTGAGCCAGCTCAACTAAAACTCTGAAATTGGCCCGAATTATATACAAAATCTTCCACTCCCAATTAATAAAACATACTTTGCTGCTGGATGCTCCACTTCCAAGAGTTTCAAGATAGTCGCTCCATCGTTAGTCACCGTGACATCACCAATATCATCCACCAGCATTTTGTCCAATCCAACTGGACCTAGAGAACTTTTCACGATGTTTGCAATGGAACTGGCAGCCATAACTAGTTCAAAATACATATTGTTAATAGAAATTTACATTTTAACAAACAGATGCGTGAGACGACAATGGGTGTCGTCTCACAATTCATCACGGCGTGCAGATAACCTCAAAACACACTCGGCACAACAAATGTTTGCGTCAAGTGCATTACATTATAAATACATGTATTTATATTTACACAAACACGGTATATAATTCCAAGAGGATAAAATAATTGTAAAATGTTGAACAAATTCATTTAAATCATTTTGCACTTGACCATTTACAACACATTTGTAGTTTTCATTGTTGAAGACTTCAACAGATCTTACCATTTTGAGTGCGGACAGAAGCACCTGATTGCCGAACTCCGGCAATGGACAAAGGACTTGCAATTGTGGACATGTTAATTGATCACAATTTAAATTGAATAATGTAATGGTTATTTAAAAACTTTTATGAATGCACGAGTACCGCCTGACTAATACTTTCCGTCAAAATTCTAGAAGGAATTGCTGTTGTTATGTTGGTAATTCATATGACAGAAGATGTTTTGTGGTTGCCTGCATTGAGTTATGAGAAGTGTTCAGGCAAAAACTGGTTAGTGTTGCCAATAATACACTTTATGTATGTTGATTGTAAACGATTTGAGATCGACAGAACTGAAGATATTTTGAATAATTAACAACAGTTTCTATAACATCAGTCACTATCAGCAAGGATAATTTTACCTTAATGATTTCAAGCATTGTATTAGCTGTATGAATATTTATATGTGGTTTGTCAGATTTTGAGAGATAAGTAAATAACGATTGCGCCTCAACTTATTGATGCAAGGCTTGTTATCGGTTCTTTCTCACGGCAGCTGGGATTTTTTATTGAAACCAGCCTTGAGCAGAAACACAATGCACAACACGGTGTGTATGGTCGTAAATAGCTTTAACATTAAATGCGTAATTCTGACACAGACACATCCACGACCAGCACTTTATCTTTAGAAAATTTGTTTGACACCAACTAGTTTCAATTTCGGTGTTTTTTCTTTATTAGTAAACAATTTTAGTTGGTTATTTTATCTCACACTAATATGAAGTAACTCGTACTCTTATACTTCAAATTTTAATACCTTTAGCACAAATCTTAGCTAAGGGCACAGAGCTTCTTTTTAGGATTGGTCTTCATTCCTAGGTGAACCTCTGCTTTAACTAACATAAGATTCATCAAAACGATTCCTCGTTTTCGTTTTTCTCTTCATTTGAAAATCGTGAAGAAACAGATAATACATATGGAAAAGGAATATGCGAAGAACGTATAGTCACACAAATTCTAAATCGAATACCGGCAATTGCTGAACATTACATGCTGATAAATAATCAGAGTCCATGATTTCTAACCATCACAAGTCACTGTAAGGTGAAATTCTTCTCCAAATAAGGTAAAAATTCGGCCCCACATGTCAGAAAACTTCAAACCCAAGAAAGAAAACAAACAATACACATAAAGTTGTTATTAATGTTGATTATTCAGGTAAATTCCATTCATTTCCATTTTTATGAACATTTGAATTTGAATTTATTCTTGAATTTTGTTTAGCTTTTTGTTGTTTTTGAGTTTATTTTGTTTTTCTTTTTATATAGTTAACATCCTACATTCACTAAATAGTATGTATAAATTAAAAGTTGTTGGTTATCCATAATTTCGTGATTCCTTATCTTAATTAATGTTTGCATGTCTCTCATATATAGTAATTTACATGTGTTTTCTGATTTGTTTCCTTATTTTTCTCTTCTTTATTCTAAATAATTTATCAGTGCTAATATGTATGTACATTTACACAGTAAGTTGTAATCCTATTTATTGTATAGTACATAACTAGAAAATAATATTAAATTCTAATTCTGTTTATTTGTGTTTGCATTATTCATTTAAAAAGCAGCATGATTTTTTTTTTTTTTTTTCAAATACGCTAGATGCATGTGATTTCCACAACTTTCACTTTTTTTGTTTGTTTCTACTTTTTCTTAAATCACTGGGCTTGTAATTCGCACACTCTGAGTGTATTTGGGTATGTGTGGCTGTGTATGCTTTTTACACTAGTAGTAATGTTTTACTTGTGTTTTTTTAATCGTGTAGTTTGTGTATATATTTTGTTTAGCTTTTGATTCTAATTTATAAATGAGTTCATTATTATTATGATTTAATTTGAGTGACAATTATAATAGTTTTTGAAAAAAGCACGCTATACACAAACCTCAACTGCACATCATTTACTTCAGCTCTCTACACAACGACATACAAATAAATGAAAATAAAAAGAAATAAACAAAAAATATCAAAACGAAGCCTTAAAAAATATTCAACATTGAAACATTACAAAAAGTAATACATTCATTCTGAAATTTGTATAAAAAAAATAATAGTAGTAATAATCGTTTGAAAGTAATACGGAGTTTATAAAGCACAAATAATAATAATAATATATCATAAAAAATCTCTTTATAAGGTACATAAATATTTTTTAAAATTAGTATATTAAAACCGTTGAATTACAATTCAGAGTTATAATACTAAAGATGACACACGAGCACTTACACTTCTACGTTCTATTAGTCGTTTATTTATATCCTTGTTTTCTTCTTCATCCTCTTCTCTTCACTTTATAGCTATATTCATAATTGTATATTTATATAAGTATATAAAAAAGGAGTAAACAAAATTTTATCGAGAAAAATTATTGCAATTGGGATGTAATCTAGCTTAAATGTATATATTTCTCCCCCTTTCGTACAATTTTAAACAGAGTTCCATAAGGATAACATTAATTTGTTTGTTTTTGCTTTCAAATTTAGTTCTACAATTTGAGTTTGATTTGCATTCATTCAGAGGATTATGATTTTCTTTACAATCTTAGTAATATCTTGGATGTTTTTTTTAATATCTTCTTTGATTATGTCGAAAGTTATGTCCCTTATGTTTTGTGTTTTCTTAAGGTTGCATTTCTGGGTTGCGATACTTTACTGAAAGTTTTACAACAATTATTGTTTATATTATAGCTATGTATTGTATAAGCCGTATTCTAAGTGTGTAAGTGAGTTATTCTATTTTGTTAAATGTGTAGTTTACTTTAGTTGTAATAACTTCTCTTGATTTGCGGACTCAAGTTGTGTGTTCCACTCAATTTGTTTATACTTTGATTTACGCGTTTTTTATTTTACCTTGTATTTTTAGTTTTCTTATTTATACTAAGTTAATATCCTAATTTACCATTAAGGTATGAGATTCCATTGGAGCAGCTGAATCATATAGGGTATCAGTATCTTGAGTTGGTTCTCCTTGCAACTGACATTGATTAGTAAGAGTGCCAGCACCACAATCACAAAAGAATCTAAAAAATCAATAAAAATTAATTTTTTTTTGGCTTCTCTAAAGTTAGTTTTGTTTAATTGGTAAGTTATATAAATAGTTATTAAAAAGTAGCAGATACAAAAGCATGAAGTTAGAACTTAAGGTATGAACATAAATTTCCTTCGGGTCAGCGGCAATCTATTTTTTTATGGGTCACAGAAGGGAGTTGTTTAAGTTTAGAAAATGCAGAGAATAGAAATGAGTTAGCAAAGATTTTTGAACTAAACCACTTAATTTCTGCAGAAACGCTTTAGGATCAAAACCCGAATGCAAATTGCTAACAGAAATGAAATGAGATATTTCTTTTATATATACATATATATTGAATAATGGATAAGCCGACGGAACAATGTGCATGTATAATTTAAGGATGAAACAATTTTTTGGCAGTTAATGAACCCTTGCTAGCGTCTGTGAAAGAGACGTCATATTGCAGTATAATTCATTTGACATATAACGCTTATAAAGTTTTCCTACACAAGGAAAATATAGTCCGAAATTTGAAAACATATTTGTTTATGCTATCAAGTTTTACAAACGTGATAGACTGTGATCTTTATATTTCTTTCATAAGGATTTTATTGGTTATACACAGAAAAGAAAAAAAACTTAAATTTCACTCACCTGTCATGTCTTATAAACTCGACATCATGACCAGCATGACAATTTTTTATGCAATTCACACAAATAGCGTTGCGATCGGTGGTATTGCAAGTTTGACATCGGTAAAAGTCATGCATCGGAAATGAAGTGTAACTACTGATTTTATACAAGCACTGTCCGCCCGACACAGCCTTCTCCACTTCATCCTCGTTGTTGAAAATACTATTTCCTCTAACTATGGGCTGCACTCCACTAGCCAGGCACAAGCCACCGAACTTGTTCTTAAATATTTGATTATGTTCCAGCGTCGCTGTCGCGTTGTTTGTGATTTCAACTCCAGCTGCTTGCCCATCATAAATTCGGTTTCTTCGCAGAATAGGATGACTTTGTGTTGAGATCAGAACACCTGCTTGAGTGTTTCGGAAGATATCATTTTCTTCGAGTATGCCTTTGCCACCGTTGAATATGCAAATTCCACCATCACGACCGTCATAGATTTTATTGCGTTTCAATGTGGGATTCGAATCGGTTTTTATCCAGACGCCTGCCATTGCATTGTCGAAAATTTCATTCTGCTCTAACAGACCTAGGCCACCATTGTAAACGAGCACCCCTCCATTCTGACCACCCCAAATTTTATTACCCCTGATAACTGGATTACTTCCAGTTCGTATTTGCACACCCGAGTATAAGTGGTTGAAAATATCATTGTCCTCCAATTTGCCATGGCCGTTGTCGTAAAAATACACGCCAACCTGATTTGAACAGAAACGCACGTTTAAAAATGTTTGAACTAATATTTAAAGGGAAATATACCTGCTTGCCAGAGTGAATACGATTCCGTCTCAGAACTGGAGTACTCCCAGTTGTGATCCAAACTCCTGCTAATGTGTTTGAGTATACTTCGTTCTCTTCGATGAGACCTTGTCCCTTTTCATGGACATAAATTCCACCATGCTGTCCATGATGGATTTTGTTGTGGCGCACTATCGGGTCACTGTTGGTGCGTATTTGTATACCAGCTAAGGCGTTACCATAGATATTATTGTGCTCGATCAGTCCTCGTCCCTCGCCAAATATGTAAACGCCACCTTGATGGCCGTTGTAAATCTCATTCTTTCGAATAGTTGGATTACTGTTCGATGTTATCCAGACTCCTACAAATAAAAACATTTTTTTTTTTTTTCGAATTTCAGACAAGTAAATATTTTTTTACGGATTTAAAAAATATTAAAAAAAAAATAGTGTGCAATATCACTTGAGGAGATCATAACTGACTTGAACTTACCAGCAAAATTGTTGGAATGTATGCGGTTTTCAATAAACTGCCCAAGTCCGTTTTCATGGACGTAAATGCCTCCAGTTTGCCCGTGATGTATTTCACACTTGACTACCGTCGGATTGGCACCTGCCTTAACTTCAAAGCCAGCTATTCGGTTGTTGTGAATGTCATTCTTTTCAAAGTATCCCTATAAAGAAATTCATACTACAATTTTGCTGGAACAAAAAAGATTTTGTGAACTTACCATTCCATTTTCAAAAGTAAAAATGCCAACATCTCGTCCGTGGTGAATATGATTTTCTCTCATAATAGGACTAGCAAAATTTTTAACCCATATTCCAGCAAGCGCATTACGACTAATCTCATTGTGTTCATAGGTTCCCTGCGCATAGTCCGTAACGTAGAGCCCTACGTTCTCGCAGTCACTTATATCGCAGTTTCTTATCGCCGGATTGGCGTTTAATCCCCCAACGCAAACGGCAGCGCCCACTACGGAAGAGCTACGAATTATGCAATTATCTACGGTTGGACTACAATTCTCGCCAATATCTAAGCAGTAATGCTTATGATGCGAAACCGTTGACGTGACGTCGGGTGAGAACTTCAACGTTATGTATCCTACATATGCATACTTTGCACCTTCGACGAACATGACTGTTGAACCGGCCTCTCTCTCTAGAATCACCGACTCCGCCACATTTCCCGGAGCAGCACCAATAAGTGCGATATCCGAATCGATGAACAAATATTCACCCTTATAATGGCCAGCGTGAAGGAAAATTAAACTGCCAACGTTCTCTGGACTATTGCTGTCTTCTGCTGCGTACAAGCTGCCAACGTTTTGCTGCGAACTGAGACCAGAAATACTATTTGGCATACCAATATTGGCAGCGGCATTTAAGGCGGGACTGTTTGAGGAACTGCCTGATATCTTGTCTTCGGGGTAATCCAATGCTGCTTGAATTGTATTAAAGTGCACTATATTGCGGCCTTTGAATTTTTTGTCCTGGTAACCGGGCCGCACGTGAATGCCCCGATACAGCTGTCGGAAGCTCTCTTTCCATGGATTTGCATAGTCCGAGTCTTCTGGCTTGACAAACACGTACTTGCATATCTCAGGGTTGAATAGTGGCAGATCGTACTCGTACACTGATTGGTAAAGGCGTTTCCATAATTCAGTGTCATTAGCGATTGTATTAAAACGTTTGCAAACCAGTGACAACCGACAGAGGTCTTGCTCTAACAAGTAGGAAAATATTGTGAGAAGCACTTCATCTGGCATCTCGTACTGCAAATAGTGAGCTGCAGATGGTCCGCTCGTGTCTGTACTAGTTGCCGTGTACATTCGTTTGGACCTTTTTCGCGCAGGAAGCATGTAACAACTGTCTTCGCAGTGTAAAGAGGCAGACGTTGATGTCGATGGAGTTATTGTGTGATAATGAGTAGTAAAATTCCCACCGGCACACGAAACCACACTTGATGGGGGTCCTACGTTCGGCACAGTTGCAGCCGAACAAGACGCAGTTGCTCCGCCGGCTCCACTGCTCGTGCTAGCAACACACCATTGCTCGTGGCTTGAGGGGGGTATCTTACGACGCAGATCGTACGGTGACTGGTGACAACATCCGAGGGATGAGCAACTGCTAACAGTTGCTGCTGCAGCCGCAACAGCGGTTGCATTTGCTGAGGTTGATGGCAAGACAAAGCCTGATGGCGATGCTACATGAAGAATGCAAACATAAGCTGCTGTTAAAAATGTATTGCCTCTAAACGTACCTGAATTAATCGCTGTGCTACTACTTGTGCTACTCATGGAATTTGTGCTATCTGCAAAAAATTAAGAGAAGCAGGAATCACATTAGAATCAATTGAGCTCTTAATTATGTATGAAGTCTTATAAATTACTTATGCAATTTAATGCTGAAGAACTAGTGCTGGTGGCGAGTAAGCCGCTTCCGGCACCTGTTCCATTGCTACTTCCACCTCCACTATTGGTGGTTGCTGCAGCTAATGCGGAAGATGTGGAAGCGGCGGCGGCGGATGATGATGACGAGGACGATGAAGATGACGATGTCGAGGAAGAAGATGATGACGAAGACGACGTTGATGGCCCATTTGTATTATCGGCACTCGAATTGAATGCATTGCTTGAATTAATGGAACTAGACGATGTACTCGCTCCCCCAGTCGCAGCAGTCGCACTTGGTCCGCCAGCACCTGATGGTGCCGCTCCGATTGTAGGCAAATTTTGAAGAATTGGCTCAAGAATGTTATCTGTGAAGAAGAGAATTTTTAAAATGTCTTCAGCATACGTTTAAATATTAGATCCTAAATTATGACTACATGTTTACTTCGCTTTTGATAGATTCCCCCAAAACAAGCGCTAGCATGTAGGACACACATGGCAAATTTGCATGGAAGTAATTTGAATTTCCGGGCCTTATATATTAATGTGGAAATTATTTGATAATAACTGATTGCAACCAAAATTAATTTACAAGCTATATTGACACTGTGTTATGTATTTCTGGACAATTAAGCAGTTACCGATTTGAATGATAACATAAGAACAATCGTTTTATACTACCCAGAATCCCTAACCATCACGACAATTATAAACCACTACGTGAACAATCGATCTTCAAAACCTCCGAACAGAATGCAAATATATTGTTATTTGAGAAGGGTAAGCCAATAGCGAGTCCAGCGACTTAAGACATTGTGGAAACCCCCTTAATGGGCGTAAAGAGGCACATTGAAGTACATGTAGCCTAACAATAAGACTCAATTCGTGGACAATACGCTCAGCAAAAACTTCGTCTATATCTGGTCAGCAATTAATTTTCCTAGCTGCTACCACATAAGTTATAGAACTTTTCGATAAACATTGCCGCACAAAGCTGATCCTGAGACGCAGTAACAAAAATGTATGCATTGATCCTTTGTGTCGGATACACTTCCATGTGTTAAGGCTGTACCTCTTCCATGCGTTAGATCTTTACCTCGTTACAGCTATGCAAGCACACTATCAAGTGAGTGTCTGAGTTGTCACTCAAAAATAAACCAAGCACCAAGCCGCGTTGCAATGCTTCACGAGGCTCAATTCCTATTCCATGAACTATATATGTATATACAAATACTTGTCTTCATTCCTAACTTCGTCTTCTTGTCTTAAGTTATTACAGCATAATATTTGATGGCGCGACGATCAAAAAGTGAGCAGAACCTACCTCCTTCAGCACAACTTGTGTTGTTTCTACTCTGTCTTTGTTGTCCTCTTACGAAGAAGAAACCTGCAGTCTTTTGCCCACTCTGAACGGGCCAACCTTTTTATCAACAAGCATGACTTTTTAAGTGTTGTCCGCAATTAAAAAAGAGTTAATGGTTTAAAAAATGGAAGATTTTCAGTCCACTATGCAGGCCTAGGACTTTCGGCATATGCGAAGCTCACTCATAATTCCATTACTACCACAATGACATATAGAACGTTTATTTTGTCCTGATTGTGATTTCAGAAACTAAAGTGAAATGGTTCTGCATGTGGTTAACATTATTTTTCTTACATCAATAAAGTCTTCAGACAGGAACATTCAAATAACAATTGTTTTGGATAGGCGTACGAAGTCTTTTGAAATAACAATAGGTGCTGAGGATGACTACTGCTTCCACTTATACTGCCAAAACTTATTTAAAACAAATTCATTGTGTTTTGTATGTATAAGGAAAATTGTCTTTCAGTTTTATTAAATACTTTAAAAATTTATAGTGGAATTCACTCTGAATATTTTTTTTTCCATACTTCATTATACATTTCACATTTTTTATTGTATTTCATATTTCGTATTTATTGATTCAAAAAAGTAAAAGTAGTACGCTTAAGAAAATAAATGATATAGTGACATATATAACAAATTAAATACGGGTGGCGTTAACTTCAATTTAAACAAGTTTTTTTCGTTAAAGAACCGGTCGTTTTTCATATTTCTTTGTTACTAAAAGACGCATGCTTAACCATGAAACTATTCACATAAAAGTAATATTTTTTGTCACATATCTTTGGATTATATGCATACAAAACCAGATGGGAACTTTGGCACCCATAATACACATTTTCGATCATATGCTTTAAAATTGAATCACTATTTTGAGGCCTAACTACACGATATAACCACAGAAAACATGTGAGCGCATACACATATGTATGTATTGTCAACCATTGAAAAATAACAAAAATAAACATCATTTATATATGCACACTAAATGTTGTTGATATAATAGCGCACGCACACACTAGATCGTAATAAACCTTTTTAACTAGAATAAATAACGTAAACAAAAGCGTACTTTACAGTTGAAAGTTGAAATTGTTGATGAATTAGTATTTCCCTTCTAGTCGTACATTTGCTAATTTGCATGTAAAAGGCCAGAATTAAATAGATTCTGACACTTTGTGAATGAAATTGCTAAAATTGCGTCGATATAATGAATAATATAGAGGAAGAAAATAAATTTAAACATCAATAAGAACGTGAGGAGAAAATTTTCATGCGCGGACACACTGCATTATAGTAATAGACCGTTCCTCCCAAAATGATTTTAGATATCAATAATAAATCTGATCGTTAATGGTGTGCATTTTCCAAATTTAGATATATTTTTTCTCAGTTTACAAGCACTTCATTTAACTCATCCCACATATTTTCTCAAACGAAATTGGCAGAAAACGTCTATTTGTGAGAAACTTTTAATAAACCTAGCTCCATCAAAGAATGTAAATCTTCATGTCTTTTTATGGACCAACTTACCAGATGCTCTCGAGGGCAAGGCAATTCGGTTTGCACCTTTCCGACGAGACCGTCTCACGTACGATCTGGATGATGTAAACGAAGCCATCGGCATCTTCAAATCTCTTCAGCGGTTGTGTATATGTATGTAATTTTTTTTATTCTTCACTTCAACTCTTAGTACACAAAGTGACTATTGCCCAGAAAAAAAAATTTTTTTTTCACTGGCCACACTTTTCGTTTTTTACTTTGCCCCAGTATTAAAGCTTTTAAATCACAAATTTTCCATCCAATAGAGCCTATGTGTCGAGGACACATTAATTAGGCTAAATTTGAAGATTTTACAGGACTACGTGTTTTGTCGGGGACGATTTTAATTAATTCTTCAAACCCCTAAACAAAGAGCAGAAAACTGGTTCCAACCCGCGACGCCATCTTTAATTTTCCCGATACACACACTCTGGACGGCATTTTTTACAATAAAATTCTGAATCAATTTTCCACGTTTGTATTCGACATCGAACCAACACACTGAAAACTTTCACAAACACAAGGAGTTTACGGCGAAGGCGAAGAGAAAAACTTGTAGTTGTATACCGAGACAAGTTGTATGGGAAAAAAATGTTGGTTACCACTCGAGTTTACTTTCCAAATTTTTCATCGCATTTTTGGTTTAATTAATTACTTTATTATAAAAATTATTATGTATTAAAAATGAGAATTGAATACACTGTAAATTGTCGCAACTTATTTATTATAAATTGCATAATTTCTGGATAAAAAAATACACTTTTGCAAGAACTCTAGAAAGTTAAGCTAAGCGCAGACCAATGTGTATGCAAGGATTTTTGGTTTTTTTTGACATATAACCCTAAGGTAATCACGCATGCTAGGTGTGTTTGTTTTAAGGTGATAAGAAATGTAATATTGTATAGACCAGAAACGATTGAGAATTGGTTTTATTATTTTTTATAGACATGTATGAATCAGATATATAAATTTGTTAAACGGATTTATTTTTCAGTTATATGTAACACGGTATTAAGCTTTAGAAGAAAGTTATTTTGAATTTCTTATATGTGGTCAGGTGTTGCGATCGATCTGTACATATAATCCCCACACACCGACAATATGCAAATAAATATACATAGTGTCTTCCAATTCGTCAAAGAGGTCCTTTGTACTAAAAGCGAACTGTCATCCGTCCCTAATTCAAGTTTATTGATGCTTATTTCTTTTTTATTTATTACAAATAATTCTCTTTTTAGTTCTCTTATCAAGGCCAATACAGAACAATGAAATGAAAACACTTATTAAAAAATTAGAGCCAATTTATTTCGAGCAGTCATTTTACATTGCATTTGTTGTTTCTTTTTAACATATTCTCATGCCCTTGGTAGATGAAAACTTGGAGCAAAATAAAGTATAGAAGTCAGCTTTTTAAAATATCCGAATATCAATGAAATAAACACGAACAGTTCTAGAGCACACTTTCTTGTTTGCATTCAAAAGTTGTTACTCACAAACAGAACTTTTCTGAATTACAGCTACAAATGCAGATGCATTTAATAAATGTAGCATCGAAAGTTAAAAGATTATATTTCCTAAAATGGAATCAAAAGTGAATTATTTCTTGGGTGACCTACCAAAAATACCACGCACAACGTCTGTAACATGCTGTTTTGTTTTATCTATAATATATGTTGCTAGTCTGTATGTTTGGAGTAATAAACATAAAAGGTAACTAACAATGAACTTGTCCTTTACGGCAACAAAACTATTTTTTTCGAAATCAGCGTATCCTTTTGAACAAGTGAACTGAAAACAAAAATGGGTGTATACAAGTATGTATATATTGCAGAGACCACCCGTCCACTGTGAAAAGAAGATTTTGCAGCGTTTTCACAGTGATGTTACTAGCACCAATATTTGTTTATAAATATTCATGTAAAGAATTGTTGGAAAGGTACTCCATTTTTGAAGTACTGGGTTTGCGTTGGCAGGGATTATTTACTGCCATCGTGGTACCTTCCCTGCTGACATCTCTGCTGTTTTTAGGACCACTTAGTGTAATGTTGTGTAATGGATATGCACATGTTTACTTAGGTAAATTAAATGTTTTTATATTTAAGACACTCTATACATTCTTTGTTTACTAGATTATAGATATTGGATTGCATGCTTTAAAAATTTACTGTGGCTTCGAAATCACGTGGTTGCACCACTATCTGAGGAGTTCACATTCCGAGCTTGTATGATGCCTTTGATATTACAGTCGTTTAGCCCAATGCAATCAGTGTTCCTAACGCCGTTATTTTTTGGAGTCGCACATTTTCATCACATTTCTGAAAGGCTGAAAGGAGGTCTGGATATAAAGACTGCAGTTATAGTGTCTTGTAAGTGAAAAAACCACTAATTGCGAATAAGAACTTTTCTACCTTTGTTCTCTCTCAGGCTTTCAGTTGACTTATACAACGCTCTTCGGATTCTATTCAGCGTATTTATTTGCGAAAACTGGGCATTGTATAGCACCTGTGCTTGCACATGCAATCTGCAACCACATGGGATTTCCGGATTTTCAAGAAATCTTTCAGAAAAGTAAACTTGGGAAGGCAATTTTTATGAGTCTTTACGTGTTAGGTCTATTGGGCTGGATTGTAATGCTACCCTTGGTGACGAATCCAATTTGGTACGACAATACGTTATATTGGAGGCCGAACTAATCATACCAGAACCACTGATCGTCTTCCATAGCATATAAGCGAGCAAGTCAATATATTTTATATATATATATATACATATATATAAGTGCTAACCAATGTAGTTAATATGAATTTTTTTTACAAAACTAATAAATGTGTTGTCCTTTTTGTTCAAATGTGCAAATATTTTATTTTTAAAAATCATTCTACAACAGGGTAACACTTCACCCGGAGAGAGCACTTTTCAGTTCTCCGGAAGATAACATCTCCTTCACAATATCCAGGCCTCCGATTAGTTCCCCTCGAGAATACAGCTGTGGGTAGGTTGGCCAATCCGAGAATGTCTTCAATCCTTGTCTGACTTCCTCATCTTCTAGGATATCGAAGGTTTCGTAATCCAATCTAGAAATAAGAGTTGATAAAATCAGAATATCTATTTGAGTGTTATGGCAAGAGATGTGGAAATTACTACTAGAATGCCGCACTGTCAAAATGTGTAATGTTTGGGTGCCCACAACAACAATGTTCACAACAAAAGTAATGGTCTGGAGATACATTGCTCCTTTGATTTAGAAAATAATCGAAGTTGAATGTATTCGATTTTACAAATCAAATATCAGATAAAAGCAAATGTTTTGCAGAATGGCTATGCATAGGAATTACTGAATTTGGCTTGCCGTTATGTCACAGCACTAATGAAAAACCTGCTGGCAATACTTTACGTTGGTATATATATATTGTGGCACCATGAGTCATTTCTAACCCTATATGTTTTTATCCTTATTAAGTAAAACGGAAACTTACCCAAGATCATTAAGTATTGCAACAATCTGCTTTGAGAAGCCACAACGTGGAGCATCGCGTGATCCCTTCATAAACAACATGATGGGTGATTTGTTTATCAGAGCCCGCAGTCTGTCCTCAAGTGAAACCTCAGTCCCACCTCCGGATAATGATCCAACCTTTTTGCAAATATTCGTAATCGCGGCAACATTTACGCCATCCACTCTATCAACTGCTTGACCTTTTTTAAAGAAGATAACAGTCGGTACGGCATCTATCTGAAATTCAATTTGGGTTATTTTGAGTTTTACTTCATTTCGATTTAACAGATACCTGGTGCTTCATTGAAACTTCCGGAAATGTCTCAGCTGGCAAATTGATAAACTGTAAGTTTGTGTAGCCAAGTTTTGAAATTTCATTCAAAACATCAAGAACCTGTGTGCATTGTTCTGCCCATTGTGCTGAAAACAGGACGACGGTTGTTTGGTCGGAACTAGGAAGAAGTCGACAGGATATAAGAACTGTGTCAGAATCTGGTGAACTTTGCACTGCACTTACTTAATGAATTTGTTGTACTCATTTTCGGTTTTTATTTCTACAACAGGCATTTTACAATTTTGTTTGGAAGTCTTCTTAATTTATGAAAAATATTGGAAAGAAAACACCACCTTACTGTCCCCCTGCACTTGCTTGCTTCAGTTGGTTGGGTTATGCCAGTTTTTTTTTCTTTCATCACGTCTTACAGCGGATTAATTAAGTGCCTTACAGCGGCTGCATATATAAGGGTACACATATATATAGAATAGGTCTGTTCCAGTTCATTTGTGTACAGAAATTCATAGTTGAGAGAGTAACTCTACCAAAACTTGTTAAAAGACTTTTCATAGAAATTTGCAGAATAAACCAACCGTCAAAAAAATAAATGTAATTAGCTATCAGATATGAGAATTGTAAGAGTTTTTTTTATTTTCACTTTGACAGCCATCTGCTTGCCACAGATTTTTTTCGGCTGCAATTCGTAGGGAGGGGAAATAATTTTCTCTCTCATGAGCTCTCTCTTCTACGAAAAAATCAGCTATGAAACGCTTTTCGTAATTTTTCCGGCAATTTCGTATACTTTCGTTTCAATTCAGAGCAACTGGAAGGAACCTAATGTTTAGTTTCTTATTACATGAGCTGTACGTAAATCCAGATACTTCTGCAACTATTTAAGAATTATACATCGCACAATAGATATCAAAAATAAGCTATAATTTATAGTTTAATATAAGAATGATATGAGAAAAATATTTGTCAAAAATAGGATAAAGGAAGAACAAAATCATTTATAATATACGCATAAAATCACAATTGATAAATGATAAAAATACAATTTTTGTTATTGTTTTTGATAATAATAATAATTGTTGGCGCAACAGTCCACAGGGGTACCAGGGCCTAGCTTGCTCATGAACTACTCGTGTTGTGCGCGCTATGTAGTTTTGATAGTAAGTATAAAGCCATGTAAAAATAACAAAATAAGTGATGTGATCGCACTGAATACACTTATTTAGTGTCACATGGTCGTTGAACTTACACCTGTCATTTAGTGTGTCAAATTTTTTCCTGATGTTTAAAATTACAAGATTAATTTTCCAACACTCTATAAAAAAACAAAACGGCATGTAATATCTTGATATGTACAGAAGATGCCAAAGCCATCAATATTAATATTAGAGCCGTTCTTCGGTGGAAGTCATAAGCAATTAATCGACACAATTATTGAATGTAAATTTCACTTGCAGTCTCACTGTCCTGTTCTCCACATATGTTATATATTTGTTTGTTTATCTGATAAGGTATACCGCCTGGAGAATATGAAATTTATAGCCTTTCAGCGAAAAAGTGGCACTGGAGAGCACGCACCAGTGCGCTATACTTCTCACAAGTAATTCCATTGGATCACGACTACAAAGTGCTCTTTACTAGTTCCGTTCTCAACTTAGCAGAACTTTTGGGCACTCGTCCAGATTTGGTTGGATGTCGCAAAATTGTGTATTTCCATGAAAATCAATTGGTATACCCTGTGAGGGAAGTCAAGGAAAGGGATTGTCAATATGGGTTAAATCAAATTCTTACATGGTAGGTATTGCACTATCTATATATTGAATTAGTGTCATATTTCTGTTTGGAATTGAATTTAATGTTTCTAATCAGAAATCTTATTTGTAGTTTATCAGCCGACCAAGTAGTTTTTAATTCAAATTTCAACCGTTCGTCGTTCCTAGAAAACATAAATCCATTCCTTAACATTCAACCAGATTTGAAACTAAAACATATCCGCCAAAAAATCGAACCAAAATGCGAAGTGCTTTACTATCCAATAAAATTCCATACAATGCCCAAGAGACTGATCGATAAAGATGAATATAATTTTAATGAGAATGAATGTCTGCACCTGATTTGGCCCCACAGATGGGAACATGACAAAAATCCAAACCTTCTTGTTGAAGTTTTATTGGAGCTTAATAAAAGACAAGTGGATTTTAGAGTAACAATTTGTGGGGAGAACTATCAACTAATGCCTGAGGCATTTGAAGGCATACAGGAAAAACTTGGCCATAAGCTAATCAACTTCGGTTTCTTACCTCGTGATAAGTACATGAAAGCGCTAATGTCTGCTGACATTGTGATATCAACAGCCGGTCACGAATTTTATGGAGTCGCAATGTAAGTTATGTGATTGTTTTTTCTCGCTATAATCTATTGTTTTTAACTTTTCAGGCTAGAGGCTACATACTGTGGATGTATGCCTATAGCACCAAACAAACTGGTATATCCGGAAATATACCCAAAAGAAAATCTCTACAACACATCCAATCAACTCATTAAGATGCTATACAATTGGTTTCGAAATCCCGTACTGTTTCGTAAGCAGCGTGATAAATTTTTTGAATATTTTACATTCGATAAATATTCAGCTGAACATTTAGTACCGAAATTTTTAGAAAAACTTAGGACCTAAACTGAAGCAGACTTCAAACACCATCATCATATACAAAAAGAAGACCTACGCACATACCTTCACACATGGATTATTCAAGATTTTGATTGTCTTCCCCCCTTTGTTTATACATATATATTAATTTTAAAGAATCTACGCATACTCATAACCGTAGTGTCAATAAGTGTTCATAGTGGGCTAGCCCAGTCGTTATCTACGCGTTTATTTCGTGTCAGTAGTTGTTTTAGAAAACCTTTTTTATTGCTGTTGTTACGGATTTGACTTTAAACATTAAATAAAGTTACTTACAAGTGTTATATTGTGGCAATCGGTACGAATATATTTCTTTAGCATTGTATATCTACGGTTAGTATTGCAAAAAAAAAAAACACAAACTTTTCCACTCTTCTCGAATTTAAACATAAAAGGTTTTTAACTTTTCAGTTTCACATCTATTTACATACTCAACTTTCAAAGGCTGTAATGATTAGTTTATACCACATGAAATGTCCAATTGTTACCACAATATCGCTAAATTTATTTGATCCGCATCAACTTTGCCCTCAAATTGTCTTAGGTTGCTGACATTGCTGGCTTCCAACTAGTTTAAGAGCTTTGAGTCATCATCTGTGCTTTGTTTGCATGCAACAATTGATATTTAGTATAGGAGAAGGAATTAACATACTTTTGGTACATCAA
This sequence comes from Eristalinus aeneus, assembly GCA_955652365.1. Taxonomy (NCBI): domain Eukaryota; kingdom Metazoa; phylum Arthropoda; class Insecta; order Diptera; family Syrphidae; genus Eristalinus; species Eristalinus aeneus. The sequence goes on along the minus strand of OY019130.1, from coordinate 127,336,421 downwards.
ATGGTTTTTTCCTCATACTACTATCGTTTAGAAATGTTCTATTCTTAAACTTTCAACATTCAAACAATGTAAGAATAGTACATATTTAAAACGATAAGATCACTTAAATTTTTTATTAAATAGTATATCTCTCACAGATTCAAGTTCCCTAAAATACATTCTCATTAATAAAATACAAAATTGATTTCTAAAAAAGATGTGATAACAAATAATATTGTTTTCCGGGTTACACATACGCACATTCTCCACACTTGCGTTCTTTTGTCAGTCGAAGGATTCATTTCTTATTTGCACATTTTTACGCAGTGTTTGAGTAGTGACAATCAGTCACTGTTACTTTGCTGTTGAGATTGATTGAGCAGGGCAACGTTACTTGCCTTGAGTCTGGCAATTGTGGCATTCGATACAGTTGGCAAGCACGGCGACATGCATGGGGTAGAGCAATGACTGGTACTTATATCACATTGATCCAGAAGACGTAGCAATTCAACCATATCTGGACCACCGGAGCTCTTTTGCTTATGTGCATCCTCCTTCGATGCCAGTGATAAGCCTGTTGTGAGATCCCACATTTGAATTGCTCCATTGCAATGACCAGTAAGAATGAATCGTGATCCCATTCGAGAGGGTCCTTCAAATTCATGCACACAAAACGATGTTATTGTTGATCCGTCAACGGACTTTATCACACAAACTCGTTCTCCATCTGAGGCATACCTGACATACAATTGATCTGTCTCAGGGACCACCTTCTGTACAAAGATTGGCTCGTCGTATTTTCCTCCGAACGGACCGAAATCATTGCCTGCCGAGTACGCGTAGTTTGTATCGGTTGCCTCAAGAGATACTATTTTGAATGAAGCTTCAGGTGTCGACCCCGGTTGCGTCGATAACATGCCTCTAAATCTTGGAACACCCCATGTTCTAACGTGATTATATTCACTGCAAACAGATATAAGATATCTTTCTGAAAGAGTTACCTGCAAAAAGACAGACATTATTCAACGATGGCTGTTAGACAAGCAATTATCCTCACCTTTGTTACTGGACTTTGATGTACGCTGAAGGTTTGAAACAGTTGTGGACCATGCCCGACTGTTTCGGGATGCTGCACAATCACTCGAACTGATCCTGATTTCGTGCCATATGCGATTTCTATCCAATTTCCACTCAGACCTGTAAGTTATTTGTCAGTTAATCGAAACATCGCTGTTCCCTCCAAGGTGTTATAAACTAACGCACAGTAACTAAGTAGATAACAGAAACTAAAACCGTTTACAAATACATCAGGAACTTATAAACACTGATCAACAAACAGAGTTTGTAAAACAATAACTCAATGAAATATGCCAGCACCGAGTAAATTTGAGAGGCACTGCTGCAAATTATACATTTTTCTTTTCCTTGACTTAAGTTTGGTAAAAATTCATATGTGGCAGTTTGGAGGAAGACCATTATTATTTGAGTTACGGAGTGGAACAGAGATGTGAATTGGATGAAAGGACGAAAAATCGGTGAGCATATAAGAACTCTATACGAGATGACAAATTGTTTATACCGTTACAACGACATACGGGAGTTTTTGTGGTGATGATTTTTGACTATTGACAGAACTAAAGCCAGAGGACGACATATTGATTTGCTTAATACTTGTAAATACGATCTGAACTGCTTGCAACAACAGTTTCCATTTGTCTCTGTAAGTATTAACATAACCAACCACAATCATACATGACAGTTAAACACGGTGAATAAAGTTATTAGTTTTAAGGAAACGCCACTAACGGTCACCTTATGTAGGACAGAACTGTGGAAAACGTTTAAAACAGACATATACTTGACATGAATAATTGTGAAAATATACGCGATAATAACTGAACAAAATATCTCAAACAAAAAAAAGGAAATTACAAAAAGCAAGAAAAAGAAAAAAAGTATTATGTTGATTTATATTACCTTCAAGTTCTCTTTCCGTTGCTGACATTTTCCATTTTTTAATTTTAGGACGAAGTAAAAAAATCAATGTAAATAAGGAAGATTTCAAGATACAAACGTTCAAACATGAATTTTTGTGAATTAAATTAAAACATAAACATACGACTTTTTATAGTGTTTTAAATAGCGACCAGCTAAGAAATAGAAAGATGCGTGTTGGGATTTACGTTTCGCATGAATTATTTTATCTTATAAACCTTTATGTTTATTTTCTGTGTCGATAAGCCAGCGGAATTTCCGTAAACAACGCACTTTGTTCTCTGCAGATAATTTCTAAATTAAAATTTCTTAAAATAACTAATTATCGGTGAGTAATAGATATGCACTCTAAATGTAAAATTTATGTGGGAATTCTAATAAGCCAGAATAGAAAATTCTGAACAAAGCCAATGAGGTGTCTATTTACCGGGCACGCTTCACTCTAAATTACCCTCTTTCCTGATTCAATTGATAGATGAAGGTAATGAGGAATGTAAACTTTTTTTTAGACACAGACGGCCTTTTAGAAGTGAAAAAACAAGTGCACTAAATCTCTAATGTATGGAAAACCAAAATGATATTTTTGCATTGGAAAAAAAATAATACGATGATCTGTGATAACAGAATACAATCTGTATTAGTAAAAATAACCAACAAAGAATTAAGTTCCATTGCACTTACTTGCAGTTTTTAAAGTCAAATACACCGATATCGCCGTAATTGGATCCGAAGCAGGATCCCTATAAAGTTCAGTCACAAGCAAATCATTGTCCTTCATCCGCAAAGGGAACTTTTGCATGTCTAAAAACAAAAAAATTACAAACAAAAAGAAGGCTTAAAAACAACACACCAAACCTATGTAGTATATAGATCCGTTATTACATCCTAGCAGAAGAAACGATCCGGCGCTATCAAACGACAATATTGGCACAAGATCTTGAATTTGCCAATGCTGAGTCATTGCATGCCACACTCCTATTTTTCCTGATGACGATAATGCCACCAGTTGACTTCCAATAAAGAAAAAGTACTCTACGCGTACATTTAAGTTGAAAGTTCCAATGTCAGTTTTGTTGCCGTCTTCTTGCACATTCCATAGCCTTATTTGACTTCCGTAAGATATTGCTATCATTTTGCTAGGAACCTGATCAGCGCTTGAAAAGTTTACTTTGGAATCCATGGCTATACGCTCAATGGTTGAATCAATGTGCGGTGAGGTGAACACCAATTGCCAACCCGTTGAATCCTTAAGCCTATAGCATGTTACGAAGTGAGCGTATGCTACGGAAATCCAATTGTGATGTGCTTTTATAATTTGCACTCGCAATGGATCGACCCAATTGGAAGATAAATTCGGACTAAAAACGAGGCTTACGTCGTTTTTGATGAGCTTATTTAAATCAGCAGATGAGTTACGCGAATGACGCATAAGATCCAAGGAAGCTGTTCTTGAGTGTCCGGTATTATTGACCCACGGACGACTGTCTTGCCTGCCAGCCATTCGCAAATCCCACGATGAGTTTCTTGAATGTGTTGAGTGTCTGTTGCTGCTACTAATACTGGATGAACTTGACAACTCAGGAACTCTAACCATTGACCCAGGTCTAGCATTTGACGATAGTCCGGTTGCCTGCGTACTTGTAGAGGGTGCTGCTTGTTCAACAGTAATTTGTCCAGACGTTGATGAGTTTGAAGCGTTTGATGAGGTGGACGACGCAGAATGTAATGGAATATCATTTAATGGCAAGGTAGGTGGGGGAAGAAGTCCATAAAACAAAATATCACCACACGATGAGTGTGTTAGGTCCTCACAAAGCATAAGCCTTTTGACCAGTGGAGTAATACCATAATATTCAGACTCATGTCGCAGTGCTCTCACATCACATTTACTTATATCAATGTCCTTAGTACGTAAATAATTCAGGATTATGGAAAATAGAACCGGATCGCGGTCTATAAAAATCGCTCCATGTTCATCGCGCAGGCTCGAAATGCGTCCACTTAAAAGTGCAGTGAAGAACGTGTCAGGAATCCAGGTCAAGGTTTGTCGTGAGGTAGAAAATCTGCAAATTAAATTATTGATTGTAAATTTAAACATGAAAATGTGTAAACAGAAATGTATTTAAAGCATTCACTCCTATACTAAGTGTACACGTTAACAAAATAGAAAGTTAAAAAATATGTATACACCTCTGCCCACCGACATTTAAATTTACAATATCGCCTCCGTGCGAAAAGTAAGACATTATCTTTAATTCTTGATATGTTGCTGTTCGCTTTGCCTTTCTGTAACGTTCTAAAAAAATTGATATTTAAAGAAATATTAGATAATTCTTGTTATTTTTCAGAGAACTCTGCCGCTGACGTTGTAGAACTTTCAATTTGTTTGTGGGACATTGGCGACGACGTTCATTCCGATGCAGGGGTTTGTTTGTTTGTTTATCTGACATGAAAAAGGATGTGTTCAGAAATTAAGTACTTATGTGATACATATCACAATGTGTAGGAGACTTGAAATTACATACATTTGAAATTACATACATTTGAAAACTGTAGGTCCCTTCTACCCGTGAGAGAACTTTTGCGCGCACAATACGAGTAGTTGATGAGCTCGGCGACCACCGACGTTACAAAATATGTCTTGTAAATCGACTCATGACGAATTTTTGAGAGCTGTGAATGCACTGTACTATAGACAATTTAAGCTATTTTATATATAAATTAGAGACCAATAGGGAGACAGTCAACTCCCTCGTCTACCGCCCTAGAATTCATGTTGACAGCGTTTTTTATAACATTTCCCCTCTTGAACAGCTGATTCATAGACAGGATTTTTTTAAAATGAGAATATGTGTGATATAAATTTAACTCCTGAGCTAATACTGGTCTATATATCAGAGACCAATTCCTTATTGGTTTCTGCTATATATCTGAATATAACGTCCCTGATAATGAGCGTACGAACAATTGAACATCACCATCGTTCGGCAGCTTATGTTTCGCACTATTCTTACAAGAAAATTATTGAATTCTCTTAAGTTGTAACGAATTTTTAAGTAGACGAACAAGAATGAAATGATTTGTCGTAAAATTGTGGCCATTAAAGTACACAAACTAATGTATTTTTTAGAAGAATTAAGTGGTTGACAGTTGGTGTATGAGAAAAATAATCAATTTTCAATTTGATCATAGAAAAGCTGTATTTAAATTGTTTTATTTCTAGTAATTATTAAAATACACACCATGTCTTGTTATGCATGCACCAGGAAATATGGAATGTTTTGCAAAGAGGTACCATTCTTTTAAACTTTGAATGTATTGATATTCCTTTTGTTATCTTCAGTCCGGTTGCAGCAACTGTGGATATTCGTTTTGCTTGAAATGTCTCAAAAAGGAGATCGAAGTTCCAAGACACAATAACCAAAAACTCAAAGTTTGCTTGAGATGTTTCGAAAAACTCTCATACGAAGCTGCAGAAGCCAAGAAAGTAGCCCTTGCTCCAGAAGCAGCGATTACAAAACCTCTTGAACCTAATGAAATATTCCAAATGTAACTATTTGCACACTTTAAGAAAACGCAATTTAAAATATTTTTTTTAGAACTGATCAGCCAATGTCCTTGGATCCGGTTCTCCAACCAGTTTCAGTTGGTGCCGCAAGTAGCTCTGGCATTGACACGGAATCAAATGAAATCGCTGGCAATTTGGACTCAGAGATTTTAAAAAGACTGCATAATTTAAAAGCTGGTGATGCTTTGCCAGGCGACGATGAAATTCGTGCACGACTGTGTAATCTCCAAGGATTCCAGCAAAAAGAGTACTCCAAAAAGGATATTTTGCTTTCAACTGATGAACGTACTGAACAGGAGAAAATAAACGATCTCTTAAAACAATTTGTTGAAGAGACTGATATAGACACGAATGTCACTCGAGACAACAATCCAGTTTCAGAGATTGAAAGACGCCTAGCTGCTCTAAGAGATTCAGACTTCTCTGAGTCAAGAAAAAAACCAACATCCAACCCAAATACTCCCAGTGACAATGAGGAAGATGATGAAACACTGCTCAAAAATATAATTCAAAGAGTAAGATGTTCGATTTGACTCAAATATTTATATTTTTACGGGAAATGTGTTTTTTTTTTTTAAGTATGTCGATGAATCTAGGCTCCCGACTTCGAATGTGGGGAATGACCTATCAAATGAGCTCGAATCTTCGATTCCTATAAATCCGTCAAGTGAAGCAAATGAAGAGCTCCCGTGGTGTACCATATGTAATGAAGACGCTGTGATAAGATGTCAAACGTGTGGTGGCGACTTGTTTTGCAGACAATGCTTTAAAGAATGTCATCAAGACGATGAAGAGTGGCGCAACCATAGAACTGAAACTTATAGTAAGCCACCTACGTTTAAAGAAGACCATTTTTAATTGTATAAAATGTTTATATGTTTATAAGCCCTGTTTTGGGGGATGGGAAATTTGCAATTGTTTAATATTTTTAATATATACAAAATATTGATAATAATGCAGTGAAAATATTCTTTTAATAAATGTGATGTAATTTAGAGGAACATTCATCTGCTCTTTACGCACCTGTGAACCAAAACCGATCGTCTTACAACTCATCTTCTACGCTTAATGTGTTCTTCGGTGTAATGAAGCATTGCTTCTTTCTTGTTCATGCACAGTCGTATTGTTTATATTCATTTCAGTACAGCTTTGGTGTGCATCATTCATACCCAATATTAATTTCTACTTTGTTTAATATGCGACAGCCAACCGTATAACATTGGTGTCACATTAATCTATACAAAAAATAAATCTCAGAATTTTCACTCATACGGATGAGATATATGCTAGAACATCATTACGCTAAAACAAACACATTTTCTAATGCAGATTATATGTTTTTATAAAAAAGAAACACTCTTACCTAACAAACTCATATGAAATTCTAAAGTAGTGTGGGATTGCTAACATAACACTACACAATCAACACAGTGAAGTACACTAAGATCACTTGAACATACATATATACAATGTTTACACGCCTGCTTTCCACTTGACTGGGTGTTGCAGATAACGCATTTCAGAATCATGAGTATAGGAATTCCCTTATCGCCGGTTTCATTCTTAGTCAGCGTCATGCATAATTAAAAGTCAATTTTGTAATCATAGTGAAACTGCGAAATTATGCAATTTATTCCGATAACAAATTGACCGAGTGTGTCACAAATAAGACCTACATGTGTGAGAGACTATTTGAACGTTTGGCGCTCGTCATCGCACTGTTGTTTCAGCTGGTCATGCTGATGGTGACTATTTACGGTATAAGTTAGAAATCGAATGAGTTTTTCGGTTATGATAATTTAATGCAATTTGAATTTACAATTCGGTATTTGGTTTACATTCACGCCTAAGAGAATCCAACCACAGGGACGATAATTTGCTTAACAATGGACGAGTACTAATGCTAAAATATGTACATTCGATTAATTCTTGCGCTTGGCCCAAGGCTCAGAAAAACTAAAAAACGTGTTTTCCTGTAGGCACAAAATTTGCGTCGTGTCAGGAATTTAAATTGTCAGGACTCTCTTTTTAAGGGACTATAAAAAATAAACTTACAGTGAAAAGTTAAGTGATTAGTATCGCGAGTCACTTGGGAAGTTTAATTCTATCACAAACCTTCGGTAGCTGTATGACCATTTTTTTAATAGGTAAATTTTGATAGTACGCCAAAGAAATGGGTAACTTCTAAAACAACCATTGGAATCGCAAGATTGTAAGGGCCATTTATTTTATGCCAGCAATGAGTAAGAATGTTGGGGAAATTACAGTAAATATAAACACTGGGGTTTGTAGGTATCTTAAAAAAAAATAATGCGTTTTTTGTACCTGCGATGATCGGCGTAAATATAGAAGCAATTGAACCATCTACTATGTGTTCTTACTTCGTTCATAATCATATACGAATCTTGTACACATCTGGTAAACATCGATAAACAACTTTAAGGCAATAACAAAATGCTACTCCTCATTTCTCATTATCTATTCCCTTTCGAATTATTGGAGCACTTGTTTTATACTTTTATCAGCAGTTAAAAACTTGTGCAATCAATGCCGTTGGCATTATCACGAACAAAAATAAATGTCATCGCAGCAGAATGGATTCATTCTCCACACAACACAACACAACAAAAGAATACACTGCTTATCAAATTGCGGGGCTGTGAACAATCGATAACTCCAGTCACGAAGGTCATCCATGTTCACAGAAAAGTGAATTAAGCAAATCAATTAACTTTAGTTGCCTTCGTTTATTAGATTTTCAACTTCAAAATGAAAAAAGGAATGTATTTCATCTTCTGCAAAGTTCAATGCTATAATTCAAATGTCAACTTCTAACTTTATAAGGCGGTGAAATACAAAACTGCTTCGACATTTGCTACAAAAATAAACTTAAGTTTAATTTAAATTTACTGTAAACAAAAGATCAGGCTCACATACACTCGCGCATGTTGTGTATAAAAAAAATACATCCATTTATATATTATTAAAACTCACAATATCTGTGTTACTACCATTACGTTTACAAGGAAAAATTAAGTTTAACAAAGACTGGTTTGTTAAATAAATAATAATTCGTTGCATGAGTCCAGAGGAAAAGCCTAAATAATACAACTACATACAACTCTTTCATGTGTGTCTTTTAGTTTGTAATTCATAAATTATGAATTTTTTTGCATAAATTTCGATCTTATCCGTTACTGCTTGACCGGTATATTGACTTTGATTTAGAGCTCACCGTGCTCTCCGCCTTTTTTGATTACTTTCAGTTTACCTTGTGGAGGTGCTGCGGTATCTCCGGGAATTTTTTCGACTATCGGCGCCGGTTCCTTGGGTGGAGTACGTGGCTTTGGAGCTGGTGTTGGGGCTTTTGCAGCAGGTTTTGCTGTTGTTGTAGGTGAGGGCTTTGGGGTTGTTGTAGGTTTGGTTGCTGGTTTTGGGGTAGTAGTCGTTGTGGGCTTGGGAGTAGTTGTTGTTGTAGTTGGTTTTGGAGTGGTGGTTGTAGTAGTTGTTGGTTTGGGAGTTGTGGTCGTTGGTTTTGGTGTTGTTACTGGCTTTGGTGTTGTTGTCGGTTTGGGGGTTGTAACCGGCTTTGGTGTCGTTGTTGGCTTTGGAGTTGTGGTTGTTGTTGTTGGGGGAGCGGCAGTAGTAGTTGGTGCTGGTTTAGGTGTTGCAACAGGCTCGCTGGCAGTTTCGTAGCGAACATTACGAATTTTTACTTGTGGGGATTTTGGTGTTTTCACCTTAGCAATAAATCGATTGTAAGGTGATCCTAAAAGTAAGTGATCTTCGAGCTCCAGAACATGCGAGACGTATCCAACGGATCTATCAAAGCCGTGCAGAGATCCCAAAACGTTTCCATTCCAGTCAACGCGTACAATAGTAGCTCTTTTGGGGGTTAACGGCATAAGTACTTCAATATGACCAATTGTGTGAATAAATTTTTGTGCCAGCGCATTGGGGAAGGCATTATTGATTAGACGGAATGGTAACTCGGAAAGGGCTAGTAGACGAGATACGAACAGACGAAGCATTGGGAAGTTCGTTAACATTGCGAACATCGATGGATGTTCAGAGTCCTTTGCTGTGATAAGTGGTATCCAAATGCCTTCACTATCGGGTGTTATATTATCTGGATTTCCGGGTAGACCATCAACAAAAACTTCATGCTGTCCTTCTTTTGGTCCTTTTAAGTAATATTTCATTAATCTTGATGAACCAGTCTCAGCGACTACAATGAATTCCTCATTCGGACTGAGCGCAAGGCCGTTGGGGAAGAATAATTCATCCATAAGACATTTGCTTTCATTTTTAACTCTGTCGTAGCGGAATAACCTAATAATGAAAATTAAATGATATGTATGTTTATAAATATAATACACTGGGTCGGTATAATAATAATTTGTTTTATATAAAAAAACATTCAAATTGTCCATCTTACCTGCCGGAGGGGTTTGCGAAAACCGTGAAAATCAGATCTTCCAAAGTATTATCGGAAGAAGAGTCAGTCCAGAAAACATCACCTTTCTTATTTACTGCTACAGAATTAAAAATTTTTGCCTTTCGTTTTATCTTCCCATCCAGTTCCTGTTGTGGTGAAACTAATAGTTTCTTTTTTCCGTTAGACAGATCAACTTCCCACAGACCATAATATGCGTCAGCCACTATTAAATTGTTGCCTAATGTGTCGAATGCTAAGCCAAGTGGACGACCACAACGAGACTCTTCGAATATGTCCTCTACAAAATTTATTACGTTTTAATTCCCTTAGAATTCCCTTATTTAAATCTGTATACGCACCACATGGCTGCCCAAATTTGGCTACATGTGTAACATGGTCTGCTGTTAGTTTAATGACCTCGCCACCGTAGATGCCAGTATATATTTCATTCTTTCTGGCCAACAAATGTTCTGGACCATACACCCGACCTTCAAGAATTTTTTCGGCTCCATCGAGGAGATAGTTGAGCTCAAGGGCTCCTTTTAGTTCCCTCGCAGGTGTTACTCTATCAATACATACAAAAAAGTGAAACAAAAATTCCACCTAAAAAGGTCGATGCACTTACAAATATGGTTTAAAAGGAAATGTTGTCCGTGGCGGAATACCGGGTATTAAAATTATAATCAAAAAAAATACCATAAAATTCATCAAACGAATTCCAAGATTATATATCAGCCCCATTTTTCCAATTATCACTGTTTATATATATTTTTTTCTTGAAAAAAAAATTAAGAAACTTTTTGGATTTTCTACCGATTAAAAAAAATTAATTATAATCCGAAAAGAATGGGACACGACGACACAGAAATTTACCTTCCAAAAACAGCAACGAAATGAACTGTCATAAAGAAAGTCGCCGAATTTATTCTGGTTATGTTCAAGAAGTATTTGAACAGTGACGTAATCAATTTTTATACAAACACTGAACCGATTCGAAAGGTTGACTTCAGGTACAATATGGTTTTAAAAGAAAAAATAGTACTGAATAAAACGGAAATCATTGTCTAAGCTAAACCAAGGAGACTCAAAATGTATAATTTATATATTTTTGAGTATGTTTCGAACAATAAAATATGAATTGAATGCATAAAAACATTTCAGAATTTCGTACTGTTGAGTACGACGTACAAAGCACGGATGTCAGTTATTCCACATAAATCTCGATTATAGTAACAGGGGGAACAAAAAAGTTTAAGCAATTTTATTTGACTGTTTTCCTTTTGATTGAGGCGTTAACAACCAAAAAAAAAAAAAATATTAGCGCATATCCAAGTAAACATTTGATACAAGCTTGAATCGTCCAAATACATAATAATACTTGAAATTACGAAAACGTAGCTTTTTTAATGGTTCCATCAGAGCATGCGGCATAAACAGCACCATTCCCCAAGCAGATTGAATTAACACAGTTTCCGACATCAACCTCGCCAATGAGTTTCGGTTTAGGTTTATCGATATCTGTCCAGGCCTTTATCTTACCATCATACCCAGCAGTGTATATAAAAGACTCATCGCCACATATGGAATTTATAATCATTTCATGGCTGTCCTATAAATATGAAATATAGTATGTAGAGGGTTTGTTCCGTATTATAAATTTAACGCTTACAAGTTCCTCCCAAGCCGGTGTAAACTTTCCTCCTGGAAGATTTCTTGTTAATATTAATCCTTTTCCCGTTCGATCAACATGAGCTAAGAACGTTTTCTTATTGTCGATCATTGGACCAACAAGTGCAATTGGTGCTCTGCCAGGGAATACCGCCTTGTTTGTATATTTTCCAGATTTTCCAGGTAGTGCGTCCGAGACGACAACATCCAAATCTCTAGCAGTGTATATCAATGTCCCTTCAACGGCCATGGATTTCACCTCTTCCACGATATTGTACTTGAACAGCATTTTGTCATTTTCCCATTTTGTTACCACTCCCTTGTCATCGCCAGTATACAGGAGATTACCATCGCAGTACATTGATTGTATGGCATCATCACACCGAACGAGCTCCTCAATATTTTCTCCTTCTATCGGATCTTTTACAAACTTTACGGTTCCATCACAGCAACTCGAATAGAGTTTACCGTTATCATTCATTGTCATAAAGTATATGTATGAATCGTGCATGCCGATTGTTTTCTTTAACTTCAAGCTGTTATCCCATACCTCAAGAGTAAAATAAAACGTATATTATGTAATTTTAAATGGTATTTGCTTATTTTTACATTGACTTTTCCGTCAGCACCTCCACTAAAAACATGATCCTTATAGAACACAACACAAGTAGCGTCTCCTTCGTGCTTTTCAGCAGAAGAAGTTTCTAGTTTAGGCGGCATTTCCACTTAGTCTGAATGAAAGTGTTTTACAACTAACAACACTCTATAAACAACTAAAAACATTTTTACTTTTAGAAAACATATTTCAGCTGTGGTGCTATTTTTAGTTCGCCAAAAATAATATTGATGCAGAAAATAGTTCGAATTCGTTCAGCGCTCAGTTTTGTATTTAATTATCAGCATTTGACCACCGACCGATTATGTTTTTGTAATTTTTTATACCCTGGATTCCTGCCTTGAAAAATACCAATATTTACCTCTTTACTTAGGCGCAATATTTGGTTCTGTGAATTGAGGCTGTAAGTCCTCGTTTGACTTTAGTTCTATTGCTTTTGGGTAAGGTGCGGCACTAACATCTGAAGTGCCCAGGTTTCGGTTCCTGGACTATACAACCCGCATTTTTCACGACGCCACCTTTTTGGAGCAACACTCAAACAGTAATATTGTCTATAAAGAATCTTTTCAAAAGTAATTAGCTATATTTTGAAAAAGTTATTCTGTAATTAAAAAATAATACAGAACCTTTTTTTTGCTTTAGGTCTATATTTTACAAATTTTATGATATAGAAAGGCATTATAGATTTAATATTCTATGCCAATGTTTTAAACTTTAGTTATTATATTAAATTGATCAAAGCCATAATAACTTTTAGTACATATTGGCCAAAGTTCGCAACTGGATCAGTATATACAATTATTCAGTCAAAATGGTATGAGTTTAAAAGTGAGATTTCGTTCACTTTTAGTTCATATTCGCCAAAGTTCGCAACTGGAGCAGTGTAGACAAACAGTGAAGATGGTTTGAGTTTAAAAACGAGATGACGACAATATATCAATTACCTATTTATTATTAATGTAATATTTATCTACTTGAAAGAACCAACTTACCATACTGTGACACATATTTACATTTTTTGTATGTATCGAAGAACAAACTATCTATTTTCCCACAAGGAAGTTCTTTACAAAAAATAAAAACAACACAAAAAATAAAAACAACACAAAAAATTGAAAAAATGTTAGCACCCCCTTGATCACATAAGTCGTAAATGTTTTCCACGAACGTACCTAATTGGCAAATTCTACGAGATTGTTGAGACGTTTCTGTGACATGCTACGTCAAATTCGTGTGGAAGGTGTGCCTAGAATTACAAATCAGAATTCGAAGCAATATTTATATTACAATTATTCGCTCTTATAAAAGATTTTACTAATTAAATCATACTTCCAATAGTTGACATTTTCAATAACGTTAGTGGAAAATGTCTAAACCATTACCCCATCATGTATAGTGCAATGAAACTGTGTTGTTAAAATATGTGTGAAATGGCAGACAATTTAATTACCAACTAATTATATGGCAATGGAATATTCAACGTTCTACATTGCTTTTATGACGATAAATGTAACACTTACATTAATAATGATGCTGGCGGCTTGTCTTTGTTGCAAAAAAAGAGTGCCCAAGTAAGTTTAAAAAATATATTTCTTTCTCAGATAAAATGATATGATTCAGATTACGAAAGCCTTTCTACCTATACCTCGTACGGCGGAGAGAAAGTCTGGTCTTATACGCATTCTAACGTCGTTGACCCATAATTCATGCAGTGCAAAGCGTAAACTGCTTGCTATGGGTTTCAATTCATTAAAGACTATTTCTGTAATGTGTTTTCATCTGTTTAAATTTAAGAAATGAATTTATGGGTTTGGAAGGAATGGTCAAACTGAAAAATCCCGATGATCAAATTATTATTAACAATGTTGACAATACAACATCGCAAAATGATTTAAATCTTTCAACAGTATCAAATGGAGATTCTGAGAAAAGGTAGCGACTTACGAAAAGCATTTTGTTAAAATTGAATTGATGGAAAATTTTCTTTTAGAGCTAGTAGTGCGCCACATCGAAGTTTACCAGACATTCCCGTAAATGATGTTGTTGATAATGGGTCAGAACTCTACGAAACTGTGGCCGAAAAACTTGGCGGAAAAGCTCAAGACAAAAGCCGTATGTGATAGTTTGTTTTTGAAGAAAGTGATATTCACATTTTTTGTTACCTAGCTAATCCAAGTTTAAAGAAGCAAACTAGTGTTTCTCAGCACAGTTCAATTAGCCAAGCAGATGATGTAAGCTCTCCTTATTCCAGAGTGAAAAATTCACCACATGACTATGCTAAGGTATTTTCTTATAAGATTGTTGGTTATATATGATATATACGCATTTCAAGACCGTTACCTAATTGGACATAATTTTTGCTTTAGGTTCGTACAATGGAACATCCTTATGCGCAACTCAATGCGCCCAGTACGAGTTCCGCTGTTGCTGGAACCAGCAGTCAGCTTACGTTTGAAACAGTTGGAGTTATTCCCAATGATCATTCCGAATCTCACCGTGGATCAAATCAAAGCCTGTTGGGGAATTCATCAGAGGCGCAGCAGGATATGATTCCAGCGGCATCTGCAATAGCAGGAATGGTATCGGCAAGCCAAGATCTCCCTTACATGACACCGCCGATAGTTCAGCAGCCATACTTTAGTGGCGACTCGCAGGACTCCTCAAGTAAGTTCATATATTAAAAGTCTGAAAGAGTTGGAATTAAATTGTATTTTTAGAAGGCTACACCAGCATAAGTGTCCGCGAGCCTTTGGCGAACATATTAGCTCAGTCTAAAGCTCGACATAATCGTTTGATTAAGGAAGGAAATGATTCTCACTATGCAACAGTCTCCGATGACTCAGGTAGCCTTATGGCTTACTGTTCTGTGAAAATTGATTTAATTGAATTTGTTAACAGATGAAACCTACGCAGCAATTGAGGATCCAAACAATCGTGTAGTTGCTACTGAAATCTACACCAGCGGTTCGGAGACATATGCCCAAATCCAACCATCTAATCCAATTGTTGTAGCTGTTGAGATCAATTCTAGCAGTTCATCCACTTTAAGGATGCAAGACAGTGCAGAGAGCGCTAGCAGTAGTGTACGAACAACAGGCACTAGCAATAAGTCCGATTGTACACCGATTCCTCCTCCCGTGGACAGCTTGCGAGCTCAAATGCACTCAAGGCAAGCATCTTCTTCTTCTAATAACAGTTCAATGGGTAATCTAGGCTCTCCAAAACCGGAGAAACGTCAAGCAAACTCTCCTTTGCCGCCGACACCCAAGAACCAACAGTTCTTGAGCAGTAATTCAAATCTTACATCAACGTGTTCTATTGCCTCGGGTAGGAACTCAGTCGCATCTGTGATCGAATGTATACTTCCACAAGATGGAAGCAGCAATGAAGATTCTCCAGTTAAAAAGAAGAATCTAAGTCCGTCCAGGGACATAGAAGGAATGTACGCAAAGGTTGGTTATTCTTTTTAATTGTATAATAAGTCCGTTAAATAAATATATTGTCATTATAGGTTATGAAAAAAAATAAATTTTCGCAAAATTCATCCTCTCAGAACAACTCCCCTGTTTTTGGCAGGAGGCATTTAGAAAACAATGTTTCCTCCTTAGAGATGAATAAGATAATTACTGAGAATGTTAATTTTAAGGATTACGTGATAAATGTAATGCATGACGCTCCATCCTCAAGTAGGTGTCACGCGCTTCCTTTTGTGAGTCCAGATATATATTCATTTTACTTTTTTGCAGATATAAGACGACAACGAAGTAATAGCTACTGCACAAAGGATGATGGCTACGAAACAATTCCAGCTGATAAAATTAAAGAAAAATCGAGCACAATTGAGAATCGTAAATCAGACTGTTATGCACAAATGCTGCAAAGTGAACGTCTCGTCGAACGGGGTAACTATTAGCATATAAATTCTAACTAACCACATGTACTGAAACTGAGAGAAAATGCGAACATGTAATTTCAAATCTAAATGCTAGCCCATACCTAATTCCAAATGATTTATCGCCAAGTAAGCCAAATAATTTACTCGTTTCTTTTTTCTGGTTTTATTCTGAAAAAATTCATTATACACGTCATAGTTTTGTTGTTTTAACTTAGTTGCGAAGATTGGTAACTTATTGTTTTTTTTGACTTTGTTCTGATTGAATAGTAACTAAAATTGACTTTAGACGTTCTACTTCGTTACTTTGCTTGTGTTTATCGCTTATTTGTCTTATTGTGGTACATTGTGAATGAAAAGTTGATATGTAGGTTTCCTATAGGCTATATATATTTTTGACAGAGTACAAGATTTATTTTATTAGTAAAGATTACATTTCAAGGATTTTTGTGAGCTCACCCGGCCTTGATGGTTCATGTTTGCTGTTATATGGCAGACATTTTTTGTTCATCGTTTCATCTAATGAAAAAAAGATCCCAAGAGTACGAAGCAATAAAATTCTCTCACATTTTAAAATTTTTTAGGAATTTGTTGACTTTCACGGGTAACTGTTTGGTTGTGGCTCCGCCTTAAGGTCTTCAAAAAATGTGTTATGTTACTAATAGAAGACATGAAACAGTACCATTTGTGAATTAATTCAGAATAACTGCTTCAACTTTAGACTTGCCTTCGCGTCAGTAGAAACCCGTTGATAGAATGGGCTCAACAAAATGATTTAAAGAAAAATTATAACCAAACGCAGCAGTGGCCGATAGTGTACCAAAACGTTGTTCTCTTTACTACACGCTAATCCCTGCTTTTAATTTTGCATCTTTTATGGCAGTCTGCGCAACCAGAAATATTGGAAAGTGTCAATAAAAAAAAATTTTGTGTTCTTACCACTTTTTTCTTTAACACCTTTACATTTTATTCCAACACTTTGTTTTACTGGATTAAGTCAACTGAAAAGTTTATAATTCATAATGCCTGCCAAATGTGTGTAATATCGTCTATAAGTAGGCGCAAGGAACCATCACCAATAATAATCTAACCGTCTAAACAAACAGTTACTCTTCGAATTGAATGTATGACGGAAACCATTATAGACGTATGTTCGTTAACCTAGAATTTATTTGTGTGAAATGTTATTGCTTAATATTCCTCATTTCAAAATTTTTGTTTTACTTTTTGTTACAAAAGCAATCCTTAATGCGCTTTACTATCGTTATGTTGCTCATCCCAAATTAAATTATTTGCACTTACATTACGAGACTAATTTAGTTTTTGTAACATTTTCAGGGCTTTCCCCATCCCGTCTACCCTTAGCTGAAATGAAAAGCTTTGTAAATTCTTCGCTAACTCCTGTTTTAAAAATAAATAACGAACCCGGTTACGAGAGTCTGCCAGATCAATCCACTAATAACAGTGATCCGGGATATGAGACACTTGTAAAATCAAGCGAAAATCAAATCCAAAGAAAAACTACTTCCGACTATGATCCAAACTACGAAGTGCTGCAACCTGCTAAATACTGTACAACAGGTTCAGATGATGGATACGCAAAAGTTCTTGAAAAGCCTCGAGTCGATTTCGACGATATGATCGATGGCTATAGTAAAGTGAAGGAACGGAATCAAATGGATGAAGATATTCCCGGATACAGTCGGATTGGAGAACCAAAAATAGAAATAAATACAAAGCTTCACGACTACGCAAGCATCGCTGAAGCGCAAAAATGCAAAGAAAGCATCACTATTAATTGTAATTTTAACAACAACTACGAGATGGAATCGGAAATATATTCAAAAATATCTCAACCTCCACCATCTCCCCCTGCTCTAAACTCTCCTTCAACAAGCCAAAGCAGCACCGATCAGGTGCTTATTATTAAAACTAGTAGTGATACCTCGACCACACTAAGCAGCAGCAGTAATCATTTGTTGTCCGGCAACTACGAATCTCTAACGGGCAGCGACTCAGATCCAAATTACGAATCCGTGAGATATCTTGATTTGGAGAATCCATACGAAAGACTAAAAACCGAATCCAATACTAACACAACTACCACCGTTAGCTCAGACATACCAGTGAGTACACCCTCAAGCATGGATGGCAAACCGTCCAACTCTGATTCGAAACTAATTAGCACAAGCGATAGTGCTACGCCAAGCGAAAACGGAGATGTGGATGATTACTTTCAAGTGTAATCAGATTTTTTTGTTTGCATATTCAGCGCATCACAACATATATTTATACTAACGTCATCAGAGGCAACTACATCCATAAACTTAAATACATAAATAATTACATTTTATTTTATATTTCTTACGTATACAACTTAGTAATCTAAATCGAAAGCAAGGACTCTTGTCTAGCTCTATATAATTCTCTACACATTCATGCATACATAGTTCCCCGTCTAGCGGCTAATTAGGTAATATATGTGATTCGAAGCTTTCTTATTTTGTAGGCAATTGCATTTCTGTGCATTTAATTTTTTTTTATGAAAATTTAGAAATTATTTTTATTATTGTACTTCCTTGAGTTTTGTACAAAGTATTATTCACAAACAAGATAATTCCATTGGACATTTGTTATTTTTGAGTTTTTTTGTTTTGATCTAGAAAATTAATAAGTTAAGTGAAAACACGTGAGCAAGAAGCACAATGACCAACATGTGTATATTTTGTTTGATTTATTACTTCAATTATACGTGCTTCTTTAAATGAACATTGCTGTAATATTTTATGCATTTGCTTTTAAGCAAAACATTTATTTAAGATGGTAGTTTTAAGAAAAAATCCTTTTTATATTATATATATATATATATATATATATATATTGTATGTGTGTGTACTATATATTTATTTCTTTACAAGACTTGCATAGAAATAAAAATGCTAAAATTTATTTGTTTAAATATTCATTTAAACGTCAACTGGCCCAGGATCATTTTCCCGACATCTGCCTTCAACAAAGCTTGAAAGCTTGACGACAATGCCACACCTGGTATTGTGGCTTGTACCCTTTGTCTTCCAAATGTAGCACCTTTGATGACATACAAACTTATATTTTATTTTTAAAAACCATATTTTCATAAAAAGCGTATAAATAAGTTAAAAGAACATTAAAGATCGGTATTGTCCATCTTTTGCCTCATTCGCATAAAATGGTTAACTACAGTGATAGAACCTCAATTCCTCTAAATTATAAAGGATTTAGCGACAGGTTTACATTTCAAAAATTCAAGTTATATTCACTGGTAGTGCAACAGTGCATATTTTGCCGAAACTAAAAATATCCCAGGGCTATCATTAGTACTCTAGACGAAAGTTTTTCTGTGTTGGAGAGAGAGAACGGGTGTACAACGAGAAAAACGAAAATTAAAATCGAAGTCAATTGTTGGTGTGAAACATGTCCGTTCCATCTCATCCCGTTCCGTATTTTTATTTGTTGCTGATCGTTACGGGACGGGGTAACATCTTTCCAAAAATATTATTTCAAGTAAGGAAAAATAAAACATAAGGTTAATTTAAAAAATTGTCGTTGAAAGCTAGAAGAAAGTACATTTTGATCACACTTGTCGTGTTATATCGAACATTAATAGACATTTACATACTTTTGGATAAGAAGGGCAAGCGTAAATCCAAATTACAGCCTGTTAAAAAAATACATTTTATTTAATTCAATTTTGATGGTAAAACACAAAAAATTATATGAACTGAGGCTCTGCTTGGCTGAACTTCAAAATATAAAATTTATGTGGTTTGTGTCTAGGATAAATAATGGTTTGTTTCCAAATATTTCTTGACAAATGCACAATAAAAAATTTCACCACCAATCCATCTATAGCCCAAAAAGAGTAACAGGCCATAAAATACGCGACGCGACATGTATCCACGGCGTTAATATAGCAATTCGTGCAATGAACTTATTCCCAAAAATAAATAAATTTTAACAAAAAACAAAATTTCGGTGGAAAGCATTCGATTACATCAAAGTTAAATTTATTGAATGGGAGAAAGCATTGTAAAACGATTTGCAAAGTTTTAAGAACCTTGTTTCGTTTCCGAAAGTATATTTCCCGTGGTGAATTTCATTGCGACTGTGTTGTGTCATATTTTTAATCAAAATTCCACCAAAATAGACGACCAAAAATTCTATTGCGGTTTTGCAAACATAAACCATATATTTTCTAGTTTAAAGTTAATCAAGAAAAAAAAGTTAATCGTAATAGAATCTATGAGTAATATTATAGTGTAAAGAATTCAGTTCTCGAACGCCATCTCCTCACGTCCCAAACGCGGTGAGAAAATTCAAGAAAAAGAAGATTCAGTGACAAAAGCAGAAGTAGCTTTACAAAAAAAAAAAAAATTGTGGTTAAGGAGGAACGAAAAAGAAATACGAGAGTGAAAGAAAAATATATTTCTTCTGTGTGCAAAAAAAAAAAAGAAAATCCAAAACTTTCTTTGCGGACAAGAAAGAAAATTAATATCTATATATATTTTTTAACGGAGTGGTAAAACCAAAAGAAAATAAATTTAAATGTCTAGGTACTGTATGCTGTATATCTTCCTCTGCAAATGTTAACGCCAAAACAAATCTCTGAGACAGGTTTAAAAGCATAAAAGAAATTTTTTAAGTTAAACAATAAATAAGTGCGAACGACGCAAGTACACAAGAGTGTAGTAACTCGCTGACGACAACTCGCATTATTTTTTTGCCCCTTCCCCAAAAACGAGCATAACTTTTGTTATTTTTTTCAAAAACGATTGTCTTGTAAAAAGTCTAAACAAAAGAATAAAAGTATTTCGGTAAAAGTAGATGAAGGTTTGCAAAACATTTTTCTTTGTTTTCCTTTTGCCAACTTTTGTTTCCGTTTTTATTTTTTAACTCCTTAGTATACATATACCTACATACATATGTATTCACATTAAGTATATAACAGATAAATAAAACACCCGCGTGTTTTGGTTCATTTTATATCAAATACTTTTTCACGGTTTCTTGGGGGAAATAAAAGAAAGAATTTCTCTAGAGCATATCTTGGCTTCAACCATATTGTGTGACCGTGGTTATAAATTTGGTTATTGACACTATGCGCCATTTTTGTCATAATTCATGCTGGAGCAGAGGGCAGACAGCGAAAATGACACAAATCATTCTGTGCAAATCCATGGTTGAACTCCACTGCTGACAGTTAATTCTGATGGGAAAGTGCATTTCTAGAAGGATAGGCTGTAAACATCTGCGACTGAGTTTCACGATAGATGTTCTAAGTGCGTGAGAGGAGTTGATTCAAAATTGTTTTGTTGTGGGCGGCACAAAGCGTTAAGGAGTGGTTGTGGTTAATAATTGGATTAAGTATTTTGAATACATGTTTCACCCACAAAACCAATTGTTATTGTGATTTCCAATCTCATTAGGTAAATAAACTCCAATTATGAGGCTTAAAAGAATATCTTTTTAATAAAAAATATATGCCAAAAATTTTATGTATGAACTGGCTATTTAGGACAAAGCCACGGCATTCAATTTTTATATTTCGGTCCGATTAAATGAAATGAAATACTTTCTCGATTTCAGGATTGCGCCTCAACGTCCTTTATTTGAAATTCAAACGTCTCGTTATTTGCGCAAAGTTATCTATCGCATCCATTCAGATAGTAGACGTTCTTGGAGTCCGACGTGACACATAAGAACAGTTCCAAAGAACTAGCCTCTATTAGTAGTGTTGTAGTTTACAAAAGAACATGAAGGAGAAGTAGCCGGTTCTGAAACTGACAATAATTAAATTCAATAGACCGAAAGCACACTTACGCAGAGTATCCCTTTGTTATCTAACTTTAATAAACGAGCGTTAAATTAGTCAATATAATCAGATAAGTAATTTTAAAAGTTTTTTTTGCTTCTCGTAGTTCCACATCTGTGTTGGATTATGATCGAGTACGCTGTACTTATTTTCAACAAATGATATAATGTTCGATTAAACAAACATGTACCGTTTTTTTCACGTTTTGTATGTGAACTTATGTAACACGCGGAACACTCGTATGTAGGTATGTACATGTGTTATTATTTTCAGGTTGTTTACACGGAAATACTCCACAGTTGTTTACACATTAGGTATCTGAAGATTTGTTTAAGATACAGGGTCATTGAACTGATGGAGCAGTGTTCTCTAAAGGAAAACTTTTTTGAAGATTAAAGGAAATTTAAAGGATGCTTTTAATTGTCCCAGGATGTTTGTTTTGTCAAATTAAGTTTTGATTGCCGCTGAATTTTAAACATCTACGTATTTTAAGTTAAATCCGTACGCCATCTGTTTTGAAAACGACATTTGTTTTCACTGCAGGAATGGAATTGCACTTTCATGGCAATACTGCTGATTTTATTTACGTGCCATTTTGCATTAACTGTTCACATTTCGGATCATCACATTGGTCAAGTACATAATATTACCGTAAACACTGCAACCACGAGCTTCCTGGTTGGACTGTGTTTTCTATAAGCTTAATATGGCTTGCTATCGTATCGTTGGCCCGATAGAGATAAGACTGACTTAAGTAGAATGCGTCCTTAAACCTAGTCCTTCGGAGGACATCAAACCAAATTAAGCCAGCTATCACAAGCAGAATCTTTCGCTCTTACATGTATGACAAACGTTTTAAATAAAATCTGTAATCCATGCATGTTGCATGAACAGAGTGCTATACATTGGTCCAACAAGAATAGCTAAATTATATAATACCACTGTCCGCTATCCGCTTTTTGAGAGTCACTATTGAGTCTACTATTGAGCCTTATTTAAAGTTGACAAAAAATGTCAAAGCCTCAATATAAATTTAAATAGGGCACAGTGACCATTAGTGATTTTAACCCCCTTCTGAAATCGTGAAAAAGATAGAATAGAAAATGAACTAATTGCGGGGACTTAAACTTAATAAACACATCATACATAAATGTTTTCTTTTTTCCTTTTTGTGATAACAAACTTCTCAATACGATCAAGTAAACAAATCAAAGCAATTGAGGCTGCTTTCCTCCATTCATCAGCTAATCCAACAAGAGTTGGTTGTCTATATGATCAAGAGTGTGCACTTCTTGAGCTCAATCACATAAAATGCCTCGATTCCTTAACAATCATTTTTTCCGCCATAAATGTTGTTTACTTAAAGTTTATAAACCGTTTACATTCAATTCATATTTACTTAAATGAAATATGCGCAAAATTCATTTCCCACATTATTAAACAGAACTACTAAACATGTAAATATCAAAATTATTGCTTCATTTTTGAATAATTTCGAGATGTATATTTCATTCAACATCCAAAGTACTG
Source organism: Eristalinus aeneus (assembly GCA_955652365.1). Classification (NCBI taxonomy): domain Eukaryota; kingdom Metazoa; phylum Arthropoda; class Insecta; order Diptera; family Syrphidae; genus Eristalinus; species Eristalinus aeneus. The sequence goes on along the minus strand of OY019130.1, from coordinate 127,312,884 downwards.
GCTTTGTCGTTGATTTGTTTTTATGGCATGCTCTCCTAAGTGCAAGATGGAGGTCTAAGCAGTTAACAAAATTTATATCAGTGAATACTTAATTTTTGTTTTATATTTTTTTATCGTCTAAAACGCTTTCAACAAAAAAAGCTTCGCCAGAAACTACACAAAATATTAAAAAAAAAACGCATTTTTTTACATACATTTTATAAACACATTACAAATTATGTCTTTGAATTTAAGTTTGGCTTTCACATAGAGCTCTTTATGTGTATAGTGACTATGCTGTCAGTTTTGTTTTGTTGTTGTTTCTATTATTTCAATTGAATAATATGAAATGCTTGTTTGTTTAGTTTCGTTTACGTTGTTTTTTTTATTTCTTTCACTAATCTATATATTAATATTTTGCAGACACGCTTACCAACAACCGGTTATTATGAAAGGTTATATTTTTTACATAATTTTTTTTGTTGTTGTTTACTATAAAGTAATAAATTAAAATATACCTTTGAGAATATTAAATCAATGATCACGATAACAAAAAAGAAAAAATCTTGCGTAGACATGCGATGCAAAAATTCAAGCAAAATGTTTTCTTTTAGTTTTCGCATAAGCAAATGAATGCATACTTTCTGCAAGCATTCAACTACACTGTACTCATTGATGTTTACGTGTATCATTTAGGCAACTGTTACAAAATGTCTCGTAGCAAGGACAAATATGAAAGTAGCAACAGACGGCAACAGATTATCATGTCGCCCGAGGAAGCTGCTTCTGGTAAAAAAACGTCCTGGTCTGGAATCGAGATAACAGGTAAATTATAAACCGTCCATTGTGTTTGAGTTGTTTATGACTTAGATTATCATTTTAGGGTATGTGCGAAATATAAGTCCTTCGTTGTGGCAGTTCGAACACTTAACTGCGCTCTACCTTAATGAAAATCAATTAATGCGGTTGCCTTCAGACATTGGGCTATTAGTTAATCTTCGAACTCTGGATGTGTCTAGTAATAAATTGAGAAGTCTACCAGCAGAACTAGGAGAATTAATTCAATTGAGGTTTGTTGGAGAAACAAAAAAACGAAAATGAATCATGTGCACTTATTTTTGCTTATCTTTACAGAGAACTTCTCTTGAATCACAACTGTCTGCGTGTGCTCCCATATGAAATTGGAAAGTTATTTCACTTACATGTTCTAGGCCTTCTAGGAAACCCTTTACAGAAGGAGTTTTTATCAATATATAACGAGCCAAATGGCACACAAAAGCTGCTTACCTATATGCTGGATAATTTATCATGTAAGTGTTTTTATCGTATCATATTAAATTTCAAGGGTACTATCTCGACACTAAAAACGACACTACGTTCAGTTCTTGGAGTATAAAATCTATTGACAAATGCAATGATATTGAAGAATTTATTGACTTTTGTTTGTAAAAACACTTAATGAACTTGGATTAGAAGAAGTGATTTCTTACTTTTTTGGAACACGTTGATGACGGCGTGTACCATCTGTGGCTTACATATGAATGTTTTACCTGGCGGCGTGCGTAAAGAAATAACGGTACCAAAGAAGCAGCACGATATTGTGGGGTGCCGCCAGATAAAGCAAAGATTGAATTTTGCTGACGCTAGGTTCTGCTTAATACATAAAACTGCGCCGTCCTCAACGTGTAAATGTAACATTTAGGATGGTTTCAAAAATGGAGCTTATTTTGGCATAACATATAAAATTACAATGATGAGAAATTATTCTGCTTAATGGGTTCTAGGATCTATGATTGAACTTTAACCGAACAACCTTATGTAATAAAAAGTAATAATATGTAATAGTTTGTTCTTTTGAATTTTGAACCATATTCTATTCGCCATGTACTCACGTTCAGTTGATCTGAAGCAATGAATAAAAAACTGTTTGGACTTTAAAAATTATATGGTTTAAGGTTTAAATAGTCGTCACTTCGGTGGACATGAGAATGATGTGTTTTGTCATACTTTAATCCGAATGTTATTGTTTTAAAGTTAACATTTTTTAATTTAGATTTCTGATTTGTCGTAGATCTCAATCAAAATGTCCCTCCGTCAGCTAAACATCAAGTATGTTTAAACCCTTTTAAGTTTTCAACCTAAATACAAACTTTGCGGTCTCCAAATAGTTTAAGTTTAAGGACTTTTCAGTCTGAGCTCTTTTTATTCCAAAACTGTATAAGCCTTACCAAAATCTCTTTTAGGAGTCCTTTCGCAAAACACGAAAAAGTTTTTTTTCTGCACAACAATGCAATCCTCCACTTAAAAATTTTTAATTTAATTTTAGTTCGGGCGACTGATATCCATACCAAATATTGTGGTGATAGATAGAAACATAAAGCGTGAGAGAGAGAGAGTAACTCAAGAAATAATATTTCCATTATTTCTTTTTAATACCCAACGGGCGTCGTAGACAAAGTTAAATTATTGGTATTTGTCAGGAATTGAAATGATAACTAACATAATTTTTATAATTAACATAAATATTGATCAAGCAAAAAGTGGACACAAATATCATTTAAATATAGAGAGCAGTGATAGGAATAAAAACATTTCGCTAGCTCCTTATTTGAAAATATTCATTCTGTTCTTGTAAGCGATTGTATGTTTCTCATTTCTTTCTGCACACTAAAAAGGACGATGATGGTATTCCCTACCAAGTTACAAACCCCAGTTGATTATCGCTTAAACCAAATAATCAACGTTGAGTGACTTTGATCATATGAGGTTCCTTTGTACGATAAAGTAATTCTAGTGGGTAAGACCAACAATCAAACACCGAAAAAACCATAATCCCTTCTGCCCCTTCTACCCGCGAAAGACAAACAGCAAGCAAAATTTTAGCAGTTGCTGAAGAATTTAGACTTTGGTCGCCTTTGGTGGACTGGTGCGCTATCCAATTATTGATTGCGATTAGTATACAAACGATTTAATTTTCCTTCTGACGGCCTTGATGAGGCTTTGTTGCAAAGGACTACAATTTACACAAGTAAGCCTTTTGAATTAACATATTACCTCAGTTTATCTGTCTCAGTTGAATTCATTCTTCAATTGTGTACGTTCTGTTCAATTGTAAGATCAAAGGCTTTTCAAGCGCTTAACATGGACGTTGAAAGCTTTTTTAAAACTCACAATCACAACCTGAATTTCTTTCTTTAAGACTTACATTACGTCTTCAAGTGGCATTACATTTCGGATGGGTCTGGACCTAGACTTACATGTATCTTCAGCTGGCAGCACCTTCAAAACGCGCAATCTTTTTAAGTTTTGCAAGCTAATTTTTCAAGTTCATAAGCGGTCTTTATGTAAGTCTTGATGTAAAACTTAAAAACTCAAGAAAAAAACAAAATCTATTTAATTTTCTTTTAAAGCCAAACCATGGCTTAACAAGAATGTATTTACAAGTTTGGGATATATATGTACAAATCCTTACGCAACTCCTTCTCTACATAACGCACGTCTTCCGCTCAGATAAACTCTAGGTTGACATTCACACAATGAACTGGCTTCCAATTTATGAATATGAATTTATTCACAACAAATTAAATTCCCCTCGGGGAAAAGTATGCAGATTAAACTCCAGAAAAAATCTTGATGATCAACTATAGCTCATACCGTTGAAAATCGGTTTCGTAACATAGTAAAAGTGGCAGAGGAAATTCAAATTCTATTTTGTATCATAATACTATCGTTTAATTTATACCCACCGCAGCGGTGTGAGGCTTTCGAACGTCTGAGAAAAGATTTGGTCACGATTATCGTCATAAAATCATTCCTAATGGCATCTAATTGCTATTAGCTTCGAAAGATAAAAAAGCCTCTTCGAATTTTATACAATGAAAATCGAAAGTTATTGTGAATGGATAGCACTTAACGTCCTCCCTTTATTCACCAACAGCAAATTCAGAATCTCTCCAGTGTGCATTGGTTGCTGTTAGTAGCTGATGATTGCGGTGGATATGGAATGGATAACAAGAAATAAAGAGACAGAGAGAGGAAAAAGGGGAGAGGGAGAAAAGAAAGGAGAAAAACCGAGCAACCACTCGAATAAAAACTGAAATTCGAAGCACTTTCATTAGATTGGACGATCGCTGAGTTCGTTGGATGCATTTAACCGTGAATATGTTAAGCTTTGCTGCACTGATCCGTTGAGCTTCCCCCTATTAACTGCACTGAGCCAAGAGATTTGCAAATGAAAATGAAAACGAAAACTACTACGACGACCGCGATGACTACAACGATGACTACGATGACTGTCGTGGACAGACTTGTCGGGGGATATTAAGGAAAAAGAAAAGAGAAAGTTTCTCTTCTTGCAACACCATCACCAGCGACGTTACCCGTTGAGCGCTGACTGCCATGGTGCATGGTTCCCGTTGACCGATTTTCCCTACACCGTGAAAATGCAAAATGTGAAAAGAAAGGTGCACTGACATATGGCAATTTGCAAACAGCCGTGTTGGACCCGGTGGCGGTGATGACGGCGGCAGCGGGCGGTGCCATTTGTTAGTGCTCTGCTGTGCTGTGCATCTTCGCAATGATTTTCTGCTTTCTGTTATTAATTGCAGTGAATGTGCATGCATTTTGTTCGAAGCAAGAAGCCGAACAACCGGTGGCATATTGTTTGAGCCGTTAGCATAACACTCTGAGTGGTGGAAGTTGTTTATTGTCAAGCCCTGATTAAGAACCAAACCTAGATCATTATACAAAGAACACCTTGTAACCAATATCCATCAAGTGGAAAATTAACTATATCTCATATCTGTGGACGACACAGAGCAGACTGAGTTTGCGGAATGAGAAATACCCACTAGTCATGAAGGTGGTGTAAAATTCTTGTTTAAAATCTTGGTGCGGAAAATGTAACTAACGTTTATAAGATTACTTTTTGCTACTATCAGTGTCATTATTTTTATTGGAGGCTTAATGCCATCAATGTATGCATGTTTATTTTATACAACTTGATTTGACTCAAGAGCGGACACAGTATTAAGGGGGAAACATGTTTCTTTAGTTATTATTTTAGTATACCAAATGAACTCTCTCACTTCTCAATAGACTTTGAAAAAGTATATTTTAATAGTCAGAAAATGTTAATTTTGCATCATCATTGCATGCATCGGGACTAATTCCCAGAGTTCAAAGACTGCGCCACTCCGAATTTGGAGAGGTTCGGTGGCTGATTGAAAACTTGTTAAATCCACCCTTCTTGTAGCCATGAAACTGAATGTTAACGTTTACGAACAGAGGTAATGCATTTTTTTATGTGTATTCGTCTGCAGATCAAATTTGTGAACATAAATAAAGCATCTTGTTGTTTGCCTTACTTACTTATCAAGCAGACGAACTATGGAGGGTCTGAGCCTAAGCAATTGCCGCCTTGTTCGTCTTGCGACTGTTAAATACTCATGTTCAGCTTTTGCTAACTCCGCTCCACTTACATCGAATTCTAAGAAGGGAGGAAGACTGGGGAGTTAATCTGGAAACATATTGATTTGTTTATCAAAAAAAACACAAAAAACGTTTGAAGGTCGACCTTCCTGACTCCATTTAGTCAACTCTCACATTGTCGAGCGCATTTGTTCGTTTCTATTCCTAATAGAAAAATTAGTCTTAAGACAAATTAATTTAATTTCTGTACTCGAAGTATCCAATCGCGTCTGAGCACTCCATCTCAACATAATGCAAGACCGCATCATTTGCTCTCATTCCTAGTAAAAAGACCTTAATTGCTTTTCTCGTAGTTGTTTGAGACAAACGTGTATGTACACGGTCACTCCTGCTGACGGTAAACAGCATTTCTTATGGCTGTGACACGATGCCGCGTCGTTTGATAGGCCGATTAAATATTTACATAATTCCGGTGAAATAATTTCGTTAATAAACTAATTCTTATTCGATTCATGTAACATCTCAAAGAAAAAAAAGTTTCCAGCGGTTTGGATTTCAGCAGTTAAACATATATCACCATGTGATAAATTGTTCCGCCTTGGCGTGCGCGTTTCTATCCACCATATGCTGCAGTGGATCGCCGCCGTTGATAGTAAATGTTTGTGGAACTTATTATTTCCCCTTCTTTTCGATTTTTTTTTCCACCCATTTGGCTGTGCTCTCGATCGCGCTCTTCTTTAGCCACTCCAGTCCAACACCATGTCGTGTGCTCCACACCGCGAGAGTGTGCTGTGTTGTGAGTTGTGTCTTCCCAATCGCGGCTTGGTTAGGAGTTGCTGTTGAGTTTTTTTTTAGTTGGCCACTTACGTTGACAGCGGTCGGTCGGCTTCTCAGTATTGAATACGCTCCTCATTGCAGTCGCTATCGTCATCATCGTCGTAGTCGCTGGTCGTGAGACTTTTTCATTTCTTAGTGTGTCACAGCATTTCGTAACACAGTCGTCGGTTTTGATTTGTTGGTTTTTCTTCTGTCGCTCTTGGGGACAAGAAGAGATATTAAGTGCTACATTGCGCGAAAGAGCTCTTGTTGAGGAGGACGGCTTAAAGAAATTAATGTTGAATATTTGTAGCTTTTGTGCCGATAGTTGTGTGTGGCCGTCATCGTTGCGGTAATGTTGCGAAACTTTAGTAGTTGTTCGTCGTCTTTGTCGATGTCGGTTGAACGGTGAATGGTAAATGTAAATCGCAGCAGTAGCGTCAGCAAGGACCGAAGACTTTTTTGAAACAGTGTAATACAAAAGCATTTTGCGTAGAAGTGCGAGTGTATATGGCAATCTCTTGTCAGCAAAAGTCTTTTCAGTGAAAAACGAATGGAATGCCCCTTTCAGCTACGAAGACGAGATTATGAAATCCAATGTATCGGGGCGAGTTGTACCGCAACCGGGTTCATCAGGATGTAGGCCTCAAAATGTTTTTTATAACCACCCTGGTGTTCACCATCACAACCAACAGCAACTCCACCATCAGCACCAGCATCAAAACCTAGCCTATCACCAGCACCACCAACAAGTTCAACAGCAGAATTATGCGATGCTACAATGCTTCAGTCAGCATACGAGCAACGGCTGGGCAGGTATTCCATTAATCTCGACCGCAGCCTCTTCGAACCGACGACAAAGGAAGCCGGCCAACTCTTCGCACAGGTCTCCCCCAGCTCTATCCTGCAACTCATTACACATATACAACTCAGGAAGGGAGCAACATCCCAATGAGTACAACATCAATCCGATGACTCGCCTGGCAATGCATGCCCAGGGAGCTCCATTGCTTCTCACGGGGTCGTACAACAGAAATCGCTCGAATGGCGGCAGTTTCCGTCAAATGAAGGCGATGAACTCGAATCAAAACGAAGGATTTACCTGCAAGCCCGGCGGAGGACAACTTTCTCTGCATTTAAAAGCGAAAGAGAACAATAACGGCGGTTCAGGTGCGGCAGCGAGTGCTCACGGCGACGCAGCAGCTGCTTGCCTGCCGAGGATCATTAAGCCACGAAAGAGAAGAAAAAAGGACCGAAAACCACTGGCACCGTCAGGCAATTTCATGAAATTGGAGAACGAACCGGAAACAGTTGTGATGCCCAAGAACAATGAACCGACGAATTTTTTCGACCAGCAACATCATCATCCACAGATGCCCGGTTTTGAATATGAAACGCAATGCAATCTGAAGAGTGATGAGTCAGCAATCGACGTGCAGCAGGACCAAGCAACAGGATCTGTCTGCTTCTGCCGCCAATGTGACCCATTGAACCGCATTTGGGCATTCCCGCTGCGCCGATCCCAATCTGATAACTCCTCCGACACAACGAAATTCGAAAGAACCAACAAAAACGTCGGAGTCATCGGTTCAAATCGATCCAGTCACATGAATTTAATAAAGAACACCCACACTGGTAGTCTGAGTGATTCCAGCGACTCGGGATATGGTGACATTTTGAGTGGAATCCACATTGGCGACGATAGCTTCAACAACAGCTACCTGCAGCTGCAGAAACTCCCAACTGATCTCCTCTTGAGCCCCACAGCAGAGTCCCTTCTCACGGAGAGCATTAACGAGATTTCCCGCAAGCTCATGGAGACTTGTGACATCAAAGGAAACAGCGGTGGAGGTGCTTGCAGTAGCTCGTCCTCGTCATCTTCAGACAGCTGCAGTGTTTTCTCCGACAGCGGGCTAAGTAGTGCGACAAGTAGCAACCATCCCAGCGCTGACGAGCTGATATTCAACTTCGAGAATCTCTCAATCAACTCAACAGACCACTCGAACCTCTTGTTCCCCACCAACAACGACTCCATATTCGATTGCTTCTCCGCAGACGTCAACAATAACAACATATCCCTGGCTGACGATGTAGGAGGAGGATCACTTCGATTAGATCCAACACTTTTCAATTGCCTGGACATGCTCTGGGGCACTCAGACGTCTTCGCATGCCCACGACAACTCCAAGCTTGGCACTACATCACCGGAATCACCGTCACCGTCATCCTCGTCCTCGTCGACGTCATCTTCGTTTTACCGACCTACTGTAGCGTCTATGTAGGGTTGTTAAGTAAAGAATCATATCTTTAGTATTTATTTCACTAACACCACCATCACCACCACCACCACCACTGGAGTAAGAGGAGAAAAGAAAAGAAACATCGAATGCAAAAAAATAGCGATAGCACCTTAGAGGCACCGTCGACGACGACCGCTCGTTCGCCTCCTCGGTAAAAAGCGGAAAGTGAAAACTTTCACTTTCGACGGTTTTTGCATACATTTATGCGCGCAGCTGCTGCTGCGAATGTATGCGAACGAATACGTTTATGATATGTACGAGCAGTATCTTTTTTAAATCGATTTCATTTATTCATCGTATTCGTATTCTCTGTAGTATTTTTTTTTTTTGGTTTGTGCTTATTCAGATTCTCTACTTTGTGTTTTTTTTTTGTATTATCTTGTGGTCGGTAATTTTTCTCCGGCATTAGTGTTTAGCAGGTTCTCCATATACATTTTTTTGTTTTAATTTGTGTGCTTCTGTTGGCAATTCGTGCGTGAGCTTACTAGAGGGCCACAACAAGTGAAAGGGAAACTATTAAAAATCAAGAAGAAGGAAGTCACTCGCTCGGTTGTGCGCCTTTGTGTTGTGTGGTCATTGCTCAATAGCCACATTGAACAGCGCGCTCTGTCTGAGTCGCACTGAAAGGAATCCGGTTTTCCATCAAGATTCCCGACTGAACTGTCCTATGACATTTTAGAAAAGTTTACAATATGCAAATCTGAGTTACTATCCGTCGCTGTGCCGCATGCAATATCGCTGAGCTGCTTTGATGATGGGCGAAAAACGCAGAGAAAAATTTATGTATAGCAACGCGACTTTTAAGTTGTGCGCGTCTATCGTTCAGTTTTTTTTTTTTATCGTTGCCTTGAGAGACTCTTGTGTTGCCTATGTATCTCAGATCTGATTGATTCAAGGTTAGGTTTTGTGTTAGACTCAAACGGATTTAAAGTTTTGCTAAGCAAGTCTACTAGTAGTACTGAACGCACACAATAACCCAGCAGCGCAGCGAACTGCGTGGAATATTTTTGCCGGATTAAAGTTACCAAAAAAAGGGTTATTTATTTATGATTTATGTTTTTTTTTGTTTCTGTCTTGCGAAATCGGTCTATTGTTATGTAATTTTTTGTTGGTGATTCGGAAAAGAACAAGGTGGAAGATTGTATAATAGTTTTTAAGTTTTTTTTTTAAATACTCTATTGTATACAAATCAATATTTATGTAAGCACATCTTGTAGATCTTCAAACTGTTCTTATTGCAAAGTTGAATGAACCCGAGCTGCTTAAAGACGCATTTTCCTATTTATTTATTTAACACACAAAAGCAACAAGAGCCGCTGGGTAGGTTTGAAGAGTTTGCAATTTGAAACGTTTGAAAATTACAAATTTCAGCATATGATTGTTTATTTTTTTATGATTACTTTCTATTTGTTTAAATGGAACCAATAAATTTTTTGTTGGCAAATTGAAATTAAAATTAACTTTGTGTGTGCTTATTTACTTTGGTGTTCAAGAGAGATCACGATCTAAATTAAAACTTGAACAAATTTTGAATACAATTGGTTAATTTCTCTATTTTGATTTTGGGAGTTTAGAGCTCTTTTTAGGGTCTAAAAAGACTGTTTGACCTTACGCGCAGAGTCGTATCAAAATGGGGTTATATGCATTAGATTATCTGAATCTATGTTATATGTTCAGAGTCAGTTTGTTAAAGTGTGGCTTATCCTTTTAGAAGCCTTGCAAGTTAGGCAGGAATTATTTTTGGATTAATTTTCAGGTGAAGAAACGCCAGAGATGCTATTTTGCCACATTTCTTAAAAATAATTGAACTAATTGGGCGCCTCTGTTTTTATTTCGTCATAGAGATTTTCACTATGTGCTGTTTTTTAGGCTCTTTGTCATCGAATTTGTAAGGTATACGAAGGTGCAAGTGATATAAATATACTAAGAAGCATCTCTTCCTAGATAGCACAAAGAACAGTAACTTGCTCCAAATGGTTGCATTTGTAGGTTTTGTTGAAGTTCCTCGTTTAATACCCACTCACCAAAATTTAGAATTGAAAGTATTTTGTGGTCATTTGCACTAACTTTTATTGTTTTTATGAATTTTGTTATAATTGCATAAGAGGAACATTCACGTTTAATAAGTTTTCTTTAATTTAATAAAACAGTGTCTCGACAAATTACGCGTGTGTTTCAACAAATCTTACGAGAATTCCCCACCTAAAGTACTCATTTGCCACTGGTAGAGGTGCCCTTTGCTGACCTTTGTAGGCATGCGTTTCCTTGTCCCGAAATCATTTTGTTACAATTTTTTTTTTCGATAGTTGTTCGCTTAACAGTACAAAGTTCAGTGGGATTGTTCTCTTTCTGCTTCACTCGGACTTAAGTGTATTGTGGAATACCAATTCCTTGCCTTTTTTCATGCAAGATGATTTTTCTAACACTTAGTAGGGGGTACTGTTTACAACAGAAGGCATTATCATCTATTTTGGCGAACCTGAACTTTCGGCGTTTGAGTGTCGAACTTCATCCACTATGCCACGGCGGCCGCAAGGAAATACATTTACAGGGCTTTAAGATGGAACTAGTTTCAACATTGTTAAAGTCATCACTAGAAACTCTAGAACACTCATACGTAGTGTACGATTATATTCATTGTATTCTTACGATGTTATCGAAATAATTCACTTTCAACAAACATTTCGAAATGTTTATATAAGCAAAATAAATTTCACATGTTGATTTATCACTTCTTACAAAAACGTTTCGTATATAAGGTTGAAAATGCAATCAATGTCGCGGCTATATCCGAATGCGAATGAAATTTTACACGCAGCAGTCATTCCTTCCTTGATGCGATGAAAGTTAAATTGCAATACAAGTCAAGATGCATGCAAGAATTGTTTTGAATGCAAAAGAGTTCAACACGCCGAAGTAATTTAAAACTTCTTCAATTATTTGTACATCTTCTTCTGCCGGAAAACATGCAATTCTGGTTACTTGTAGTCAAGGTTGACGCCGAAAATGTTTTCACGTAACCGATGAACTCATGATTTTCTCTTTGTAAACAGCATCCGTTTACATATTTCTTCCTCGCTTTCACCATCCGGTGAACCATGCTCAGATTGCTGTATAAATTCTGTTTGCCATGACTTTTGCCCTGCGTGGTACACACTGAAGTACATGTCTGCGAACTTCGGAAATGACACAATACAACATCTTTCGATTCATTTTGTTACATTGTGGTATTTAGCAATAAAAAAGGAGTGAGGTATTTTAAGAAATTTTGTTTCAGACTGTCTTGCAGTCATTCTGTAGGTTTATTTGTAGAAAAGAAAAGATTTCGTCCACTACACTACAAATTTAATCATTAACAAACCAACAAGCGAATGTTGTTGGTGCTCTTGGATGTTGAGTTATAGTCCATATTAAGTCTTTCTGGATAGCCATCATAATATTAGCAATTACTCCCCTTAACGATGGGAATGTCTCCTTATAACGGTTCGACATGTTCTGTAGGTCCTACCTAACCTCAATGATTTGAAGGCTTTGTTAAAATCTATTTCACAGTCGTAAATTTCAATACTTTTCAAATAAATCGTCAGTTTTGGTAAGATTAAAACTCCGGACAATCGAATGCGTGCGAATATGTCAACATTTTTTGCCAGCTGAGATTGAAAATAGTGGTGTAGTGGCGGTACTCGGTTTTTATTATTTCAGAAGTTTTCCTAAACATTTAGTATTCAGTTTGTCAGTAACTCCAAACAGAAGAGGAGAATTTTGACACAGACAGTGGTTTAGTTTAGTATTGAAGCCATATCTCTCTCCAGAAGTATACGATGTACGCACTACGTTCAGTATTCAAGCTTAGACATCTTACAACTCTAACTGTAGAACTAAACGATAAAAGCGTATCAATTTTTCCGTTTTTTCACGGTTGCTCAAGATGTTAAAAGGTTGGTTAAAGATCATCTCTACCAACTTCACAGAGTTTACCCAAATCTTACTCCCAGTCAATTTCAACTATATTTTAAAATTCTTAAAAAAAAAAAAAAATAAAGTAACCGCCGAAGTATTGAGAAATTTCATTTAACTGAGTTTCACTCACTTCAGCACTCAATCTGGAAGTTTCCTCTGGCAGTTCCAGACCACGAGAGAAAAACATCAAAAAGGTCATCGATTCACACCAACTTTAAGTCGATCACCCAATCTGATTTATTGTGAAAGAATCCAACAATGAAGAGACTCCTCATTTGTGCACCGTCACCGTCGGATTCGAAGCAAACAGCAACCTAAGGGATAACGAGCTTTACTGTTCTTTCGGCCATCTGCTGTCGCTTGTATGTATGATTCACAATAAACTCTTGCGGAGCTATCACCTTTCTGAAAAAAAAAATGTACATAAATATATATAATGAAATAAGAAGACGAAAGAAGAACGAAACCTAAATGGGTCAGATTCTCAGCTAACAGTCCACGAAAAAAAAGTGTCGTAATATTGAATTTAGCGCTTTATGAGTAGTGCGCGGTATACAGTTAGTAAGTAGGCAGGCGATTGGCCGGTAACTGATTTCATTTTCCTGTGCATTACTTTGTTCTAATGGAATTTTCGTCTTTTCTCTTGACCGCGACCCTATGCTCCGGGACAAACGCTTACATACATTCCGGCGTCGAAAAGCAAAACAGTCGTTAGAGAGATTGCACCTGCTTACAAACTTACAGGTGTGTGCAGCAACGAACAAGCGCTGCTTCTATGGGTAAGGCTGTTTAATTTAGTCTATCAAGAGCAAGTAATATCTATCTACAGCGCGGGACATGTTAGGAGCATAACCGGTATATCCAGTCACCGAGACACAGCCATCTTGAGTGCACTCTAGAAGTCTAGCAGCGAAACTGAAAATATGAGAAAGACAAGCGCATACAACAAAAAAAAAAAAAAAAACGGTTGCAATCTTGCAACGCAATGCAGTGCAACCAGTAACAGAAGCTATGCTATGGCGTCTCCGGCGCAGACCCTGTGAATATACAGAAACATCGTGGTATACACGATCCAAAGCGTAAACTTCCAGATTTCAATTAACAAGCTATGGAGCGGGCTACTTTGTTGTTAGAGAAGAGTTGGTGTCGCTGCAGCCCGTAGCCGTCATCACCATCGTCTAGAAGTGGCTGGTTGCACTTAGATTTTCTTTTCCATCCACAAACAGAGTGTGCACCATTGACTGCGCTAACTTGGCTTGACGATTCTCGCTGGCGCGTACTTGTTCGTAAGGTAAATCTTCCCAAAGCGGAAAATGAAAACTTCATTGCAGCCCAGGAGAGTGGGTCACTAGACAATTGGGTCAATACATCTTTGTGTTATGTCTTCAGTTAACGCGCTACGCTACGCTGCTCGGGAAAGATAATAATGATGATGCTGCTGTTCGAGGCGCTGCTGATAGCGCTACTGCAGCACTGCAGGAGGCTTTTTTTTCTGTTCTCGGAATATATATTCTATTTGCCAATAGCACATGTCTGCCACCGCCGCCGGTGTGGAAGGAAGAGCGAAGAGGCAATGATGCGAAGAAGCGCAGCATAATGAGAATGTATAAAAAGGAAGCAGAAAACACTGAAATATTATTTTCTAATTTGTTGAGGAAATTGAAAGTTTTTGCTGACTGCAGACGCATCAGGCGACCCGTCGAGAGAAATATATGGGGGGAGAGAGATAAAAAGATGAAGACGTCCGGATGCGTACGGTTATGGACATAAGAGAAATTAGTTGGCTTATAGGGTGTGAGATGTTTATTGTATTTTAATGTGACGTGCTGTCGATATAGGTTCTTTATGATGCAATGCTGTTGGATATTGATTTCTGTGTGCGTGTGGAAGGGGAGGTGGGGTTTCGAAGCGGCTGTAAATCAATTACTGGGTTCAGTTGTCAGTTAATGAGCTCTGGGTTTTCACAAATCTTGACACTTAGCCTTACACAGTCTTTGAATTTCTAGAACTATTCAGCCATTGGTTTTCATACGACCTATAGATAAAGAGAAACGGTTTGGTTGATCATTTTTGTTGCTTCGGACGACGGAAGTATGTATAAAAAGGCAATGAGTTAGAAAAAACGCAATTTTAACTGACTAGCGGTTAAGTTTTTTTGTTTTAATTTCGTTAAGTGCGATTCACGGGCATATCTGGAATCTTGTTAATATTATTTACAGCTTTGTTCTGGTGCTTGATGAGTACTTGCCGCGCTCAATGTCGCACCCATCTTAACTTAAAAAATTGACCTTTTTTGCTTCGATTTCTGCAACAATACCGCTTTTCCCTTCAAATTGAAAATTTAATTATGGTTCAATTGACTATCGGAAGTTTCATTTTCCATAGTGTGATCTAGAAAGGTTGGACTTGAAATCAAATCAAAAAGTTGACTTCTTCGGCCTTCATATGTGTATTCTGCCAAGTTAAGTTAAAGGCCAAATTAAAGTTAAGTTAAAAGGCCAAGAACAAAGACATGAATGTTACATTGGAACTAATCTCAATTTCGTCTAACCCCCGCCGAAAAGTCTAGATTCAATATCTTGGCTGATAATACAATATTTCTTCAAGGTATCACATCTTTTGAGGAGCACCGTCTATGAAAAAGTTCTAAATGTTCACTCTTCGTAGGTATGCCGTTTCGAAAAGCCTTCTATCGAATGCACATCAGACTAATTGAAATTCTGCTCCTCCAGTATGCACAACTGGTGGGTTTTAAGTAAAACGTCCATCTACAGTGGGAGCCAAGGTTTCTTTGGTAGAGCTGTCAATGCATGGTCCACTATTTTGGTTCTGCATGTACAGTGATATGCTTTTATTCTGTAAAAAAATACCGCCAAACTGTAGGTTTAATCTGTGCCGTGTCACCACACGTTGCAGATTGCGTTTCAGTATATTTATAGACTTCGACTTTATCTGTGCACATTCCATTTATTTTTTTTGTTTGTCTGCGAAAATCAGACATAAAGCGGACATTTACAAAATTTACAATCTGTCGAATCGCTGTGTGGAAGGAAATTGTGCTAATTAGTTAAAATGAGAAACAGTTCGTTTGCATTTTCTTTTTGAAATATTCTGCTTACAAGTTGGAAGACCTTGCTAAGAAGTAAAAAAATTACTACGCCCTTCATAGCACGTCCATTTAAGTCAATTAAGTGTAAACACTGCACAATTCCCACAAAATCTACACAATTTCGGTGAAATTTGCAAACGATAGTTACTTTCATTGTCTTTGGGTTCAAACTTTCACAGAGCTTGACAGAATGTGTGCTCAGCATTAAACCTTAAATTGAAGGTATAAGGTTTCGAAATGAAACCCCATCTCGAACCCAAGGTCGGCAGACCCTATAGACGATGGATGCGATGTGTGTATCAAAGGTTGTGTGAAGATTTTGTGAAGCAATTAACCTATTAAGCTCGTTTCTTTTCATTCGTAGGAATTACCTTGCAAATTAAGTGAAATTTAAATTCGTCTTACACGAGGGGAGTCATCCTCGTGGAGTTGTGATCTTTGTTTTTTGGCTTTGAAAGACAATAGGTAATCGGGCTAATTTATTTGCCATTGTAGAGGAGATCTCTCGTTTTAAGTGGCTCTACCAGGATGGTGTGTAATGATTACTGCTTGTATAAGTTGTTGCTCGATCAGTGCGGGGACTCCCACGCTGAAGGTTCCAGATTTGAATTTTTGACTAGACACTTAGGATTCACTATTCAACACCAGTTTCTTGTTCTAATTTTATTTCTAGCCTATCAATTGAATCCGTTTAGCAATTGTTCTATAAAAAGTGCATTGGAACTTCAAAGTAATTATAGTTACTCAAACAGACTGTTTGCAGTCAAGCGTGATTCTGTGGCGGATCTCAAAAAGAAAGTTGTTAATTTCTATCTCTCATACTGACACTTTGGGAAATGTGGTTTTCCGGTAGACAAATTTTAAATTGAGGGTCTCGAATCGACATGTCATGTTTGTAGTTAGTCGTCATAGTTTTTTCGAAAAAGTAGAAAACTATCAGACATCGTATTTTCCTAAAAATTGTTCAATTATTCTCATAACCCTCGTCTAGTTGAACAGAAACAATATTTTTTTTGTATAATTGTAATATTTTTTGAGTTAAAAGGAAGTCGTAAGTAATCTGTATAAAGTGTATAATAATTGTTTGGCGCGACAGTTCACAGGAGGACCGGGGCTTATCTTGCTCATCAACTACTCGTGTTGTGCGCGCTAATGTTCTCTTACGAGTAAAAGAGACCTACAGTTGTTTGCCGACTCCGAACGCCGAAATTTGAGAAGCTTTTATCTTAGACGGTTATTACTCTTTGAGTGTTGTCAGCAACTCGAAAGAGGTAGTGCCGTGAAAAATTCGAAAAATTCGTGTTGAACTTGGAATCGAACCTAGACTTCCAACGTGTGAGCGTCGCAATCTACCCCCTACGCCATGGTGGCCCCAATAAAGTGTATAGGTTCCTGAAAAAAGGGGTTTGAGTGCTCAGAAATAACTTCTCATTTGTAGTAAAGTTTTAATACTTTTCAGTAGAAGAATCAAGACTTCTTCCACTTCTTTGGTTTGCGCTACAGTCAGGGGTGGATTTGGGCATTAACCAACATGAGTCTTCATCTCGCACGCTGCTCCCAAGTTGGTTGAAGTCCCTCTTTACTTATGTAGGCCATTATAGCCTTTTTATCCTCTGTTGCATTGTCCCATTGAATCGGATTCAAAGACTTTTCGGGTCGGAACAGTAGTGTCCATACACTTTACATGGTCCAACCACCGTAAGCGCTGAATCCGAAGGCGCGCATGCCACCATACAGCCCATAATTATATGTATGTATATTGGAGGGCGCGACTCTCTACAAGGGGACCCAGGACCTAGCTCGCTGATCTCTCACGAGATGAATTGATTAACAGCTTTTTTTCCGACCCCGAACGGCAAAGTTTAAGAATTATTAGGAAGTCATTACTGTTGTCAGAAGCTGTAAAGAGGTGGTGCCGTGAAAAATTCAAGGTGTTCAACCGGGAATCGAAACTGGGACCTCCGGCGTGTGATTGTCGCACTTTAACCACGACGGCACGGCGGTCATAAAGTTCGTCGTTAAATCTTCTGCTCAAAATGCCAAAAACGCAAATAGGACTAAAATCTTACGCAGAACTTTTCTTTCAAAAAGACTAAGGGCTTCCTCATTTTCTTTTAGTAAAATCCAATCCGCCATAAAGCAGGCTGACATGATCAAGCTGTTAACAGATCATTCAATAAGTCCGGGACATATAGGGGGAGCTACTAACAAAAATTTTTTATTTAATATTAATTCTTATTTTGTTAGTAGCTCCCCTGTACGCCCCGGGACTTATTGAGCGACGTGTTACATAAGGCAATCTTTCAAGAGAGGGCTTACTTAATTGCCTCCTAAATCCAAAGGAACAGCGATTGGCAAAAGTAATTTTACGTTTCATTACGATAATGAAGTTGTCCCTTTTATTCGCGAAACCGAGGTAGGCGAAATCCTTGATTACCTCGAAGTTTCTGCTGCCTAAAGTCAGCTCTGTCCGAGACGTCGGTGTTGTCTGTCGTTGGTTGATGACAGCAGTACTTTCCTTTGCCTTGATTTTTTTGCCAAAGAGATAGAAGTCGTTTCCGTTTCAATGCTAGAAAACACTTCGTTGACAGGTCGGTGTGTTCATCAAAACACGTCAATGTCATCAGCGTAAGCTAGAAGTTGAGTTGACTATTGAATATCGTTCTTCTGGGTCCAGTTTTCTTGCTCATTTTTTTTTCGATTTTCTCGTAAAACGTGGAAAAGTTGACTACTCTTATTAAACCACATTACACCTGTCGGACGGGGTCGCCGTGGCGTAGTGTGTAGAGTGCGACGCTCACACGCCGAAGGGTCTAGGTTCGATTCCAAGCTCAACATAAATTTTTCGAAATTTTTACGGCACCACCTTTTTCGAGCTGCTGACAACACTTAAAGAGTATAAGTGTCTAAGAAAGCTTCTCAAATTTCGCCGTTCGGAGTCGGCAAAAAACGGTAGGTCTCCTCTACTCGTGAGAGAACAGTAGCGTGCACAACACGAGTAGTTGTTGAGCAAGCTAGGCTCTGGTCCCCCTTTGGACTGTAGCGCCAACAATTGTTATTATTATTACACCTGTCGGAGATATAACATTGTGTAGCATGAGGACAAATGTGCTGATGGAAGCAAAGCTGTGAAATTTCCCTTTGCAACTATCAAGAGTAAAAGGTTGATAATCAAAAAAGTACATTAATACAATATCTAAAGCGTCTAACATTTTCTGAATTTTCGACATTCAACAACGGCTGCTTGTAGGGCTTAAGTGCGACACTCATACGTTGAAGGTACCAATTTGGATTCCTGTACTGAACAGCTCGAAGTTTTTGACAGCACCTCAAGAATACGATTTTATTATTTGTTTATAAAGAAGCTGGCTCTAAGGGTCGATCCATTTTCTCATTGGGAGAACAATAGCACACAAACAACACAAGTAGTTGCTGAGGAAGCTGGGTTCTGGTTTTTATATGAACTTTTGCGCCATCCAGCATATATACACATATGTACATAACACCACTGCAAAACAAGCAATAGTTCTGAATTTAAATGAATGAGTGTAAAATTAGGCGCCATAAATATTAGCATACAGCTTCCATGTCAATGATAAACTCAGTCAACCTTGAGAAACAGAAAAAAAAAGAAATTTGTAAAGCTATCCGTGTCACACGGATGGCTACCAGACACAACAACCGAACACACATTTGTGTACCCATAAGTCTTCCGATAAAGTCGAATGTTAAGGTCGCCTGGCGTAAATATTTGATTTCGAGAGCAGCAGCGATCATCAAATATTCAATAACACGGAGCTAGCATAATCCGCATTGCGGCGAGCTTTTTGTTTTGCGGACCACTTCAAAACGATTGCTTGCAGTATATGAAAAAAAAGTTAAAAAAAAAACGATAACTTTCTTTCATGCGACGAACGACGAAAATTAATATTATCCCATACTCCATTCTGGATAATCAGTGCAACTATTGTGGCGAGTCATGCCGCCACCCCAACGTTTCTCAAGATGTTGTGATGCGAGTCAGTGCAGGAAAGGTAAGCAATGAGAGAATATGTGAAAAGAGGAGAGAGGAAGAGAAAAACGGGCACAAAAGTGAAACTCATTTAAACGCACGTCTCCCTCACATACGATTTGTGGCGCGAACAAGAGCTCGCGCCATCGTTAGCGATTATAAATAATAATCACAGGCTGGCATGCGCGGACACAAGAAGCAGCTTCTTTGCAATAACAAACAACCAGCCAGACGCAATCGCAATTATTCGCACCATTTACAGGGCCATGACAAAAATTCCAAATCTGGACACTTTGTCCCCGTGATCAGAGAGCATGCGCGCGCAGCCGTCGCACGTGTGAGTCCCTCAGTTAAATTTGCTTAATTCGACTGCAGATCAAGTCGCGCGGCGACTATTTAGTTTTTTTTTCTGTTCTTTATTCGGTTTATCAATCTGCTTTGCGCAAGGTTTCACTTCAGGCCTAGGTAAAATCTGCACGGCACCCCGCCTCGGTGTGCAGCTAATCGTGTTGGTTGACTTTTTTAGGCTGTTTCATTCGGCTTTGTCGATGTCTACGACTTTCTTTTCGATACGCGAGCCCCCTCTCGGCAGCACCCTCTTCAGGCCGGGCGGTGTGTGGAACAAGTAATTTATTCGAACAGCTTGTGCATACATATGTCAAAGCGACCAGTCGGCATGCTCTCCGGATATACGCGTGGGCAAGCGGGCACTGGTCACCGATCGCTGGTCACTGGTCACAACTCACTGGTCTTCCGTGCGCGCTAATAGAATTCGGAACGAGAGGAGAACTCAATTGCGCGACATAGTTAAAAATTTGGCCATCACATTGAACTGTCTTTCGTGGCTTTTGTTTTCATGAATGCAATCATTCGGTACGCTGGCGCTAGCTAATTAAATATGTTCGGCCTGTAGTGGTGACAAACTGGTTTAGCGCGCTGCAACCTTACTTCGGTTTTATGGGTCTAATTTTGGGCGAAGCTGACCGAAAAACGTATTTCTTGCCTTTCTTTTTTTCGTTTTACTAGATTACAAAACCCACATTCGGCGGGGAAAGCTCCTAAAGGGGTGATTACGTAAATTCAAAGTCAAGTAATTATTTTGGATCGTCATTCGAAACAATCAAGTCGTCTTAATTGCTAACTTTTCACCGCGGCGCATGCGCCGAGTGACTTTTGTTACCTAACAACGGGGTTTTCGCATTATTCCTTGTCGCATTGCCGTGAATTTCCGAGAAGAAAGTTTCGGCGTGTCGTCAGTCAATGGCAATCTCAAAACCTGCAATTAAACGTAAATTTGTGAACTTTGCTCATTGGATTAGGATGAGAATTTCGTGTGAAGTCTGTGAATTGATCGTAACAAGGTGATTAACCTCCATCCTTGGTTTGAGATTGATGTGGACTTTAAGATCATACAATTACTGAATTCTAATGAAGCTTTCAAATGCTTGGTACGTGTCTTTGGGGCTTTTGTAATCTATTGCGGAAAACTTGCTAAGCCGGTTGAATTCTTGTTCAGTTTACAGCCGTCTGAGGGAAGATCATTGCAATCTTGAGTTTGATTGCATGTTAGACTTGAGTCCAAGGTATGTTACGAACTAGTTGGGGGAGTCCGAGAAATTTCCGCTTGTTTTTTTCTCATTTCAATTTGATTGGATGTGTTCACGGAACAACTATGAGCGATCAGTGTACGTACGTATGCTTAAAACTATTGTGTCGCCCAGCATTGACGGCTGATGACCATTTAAGCATAATGTCGAGCATTTTAGCTGCATAAGGACTGCTGTGAATTCGACATGCGCGTTGGAATAAGATGGGAATTTTGTTAGGTTATGTAAACATAGATGATCTTGTAATGAATCGCACGTAAACCTTGCTTTAATTTGTAAACAAAATAATTCACTTATTTATGAAGAAAAACAACTTCTTCAGGATATACTGATTGATTCAGTATTGCGGGAGGCAACAATTGTTTCCCATGCAGCGGCAGATTGTGGTAAAACTCCTCTCACTCATAAAAATTAATTTTTGTTTCCCTTGCAATTACTTTGGATTCTCAATTATGATGGAACTGTCCAGTATTTGTTTTTGTATGTCATTCATCATTAATAATAAACGTAAATCAAGTCTTATTTGAATGTTTTTCACTACTATATTTGTAAAAAAAAAATTAACGAAAGCGATAACAAAATATTTGCGAAAGTACATTACTTGCAAGTAAATACTTGTTTTTGCAGTGAAAGAATAACAACCGGTCATCGTCAACAATAACGAGTTGACTTTTAATCTTTTTGAACTGCACTTCACCGAAGTTTATTCGATCGATATTAATGAACAAACATAATGCAGTCTCTAATCGCCTGTCATCCACAAAAACAAACATTCTTTTTGAATTGATGTCGTGCCTGTGTTTTTTTGTCGTTGTGTTGTACCAAGATTCAAGAGTTGGTTAAAGGGCAATCAGACATGATCCACATCTGAGTTCATTTGACACCGCACGGATGATCTTAAAGATGAACTTGGGAAGGTTTGTGATTCCGGTGAATATTGAAGACAGAATTTGGTTTTCTTCATATAACAGAAAACTCAATAAGTCTCGGGACATAAAGAGAGCGCCACTAACAAGAACATATAGTGGTGCCTTTTATATGTCCCGGAACATACAAAGGTTGCCTTTTATATTTCGGCATTGGGCAACCCTAGTGTTACAATCTGGCAACTAATAATTTGACATTTTTGAGGTTACACGTACTCAGAACGTTTTGACATACGAGCGCTATTTGTATTGTTTACAGTAACTTAAGAGATTCATCTTGCCCAAAAAATGAAATTAAATCGTGAAAATTGTCGTGCGATTATTTTTTACAACTTTCGACGTGAATTAACTCAACAACAGTGCATCGACGACCTTAATTAAATTTTTGACAATAAAGCTCCATCAAGGACCAATGTTTATCAATGGTATGGTGAATTCAACCGAGGTCGTAGTTCACTCCAAGACGAATTTCGTGAAGGTCGTCCGACATCAGTTGATGTTCCGGAAACCATTGATGCTGTGCGCCAATCGAGATTGCAAGATCGTCATGTGAGCTATCGTGAGATTGAGACAACCTTAAGCATTATTGGGACCAGCATACATTCAATATTGCATGAACATTTAACTGTCAAAAAAATTTGTTAGCGTTGGATCCCACACAAATTGTCAATCGCTCAGAAAAAGGCTCGTGTCGATTGGTCGAAAGAAATGTTCCAAAAATACAATCGCGGTGCTTCGAAACACGTCTATGACATCGTGACAGGTGATGAATCGTGGATTTACGCGTATGAGCCCGAAAGTAAACAGCAGTCGACTCTATGGGTGTTTCAAATTGAGCCAAATCCAACAAAAGTTGCTCGCGCACGAAGCACTTGCAAGCAAATTGTCGCCTGTTTTTTCGGAAAAACTGAACATGTCGCAACTGTACCACTAGAACAACGCAGAACAGTCAATTCTGAGTTGTACACAACCATTTGTTTGTCAGTTGTCTTCCAAGAAAGCAGGAAAACTAACCGCCGAAGACGGAGCACTCTTCACCACGACAATACGAGCTCTCACACATCAACTCAAACAACTGCATTTTTGCGCACTGAAAACATTTGATGAGTCATCCGCCGTAAAGTCCTGACTTGGCACTGAGAGACCCCTTTTTATTCCCGTACGTAAAAAAATAAAATGAGAGGTCAATGTTTTTCGACACCTAAAGAAGCGGTTAATGCGTTCAGAATGCATGTCTTGGAGATACCTCAATCAGAGTGGCAAAAGTGCTTCGACAATTGGTTCAAACGCATGCAAAAGTGTATACATCTTAGTGGGGAATATTTTGAAGAACAATAAAGCTAGTTTCGATGATTAATATTTGTTTTTGTCCTTTGATCATATAAAAGGCAACCCTCTTATTAAGTGATCTGTTTTATATATTGAATGGCGCGAAAGTCCACAGAAGGACCAAGGCATCGTGTTGTGTGTGCTACTGTTCTCTGGAATGGAACTAGAATTGGCGACTGCGAAGTTTTTTCTTAGCCAGTGCAAGAAAGAAGTGGTGCCGTAAAAATGCAAGGCATCCAACCGAGAATCGAAACCGTACCTTGTGCGTGTGAGTGTCACATTTTACCTGCTACGTCACGATGGTTTTCTTTAGTTACGTCTACACAACAAAAGATTGAAATACAATTTGACATTGGAAATTTTTAGAAGTTTGCTGCCGACCTTTATTCATCAGTGGCAGTCCATCCTTGTCTTTGTATTCAAACCTGTGGCATGCCCACCACAGTGTTAATTGGTAAAATTAAACAAATATTAGGTGTCGTTTTCTTTTCAGTTGTTTTAAAAATCTAGATGTTTACTATAAGGAACTATCAGCTGGTATATCAACGTTTTTTTTAGAAATTAAAAAAAAAATGGCAGATAAGACGCTTATTGGATCTACATGCAAATATCAATTGTAGCACAGAATTGTGCTACAGTGGCGGCCGTGGCGTAGTGGGTAGAGTGCGACATTCGATTCCCGGCTGAACACCTCGAATTTTTCATGGCACCACCTCTTTCGAGTCTCTGACAGCAGTCAAAGCGTTATAACTGTCTAAGAAAGCTTCTCAAACTTCGCCGTTCGGAGTCGTCAAAAAACTGTAGGTCTCTTCTACTCGTGAGGGAACAGTTGCGCGCACAACACGAGTAGCTGAGGAGCAAGCTAGGCCCTGGTTCCATGTGGACTGTTGCGCCGTACATTATTATTAATTATTGTGCTATAGTCCGAATTTTATCTTACGCCATCACCAGTGAAACCATGAAATTGATTCTTCTTCGTGCGTCATCTAAGTCCCATATATCCTGTAAGCTGTGGTGAAAGTAGTTAAGATACGAAAAATTTCCGATTATGCGACGAAACACTGTAGATGCTCTAACCAACTTGTGCAACTTGAATATATTGCTTTTCCATTTTATTCATGCAAACAGAACTTCGGTTTGCACGTAGGATTTTCTCAGCCATTAAGTTCGCAATGTTTCTTATATACTGAATAATTTTACGCAATTGTTCTAGAATTTTAAAAGCAATGATGCATTGCACTGTAATTCTGTGCAAGATCTCCGATCTAATGGCATTCTCTCTATTTACGACAAAAGTCTCAAATTTCAATTGCCACGATCTATATACCCTAAATATTCATCCACTCAAGTCAGTTTCCAATGAAAAATTTATGAAGATTGCGCCAGTGCGGGAGATTTCCTTTCTCTGGATCGATAAAACGCCATTAAAAGATCAATTATCGGTAAGTTCCGAAATCAAGTTTCGAATTGAACACGCATCACCGATTAAATTTAGAATCCAAATATAGGACTGTACTTAAGACAAAGGCTTAAGTTTCATTGATTGGTTATGGTGTAAGCAAAAGAGGTAATCTGCATCAATCTGCAAATGAAATGATCCAATACGTGACTTGGAATATGTGCCGCTCCTTTTGCCTCCGCATTGTAATGCCCCGATTGCCCGATTTCATAACAGGTCTCATGCTGTGTCCTGTTATGCCAATTTCTTTATTTTACTCTCTCCATTTGTTCATCATGTAAAAGAACATTAAATACACGCCCATCACAAAATTTAATTCTTTCTCAGAATATTACATCGTAAATGTGTACTTTCTCATATTTTTGGGTAAACTAATTTCTCTTAACTTAAATGGCATCTGACGCAAATGGATCCAGATTTACACTTCCTTCCTACATTTAAATGAAGCCAGTCCGAAGTTTAAAGAGTGTAGAATTGATGTCTGTGGTTTGATTCTATGAAGGGACTGCCCTTCATCCATTCTGGTGCGCATTCAATTCAAAATGTCGATTCTCCCACACACACCACGCACGGTCACGTTGCCTTACCACATTTAAGAGAGTAGGTTCCAATTTTGATGCTGTAACCAATAGATGTGTGACATTGTGACATACATAAGTAAACGATAAAGAACAAAAAAATAACATTGTTATTGGGTGAATTTCTGATAAGTTTTCCGTAGACGCTTCTTCGCTTCTTCTTTCGTAAGACGGTCTTGATTGATTTATGCTTTACTTGTTGGTTCCCGGAGGTGGCATCAAAAAGACATTTTAACAAGTTTTATAAGTTAATTGATGGATATTTTTGAAATGCTTTCGATGTTCGTACATGTGCCCAGGAGAAGTGGTTATGATAACTTGAAGTCACAACGTGCCAAAAAAAAATTTGCTTAAGGAACACAATTTGTTTAAAATGTTTAAGGGCATTTAAAAACTAGTTCAGAAGCGGTGTCAATCCCTACTCTTACAGATGGCATCCAATAAACTTTCGAGAGCTGCTTAAGTATCAAATCCTATATGCAAACAAAAACAGCTTAAGGAGACCTCAAATCCTGCTACACGCCGATGCCTAAAATAACATCGCGACAAAGCCGCAAACAACACAATCTTCGAAGAGAACTATTATTTAACAAACGAATAAACCTATTTAGATCAATAACTGTTTGTCATTAAAAGCAACGTATTAACCTTGTTACGGAGACCATCACAAAAGAAGTCATAATAATAATAAGCTCTGCTTGTGGTCAAAAAAAAAAAAACGCCGCCGCACAAAGAGAGAAATATATAAATCAGAAAAAATTGGTGAGGAAAAAGACACGGACTAACATTACCAAAGATCGGTTGCATAATGGTTTCATTTCCTATTAATTGGATTTGGTTCGTCTTGAAGTTTAAGAGAAAAAGGCAATTAGACGCATTTTGTCGGCGGGAATATAAATGACTTCTTCGTCTTCGACGTGATGTGATGCGATCGGTTATGTAATGAATTGTGTGTGCGCAATTTTAAATTTCGCATGGGAGAGGCATAATTTGGGTAATTTGCAGTGAACTTTTATCAAACGGTGGGCTAAAAATGCTTGGTATCGATATTTGATGGGAAGCAACCTTGTAAAGGAAAACGTAAGGAAGACATGGTCGTCAAATTAATATCCGTTAATACTCGCTCCTCAAACGATCATGTGTCGTAAAAATTGGATTTTAATGTCTGCCAAGGATTTAGAATTGAGCGGAACTAAAGAGCTCGTTTCGCTGGTGCAAAAGAAAGGATGAATGTGTCACAAAAACTTTTACATTTTAAATAATTTAAAATATTAACATTTTGTAAAGAAGTTAGTATTTATATGAATATGAATACATCAATTCTGATTTATAGAGTTGACAAATAATCAATTACAGATTCCACTCATTTAGTAGAATTTTTAGGTTTGCTGGCGTAATCGAAATGTCAAACACATTTTTTTATTTGATAGTTGGTACTTCAACCGTCAATCAGTAAATAAAAATGTTTGAGCGGTTGTATAGTGTTTGTTTGTCGTCTGTTGAAAAATTGAAAATCAAATCGAACATTTTCGTTGCCTTTTAATTTCCGGAAAAATAAGGCTTTGCTAGCTCACAAAAAGTTATGTGCTGCTTATGGCGACGAAGCCTTAAAAGGATGGCAGTGTCAAAATTTGTTTGCCGAATTATAGTTCCTAAAATGAATATTCCTTTCAGACATATGCTTGTATATATAATTTTGCCAACGGATGCTTTTAACATCATCGCCATCTATCGTTTGATCAAGTCGGTTTTTGTAAAGTCATTATATGGTTACAGATATGCATATCGCTGAAAGTGAATGAGGAAACTTTTGATCTTCAAGAAAAAATTCATTTTTGCGACCCGAACACAAATGATGCAAGAATGGCAATCTGTTAGATGTGCGTAAGCAACCACAACTTTTTTTTTTGTTTTATATTTCGAATGTTTGTTTACAAGATCATTGGTTAATTGTATGAAGAACCGCCACACAAAGTTGTTTTTGCCTGAACGGTAGTCTCAATCGACACGAAGGGTTTGTTGTTTCACTAGAGGAGCGCCATGCAAAGACGGACATATGGACTAGTGGGCCTCTACCTCAAATTAATAATAACTGCATTGAACTTAAAAATGTGTTGTTTTTTTGTTTAAAAATGATTGTGACCTAGACGTTGATCTTATTCTACAATTGTTGCATAAAAATATATGTTCATTTCAATAACAGACTGAGTTGGAGATCGAAGATAATCTTCTTCTTGTGGCGCTACAGTCCGGGGTGGACCTGACCCTTAACCAACATCCCTCTCCAGCCAGCACGATCTTTCGCAAGTTGCCTCCAATTGCGAACTCCAAGTTGGTTGAGGTTCTACTTCACTTGTGTGCGCCATCTTAACCTAGGCCGTCCTCTGTTGCGTTGTCCCTATGGTTCTGATTCAAGTTTTTTTCGAGCCGGAGCAGTGGTGTCCATACGCTTTTCATGGCCTATCCATCTGAAGCATTGTATCCGAAGACGCTTGACTTTGGCATGTTGCTATATAGTCCATACGCAAAACTTTTCTTTAGAAAAGACCAAGGGTTCCCTCATACACTTTTAGCGTCCAGGTTTCCGCTCCATAGAATAGGACTGGGATGATCAAGCTGAATCCTTCGAGAGGGGGCTTTATTGCTCATTTGTCTCTTGAGCCCAAAGAAATAGCGATTGGCAAGAGTGATGCGTTTGATTTCGGTACTGATGTTGTTGTCCCTATTTACCGCGGATCCGCGACCTGTGAACCAATATGAAAGAACCAATGTTCTT
This sequence comes from Eristalinus aeneus, assembly GCA_955652365.1. Taxonomy (NCBI): domain Eukaryota; kingdom Metazoa; phylum Arthropoda; class Insecta; order Diptera; family Syrphidae; genus Eristalinus; species Eristalinus aeneus. The sequence continues at coordinate 127,284,603 of OY019130.1, read as the reverse complement.
AAAGAGGTGGCTTTAATCACTGACAAAAACATGCGATATCGCTAAATTTGTTGTGTGTAAAGTATACAAATAAGCAAACATATGCAAACATATGCAAAAAGCTACAAACAGGTCGAGAAGATGTGAATGACGACGCTCGGCCAGGACGCCTCAACACATCAACAACCGATGAAAATGTTAAGAAAGTGAAGAAAATTGTTATAGAGAGTCGTTGAGTCGCTTCTACAGAAGTTGCTGAAAATGTCGGTTCACCGGTTGGCTTCATGCCACTATTCGGAAATGTTGGGCATGAAATATGTAACAGCGAAGTCCGTTTCAAAATTGCTAAATGTTGGCAAAATGTCGCATGAGCATCGCTCAGAAATTGTAGAATGCGAACGGCGATCCAGATTTTCTTAACTGGTGACGAATCATGAATCATATGGTTGTGACATCGAAACCAAATTCCAATTGTCCAAAAGGAAGAGCCAGGATAGGCCATAAATGCAAGCCAAGTTCTATCAAATGTGAAGAATTTGCTGACTGTTTTTTCTTTTTTCAATTACCGTGGTGTATTAAATTAGAAGTTCTTACCGTACGATCAATAAGGAGTATTTGAAGTTATGCGCCGCCTACGGGAAGCAATACGAAGAAAAAGTTCGGAATTTTGACTTTTGCATCAACATAATGCGCTTCCTCACTCGTCATTACTTATTCGTAACACTTTGCCTCAGCCTCCGTATTCATCAGACTTGGCCCCCTGCGACTTTTTTTCTGTTTCTGTTTTTCTTTTTTTTTCTTATAGATTTAAACAGTTCACATTGAAATCCTTTAAAGGGATGGATGAAAGCAATACCATCCACACAGAATTCGCAAAAAACCTTTTAATTGAAGTCGATGTCTTACCTTGTACTCGCCGCCATTGTGTGCTACTCAACTATAGGTCGGAACATATTTTGATCTCAGTGATTAGTTGAACTCCAAATGAATTTCCCAAAACACCAACCATTGTCTCCGCAGTAGTCACTTTATACGTCACGCAAACACGCCTCTGCGTAGGGTTCTTGTTACCGAAGGCAACACGAAAAAAGTTAATTTCGCTTAAAATTCTATGCTTCTGTGTGAAATCAAATTTAATGCTCTCCTGAAGTTAAAAATTCCTCACTTTCTGTCGCCGCACATTTAGTTAGGGCAGACCAAGAACACAACAAGCACTTAGGGAGGGCTATTAACTTTCCAGCATCAGGGCTTCATCACCCATTAGAAGGTCCCAAAAAAAAACCATATCACGTAACAGAACGCACAAATTGCTCATGAAAAGTGAAAGCTTCCGGCAGGCAGAGACCGGAACACCGCCGCAGCCCAACAAAAAACTTCAAATCTTAATTGTTTAATAATTATCTTCTTGTATAATTTCGGATGCAGACATATTTTTTGCCTTCATTTGGTTGGCAGGTTCGCCACCGCATGATTCGCTGGCTTTCTTGTGAGAGTTCGCGCGCCTGCCTCCGCCCGAAGACAAATGAGCGGCCGACACGAAAAAGAAAAATAGAATATTTAATTAGGAGATCAGATATGAGTGATGGGGGAGAGTGAAGGGAAACTCGCAGTTGTACGGTAGGTCAGGGAGAAGCGTTTCCATTTCAGTTGCGAGCCGTCAAATAAAAAGAAAAACCGATCAGGAGCAGCTGTGCTTCTCGATGGGGAGTTATTATGGTCAAATATAATTTCGAATCACGAGTTGAGTGATGATTCGTTGTCGTCTTCTCTTTCAATTGCTACCACCACCACCAACAAGATCTATTGGCCGGCGTGTTTGCCTGCCATTCGATGTGGTTATATTACATTCACCGGAGTCAAAGTTTCAGAAACCCAGTCACACGGAAGTAATTTGTAGGTCACTTTCTCCGTGTTCCCTCTCTAAAGTCGTGCGTCGCAATGGCTGCTGCTGCCGCCGCCGCCAACAACGACGACGACAACGACAACAACTGCGATGATGACGCCGCCGCCAACTCAAATCATATGGCCAGATCAGTGGCTTGCATACAGTCACTGTTGGCTAAGACATGCCTAAATTACCCCTACGGAAGTTTGTTTGAGTTGAGAAAAAGTGCACGGCTTGAATGAGAATTCGACGGATTTAAATCAGGCATGGGACCGGTGTGTCGGCATGGGGGCCAGCTTACTAAAGAGTAATTTCTGAAAAGAAAACAAAAGGCACTTCCACGGTTTGCTCAGGTTTCTTGCACGAAACTGCGGTTGCTCTGCTGCCAAAGAAAACCAGTTTCATATGGTGTGGCGTGGTGATGGTTGCTGGTTGTTAGCCAAGAGCTCGATCCAGCTCGAGAGAGCCGAGAGACTTTTACGACGCGCACACCAAACGAACACAGCAGACGTGAAAACGTTTAATTACACAGTCTTGGTGGGTATATGTTATTTAATTTTTTGTCGTGTTCCTTGTTTATGCCTCTTTCGATTTATTTTATGAATTCATTTTCACTTTCTTTCCGAATCGGAGCTCTTTGGGATTTGCTCTCTTGCTCGCAGCGATATGTACACAGGCAACGAAAGATGGACTTAGATTTAAGAATGGGCAGGGATTGAGCAAATATATTTTCAGGTCGGTTTTTTTTACCTTGCGCGGGGAAGTGAAATGTTGAAATCGGAAGCGGAAAGTTTCTGATTTTTGCGACTTTGCTTGTGTATCAAGTTTCATGTTCTCCTTAAAAGCCGGCAATTTATTTCCAATGGTCGAATGAATAATTTTTTAGATCCGTTACGACTTATTGAACACGAAATGGGATGCTTTTGTATTTCATCATTTGCTTTTTACAGCCTAATTATTGGAGCATAACTGCTTTACAAATTCTGGTATTGTTTAATCATGTGAAAAAATGAAGAGCATACAAATAACTACAATCTGTGTGAGTTTGTAAAATGTTACCGATCTCAGTTTTTTCGGGTAAACATATTTGAATATACCGTTCAATAGCAAATTGTTGATCCGTTAAGCACTGCTTGGATACGACTGCTCAGCCATGACGTGGTGTATAATGAAGCAAATAAAAAGAAGAACGATCTGTTTGCTCAAGGACGAAGCCAGTAACTTTTTGACTCAGATGAAAAAAAGTCCGGTTTCTTTTATTTTTGAAATCACCCTAAGACGCACACATGAAGACCAGGCGTATTCAACGAGCTTACCACCATCAATTTATGTCCAGTATGTGAAGTGAGTCGTCAGAAAGATTAGGTTTATTATATGCACTTTACATAAGGTTTCTGTAGGTCGGCCTCATCTTTAATTAAATTATATTTGCACAACCCAGACCGATATTAAGTCTATATTCATGAATGCATCGATTGAATATTGCTTAAAAGGACTTTTTATGAAAACCAGAACATTACTTTCCACAACACCTTCATATAACAATTTCAAAGCTATAAGCAGTAGGTGTTTGATTGTAGGATGACAAATATGCCAAAGTTATAATCATTAAATACATTATGTGCCATAGTTTTTTCCCTTCAGAATCTAACCCTCAGACCCGTCCTTTCAATCTAAACTAAGCACCACTTGCCATATTCCGTAAATCAAAAACGAGCAACAGTTTAAAAGTTGTGTGTTGAAATGAAATCGATCGCAAGAAAAAATTTGATTGTCACTTGAGAAAAGAAGTAACTCTTCTTCATTCTTAAATCAGTTCAACCACCCACACACAAGCCGACACGACACTCCAGACAAATTTCGAACCCCCATCGTCGGCTTGAATTTGAATTCATTGGACGATTATGATAATAATCACCTGGTCGTTTGAAGAATACATGCATCTTTCGCTCTATATAGTGATTCTAAAGAAAGCCGCCTTAAGCATTAACCTTTTTATGACCACACCAATATGTTACAGTTTTTATTCATAACGGAATTTCTATTAACATCATCACATCTTGACACTCATCTCCGAGGGTATTCTATTTAAATTTCCTAATCGAGTTCAAATCTCTTCGTTCTTTAACTCTCATAAAATCGGCATAACAAAGAGATGTATGTGAGGAGGAGACCAGCACAAGAGAAACAAAACAAAAATCCGGTTCGACATAAAGCGTATGATGTTCGGTAATGTGTGGTAATAATGTTGAAACTACAACTCCATAATAAGGCACATACATTAAGGCAATGCAATCGCCTCAATTAACCTTGCCCGAGTGTCGTTCTAAAACACTCTGAGGTCATTAGAACAGTTGAGTAACGCACTTTTTGTTTTTGTTTTCTTTCCTTTCAGTTACCGGAACAGCGCCACCGCAAAGACCATGGATACCATTAGCGAAGCCCAACAAAACTAGACCGTCCTGTAAGTGATTCCCTCCTCTTTTCATTTCATAACAAATGCACATGAACTCTTGTTATGCTCACTTTTACAGGTATCTTTACCGTGATGTGTTACAATGTTTTATGTGACAAATATGCAACTAGACAGATGTATGGATATTGTCCAAGCTGGGCTCTTAGCTGGGAATACAGGAAAAAGGTATGCGACTGAAAGCGGCATATAATTAAGCGGTAAAAATACATATATTTCTTTGTTATCATGCTGCAGGCAATTCTTGACGAGATTCGACATTACTCCGCCGATATTATCAGTCTACAGGAGATCGAAACGGATCAATTTTACAATTTTTTCCTGCCAGAGCTTAAGAACGACGGTTTCGAGGGAATTTTCTCTCCGAAGTCTCGAGCAAAGACAATGTCTGAAGTAGAACGCAAATACGTAGACGGTTGTGCGATATTTTTCCGCTCATCTAAGTAAATGTCTTATTCCGTTAAAGCACAAGAAGACCTTGATGACACATAGAATCATTTCAGATTTTCTCTCATTAAGGAGCACTTAGTTGAATTTAATCAATTGGCCATGGCAAATGCTGAGGGTTCTGACAACATGCTGAATCGCGTTATGCCAAAGGACAACATAGGACTAGCCGCACTACTTAAGGTTAAGGAAACCGCATGGGAACCAATGACTGAGGTGACGCAAATATCACAACCTTTGCTAGTTTGCACAGCACATATCCATTGGGACCCAGAGTTTTGTGATGTGAAACTGATTCAAACGCTAATGCTGAGCAACGAACTGAAGACGATCATCGATGAGGCAAGTCACAGCTTTAGGCCAGGTCACAAATACGATTCGAATAGTGTTCAGCTACTTCTGTGTGGTGATTTTAACTCTCTTCCGGACTCTGGTGTTATTGAATTCCTCAGTAAAGGACGAGTCGCAATGGATCATCCAGATTTCAAGGAACTCGGATACAAATCATGCCTACAGAGATTATTGTCAAGCGATACAACTGAATTTACTCATTCCTTTAAACTGGCATCAGCATACAGCGAAGACATAATGCACCACACGAACTACACATTTGATTTTAAGGGTATCATCGATTACATTTTCTACACAAAGACCGGTATGGTGCCTCTTGGCCTTTTAGGTCCAATCTCTAACGACTGGTTACGAGAGAATAAGGTTGTCGGTTGTCCGCATCCACACATCCCATCTGATCATTTCCCGCTTCTTGTCGAATTGGAATTGATGCACACAGCCAGTCAACAACAACCCCCCAATGGCCTCATCAATCGGCGGTAGCAATAGAAACTCATCTGCCTTTTGGCCACATTCAAAGTTGTTGTGAACTGAAATATAACCACAAGTCGCCGCCAGTTTTTTTGTTTTGCAACACTACATCTCCTGTTAAAAATGAAACCCGATTCGCACATTTTATCATAAAAAGAAATATGTGTTTAGCATAGGGATAAACACCTTGCCCCTCCTCATCCTATTTCATTTCGTTCGCCACAATCTTCATGTTAATCCTATGCTCCCCTCTATCTAAATCCTTCATATTTATCGTCGTTCATTTCATAAACTAGACAAGGAAATTTTTGTTCCATTTCCTTCCTCTCCTAATTTTTTGTTCTTGCAAAGAAAAACATTTGTAATTATTATATAATAGTAGTTTAATAGGAATTTCATTTTAAAAACAACCAAACAACACAAACAACTTAAATACAAAGGTTAAAGCATCAAAAGCAAAAAATAACAACTTCTCTCCGGGTATAAGAATAACATTTTTACAAATTTACACAAGTTTTAGAAGGAAATGAAAAAAATAAAAAACAAGTATAAACTAATATTTAAAGAATAAAAACGCAATGTAAAATATTAATGAACAAAGCAAATAGTGTATTTTTATATAGACAAATCAAACAAATCAAATAAAATAAATAAACAACACCACAAAATATCAATAGAAAAAATATAAATAAAAGAAAAAAATATTGACAAATAATATTATAATAATCACGTCAAACATTAAGTTGTGTGCGTTGTTGTTCTTTTCTTATTCTTTCAATACATTTTATTCATAGGATTTGTAGTAGACTTTATTTTATTAAGTTCAAAGAACGTTAACAATAGCATCAACAGAGCAAACAATAACAGAACGTATATGTTAATCTAGTTTTAAAATTAAAAACCACCATACAACAAATTCAAATACCAACAAACTTATTCTAAAACACAACAAACCATCAACAGAGATAAAAAGAAACATAATTTGTTTTTCCAAAACCTCTCTCAGTTCTTACCATCAGACGGAAATGAGACAAGAAATGTTAAAATGTACTGTTAATAGCGGCAATTGAAAAGTAAACAAAAAAGAGAACTTAACAATTAAATAAGAAAAATCGTTAGAATTAAAGAAATATATATATATTAAATACAAAAGAGTAAATAAAAACAAAAAACATAAATTGATTTGATATACGATTTTCTATTTGTTTGTTGGACGAGACTCCGAATCGTTTGCTTTTTCTCTTCCAGAGGTTTTGTTTATTTCTTAATTGTATATTAACCTGGAATGCAAAAGAGAAAGTATTGCCAAACGAAAAGTTAAAAAAGTGTTTTTTCTTTCGTTTTTTAGAGAATGGATTGTTACTAAAACATAGTCTCGAATGTATTAAAGAAAAACAAAACGAAACTTGAGATTATTTATTAAACGGAAATTGAATGAAAAATATACAAATATATATTTCTTTTGCGTGTGTAAATTTTATTTAGTAAATTCTTAATACAACCGAAATACACGTCATGTGCTTTGCAAAAAAAATAAAATAAAATAAATATAAAAAACTATAAAAACAAAACTTTGCATGGATGAAACGAATATAATCAAATTTGCGTAAACGAAGAAAATCCCACGTGTAATCTCACATTTTCTTGCAAATTGAAACATTTTTAGTATTAGTGGAAACGTATGATTCTTTAATTTCTTTATAACTTTTTCTCTTTTCATCTTTTTTTGTAAGATAATAAAAAGAAGTAACGTAAAAAATTCAGGGAACGTGACTTTGATTTTTAGAGTTGGCTTAGATTTGGGTTATCTTCTAAAATTGGAGTGCATTGTTTTGCACGGTTGGGTATTTGGGTACATAAACTATTTTGTTATTTTGGCAATGAATCTTAAATCTTCCTCTAAAAAGGACATCGTTAGCTCGCGTTGTGATTCAATTATTTCTTATTTCGACGTTCAAACTCTTACTGGAAAAAAAGTTCAGTTTCCTAATGAAGGCACATCATTGAATTACTAGTGTAGTGCCAAAAAAAGCTGAAAGTCAAATGTTGAAACTGTGCAACCAAAACTGAGCAATAAAAATTAAGCGATTCACATATGGGTTTGTACAAGTTTGTATGTCTGAAGCATAATTTTAGAGAATTCATAATTACGGATGGTTTACCCCCTGTTCTTCTGAAAAAGTGTTCTTCTATGGGGCTTCTACCACTGCGTAAGCTTCTTTATCCTTTTGGGCTCTTCCCGACTAAGTGGAAAACAGCATATGTTCAGGCGTTTTCGCCCACTTCCTACCGACCCATAGAACTTACGGCTTTAAAATCTAACGTCATGGAAACGCTTATAAATCGTCAGCTTATGAAATATTTTGAAACCCGGTATAGCTTCCGCAGCAACAGGTTCACTGGTGATTTGATGGCATATCTCACCGAAAAATGAAACCAATCTTTGCACAATGTAGGAAAAAGAGAAATTGTTGCACTTGATATTTCAAAAGCATTTGTAGAGTCTGCCATCGGGCTCTCTTGTCGTGCTTTATGTCTCGATGAATCCCTTGGATTATAAATCAATTTTCGAACCGTTCAATTCAAGTTGTATTGGAAGAGTTCAAGTGATCGAGTGATATTCACCATATTAATGCTGCTGTTCCCCAGAACTTCGTTTTGTGTCCGACACTCTTCCTCATTTTTACAAATGATCTCCTGTTTCATCCACTCTGTTTATCACTTTCAATCCAATTCACTCTTCTGCTGATGACACCACCCTTAGCTTTTCATATTCGTTCCTTGGCTATTGACCAACCTTTTCGGCCATAGACTTAGAACGGTAGCATATTTTCAGCCCATTAAATTCCCATTAAATAGAGTGGAATTTAGTGCTTCAAAAACTCAGTGCTGTCTACTATCACTTAAGCGATCCAAAAATAACCAGCCATTATCCATGAATGGCTCCTGCGTTGCTGAAACCGAACGACTTTCCATCCAAGTTGGAACGAACACATATTTGAGATCGCCAAAAATGCAGCGAAATATCTAAATTTCTAAAAGCGATGTAAGAACTATTTTATCCCTTTTGATTTTGCTACAATATATAAGGCGTATTTCCGCCCAAATCTTGAGTATAACGCTCCTATCTTGTCTGGTGCTCCTAAGACCTCTCTGCACTTATAAGATAGAATCCAACAGCGACCAATATAACTTATTGGTAATAATAATGCTGCGAAGTCAATTGACTCCCTAACACATCGACGTAATGTTGCGTCTTTATCACTTTTATCGCTATTTCACAAAAAAAAAAAATCTACTGAGTTAGCCAACTGCATTCTTTCACTTTGAGAATTTACCCGCAATGCTCGCCTTGCTAGGACTGCCCACACATTTACCCCTAGGCCCACTATCCACTCATACTAGATTTTCCACCCACATGTCATTTAACAGAAGTTGCAATATCAATTTAAAAATCTGTGTTTTTGCCTGTTATGAATATTTTAGGATACATAACAAAAACATAAAAAAAAATCCCAAGAACTATACAATTTTCTCTAAAACAACGAACAAGGTACTATTTGGATTGAGAAATAATTTAGTTTCAAAACCCAGACATCTCCCTCAGTTAGGCAGCACTGTGCATACAAAGTAGCGAGTAACATAATGGTCGAGAGCTCGCTGCCACATCTCTACGTTTTCCATTCTCCTTCTCACACCTTTGACACGCTTATGTCATTTGCAAAAGCTGTCAAAGAGAAACACAAATAGTATTTTTTTTTAGTCGTATCTTTATCTTCAACCATTCTTCTAGTATCCGCTCCCTCTTCCACTGTCGCGTATCAGAAGAACTTATAAATCCAATACAAAGTTGTGCTGCAATTAGTGAACAAGGAAAAACACTGAAGATGATTAGCAAATTACTTGATACGTCGCGAGACTCGGTAGTAGTTAGCACTGGGAACATTTTGAATGTTGACAAGAAACCTGGACGTAAATCGACCGAGGAACTAATTGACGGCCTTAAATTAACGTTCCAAAATGCCGATGCTGAATTAAACGCCGCTGGAGAAGTGCATCGCAACGTGACTGAACTCAAGGAGAAACTAACTGAACACGAGAGGGAAAATCTTAGCATTGGTGCAAAAATTTTCCTTAACAATAATTCCACAGAGAATTTAACTCAGGCAGTGAAAACTTTACTTGGTATCCTGGAAGTTAATTGTATAGATAATGTAATTTTGGCGTATCATCCAAAACCATCGTCGGATAGCGAAGCGGATCAAACGTACGGTGTGTTAAAGTGGAGCAGCAAAAATGAAGACTCCATGAAAGGATTGAAATCGTTATGGGAAGTGCTGGAGAAGTTCTCGGATGAAAAGAAAATTTGTCAGCTCGGTGTATCCGATTTGGATACTGATACCGTCACCGAACTACACAGGACCTCAAGAGTACATCCTTCAATAGTACAAATAAATCTGGCTTCGTGCTGCGTCGTTCCTCCCGCTCTGCAAGAATTCTGCACCAAGAATGACATTCAACTGCTAACCCACAGCGACCCTGAAATCATCCTGGACGACAACACCTGGAAGCAGTTCGACCCAGTCGAACGAAGCTTAAATTGGGTGGTGAGATACCAGGTTCACGTCCGCTGTCGAGGAGTTCTCACTGCAAAGGGGTACATTGTAGGCGCATCGAAAACATCGAAATGAGTGATTGGAGCCAAATGTCGCATTGCATAATGAGACGAAATGAGCAAAACTATTTTTACACATATTCAGACGCATTTTTGTAGGTTATTTTGTTCCAGAAAAATGTTATTTCGCATATTAACGTAATTCCATAGTTTGTTTTATAAAGAACCAGAAAAAACAAAAGTAATTACTTGTATATACAAATAAAGAGTTCTATCTATGTAAACATGAGTTTATAATCATCGGGGCGTAGATTCTCAGAAAGCTATTCTAGATGTGGGAACGTCACCAAGTGACTTGCATGATTATTCCACACGCCATTAAATGATTTAGTACATCGCTGATATGACGACAACTTGTGGCTGCCCGGTGAGTCATTAAATGAGTCGATAACAAATTTTTTAATTGAAAAGGAAATAAAAAAAATCTCGACGAGGATGGGATTCGAACCCACGCGTGCAGAGCACATTGGATTAGCAGTCCAACGCCTTAACCACTCGGCCACCTCGTCATATTTGAAATTGTGACAGTACAGGTATAAGACAATCCTTTCACAGTTTACAAGGTAGAACTTGAAATGATTTTCTAAACAAAGTTGCTCTTTGGCGAGTAACAGAGCGGAGATAAATTAACTTCACGACATATACGCAATGTAAAACTCTTAATGATGATAAATGATCTATCTTTGTTTCCTGTTTTCATTAAATATTGGAACTAGAATTTAGAAATCATGAGATTTGCCACAAAGTGTGAATGCTCGTGTGACGCCGCCTAGACACTTGTATTTTCAAACGATGGATGACAGTTGTCATGTTAGGCGCGTGCTAATTGAATTAATAGGAAACATTTGAATGAATCAGTAGCTAAACTTTTTAACTGAGTACTGTAAAGTAAAGATATTGTCCAGATGTTAATAGGACAGGAGTAAGAAAATATAAAGAAAATATAACTGAGCAATGAACCATGGAGTAGTTCCTTCAATAAATGAAGTTCAGATTCTGAACTACTTTTGTTGTGTCTGCTGGCGTTCTTTCACAATAAGACATACAATTGCATATTTGAAATAACAATGAACAGTTGTAAAAAAAAATCAACATAATATTTTTAAGCCAAGAACAAAGAATTCATAGCGTTAATTTTACATTTTATGTTGTTTATAATTAAACAAATCACATTATTTCGTTTACTATTATTAATAAACAAAAACCCGATCAAAAATCAAGTACAAACAAATCCACAAAGCACCTCGCAAACTTAACTATAAAATATATGTATGTTTTTCTCAGAAATGCAAAATAAGTTCGAAGACAGTATATGACTTTTGTTTATCGTGAAATTTGTTATGCAGGGGAAACTTTCTTTCCTTCGTCGGCTTTTTTGGTCACTGTCGATTTTTAATGAAACCAGTTTATTTCATTGTTATTACCCCAACGTTTCGGCAGGGATTACTGCCTTCTTCAGGGATTTTTTTTTTATTTAAACAATAAAACAAAACATTTTGCATGCATTTATAGTAAAAATGCAATTAAACAAATGAACAACAGACTTACTTATTAATTGTGTTGTTTTAACAAGTCGTAGATGTAATTTGAAATTATTGTTATGGAGAACAAAAAAACGATCGGTCTTCAATGATGTGAAATTTGAATCCCGAATTTAAGAGAATTTGTCCAAGCCGTTACAAGCGCTGAATATACGGCAGACAAGTTATGTATGTTCTGTTTTCTATTCATATTAGGTCTGTTCCAATTGACTTGTGTACAGAAATTCGTAGTTGAGTAGTGTGGGTAAAAATCTCTCTTGCAAGGAGTAACTCTACCGAAAATTGTGAAACAACTTTTCGTATAAGTTCGTAAACAGCTATCAGACGTATGAAATGTCAGAGGTTGTTTTATTTTCGATTTGACAGCCATCTACTGCCCACAGGTTATTCTTCGGCAGAAATTTGCAGAAAGGGGAGCTCTCTCTTCTACGAAAAAATCATCTAATGGAACGTTTTTTCGTAGTGGTTCGGGCAAATTCGTAGACATTCATAGCAATTCAGAGCAATTAAACGGACCTATTGTTGTTGGTCTTGATTATCTGTAGGGTTTCCAGAGTGTATCTTTTGCTCGTATGTTTTTCCGATTACAGGATTTCGATGTCATTAAGGTCGGGTAGATGGTTTTTGGATAGTTTTTGTTGTTGAGGTCTAATTTATGACCAGCTAGCCTTTGACGAAGAAACTGTTTGGTGGTACCTATGTAATATTTATTAAAGTATTCATTGTCTTTGCCCTTTCAGTTGATTTTGTGGACAGTGTCAGTTTTGTTTCCTTTGTCTGTTTCTGGTTTGAGTCTGGTGAAAACCGATGCCAATGGACTCGAAAACTTGAACGCAAGTTTTATATATTTGCAGCGACCAGCAACTACTTTCTTAAAATTTACCGACAATGTTGGAATGTACACCATGCTTTTGTAGATATAATATACTGTGGTGTTTGTCTGTTTTTTAGTGTGTTGTGCTTGTGTTATGTTATTAAGTTCCTTATTAGTATCGCCGGATAACCATTGTCCATAAGGATATCTGTGTCACAGATTTTGTGACAATTCCTTCGTTTTTATGATAGAACTGTCTGTCACTTAGCATGAACACTTTTTTAAACAATTTAGAAGCTGTGTTGAGCTTCTCTCGGAGCAGCGATAGTTTACGTCATTCTGCACAATCTGACGAGTTTGGTAGGAATACCAAAACTATACATGGCACTGTATAGCTCTATGCACACTGTCATATGCGGCCTTAAAATCGACGAACAGGTGGTGGGTGTCGATTAGCACTTCTTGGGTCTTCCCAGGATCTGCCGTAATGTGAAGATCTGGTCTATTGTGGGCTTTCCTGGTCTGAAACCACACTGATAGGGATCTATCAGGTCATGGAAAAACGGTTTTAGACGCTCACACAATACGACAGAGAGGATCTTGTATGCGATGTTAAGGAGACCGATCCCTCGATAATTGACGCATTCAAAGGGGTTTCCTTTCCTGTGAACCGGGCAAACGACGCTGAGATTCCACTCATCGGGCATGTTTTCCTCCGATCATATGTTACAGACGAGTTGGTGCATGTGCCCAACCATCTCATATCCAGCAGCTTTAAATAGTTCTGCGGGCAGTCGATCTGCTCCAGCAGCCTTGTTCGACTTCAGCTTGGATATTGCTATCTTCACCTCGTCTAAGTCGGGAGGACGGAATTCTTGTTTATCATCGTCCAAATTGAATAGAACATTCTGCCTAACATCGGAATTTGGCCTTTAATCGTCGTTAAGGAGTCTACAGAACTGATGCTTCTAGATTCTCAGCATGGACTGCGAATCTACCACGAGTTGCCCATTTTGATCCCGGCAGGCTTCGTTTCGTTAAAACTTTTGAACTTCATTCCTGCCATAACACCTTTTCACTTCCTCGACCGCGCGCTTCTCAGGCTCCTTCTTTTTCGTTCTCAGAAGTCTGTGCTCTTCTCTTCTTCTCCGTTCGTAGAGCTCACGAACAGTCCTCGTTGTTCGATGCAGCGTCGGCCTATAGGCGTCTTGTTTAGCTGCATGTGCTTGCCCGCACTCGTCGTCAAACCATGGGTCTCTTCTGGGTGGTGACGTGAAACCCAGCACATCAGTGGCAGCTTCTTTGATGGCTTCTTGACAACGTTTCCAGTCTTCTTCTAATGTCAGTCCAGGTAGCGTCGAACTTTGACCGAGTTTCAGGGAGACTATGTCGGCAAAGTTCCTAGCGATCTGTTGCGATTGTAGATTTCCGCCGTCAAACCGTTTCGGCCTGTCTCGACTCCGTTCCTCTTTCGATATCCGGGCTCTTACCTTAGCTACAGCAAGGTTATGATTCGAGTCAATGTTTGCACCTCGGAAGGCTCGGGCATCGAGAATGCTAGAGGAGTGTCTGACGTCGATTGCAACGTGATCAATCTGGTTGGCGGTGGATTGATAAGGGGATCGCCAGGTCCCTTTGTGGATGTTCAGGTGTGGGAACTACGCGTGCTAGCTACAGAGAGGTTCCGCCCCGAGGCAAGGTCCAACAGCCTGAGTCCGTTTCCGGATGTGTTGTCGTGCAGGCTGTGTTTTCCGATGACTCCAACAAAGATGTCCTCCGTTCCTAGCTGAGCATTAAAATCTCCTAGAAATATTTTGGTGTCGTAGCTGGGGCATCGATCGTATGTTCTTTCTAGGAGATCATAGAAGTCATCCTCGGTCTTGCCATCTTTCTCCTCCGTTGGGGCGTGAATTATAACTCACTGATTCGAAAAGTTTGCTTAAGCCACACAATCCAGAGTTTACAAAGTGAAGAAACATAGTCAGTAGTGCATTCATTCATTCTAATATTTTTAAGAACTATAGAAATCTACTGTATGTGTAGATTTTATTCTTAATTTTTTTTTTATTTCACTTCTGGGAGAAATCACGTCTGCAACATTTTTACATACATATGAATATTAAAATATGGGTATTCTTACTCGAGAATGATGTTTAGTTTGTACTTTCGGCAGGTTTTTAAAGCTTTTAATTACTTTTTTAACATATACATAAACTGTTATACTATTAAGCATGGAGGTTGTAGAACGCTTTCCTAAAATTGGAGTTCAGTGCTCTTAGGCGGAATGCATAGACTCCAAAAAGCAAAATGATGATGGATGACAACTTATCAGCGCGATTAAAACATAACAAATAAATTAATTTTGATGTAGAAGCTAAAGAATCAAAAACCTTCGATTTCTTGTTTTAAAAGACTTTGTTTGTGTTCGTTACAAGAATCCACGCGTTTCTGGTAACTCTTTGTTTAAATTTTAAAAATTTAAGTTGTGACATATAATTTTAATGCCTATTTAAAAAAGATCCGTTCTAATTTGCTACGAAATTCACCGAAAAACTACCAAAAGGAGTTCCATTTGCTGATTTTTTCGTAGAAGAGAGAGCTTATGAGAGAGTAAAATATTTCCCCTCCCTACGAATTACAGCCGAATAAAAATCTGTAAGCAGCAGATGACTGTCAAACTGAAAATAAAATGAAAATATCTGATAGCTGTTTATATTTAACTATGCGAATTTCTACGAAAAATCGTTTCATAAGTTTCGGGATTTTCTGTGCAAAAATGAATTGGAACAAACCTAATCTTCCTTTTCATGGAACGCAAACGAACTGTGTCAGTCATTTATTACTTTTGTATTTTGTCCTGATTGAACACCTGTCAGTAAATATGGTTCAAATTCATAAGGTGTTTCAGTACTTTTTGTGCTAAACTCTGAAGTCTGTCATATGTTAAGGAGTGGGGGTAAATCTCTCTCAGAAAATGAAAATGTACGGGAACGCATCCAAACTAAATGTGTAAAGTATGTCATTAAGAAATATCAAATTCACTTATCGATACAGAAAAAAAAAACAATAAGATTTGACTCACATATACAGGGAAAATGGGTCAATGGTTATATATCTCTGTACGCACACAAATTCATTTCACAAAAATCCAACAACCTTCCCACAAAAATGTCTTGTGTTAAAATGGGAAGGGTGGGGAAATATTTTACTTTCGCGAGAGAGCGCTGTTTTGACGTAAAACCCATTTTTTCGGAATACGGGAACGCACATTGTTTCGTTTTATGTTAGTTTGTGTTTTATTCGGGTAGGGGAACCCACCTATAGTCAGATATAAGGAAATTTTAAATTAATTTGAGCTTGGACTCCAATACGTATGCAAGAAATAAAAGACAGAGATCTTTTATTTCTTGCATAGTATAACAGTGTTTTGACAACATTTTTTGTGCTCTAGCTTGCTCAGAGATCTTGTGTAATAATTTCCACATTTGGAGGAAAACTATGGAAAAAATCAACCATACTTTTTACAGCTTTCTTTCTTTACTTTTCTGTACCCAATTGTTGTAATATTTTGTTTGTTTATTCTAACTTTACTAGGAAAGAATTTCCGGGACTTGAGCGACCTGAGTTTTCTCCAAATTTTCATGACTTCATATTTTCGAATACCCACTGCATATGTAGTATGTCGTATATACATATAAGGTTGCCAAATATCTCTCTTCCACTTTTTTGCCTCTCATTCAATGCTTCATAAAAAGAGTTACAGTGATCGGATTTAGTTCAAATATACGCCATTTTGTTCGATAATCTTTTCCATCTAGACGGCAACTCCATAATACCCGCTCGTAGAAACCTCCCTCCTTATTTGCGAAGAACTCAAACAGTCAGTTTTCACAAGCCTCATTTGAGTTCAACTTCACACCACCAAGGGCGTTCGCCAAGGACAGGAACAGGTGTTAATCACTTGGCGCTATGTCCGGGCTATATGGTGGATGCAATAAAACCTCCCATCCGAGCTCCCGTAGCTTCTGACGAGTTATCGACGATGTGTGGTCTGGCGTTGTCCTGGTGGAACACTGCACCCTTCCTGTTGGCCAATTCTGGACGCTTCTGGTCGATCGCCTGCTTCAAGCGGTCCAGTTCTTTGCAGTAAATGGTAGAATTAAGCGTCTGGCCATATGGGAACAGCTATTAGTGGATGATTCCCTTCCAATCCCACCAAACACACAGCAAAACCTCCTGGCTTGGCCACTGTTCCGGACGATTCCTACAACCACGACCGTTTTCGCTTGATATTGTCGTATGTGATCTATTTTTCGTCACCAGTCACCATCCGCTTCAAAAATGGATAGAGTTCATTCCGTTTTCAGCAGCTCGGTCCGTAAGGTTTTTTTTGCGTAAGATCATGTGGCACCTAAACGTCAAGCTTTTTTATATCCAGCCTTCTAAAGGTGGTTTAAAATGGTTTGGTGAGTTCCCATCTCCTGGGCGATGTTACGAGATGCCACATGCCGGTCTAACTCGATGATTTCCATGGTTCCATCGGTATTTGTCGTCACAGGTCTTCCGACGGCTGGCTTATCCATGGTGTCGTTTTCACCGGCTCTGAATCGTCGAAACCATTTCTCCGCGGTTCGAAGTGATAGAGTACCATCCCTCAAAAACAGCATTAATCTCACAGAACGTTTCTCTAGCGGATTTGCCTTTAACGAAGCAAAACTTTAAGATAGCGCGAATTTCGGCTCTAGTGAACTCCATGTTTATACGTCTAAAAGTGTTGAACATAATATCTAAACTAATCATGCATAGCGTCGTAGGTTATATCAAGACCTTTCAAATGATGTATAGTATTGCCAGGTACGAGCTCTGTAGCGCTTTGTACATAGCCAGAAAAATCAAAAGACAAAAATGCGGAAAGATATTTGAGGGATATTTGACAATCTTATAAACAACATTTGGAGGAAAACTATGGAAAAAATTAACCATACTTTTTACAGCTTTCTTTCTTTACCTTTCTTTACCTAATTGTTGTTAGCTTTTATTCGTATCACGGCCTGAGTCTTCCCCAAATAATAAATTCATAACTTTGAATTTTCGAATATCCACTACATATGTAGTATATTCATATATGATGAGTAATTCTATACGCAGTATAACTTACAGCAATCAATTTTTGCTTTGAATTGAACTTAAAACTTCTAGCAGAAGGGCCAACCAAGCTTCTGAAGTGTCTCTAAACATTTGGTGGGGCCTAACAACGTTTTCTCTTACGTTTGGCAACTTAGCTACTTTTGCAACTTTTGATATATGCTGTAATCCGCGTGGGTCAATTTGTTTTATGAATCTGTAGTCAAGACAAATGCTGCCGTTTCTACTATATTTGCTTTTCTTCTCCTTTATCACAGAACGTCCACAGAACAAAAAAATTATCTCACACACCATATACGGTAATTAATTAATTTCATAATCAAATCAAATGAAAAATATCCAGTAAAAAGAAAAAGGTGCCCGTCGTGGCCTAGTGGGTACAGTGCGACGCTCACACGCAGCAGGTCTAGGTTCGATTCCCTGCTGGACACCTCGAATTTTTAACGGCACCGCTTCTTTCGAGCTGATGACAACATTCAAAGCGTAATAACTGTCCAAGAAAAAGCTTCTCAAACTTCGCCGTTCGGAGTCGGAAAAAAACTGTAGGTCCCTTTTGCTCATGGGAGAACAGTAGCGAGCACAACAGGAGTAGTTGATGAACAAGTTAGGTTCTGGTCTGTCTGCTCTTGTGGACTGTCGCGCCATCTAATTATTATTATTAATTATTAAAAAGAAAAAGGCGGCAATATGTACTTACACCATTTAAGACATGAAATTAAAAAAAATATATTCACAAAAAAAAACAATATCAATAGTGTATTGCATTTAATTATTAGTCATTTTATTTCCCGCACGGAAGTATTTTTATATATAATAATACTAAACATACATTACATATATAAATTTACATAAAACTATTTTGGTTCGGTGTCTCCTCGAAATACACATATAGTTCACACACATGTAAACATTGAGTATATGCATATATTATATATTCCTTCAATACAATGTATGCCACGTACTTAACAATTATAATTGATTTGCTAACAATCTCTTAAAATAAAAAAATTTAAAATTCAAATATTTCAGTGTCCGTCATTCAATTCGAAACTAATTGCTTCACATGCATATTACACAATAGGCTACGTATCACTAACGCAATAAAATTCGTTTTCTTTAAAATGTTTTGTTTTTATTTTGTTTTCTTATTTAGTATGAAGGTTTTTAGTTAAATTCTCATTTTAAAATTAAATTAATCATAAGATTCAACGTTCGATTCAAGTTTAAGTTGTTTTTTTGTTTTGTTTTGTTTTATTATGTATTTTGTGCACTCAAATCCAAGAGCTGGCAAGAATACACTTCAATCGATAAGATTTTGGTATCGAAAAAACACATTCTTAATTTCTGTCACACCTAAAAAAGGCTTCAAATCAAATGGTTTAAATTTTAATAATCTTTCTCTAGACCTATATATAAATACACATTTAATAGTTACATTTTGTTTTTTGTTTCACTGTCATTTATTTGAAACATGAACAATAACAAGAATAACAAGATATTAGATTAATATAGTAGCAGCACAAATTTAATAGTACTTCTAACAGCAACAACAGCTTTTATCTTATTTTTTGTTAATAACAACAGCAACAAGGGGTGTGATTTCTTTTCGTGGGAGGGGATTTTGTTTTTGTTGAAAGAATCTAAGGGCAGGGGGTTGAAGAAATCGAGAAGTTCACTTCTTACCATTGAATTAGAGTGCAGAGCAATTACGATAGTTTGTCTTATGTTTTATTGTTTTATAATTTGTTTATACAATATCGACTAAAAAATATACATACAAAAATAATTTCATTAACAAACAATTGTTCTTCTCTTTTTTTAATTAGCGTATTAATACATAGTACAAGTTCATAGAACCGTGGTGAATCTGTAAAACTATTTTGTTCTCAAGGATGAATACATATACATTTCAGAATCAACTAGGTATTGCAGGCATTTGCCTATTAGTGAATTTTTTGTTTTATTTTATTCTTTTGTTTTACCTAATTGACTTATATTTAGTTTTGTTTTTTCTTGTCTTAACTAGTGGTGTTTTAGAGTGATTGGAAAGTCGAGTAGAGTTACTTGGGAGACGTATTGTTCCCCCGGTGTTACTATCTATGAAAGTCAGTCTAGTTCTGTAATTGGTCACAACTGAGGCTGGATGGCATCAGCTTTGTGGTACATTGACATTTTGATCTGAGTTGAGCGAAGATTTGCGAAATAATGAGATAAGCAATTTCTTTGGTGGCTTTATACAGCTTCGTGATTACGAGGATGAATGAGAACAACCTTTTTGAAGGTTTGAAGACTTTCAATGAAATTGAAACTATTTGATTTTGTTTTGAATACGTATATGTGCCAAACATCCGTTGAAAGTTTTTTTTTGGAAAGTGATGCAAGTTTAAGGTACAATAAGAAGTTACAAATGTTCCACATTGTTTTGGCTGACAGTTTGACATTTGATTATTCTCTCCAACAACTTTGAGGTCTTAAGCACTTAACATAAGGTGTGTTCCCGTACTGAAACAAACAACACAAAACACTACAAAACAACACAAACCAACACAATGTCCGTTCCCGTATTCCGAAAAATATGAGTTTTACGTCAAATGAGCGCTCTCTCGAGAGAGAAAAATATTTCCCCACCCTGCACATTCTAACACAAGAAATTTTTTGTGGGTAGATTCTTGGATTTCTGCAAAATAATTGGTGTGCGTACAGAGATTCGTGATCATTGACCCATTATCTCTGTGTGTGTTTCTGAAATTTTGGTGTTGTTTTTGATTTCTGTAGCGGAAAAGTGAATTTGACATTTACTTTATAGACTTTACATATTTGGTTGAGATGCGTTCCCGTACTTTGCCCCTTTCTAAGTGAGATTTAGCCACTCCTTAGAAAATGAAAAATTTCAGAATTTATAACAGAACGCACTGGAACACACCTATAATACCAAACGGTCGCTGTCAAAAATAGTTAGGTATATTTTACGCAACAGTCGTGACTTGTTTGCCGCTGTGGAACTTAAGTAGTTAACCAATTTTGTATTTGATCCTTATTTGATACTATAATACTTATTTATATGACTTTATGAGAGAATAAGAAAATTTTCTTAGCTTACAACAGGAGAACCACGGATATGTTGCCTCTACCCTCTATTTTCTGAAAAATGTGTCAAAACTTACTTACAAGATATTTTCTGCCCGTTAGAGCCTTTCCTTGGACGGTAAATCGATTTTGGAATAGACCGATGCAGAACATGTGCCAAAGTGTTCTGCGGTTTTAGCAATGAAGTAAAAGCTGGGCCCCAAAATATGCCCCTTCTTACAATAAAGTTTTCACTTAGCATATATCCGTGTTTATATTTTCAATTACCATAACACAAACGTCACCAAAAACCTCAAAAGCTTGGTCAACAAGTATTCCTGTGTCAAAGTCTGGTGATCGTTAAGATCAGAAACCAAAGAAAGGAAAGAGGTTCATAGCTTCCTTGTCTCTCGCTCTTGAATTTCATTTGAGAACGGTTTTTAAAACATATGATTCTTACAAAAAGTCTGTTCCAATTCATTTCTGCACAGAAATTCGTAGTTGAGTTGTGAAGGTAAAAATCACTCTTGAAGATATTAACTCGAAACGATAAGTTGTTACTTGTTAAGCAACTTTTCGTTGAAAGAAACGAAACATCAAATAAATTAAATTTTAACAGCTATCAGAAATGTCTGAAATTATTTGACAATCTTCTGCTGCCTACAGATTTTTCTTCTTATTTCCCTCTCTCATGAGATCTCTCTTCTACGAAAAAATCAGCAAACCGAACGTCTTCTGACAGTTTTTCGGTGAATTTCGTTGACATGCGCTGCATTCTGGAGCCACTGGAACATACCTTAAGTTTCAAAAAAAGCATATCCCACAACAATTCCTAAATAACCGTGAAGTTGGTTAACAGGAGGGAAGAAATCAGCTGACGAAGAGCTGTGAAGCTGTGCATCACCTTCTTTTTTCATCCCCGGTTTAGATGCAACAAATGACACAATGAGGATCATTTTCGATCACATTACAAATTGTACTTCATTCAAAAGTTGAGCTGCAACATAAGAACAACCTTTTGCAGTTTTAAATTCGTGGAACGTTTCGCTTGGCAAGGAAATCTCAACACATACATCCTTCCCCTAGATTTTTACCCTTAGGTTGTAATCAAACATCCGGTCTACCACACACTATAAGTCTTTGCTCTACGTAAATGTCGTAACCAAAGTCAACTGCAATAGTTCTTAAATGAGGTGAGATTTGCGATTGGAATGCTCTATTGCTGCTAAGAGTTCATGCTTTTGTCGTACGTACAAACGTCCCTTCTTCCAGGGGTTTTGCAGTTGCAGCGGTTTGAAGTCATCGCGCAAGCAGCGCTCTCTAGCACCTATTACTGCAACCAAGCAGAAGTTGTTTAACTTATCAGCGGTGTAAATTGGTCCGTTGTTTCCCTTGAGGACTGCAGCCATATTGATCTGCTTCACCACCAAGTTGATGACCTCCCTGGCTGTTGTCTTTGGAGTGACGTGCAATTTTAAACTAGTACCACTAGCTAGGCCTGTGTCATAGGCCGTGTATACTTGAATTATCCCTGTCTGCTGTGCGTTAGTGGCATTTGAGGCGGTACTGACCGTGGCAGTTGTTGAACTGGCTACCGTGCAGTCTTCTTCACTGGCTTGACGCGGCACTGGACGTCTGTTTGATTTACTGGATACTGGCGAGGATGGTTCTGAGCAATGCGCCTTCGCATCGCTTCCTTTGATTTCGGTTTGCAAAGCGTTTAGTGTTGATTTGAGGAAGAGGCCGCCGTCTTTGAGGGCCGCCGTAGTCTTGAGTTTGACGCGCTGCGCGATGGGGTAGGATGCTGTTTCCGAATCACTGGAAAGGCTTTGCAGGGAGTCCGCGACATTTGATTGACAATTGGTGCTTTGTGCGTTAACTGAAAGGTACGGAGCTGAGTTGGACGATGGACCACCGCTTTGCACGTTCGGGACGGTAGAACGTTTCCGATAGTGAAGGTTGGTGATCTTTTGATTTGCAGAAAGTGTGTCTTCCGAGCGAGATGGTGGCATGCGGTATACAACTCCGTCGCTGTTCTCACCTCCGGTTGAGTAGAAGCTTTGAGTGTACTGGGACGAAGTCGAGTCCGCACTATTCTTTCGATTGGTCTCCTCGTTTTTTGAATTCGCTTTCGGGTGCAGAAACTGCTGAGGCTGAACTGATCCCAGATTCTGCTCGGACTTGGAGTGTTCAGCCGCAAGGTAGCAATCGGAGCTGAGGTGGGAGTTAGCAGCTGGACCTGGCCAGGAGCCGCGACCGGGTCCGCTTTTGCTGAACTTGGAATCACGCACGGGCAACTGCAACAGATGGCAGTTGTTATTGTCGCACCCAGAGCTGTCCGTAATTTCTTCAACAATTTTCTCGAAATCCAGAATTTCCTTCATGGTCACTGTGGGATTGCAGCTGCGGTCACGTGCGAAGGCGATCACATCCATTAGCCACCGCACGCTCTTCCAGACCGAGTTAAGGCTTGACGTAAGCTCCTGCAGCTTGGCAAGGCGTTCTTTGGCTGTCTGCAGCTCCGTTGTTGAAAAGGCTTCCCGATGCGAGTGATTGGCCAGCGCTGTGTCCAGCTCCAGTATGCATGAGAGACGGGAATATTTTTGGATGATTCCGTTCTGGTAAGTGCGCAAGTGAATCATCTCGAATGCTTGGATCGTCAAACTAAGCAGATCATCACGCTGCAGCAGGAGTTCCGTCTGTCCGGGAACTGCACAGGACGACTCTACTGGCGGACAAATAACAAGGAAACTAACGTCCTTTGTAAGTTCGATGATCTCGATGTCGTAAAGGCGGTGTGTTAAAGCATCTTCCGGCCTGATGTTCATGTGCTTAAATAGGGTGTGTGCAGCTGTTGTTATATCGCGCAGAAATATTCTCTGCACCTCTGTCATAACTTCCGGATTTGCACTGAACTCGAGCGGCAATGACTCCGACCTTGTCTGCTTGTTGAGGATGTCCCACTCGTCGGCGGTCACGTGCGAGTTCTCTCGCACCTTGCAGTGTGGAAGAACATTCGGCGTCTTCACCGGCACCACTACCTGAATTTGATCCACAGACGACTGCATCTTGAGGTAACCAAGATACAGGCCGGGACTGATTTTCGTTGTCGACGTCTGATGGTAGAGGATTTGATCACTAATGGAAGATATTAGAATCTCGTTGATGTTGTAGTCTTCGTGTAAAGCTGTAATTTTCTTTTGGATTTTGTTTACAGGTAGCCAGCGTGAGTTCAGGACAGAAATCGACTTTTGAGTCTTTACGGAGTTCACGCAGCACAGCACCACAGTTCCGTGGGAGTCGCGAAGCGGCCTGTGAAACAGCTGGCCAAGGTCAGTGAGGCAAAGGGCGGATTGCATGTGGCAAGCGGCTGAAAGCAGTTTTGTCCGAAAGTGTACGGCGGAGGTGAGGTGTCGTTCCATGTCTGTGCGCAGCGACTTGACATCTTCCCAAGTACAGGCGACCTAGTTGTGGGCATTTTCGCATTAGCCGGTGATTTCGAGAGCATTATGTTGTCTTACCTTCATTAGCCAGTGGTAGTCACTGTGCAGAGAACTCGGATATGTCTCGTCGATCTCAATGACGGGCAGGAAATCTTCGCTCGTTACCAACACCTTGTCGTCATAGTACAGTATGCAAGCCAAATATATTCCCCTGAAATAAGGACATTTGTAGGACATAATCTTTTTGACATTTTTAAGAATGCAAACCTCCTAAGATGCTTTTGAAATTTTGAAGTCACGGAGAACAGTTGCTTTATGGTTGTCTTCTTCTTTGGATTCCTCCTGTGACCCGTCGACGATTCCAGCGTCAGTTCGGATGCATCGCCGGGTCTCGCAAGTCGCACTGCGGTGAAAAGATTGTCCAGCACACGAATACGTCCGGTAAATCGATCGTCGCGCTCGGTTAAATCACGCCAACCTTCAAGAAAACAGACATTGCAAATTCCAGATGCACATAGCTGATGTCAATCTTACTCGATGGCACAACACTCGCCGGGACGGATAGCCTTGAGGGACCCCACCCCTTCACATTGCCACAGCAGGCACGTATGAAATACCTCCTGCCCTGTGTCAAATCGTTTATCTTGCAGTTGGCACCCATTGTCCCTTGGAAACTGTTCCACTCCAAGATCTCCCGCTCCCCGACAATGTTACTGAAGTCCGCTCTGGTTGACCATTGGACTGCGGAAAATTAAATTAGTCAGAACACACACCCAAGCACTGTGGAAGATATCAGCACTTACCTTTGAATTTCGTTCCGATAGCTCCCTCCATGGGCTCCAAGATTCGCACCATTATCGACGTTATCCCAATAACATCAACACTCACGGCTGTGGGGGCGTCTGGAGGACGTGCCTGATCCCAGCCGAGTAGCATGCGACGCAATCCTTTCACACGTCTCTCCCAAATTCCAATTTGTTTATCGGTTTCAGTCCCTGTGCAACCTGTCACTGATGGTCCGCTATTCCCTGCAAGAGACCACGCACACATATTCAGCACACACGTTTGGAGCAATGAGCGTTTGTAAAATTGCAATAAATGGACTAAGGGCGCACCACACACAAACTCGAAACCCGGGGGAAAGCTATTCTTGGTTCCTCTGCAATTTCATCAGACATCCAGCCAGCAATTTTGTAAAATTATTTTTCCCTCACAAATCCCCCGTGACATACAGGCAGCGACGAACGCCGCATGCTCCGCCACTGCTGTCCTTCCCAGCGGTGGCCTGACACAACTTACCGATAATGATACTGGATATGGATGAACGTGTACTGCTAAACGCTGTCGTCTGCGGGAAGCCCTCACACCCACTCAAGTCCTGTATTCGGCTTTCGGCGTCTTGCAGGAGCCCGTTCAATTTAATGCCCAGCGACTCTGTGGAAACTGAAAAGAGAGAGGAAGGCCCATCACTGAATTGCAAAACAATATCTCGGCTAATTTGTGTGCAATCTGGTCAACAATGACTCTGTAAGAGTACCCCCCTGGGGTGGGCTGCTTTTGTTGCCAAAAAACGCTATCGTACTTGGACTAGATCCAATTGCTTTGTTAACAGCCTGCTTGTACCTCCCGCGTTCTCAATGCCAACTGGCGGGTGAAAAGTTCCCCGAATCACGAATATTACCTCGTTATAATAATTATAATAACAAAACACTCGGTACTCGGCCAGGAGCCACTAAATGCTGTTGACATTCGTCATGGAATAAATTTTACACAGCTGCTGTTCCCGCCGCGCGGACTTGATCGTGGATGAAGGATGACTGTGAAAAAGTTTTCGGAAAACTTTTCAGAAAGGTTCAGACCAGCCAGGGTAGGACTTTAAATGTTGGTTTGCTTTAAGAACTTTTCCAGCCCACGGAATTATATGGAGCTAGCTGTGAACCCAAATTGCCGTTAACCGGAGATCGGAGGGGTGGAGTCCTTGCATTCAGAGGGAACTTGAAGAGGTATTGAATTGATAATTTTTGGGGATTTTGATGAGGCATGATTTTGTGAGATTTAGTGTTGCTGATTGTTAATGTTGGCGGGATATTAATTAGCGGCTGTCGCACGTGCGGAAGATGGAGTATTCGGTTCGAGGTGAAACAGCTACTAATAAATTTGGGAAAATCTGTTTAAGTTTTGATAGTTTTGTGTTGTATGTATGTGAAATGAGGGTTGAAAATTGATTTTTGTGGAAAACTTAGTCAATTTATTTGAAAAGGTTTAACACACATGCAGTTTATAGCACTTCATATGAACTGTGTATGGAATCGCGTTTTAAAATTAAAATTTTACAGCATTTAAATATTTCATTTTTTAAACTTGGCAGCACTGAAGTGACTATTTAAATAGGTATGTTCCCGTATCCAAAAAAACAACACAATAGGTCTGTTCCAATTCATTTGTGTACAGAAATTCGTAGTTGAGTAGTTTGGGTAAAAACCTCTCTTGCAGAGAGCAACTCTACCAAATTGTGAAACGACTTTTCGTAGAAATTCGAAAACAGCTATCAGACATATAAAATGTCACAGGTTTTTTTTTTATTTTCGATTTGACAGCCATCTGCTGCCGAGCTACTGCTCACAGCTTTTTCTTCGGCAGAAATTTGTAGAAAAGGGAAATATTTTGCTCTCTGGTGGCTCTCTCTTCTACGAAAAAATCATCTAATGGAACGCTTTTTCGTAGTTTTTCGCGCAAATTCGTAGACATTCGTAGCAATTCAGAGAAATTGGAACGGACCTAATGTCCGTTCCCGTACACCAAACATTGACTTATTATCTCTGTGTATGTGTCTCAAATTTTATTGTTGTTTATGTTTTCTGTAACGAAAAAGTGAATTTGACACTTCTTAAAAACATACTTTACACATTTGGTTTCGATGCGTTCCCGTACTTTGCCTCTTTCTGAGAGAGATTTACCCCCACTCCTTAACAAATGACAGACTTCAGAATTTAGTACAGAAAAAACTGTAACCCGCCTAATGTCAGAGCGTGCAGTAAATGGAAGATTTACTTAAACGACCAAAATCAATCAATTTGAAAGAAGTGCTAGTCATACTTTTGTATTTTTTTAACAAAAAAGTTGCTTTAAGTCATGGATTTTTCTCAGCTGTTAATGGAAACTAAAAAAATATTAACATGACACACAACTTAACCGTCTGGAGGTGATTGATATCAAAAAAATTAAAAAGCCGCTGTAATCTGTTTCGGATTTGACCGAATTTGATTGAAAGTTAACAGAAAAAATAATAATAGAACTTTGTTCACATAACTGCAACAAACGACACAACCACGCAATTTTTTTAAAATAAAATCAGCGACTTACGCCTATCTCCAGCAAACTAGTAAGTCTGTAATAAAGCACAAATGTCATCTAATGCGAATTTGGCTTGATTTAATTAAAGAACAAACAAAACAACTATAAGACAATCTCTGTTCACCCATTCGCCTCAAACTTACAAAGTAAGAACAATTTTTGTTTGGTTTAGCCACTCAAAAATTTAGAATTTCCCTTTTTGAAAATAAGATCAGCGGCCTAACTTAAGATACTATCGGCCGCATAATTCTGCCTACAACGAAAGAAAATAGAAGCACTTGAAGTTATTGTTAACGCAAATATTTCGACTAGTGAAGCATGTATCGGGGTGATTGCTATTTTATTTCATACATTAAAGGTTCTTGGAGAGAGTGAATGAAAAGACGTCCGTTTATGTTGAAAGAAATTTAGGGTGTGTGTTTTATTTCAGTTTTAGAAAGGATATGAATAAAAAGGTAGATATGAATAGTGATAAAAGAAGAAAACGAAAGGAGCCCGTGTTGCTTTATAATCTTGAGTAGATAATAAAACTCCTCTCACGACAACATCTTTATTTTTCGTTTACTTGCAAAAAAAGCACTGATAACCTCTTTTTGACTTAAGAACGAAAATGAAAAAATATACAAGTACCGTTAACTCAGCGTTTAAAATCTAGATGTTTATTTCATTATTTTCTTGCATTTTGGCGAGATAAGTTCATGTTGATGAGGCTAAGGAAAAGGAAAAAAATTAAACCGATGAATAGAAATTTGTCTTCAAACTTTATGTTGAGGGTAAAACCTATAGGCAGATTGGACAAATAGTTGGAACGGCACATTTATATATCCAGAGAGTAATTAATAATAGTGTTCCGACGGGCTCCATCTTGTCAAAGCCCGGATGTGGTCGTCCGACCATATTAAGAAAGCAGGAACAGAATAGCGTTGTTCAGCTAATATCCCTAAACCCAAGTATAACTACCCACCAACTGAAACTTGCAGTAGAGGATATGATTGGTAAGATGATTTCATCCGGGGAACATTAAAAAAAACCTGGGTTTCATAGGCAAGAAGCTCGTAAGAAGCTACATGTTTCAGACTACAGTACAAAGAAACACATGGATTTTGCAAATGATTTCATTTCTAAGACCCTGGAATTTCGCAAAAGTTATCATTTTCAATGAGAGCAAACTTTGCATCTTTGGAATAAAAAGTAAAAAGCTAGTAAGGAGAACAAAAGTTGTAGCTTTTGAAAAGCAAAATTTACTATCAACAGTAAAGCAGCGAGCGAGCGGATATATGGTTTGGGGATTTATTACCGCTAACGGCGTGATTTATTGAATCCCTAACTCACCAAACGGGTATATCCAGATTCTGAAAGATTATTTATTGCAAAGTGCTCAGCAGTTGCGCATAGAAGAAGATTTCTGGTTGTTTTCAACAAGATTATGACCTCAAACATATCGCACACAATGTAAAGCTTTCGATGCTGTACCAACTTGCAGATCAGTTGCATAAACCCCATCTCCAGTCTCCGGACCTGAATCTCATATTCGTAGAGCATTTGTGGGGCTTGCTCGAACGCAGAATTCTTAGACATGCAATTACCTCAAAAAATATGCTTAAGAACATAATAGCGGAGAATTCAAGTAAAATAACAGCCGAAGACACAAAAAATTTAGTGGATGCCATGCATAGAGACCTTAGAGAGGTATTCCGAAGGTTGCCTTTTATATTTCTGGATTGGTCAACCCTAGTGTCGCAATCTGACAACTGTCAGCTCTATCGTAAGGTTGGACATTTTTGAGGTTATACGCACTCACAACGTTTAGACATACGAGCGGTATTTGTGTTGTTTACAGTAACTTGAAAGATTTATCTCGCCCAAAAAATGGAATTAAATCGTGAAAATTTTTGTGCGATTATTTTTTACAACTTTCGACGTGGATTAACTCAACAACAGTGCATCGATGAACTTAATTAAATTTTTGGCGATGAAGCTCCATCAAGGACCAGTGTTTAGTTTAGTTAGTGTTCAACCGAGGTCGTAGTTCACTCCAAGACGAATTTCGTGAAGGCCGTCCAAAATCGGTTGTTGTTTTGGAAACCACTGTGCGCCAACTGATATTGCAAGATCGTCATGTGACCTATTGTAGGATTGAGACAACCTTAGGCATTAGTGGGACCAGCATACATTCAATATTGCATGAACATTTAACTGTCAAAAAGATTTGTTAGCGTTGGATCCCACACAAATTGTCAATCGCTCAGAAAAAGGCTCGTGTCGATTGGTCGAAAGAAATGTTCCAAAAATACAATCGCGGTGCTTCGAAACACGTCTATGACATCGTGACAGGTGATGAATCATGGATTTACGCGTATGAGCCCGAAAGTAAACATCAGTCGACTGTATGGGTGTTTCAAATTGAGCCAAATTCAACAAAAGTTGGTCGCGCACGAAGCGCTTTCAAGCAAATGGTCACCTGTTTTTTCGGAAAAACTGAACATGTCGCAACCGTACGACTAGAACAATGCAGTTAATTCAGTTAATTCTCAGTGTTACACAATCATTTGTTTACCAGTTGTCTTCCAGAAATCTGAAAACCAATCACCGAAGATGGATCACTCTTCACCACGACAATATGAGATCTCACACTTAGGCTCAAATAACTGCATTTTCGAGCACTCAAAATATCGATTTGATGAGTCATCCGCCGTATAGTCCTGACTTTTCACCGATTGACTTCTTTTTATTCCCGTACGTAAAAAATAAAATGAAAGGTCAACGTTTTTCGACACCTGAAGAAGCGGTTGATGCGTTCAGAATGCATGTTTTGCAGATACCTCAATCAATCAATCAATTCAAACGCATGCAAAAGTGTTTAGTTCTTAATGGGGAATATTTTTAGAAACAATAAAGCTATTTCGATGATTAATATTTCTTTTTGTTTTCTATTCCCAAAATATAAAATTCAACCCTCGTACCGAGAAAAGGTTATCCAACAAGGTATTAGGAAACGTACAGAAATATTTTTTCAGTACTCTAAAGATGTTGTACGCAGACTTTGGTGAATGTTTTTTTTATTAGTTCCTAGAAAATATTATTTTTTTTTAACATTTTATCAAACAAAAAAAAATGAACTCAATACATGGTCTAAATACTGAAATATTTACGTTTGAACTTAATATTCATGTTTTTTCTTTGTACGCAGACTTATGCGGCAGATGTACATTTGTGCACTAACTGACATTAATATTAGTATATGCTATAATCCAGCTCAATAGTAAAACACATTTAAAACTCAATCTCTATTCTTCTGCTTACACACGTCAACTGAAAACTGAACGTCTTTGTATAAACCTGTTGCTGCCTATTCCATTTAATCAACTAATGCTCACACTAGGCTTTGGTGTCATCTCTGAGCATGTTCTAGGTCTCCACATTATATATGTATTTGTATTCCACATCCGTGGAGTTCAGTTATTAGAGGGGTGTATCAAAGACGTGATTTTTGGATGACGGCGTATTTTTTGTAATACTCCTAATTGCCACCAGACCCATTTTAGACAGTACCCCCATCACGTGAAGAAATACTCTGCAAACTACTTTTTCTTTCAGATCAAATGGTACGTTACCATTAACTTTAACTGAAAAAATATTGAAAAACTAGGCTGTCCTACTCTGTGTCGCATAAACATTAATAGCGGCTATGGAGGCCTTGTCATTTCGAGAGTATTACGATTTTCTATAGCGGTTGGTCCTTTTGGCCTTAACGACGAACTCTATAGAAAACACTTTTATCATTTATTTTGTATTATTGTCCTCTCCTCTCAACGACATTCCATTGTAGGCAATTCCCCCAAATACAACGATATCCGAGAAGCTCTCAATTCCCGGTAACACATCATTGCTTGACATTTCCACAACATTCACAAGACATTTTCGAACTTTAAAATGTATCACTCAAGGCAATTGTTGTTCAAGCAGTCAATATCCTTAGGCCGGCAACATGATCTTCTCGGACAAAGACTACTCATTCACTTTACAAATATTTTCAATAAAAATCTTCAAGGATTCGGTATCCTTCGAGAACGACGCCATTCTTTCTCTCAATTTGATTCATGTTCAGTTCATTGGCTCTGTTTTTCCTGGTAATTCAAACGCACACGTTGACATTTGACATTTTCAATTAGACCCAACACGCCCCTGCCTAAGATAAAATTCCAAATGACTGTACATTCCAAGGAAAGGCACCACTCGACCGTTTTTTTTTTGTGACATTTCTTCTCGCCATTTAACAAAAGTGCACTTGTCAAATTTTCGAAATTTTTTGAGCCTGACATGTAAGCGGCACACACCACCACCAGCAGGTGTGCTCACATAACCTTCAGGTCAAAATGAAGTGGATAATGAATGTCACCGCATGATGCCTCGAGGAGATCAACGAAATTGTGGTTTACGTTATTAGATAAAATATCTTATTAAAATTTCACATCTCTCGCTTCTTTGCGCGTTCATCGCGAACGGTCCTGAAATCAATTTCGGGAGTAAGCACGTCAGCGCATGAATCTGAATACGGTGCTGTGTGTGGCGAAGTGAACCTTACACCCGCGAATATACTCGCACGCTCGTATTGCTCGCGGCAAAAATACATTCTTCGCATCTTCCTGACGGCTGTCAGGTTTAAATTTCATCTCATCCGACGACGAAGGGCTTCCGACATTATGGTTTTAAAGGGGAGAATGAGTTTATCGGTTTAAGGCACTTGCTTGCTTGTTCGTAAATTCGATTTGTGGATTTAACTAAAATTCATTAAGCAGAAAAAAAAAATTGCTTCAGAAGCACTTTTTCTTCATGGAACTTTGCGCATTGTTGTGCGGCGGAATTTAATATTTCAGATGCATGTGCTCGTTGAACAATAGGAAGTAATTCTGCTAATTAAGTGTGCAGTAATTGAACGGGATGGACGCGGCTATTTTGCGACCATTAATTGGCTTATGGGTAATAGTGAGCGAATGACAGCATCATCGTGGCGTAGGCGGACGCAATACATTCTCGTTGTCTGTTCGTGAGTCTTTGGTAATGAGAATTTCTGAACTTATTCAAACGATTTTGTGGGCATGAAAATGATATGAGGGTTATTTTTGAAGCTCATATTATAAAAGATTCAAAATTAATAATGTAATCGTCCAACCACCTTTTCTCTGGTTTATTGTTTTGTGAATGAATTGATTTAAAATATCCCTGAAGACTAGGGAACATTCAAAGAAGAGAGTAATAGAATGGAACAAGCCTCCTTTTTCAATCTTGTGAACGCTTTTCGAAACTACTTTCGATTGCACCCTGAAATATTTCCATTTAAAGAAATAGGCTTTGTTGAAACTGGAAATATATAACAGTGTATGAAATTTGTACTGGACACCGAAATCCGAATAATTTTAATTAGATATTAACCCGCTGAGATGACAGTTTTTTGGGAATCTCCACAGGGTATTCAAGTGATAATTGTGGCTTGAAATTATTGTAATAGCCAAAAGAATCTTCGAAACTTCGCGAACTAGGCTCGTCCAACCACTGTGTCGTGTCAGCCAAATTCTCGTACTCCTCCCACACAGTTAGAGAACAAATT
Organism: Eristalinus aeneus; assembly: GCA_955652365.1. Taxonomy (NCBI): domain Eukaryota; kingdom Metazoa; phylum Arthropoda; class Insecta; order Diptera; family Syrphidae; genus Eristalinus; species Eristalinus aeneus. The sequence continues at coordinate 127,251,351 of OY019130.1, read as the reverse complement.
CCGAAAAGAACAGTATGGATCTACGAGAAAGCCAACTGGAGCGGACTTAACAAATTCTTTAGGAATTTTAACTGGTCACTATGCTTCCTCGATAGTGACGTGGATGCCGCTACTGATGCGATCTCAAACATTATTTCGCTGGGCATGAGGTCCTTCATTCCTCACAGAGAGCATCAAGCCTAAGGCAAACGCGTGGTACGACTTGAGCTGCAAAGAGGCTATCAGGATGAGAGAGTTGAGTTTCCGGGATTATAAAGCCAACCCTTCTGAGGAAGCCCGGAAAAAGTTCAAACGGATCCGTAATGACTGTAATGCATTAATAAGACGTGATAAATTCTCCTTTGATCAAAAGTTGAGGCAAAAATGTTCTACAATGCCCCAAGGGTAGCAGAAGCTATTGGTCTTTCGTAAACAACATAAGGAATTCAGCCTCGTCTTCGATCCCAACGCTCATTTGCAATGACATTCCAGCTGTCAGCTCTTTGGACAAAGCTAATCTGCTTGCTGCACACTTTGCAGCTAGCTCAACGCTGCCAGATAGCACTTTGTCCCCTCCTGTACTTGAGAGCGTAAATTTCTGCATGGGGCAAATCCATTTTCGCACTCGTACAGTAGCAAGACTACCTTAAGATCTAAACAAACACAAATCCGCTGGCCCGGATGGTATACCCGCTGTTCACGGCAAAATTCGAGAAGCTTCTTCATATACAGTTTTCACAATATGAAGTATGCGCCATACTCTCTTTTGAACGCGCGATATAACAAGGTGATTCGAAAGAAAAACTTATAATTATGTGGGTCTAGCAGCATCATTAAATAGAAAAGATGTTATCGCAAATCGCTGAGACAGAAGTGCAAAGATGTTTCTTGTCTAAAAGAAATGTCAAAATTGAAACTGGCTATCTGAAGACACTTGGTTCCTAAAATGTAAAACAAACCACATAACAATTCATCATTAAATTCGAAGCTTCTTACATAATAGTTGTATGGCGCGACAGTTCACGGGAGACCAGGGCCTAGCTTGCTCATCAACTACTCGTGTTGTGCGCGCTACTGTTCTCTCATGAGTAGAAGGGACCTACAGTTTTTTGCCGACTCCGGTTTGAGGAGCTTTTTGCTTTGACATTAATTAATTACTTATTTAGTGTTGTCAGCAGCTCGAAAGATTTGATGCCGTGAAAAAACCGGACCTTCGGCGTCTGAGTGTTGCACCCACTACCCACTACCCACTACGCCACGACGGCCATCAAAAATAATAAATGCTGAGAAAAAGATTTCTAATAGGTCAGAGTTTATGTTTGTGGTGTAGATCTGTAAATTTACTTCAAACAGGTTGAATGAGTTAGGCGGTTGTTGGACTAGAATGACCAGAAGATGAAACAATAATTAATATGGCCGCGTTTATCATATACAAGAGTTAAGTTTAGGTAGAAAACATGAATAGTCCTCCTCTAGCCAAAAGAGTCCGATTCATTGGGATAACCAAGCAGAAGAGCTATTTGAAGCTGAGGCATGTATTTGAAGCTCGAAATCAAGTTGGAGCTACATCCAGGTCTGTAACGCCACTTGCGTATAACGTATTAAAACTTGCGAGTACATCGATTTTTAAGTCGCGTGAGAAGTTGACTCTATCTACGAACTGGATTCAAATAAACCTTACTTGTCCTGTGCGGTGTTTTAAGTGGGCGAACTCTTGTGAAAGAAGAATGGCAGCAAACAGAATGACTGTGACTGGCATCTCTGTTGAAATTCACTCTAGAATGTGTATAAATGTCTGGCTTCAATCAGAAGCTTTCCTGTAATGAGTATAAATGTTCATCAACGCTGCTCAAGAAGACGAAGTTGCAGCATGTTTTGAAATTCAGAAAAAAAAAAATTCGTACATTCGCAACTAACTTAACAACTTTAATTAAAACGGATGAAAAAGTCTTTCGTTTTTTCGAAGCGTGCGATTTTCGAATCTGTTTGCGTTGATTGCATCTGGAGAAGAAGATTTGACGACGAAATCTGTGGGCTGTACAGCGGCATGCACCTGCTTCAGCGTCTTCGGATACAATGCTTAAGATGACCAGGCCATGTAGAGCGTATGGACACCACTGCTCTGACCAGAAATGTTTTCGAATCAGAGCCATTGGGACAATGCAAGAGAGGAAGGCCTAGGCTGAGGTGGCGCACACAAGTGGAGAAGAACCACCACTAACTTGGTGTGTACAATTGAAGGCAACTGGCGAGGTTGGTTGAGGCCAAGGTCCACCCCTGGTTGTAGCACCACTCAAAGAAGAAGAAGTGTTGTAACTGCTGAAGAGGAAGATTTCTTGATTAATAATTTTTTCTCTCTCAGTTATAGATCTCAAGTTTCTCTAATTTAAACGTACGAGTATATAAGCGAAAGTGGCCGCCGTGGCGTAGTCCGTAGAGTGCAAGACTCAAACGCTAAATGTTTGACAATTTTGAGGTTACACGTACTCAGAACGTTTTGACATACAAGCGCAATTTGTGTTACAGTAACTTCATCTCGCCCAAAAAATGGAATTTAATCGTGAAAATTTTTGTGTGATTATTTTTTACAAAAACTTTTTACAACTTAACAACAGTGAATCGATGAACGTTATTCAATTTTTGGCGGTGAGGCTCCATCAAGGACCAGTGCTTATCGATGGTATAAAGAACTCAACCGAGGTCGTAGTTCACTCCAAGACGAATTTCGTGAAGGCCGTCCTAAATCAGTTGTTGTTTTGGAAACCACTGTGCGCCAACTGATATTGCAAGATCGTCATGTGACCTATAGTGAGGTTGAGACAACCTTAGGCATTAGTGGGACCAGCAGGCATTCAATATTGCATGAAAATTTGACCGTCAAAAAAATTTGTTGCCGTTGTTTCCCACACAATTTGTCTATCGCTCAAAAAAAGGTTCGTGTCGATTGGTCGAAAGAAATGCTCCGAAAATACGATCGCGGTGCTTCGAAACACGTCTATGACATCGTGACAGGTGATGAATCGTGGATTTACGCGTATGAGCCCGAAAGTAAACAGCAGTCGACTGTATGGGTGTTTCAAATTGAGCCAATTCCAACAAAAGTTGCTCGCGCACGAAGCACTTGCAAGCAAATGGTCGCCGGTTTTTTCGGGAAAACTGGATATGTCGCAACCGTACCACTAGAATATCGCAGAACAGTCAGTTCTGAGTTGTACACAACCATTTGTTTGCCAGTTGTCTTCCAAGAAATCAGGAAAACTAACCGCCGAAGACGGGCCACTCTTCACCACGACAATGCGAGCTCTCACACATCGGCTAAAACAACGACATTTTTGAGCACTCAAAACATCGATTTGATGAGTCATCCGCCGTATAGTCCTGATCTGGCACCGAATGATTTCTTTTTATAACCGTACGTACCGTACGTAAAAAATAAAATGAGAGGTCAATGTTTTTTGACAACTGAAGAAGCGGTTGATGCGTTCAGAGTGCATGTTTTGGAGATACCTCAGAGTGGCAAAAAACGCATGTAAAAGTGTATAGATCTTAATGGGGAATATTTTGAAAAACAATTAAGCTATTTTCGATGATTAATATTTGGTATTGTTTTCTAACCCCGAAATATTAAAGGCAACCCTCGTATAAGGGAAAGCAGGATTTGGGATTTGGGAAGTTCATTGTGCAGTAATAGAACAACACCCTGAAAACGCATGCTGCAATATTTTATACAAATAAAGGAGTGCCTACCGTTGGCAGTGGGTAAAACTGTGTACGCCGAAAGTTAGTGGTTTGATTCCTGGACTGAACAGAACACATTTTTCACGGCACTACTCCTTTTGAGTTTTTGACAACACTCAAAGAAGAACTAACTATCTCAGAAAAATCTTCCGATTTTTTTTGTTTAAAGTTGGCAAAAAAAATGTAGAACTAACTATGTATCTTCCGAATTTTGTTGTTTGAAGTCGACAAAAAACTGTAGGGCCCAATACCTCGTGAGAGAACTATAATACGCACAGTACGAGTAGTTTCTAAGGAAGCTAGGTCCTGTTTGTTGTGAAATGGTTGCTCTAAAATTCCATTGTAATCCCATTTCAGTGGGTCTGGCAAGGAGTTATTTTCGAAATTATTCAAAGCTGAAAAACGAAATGATCTAAATGCCTCTCAAATGAGTTTAAAAATAAGATTAAAGATGGTGATAACCGTCAGTCCCCGGTGTGTGTTGATTCCTGGAAGTTAAATCGGAGGAAATTAAATTTACTCCCATAAATGATTTCACTTTACGGTGAAGTCAGGCATTGGTAAGTCCTTGAATTGTCAATATTCACACGTGAGGAAGAATTCTCATCCCACTTCTGAAGCGTTTCATTTTAAAGAAAACTCAATGTGGGGACACATAAAACCCCCGCCAACTGCTTGTCTTTGTACGCTAAAACACATTTTCATCCTTTTAAAAAGTGAAAAGAGTTCATGACATTTGAAACGTAACGTTTATTTTTAGAACGTCAGCGTTTACTTTTCAGTTTGGCGGAGATGTCGTATATTTGGCACCCCTTAAGTTTGAATGGATAAATTTTTATTTGAGTTCTATACTGTACATGAAGTACGAAAACGAGAGTTAGAAAGTTCTGATTATCTGCGAAGTTGAATGTGTACCGTGAACATTAGGTTATCAATTTGCCATTCAAATTACTCGTTTATGATTATTCGCAAAGTTTGTACCTAATCTTATGTTCCAACGTGGATTGACAGGGTCTGTGCACAAACAATTAAGAGCTTAGGTACACTCTTGTGGTTCATTTTATAGCCCACACTGGACAGAGTTTGTTGATAGAAGGTGGGATTTGCTGGGGGAGGGTTGACAATGTGAAAGGATTTGCAGTTTGTTCAGCTTTTATTTTATGCGCTGCAAAGTTAGTCTTAGTTGTTGTTTACATACAAGACGAAAGAGAATCCTTGGATTTAGGTTTGAGTTCTAAATTACTTCTTGGCTGAATGTCGCTGCTAGGCAAATATTATTAAGTTCTTGGGCTGCAATACATCACGCACGGATGCTTTGTTGTGGGGGAGGGCCAATTGCATGTGATTGGGGTGTATTATTCAAGCTCAAACGATGCAGTTGAACCGAATCCTACTCCTGCAGAAGTCGTTTTTGTTTAGAATGCTGGACTTCAGATGTGTTTTTGATTTGGAGATTGTATTTCTTAGTCATAAACCTAGTCAGCAATTGACCTGAAACATGTCGAAACATACCAAGCCAATGTGGAAGGCTGTGGAGAGTCAAAATAGTTCGAATCGACCTGTAGACACGTCCGGAGCTTAAAAAAGGACTATTTATTAGTTAAAACTATCTGATTGTCTTTTTCGTTCGTTTCCTAATTAATTTGTGTCCTTGGTATACAGAACTGATAAACTCCGTGCGCTTTTCAGTTTTCAATTTTTCTGCAATCAAAATTCCTACAATTACCGTCAAAGAAGACTCCCTTCTGAAAACACATTTGTTCGTTTTCAAATTTAACTCCTAGGGAATTCATTGATGTATTGAAGAAAATAATGTTGGTCGTACATAATTTTAAGCGTTCTCACTTCGTTACGTACCACACACGTCCAGCAACTGGTGTCGAAAAAAGCAGGTGATAAAATACCTAATTGCTCGTAAAATTCTGTCAAATAGGCCATTTTACACCGTATGCCTTTAATTTCAATATTATTTCGCATAATAAAATTCATTCATAATCTACCTGAATGACAGGAAAGTATGAAAGTGTGCCGGAGAGGTTCACAATCGTGAATGGCAGGAAAGGACAACGAGAAGGAATACCCACGCACGGAATTACGATGGACTTGCGTCGCATGATTAGACGGGGGCGTAGATTTGTACGTTATTGGGTTACATTCTACGAAACAAACAGATGTGAGGTAATTATGATCGGTATCTATGCACCGTAAATATGGGTATGATGTTTGGGGTGGAGAAAAATTGTCTTTCTGGGCAGACTGGGTTAGTTGTTCTTCAGACAATGCAGAGATGGAATTAACTCGTGTTGTTTGGAATACGTTTTGTCAAATAAATTATTCGATTACACGTCACTCACTTTTGGAGTTCTTTTTTGGAAAATGAATCATAAGACCGATACTCTCTTTGTTGTTAACTTATTCCACATTGGACTCTGCGGGGAGAAGACGAAGTGTTAGACTGTTGATGTCAATATGCGGGAAGAAAAATGTCAAGAGGACTTAGGTTTTTTTGGTGTATTTTTAGTATGATGCAGATAACGACAAACATTAGGCTTGTAGTTCTCCTTCAACATTCACGTTGTAGTTGTTTACGAGCATAAGTTGGAGAAAACTATAATATGCTCGACAAAGCAACCAAGCGCAACTGATTTTGATTTTGATGATTTTTTAAAAGCTTTAGGAAAGTTTAAAAAAAAACACATCAAATTCAGCAAAATGCACGAAATTTTTATTTGAACCGATAGTACGGTCCATATAATTTAATGTTTGAAGATTATTTCATGCAAATGTTGACCTTGACTACGCCTCAAATGGTCCATCCGCTTAGTCCAATTTTGGCATACTCTTTCCAACATTTCAGCCGGTATCTTACGAATAAATGCTTCACTGTTGTCTTCCACTGCATCAATTGAAACGGAATTGTTTGTATATATATGAGCTTTAACATAGATCCACAAAAACTAATCTAAAGGCGTTAAATCGCACGATCTAGGCGGTCAATTGACCGGTCCGAACGTGAAATAAAACTTTCACCGTACTCGCCTCTCAATAAGTTCATTGTTTCGCGTGCTGTGTGGCATGTGGCACCGATTCGTTGAAATCACATGTCGTGCAAGTCAAGCTCTTGCATTTTAGCCAAAAAATAAAAAAAATTTGGATATCTTCTCACGGTAGCGCTCACCATTCAAAGTCACGTTACGATTCGCATCATCTTTGAAAAAGTACGGTCCAATGATGCCACCAGTCCATAAACCGCACCAAACTGTGACTTTCTGTGGATGCATTGGTAGCTCTTGCACTGCTTCTGGTTGATATTCACTCCAAAATATATAATTCTGCTTATTTACGTACCCAATGAGCCGAAAATGAGCAGCGTCCATTTTTGACCATAAAATGGAAGAAGCGCGCGATGAACTTTCTTAACAGAGCTCGCATTTTGATAAAAAATTCAATAATTTGCAAGCGTTGTTCGTTTGTAAGACGATTCATGGTTAAATTACTGACCAAACTGAAGATGTTTGACAGTGAAACAAAACGCGAAACGTGCGTCAGCTATTTAACCAGTGTTGCCCAAAAAAGATAATAGCTAAAAAGCACCCTTTATTTATATAATAATGCATTGAAGAACCATGTATTTAAGCATTTTAGCAAACCAACCACTTTGGTGTGGAAACTTTTATACGTGGTTTACAGACGTTATGTTATTTCAATTGAAAACCTGAATAGTTTGGTATTTTTTTAAATGTCCTACAGCTCAATTTATCTGATAGTGTAATACAAGCCCATTGTCGAGTTCCTTGAAATGGAATACAAATGAATTCTTTATGATTTGTGAGTGCCGTGAAACTAGTGTCGTACACCGAAAAAGAACTTAATTACAAGGACCTTGCCTGTTTTACTACTTGGCCACCTGGTGTCAATCCCATAAGGGTATAAATGTAGATTTATAGTTGCGATTTAAGCCATGGGTCGATTATATTTTTTTTTTTTGTTGGAGGTTGGGATCAACTACACTGGAGCACTCAGACTCAAATACTGGTCCATTGTACTACCAGGCAGTAACCTTCACTTAATGTAATTTCTTGGTTTTCCAAAGAAAAACCAAGATGCGCTTCTGTGATATAGAACCATCACATCAGCGCCAAATAACCGCCACCTGATACGAGCGAAGGCAGGACACGAACAGAGAAAGTGCTCTGAAAAGTCTTCACCTTCTCCACAGGCGTCGCAGAGTGTGACATCACTAAGCCCAAGCCGACTCAGGTGCATAGCGAAGGCAAAGTGTCCCGTTAGTCGTCTGCACTCGTTTCTGTCTAGAGATAGCAAAAAAGAAGCGGATTTCTTGCAGACGTTTGGGAGCATACTCTTGGTCACCCTGCATCCTGGAGAGTCACGCCATCTCTGGTTGTGCTGTAGGGAGACCCAACCATCGACGGAGGCCCTGACCAGGGACGCGGGTAATCCCAAGGCGGGTTCGGGCCCTACTAGCCTAGCTAGTTCAGCAGCAGTTTCGTTTCCCAGGATCCCGTGATGACCAGGGACCCAGACAAGTCTTAGCGAATTCAGCCTGCTGACCGAATTAAGGGAAGACTTGCATTCCTGAACTATCTTGGAAGTGGTTAAAAGGTTGAGTAAGGCCTTAAGCACAGCTTGACTGTCGCTTCAGACGCAGATACTTCTTCCCTTCCACCTATTCTTCACAATGTAGTTGGTGGCCATTAGGATCGCGAAGGCTTCCGCCTGGAAGACCGACGCGAAGTTTCCTAAAGAGGCGTGAAGTCCAATGTTGCCGTTTTCCACGAAGGCTCCAGCTCCAGAACCCTCCGTTGTCTTGAAGCCGTCCGTGAAAATCCGGAGATTGATCAGAGCATCAAGAGCAGAACCAGGCGTGCTGGGGAAAGCCCCTGTGCAGCCGGGACAAAATGTTCTTTGAAACTTGGTGAAAGCGGCAGTCACGTATTTGCGAGAAAGCTTGTTCCACCAAACGACTGATGCATAAGAGAGAAGTGGTCTTATCATTGCAGTATAGATCCAAACAGATCATTTGGGTGATAGACTCCAGGTTTTGCCGAAAACTCTCTTGCATTGCCAGAAGACTGACAGCGCGTTAGAGGTTTTCGTCTCAATGTGTCTTTTCCGGAGAAGTTTACTGTCCAGGATAACACCTAGATATTTGGCTTCATTGGAAAGGCGGATATTGACGCCTTTAAGTACCAGATATATATTTTTCTTACAATTGAGATATTTTCAAAAGAACAATAAAACACATTTTGAAGATTATTGTATATACATCTGATATGATTCAAATGAAATTAATACACAAAACGGATCAAACAACACTGAAAAGCTTGGTTGTTTTCGTAGCAGAGAGAAACCTTCGTAAAACTAAAAATGATATAGATTATCGTCTGTCTGGTTCAGGGCCTGGATTCAACGGTCCAGTTTTTGAATCTGAGAACTCCAGTGCAGTGTTTCCCAACCTCCAACAAAAATACAAAAAGAAGTTCTCTTGTGGTGCGCTCCTGATGAACTGTCAGCACGTGTATCGTCGAGAACATTTTCACAGAAAGATGGCAACACGCCAATAAAGAATACTGCCTCGAATTGGTTGATAAATAAGAGCCCTTCATTAGGTGTGTTCCAGTACTTTCTGTATCAAATTTTGAAGTCTGTCATTTGTTAATGAGTGGAGGTAAATCTCTAAAGATGCAAATTACGGGAACGCATCTAAACCAAATGTATAAATGTCATTAAGATGTGTCAAATTAACTTTTTCTGTACAAAAAACAAAAACAACAACAAAATTTGAGACAAATACCAAAAGATAATGGGTCAATGGTCACTTATCTCTGTACGCACACCAGTTAATTTGACAGAAAAACAAACCCTACCCACAAATATTTTTTGTGTTAAAATGGGCAGGATGGGCAAATATATTCCTCCCTGGAGAGAGCGCTCATTTGACATAAAACCCATATTTTCGGTATACGGGAACAGATTTTGTCGGAGAGCAGTAACGACCAAGGGTTGGTCGTTACTGCTCTCCGACACAATATAGACATTTTTGAACACCCAAAAAACAAATCAAAATCAATTTGTTCTTTGTTACTCTGATAATTTGTTTACATATACAAATTCATTAATTCGGACTTGCAATGTGGAAGTTTTGATCTCTCCGCGACAAAATGTTCTGAAGGTTCAAACAAAAATCTGTGCATATGCATGAAACTCCTTAAACGTCTAAACTACAAGTTAACGTATAAAATTATTAAAATCCAGAGTTTTCCGCTGACGCTTAGTTCCATCACTTAGTGCATCGGGTGACAACTTTCAGGTGCAACATAACACCACCCATGGGAACATCCGCTTCACGGGCAGCGGCATGACATGAGGCATAGATTAGTTAGCTTTAAGAAAATATTTCTGTGTTCAGTTTAGTTTTTACTTTGAAATAAAAAGGAGCTAAAGCTCCAAAAAAAATTTTTTTAATCAAAAAGTAAAATGAAATCTTAATTTACACACGGAGTGCTACAGAACAAGCGAATACTTCGGATTAAAGCAATACAACGGGAAATGGTGCAGAAAAAGGTTCCGTTGAAGGACCTCAATCAATATTGCCTTTGTGATCGGGGGCAGCTGTTAAGCAATCATGTCAGTAGAGGATATTCATAGGGTAGTTTAGGCACATCTCTATTCCGCAGTGTAGCGTCAGTCAATGAAGTGAAAACAGATGAAGGTTACTATGGGAAAAGCTTGTTGCTTTACTTCGAAAACCAATCTTCTTCTTTATTCAAAGGACACCTGAAACAATCGATCAAAAAATAAACTTAAAACTAAACTAAACTTTCGAACCATCATCTTGCAGAGACATTTTCTGGAAATATATTTTTTTCTCGGACATCAATAACCCTTTCCTCATTCCCCTCCCCATTACCACTCGATACTCTATCACAATTCCCCAATTGCTCCTCAATCAACGTCGTTTCCCTTGTCATACATTATTAATAGAAATTCTCAACCAGATGAAATTCATAATAAATGCTCCAAGGCATAAGTCACCCGACTCACGCTAGTCGTGTTAATGCCCCCGCAAGCAGTTCGAACTGCGCGCTCGTCTAATATGAATCTAATGGTTTTGTATCCCGCAGGCCATTGGATTAGGCGTGAGGCACGTTTCTGTGCGTTCGCACAAAATTATTCCGCTGATTCCCAATGTCCTTGTCGCTTGACTGGGGCTAACACATTTTTTATCAGCGGCCGTCCACACAACGTCTTCAAATGATTACAGAAAAATTCTGACAGGCCAAAGGGAGACCACCCAAACACAGCAGTTTAGGAAATGATGGATGAGCAAGCTGATTGACCGTGGGAAAGTAGACGATGATAATGTCTTCTTGAACCCCTGTGCATGAAGACGTTCATCTCCACTCCGGGTGGAAATAACAAACTATTGAGCATTTCATTGAAGGATTACTCCTCGGGCGCGCCGAAGGTTGTCGACGCCAATTCTTCACGGTTCACAGACATTCCTTTATCGACCGGCATCGGGTCGGAGTAACTTGGACGGACCTCGTTAAGCACAAGTTGCCTTTTCAACCGGGGAGCCTTGGCGCAATCAACGCCTTTCACAGAAATGTTTCGCATATTTCTTGATGGATCCGATGAAAGTGTCATCCCGAGGACAATAGTTAATTTTCCAAACCGTTTGATTTGATTTAATTCGATGGGCCGGGCCTTGGAGGAGAGTGCCGTAAACAAAATATCACTGAGCGTCCGGCGGATGCAAACAATAAATTCCCTTGAACGGAAACAATTTCTAATTTATGCACCCCATACTTCGATTCCGCCTTAAACGTCACGATGGTTTCGAATCAATGCCGGTGTTGGTGCTCTTGGAGCGTGCAGAAGGCTACATTCCCTTTCTATTTCAATAAATATTGATAGGTTATCCCATGTGAAGGCCGGCATCGGGGGTGTTTCCAGGAATCCACATGTAAACTTCGCGCAACGATGTCTGATTGGCAGTCGGGGAATAATTGCGGAGGTAAGGTTGCTTTTTACCGGAATTGCTGAATGGAGTCTGCGAATTCGGTTTGGGAATCGATAATTCATTTAGTTCAGGTATTTGTGCCCACATCGAGGAAATAAATCGGGATAGCGAAACCACAAGCAGCTGGCTGGGTTTTGGTTTCTAGGGTTTGCAAGTTTTTCGTGGGCGATGACGGGTGGGAAATTATTTATCGGTCGGGAGGAATATGACATAGTCAAATTAATCCACAAGGGAAGTGGGGTGAAGGGAAGAAGGAATTTCTGATGGGTTGCCATTTTTGCCATGTGGCCGCCGTGGCGTAGTGGGTAGAATCCGACGATCACACGCCCAAGGGTCTAGGTTCGATTCCCGGCTGAATACCTCGATGTTTTCACGGCACCACCTCTTTCGAGCTACTAACAACACTCAAAGAGTAATAACTGTCTAAGAAAGCTTCTCAAACTTCGCCGTTCGGAGTCGGCAAAAAACTGTATGTCCCTTATACTCGTGAGAGAACAGTAGCGCGCACAGCACGAGTGGTTGATGAGCAAGCTAGACTCTGGCCCCCTGTGGACTGTCGCGCCATACCATTATTATTATTTCTGTAACGGCGATGAAGAACCAAATCCAGCTGTCAGAGAGAACGAACCATTCAACACCAATGAAAGGAACGATGCAGATCAACAATTCAGTTCACCTGACCCGGATGAAGTGAGAATTGCCATATCTAAACTGAAATCCAATAACACCGAGCTTTTTAAGCTCGCAGGAGATGATTTGGTAAGAAGCATGTATCAACTCGTCTGTAAAATATGGATGGAGAAAAACATGGACTGAGGTTCCATTCATTGTTTGTCAGATTCATAAAAAAGGAGACCCTTTGAACTGCGCCAAGCATCAGTGTCCTAAGTATCGCATACAAAATCTTATCTGCCATACTGTGTGAACGCCTAAGGTCATTCGTCAACAACCTGGTCGGTCCACACCAGTGTTGCTTTGGGCCAGAAAATTCAACTATCGATCGAAAATCCGCACTACGGCACATTTTGTATCAGAAGCAACAAATCGATACCCACCACCTTCTTATCGATTTTAAGGCCACGTATGAGACGAGCTATACAGAGGAATGTTTAATTTTGGCATCCCTACCAAACTCGTGCGTTAGTGTAGGATTACGATGGAGAATGCACGCTGCTCCATTAAGGTCGGTTAAGACCAAACCGAGACCTTTGATGTCAAAAAAGCATTCAGACAAGGCGACGCGCTGTAATGCGACTTTTTCAACATCGTTCTTGTTCAAAACTCGAACGCCAACACCAGAGGAACAATCTTTCGGAAGTCCGTGCAACTACTCGCATATGGTGATGATAGTGACATTATCGGAAGAACGCAGCGTGATGTCAATGGCGCTTTTGTGGGTATTGCAACGGAGGTCGCGAAGATGGGCTTAGCGGTAAATGAGGGAAAGACCAAGTATGTACTGTCAACGAGAAAGGACACTCAACGTCGAGGTCTCGGTCAGAACGTCACAGCAGACAGATATAAACTTCGGGTAGTCAAAAACTCTATCTGCCTAGGCACCGCTATCAATGACACCAGCGCTGAAATCAAACGAAGAATAACTCTTGCTAATGGCTGATTCTTTGGGCTAAGAAAACAATTGGCAAACAGAGCTCGCTCCCGAACAACCAAGGTAATGCTTTATATGACCTTAATCGTGCCAGTCCTGCTACTTGGCGCGGAGGTAAGGATAACCAAGGTAATGCGCTGAAATCAAACGAAGAATAACTCTTGCTAATGGCTGATTCTTTGGGCTAAGAAAACAATTGGCAAACAGAGCCCGCTCCCGAACAACCAAGGCAATGCTTTATAAGATGTTAATCGCTCCAGTCCTGCTATTTGGCGCAGAGGCAGGGACAACCAAGGTAATGCTTTATAAGATCTTAATCGTTCCAATCCTGCTACTTGGCGCGGAGGCAGGGACATTGTCAAAAGCGGATGAAGCTGCTCTTGGTTGCTTCGATAGGAACATTTTTCGTGTGATTTTTGGTCCTGTCTGCATAGATGGAGAGTGGAGGAGGAGATATAATGACGAACTATACGGGCTGTTCACCGACATTGACTTAGCCAGAAGAGTGAAGATCCAACGATTTATGATGGCTAGGTCATGTAGAGCGGATGGAAAGCAATGCTCCTACCCGAAAAGTTTTCAAATATACCCCCGGGGGACGGCGCAGTTGATAAAGACCGCGACTCAGGTGGCGCACGCAAGTCGAAAAGACCTCAACCAACTATGCGTGCGAAACTGGAGACAGCTTGCTAAAGACCGAGCTGGCTAGAGAAGCTTGTTGAATAAGGCCCAGATCCACCCCGGACTGTAGTGCCACCTTAAAAAAATCTTAAGTTGTTCTGATCAAGAAAAAATACAGCAATCAAGAAACAGTAAAACGTCTTAATCCCAAAATGAACGACAACAGTTGTCGAATATTTTACATGCAAAACTTTTAACGATCTGCAACATAAATCATCGAATTTAAGAGAAGAAGTTTTACGTACACACTTTGGCCTGTGTTTCCTGGTTTGTTGACAAGTTGTAATCACTTAATTTATAGACGTGCCAGCTGCCGTCAAAGGGTGGTATAAATTTTTGATGAGACTTGGAGAAGGAAATTTAAATTCCTTTACATTTATTTTTTCGTAATAAAACGATCCAATCCCTTCTGTGTGGTGAAAAAAAAAAGAATCGAAAATTCCATTGAACGCTCAACTCGGAATCCCACAAATCACCAACGACGCTGGATATTCATGTTCGTGACATGTGATTGACACACATCCCATGTAATGACATTTCGCAGCCGCCTCGCCCGCAAACGTGTGATATCCGTCACAACAAAACTGTCAACCGTGACAGATGTCATGAGCAAAAAAAAAACACCTTCTTAACTACCCCAAACCACCCTTCTTGCCGCTGGGTGTGTTTTATGCGTTTGTTTAAACAACAACTTGGGGAGCCTTAAGCCCGGAGGGACTTTGATTTTAGTTTACACCGTTAAAATCATTCATTGCGAATTTCTTTCCCCCGGCCTCGCCTGTCTCCGTCGGCCCATAACCCTTTTCAGGGCCATTTCTTTTCTCGGTTATTGTTATGCCCCCCATCAATTCTGCAAAGGGTAAACTTTGAAGCATTAAGCACCCGCCTCCTTGGGCAAACAGAGCGCCACGCCGATGACCCTTTTTCTTTTCGGGTGATTCTTGATTTAAAATTTGTATTTTAACGACAAGGAAAAACTTGCCCTTTAGCATCGGAATGTTTCTATGTTCAGGCGTGCCGCGGTCGTGGTGGCTTAGAGAAACGCCGAGAGTTGAATTGATAAATTTGAAATGTTCATCGAGTCAGTTAATGCACTGTGCCCGTGAGCCTGGGGGTAATCCGAGTAGAAACGACTAATTGTAGGTGGAGTCGGTTGGCTCCACATCGCTGCTATAATTGGATTTAAATTCATAATTGCAAACCACATCTGGATTATGCGTTGTTCGGATTTAAAATATTTATTTGCTTTTATTTTAACAATCGATCGATCTCAGTTACTTTCACCGCCGAGCACCACCTGCGATGTTACATGCGGCAATTGTTTCCGCACTGGATTTGGGGAAAATATCACACAACTCCATCGCGCACCCCATCAAGCAACGGCACACCTGGCGCTGGATGGCGCTGTTTACTGCTGGCTCATAATACGCGTTCGTGTTTAATATTTTCGACGAGAGTTCGCTGTTTAAAGTGCCGTGTACGCGGAGGGATACAGGCACAACGAATGCTGTGTGTACGAGGTCGTTTATTTGGCGCCAGGTGAATCATAATGAAATCCAAAGCAGTTTCCGTTTTCCTCTCCGTGCGCACAGATGAGTGCAAAATAGAATTGATCCGCAAGGAAATTCGCTTCAATTCACTGGCTCCGCACCGGTATTGCTGTGGCGGGGTTCCGGCGGCGAATTTACGTGTGGTAAAGGAAGAATCGTGCTTATTCGATGGAATTTTTGACCGGCGAATGCTGTGCACGTCTGCCTTCCAGCAAAAACAATAGCAATTGAGTTAAATCCCGCGATGAACATGGTCAACGGTTTAAACTTTCTTCTGACCCCATTTTAATTGGAAAGGTGTCTGTTTAAAGTGCTAAATGTTTCAATTGTTGTTTTCGTTTGAAGAGAAGATTTCCCTGAAAATTGATTTTAGTGGCAATCTAATTGTACTTACATTGTGATCCCTCGATAGCACCATGCTGCAGTAGCATCTTCGTCATGGATCGGTTGTTGCTTAACACAGCAACATCCAGTGGGGAAAGACCGTCTGCGTTTATACTGAAAGAGAAAAAGTAAATTCACGGTATCATAACTCAATCCTTCAAGAAGTGTCACAAATAATCCTGCAATCTTCATCGTGCATTCAAATTCTTGTAAATGCTATCAAAGGGAACGAACATGCAACAATTCCGCTTTCTTGCTCAAAATGTATTTTCTGGGAAAAGGATATTCAACCCTCCAACGTACAAAAGAAGGAAGCATGAGCACAACAAACTGTATGGATTTCTAAATTCCATGTAGCCACGTCCTGGCATCTGATCTCTGAGGCAAGGATGTCATGGAATCCGGATGGAAATATTTTTGCTAACGAATGACGTTGAATAACTTTCACGACCACAATCGATGGGACGGAAGCCAATTTCATGTAATTCTGCTTCTGTATCTGAATGAATCCAGTGCATGGCGTACATTTGGCATTTTGAATAGATAAAGAAGAAAAACTCGCTGGCACGTGTTTGCTACAACTTCCTCTAGAATTTCGTGATTCGACACAATCTTGAATACAATTAATTTTGCTCATTTCGGAATAAATCCATTCATGCCGTAGGTACTCCGCCGTCATTGGAATTATTGAACAGAAGTCTTATTGACTGCTGCAGCATTCATTAACGCTTGCTCTTGACTTTTTGCCTTTCGTCAATGAGCGGACTTCGGATGGATTATCAGTTTCACAACATCAATTGGATTTTATTGCTCCGACATCGAAGCACCTGTAAATTCGCACTTGAATGAATGCAATCACAGCACGGGCTGCACTTAATTGCGTTCCAGGATTGACTTCGGAAAGGAAAAGAAGTTCTGGGAACGTTGTGAACTGAACTGAGGCAATAAAATTGGCTTTTGGTTTAAATGGGTGAATATAAAATATGTAATCGAGGTTCTATGGAGTTGGGCGGATCCAAATGCGTTCTGCCGTTCGTTCTGTGTGGTTTATCGGCTCTCAGAAAACTTAGAATGTACACAGAGAAACGAAGGCAGAACAGTTATTATGCGGTGAATGGCACCGGGTGTACTTTTGAAAGTCGGGAACTTTCCCTTTAATAAATCAATTTATCGGGGTGGCTGTGTGAGCCATGTTGGATACGGCATGGATTAAATCAACGAAATGGCACAGAAATGTGGTTCGGAAATAAAGGGAATCCTTTGGAGAATGGCATGCTTGGCTGTAGGTGCGACTTGACTTTTGTGACACCTACATTGTACACACACAAGCAGGAGAGTTTCTGAGGATAGCAAAAGTTAAATTTCAATGCGAACTATTCACAAGAGCATACGTCATGGATTTCTCATTTTTGTATTGTCTCCGCGATGCCGTGGAAGAGGATGATGTAGATTAAGTTTACTTGTGTAAAATGCGTTGTGAAAATGTTTGGTTAAGTTTTCAATAAAATTTACGTCAAATTGTTTTATTGCGAGAAACTTTGTCTGAAGTGATAATTGGAATCTTGGCTTTTGATATGAGCACATGTACATTTATGTCTAAATGTTAATACTTTGTACAATTCCACTCAAATGGAGGTTCTTTCCCATAGTTTTCCTCCAAACGTACTCAATTCTTTAAACAATTAATAACATAATGTGACTGAATTTTCAGTAGTAACGTTTCTAGAAACTATATCTCTGAGCAAGCTAGAGCACAACTATTGTTATTTATACACTGTTATACTATGCAAGAAATAAAATATCTATCTATCTGACTATCTTGTACAGTTCCAGTAATACATGACAGAAAGCTATTCGCTAAGACATGAGTTCTATTCGAAAAGTGTCGCGAATTTTGTGATTTATTTTCAAAGAATAGACTAGATACTCTGTTGGAAATTAAAAAATATTTTGCTATCCTTATCTTTCTAAACGCAGTATTGCGTCTTCGTTCATAAGATTTTTTCTTGTAAACGAATAACAGTCATTGGGAATTTGTGAACAAGAACGATGTGTAAACAAAGGTGCTGCCAGGTATAAAAACCAGGTATCCGGGCATTATTAAATTTCTTCATTTACTATCGTACACAATGCAAACGGGAAAAATACAATTTTTACATTGGATCTAACTTTACGCATGTTTTTCGGTGTTGTACATATTGTCGCTTTGTTGGATTAGTCAGGAGTTCTCAGCAACTTCTCCAACAGTTCACATTTGGTCAATACTGCGTTTTTCGAGCCCATCTGAGACTTAAACGGGTCGTGCGTACGGCAACCTGTATGTCATATTTACGAAAGGCGTTCGATATCTTCTCGGTATCGAGGTGAAGCTGTGGTTATACGAAGGCTCCCTTTTATATTTCGTGATTGGGCAACCCTAGTGTTGCAATCTGACAACTACCAGCTCTATCGTAAAGCTTGACATTTTTGAGGTTGTGTGTACGTTTTGACATACGAGCGCTATTTGCGTTGTTTACAGTGACTTAAAAGATTCATCTCGCCCAAAAAATGGAATTACATCGTAAAAATTTTCGTGCGATTATTTTTTTTACAACTTTCGACGTGGATTAACTCAACAACAGTGCATCGATGAACTTAATTCAATTTTTGGCGATGAAGCTCCATCAAGGACCAGTGTTTATCGATGGTATGGTGAATTCAACCGAAGTCGTAGTTCACTCCAGACGAATTTCGTGAAGGTCGTCGAAAATCAATTGTTGTTCCGGAAACCACTGTGCGCCAACTGATATTGCAAGATCGTCATGTGACCTATCGTGAGGTTGAGACAACTTTAGGCATTAGTGGGACCAGCATACATTCAATATTGCATGAAAATTTGACCGTCAAAAAAATTTTTTCGCGTTGGATCCCACACAATTTGTCAATCGCTTAAAAAAAGGTTCGTGTCGATTGGTCGAAAGAAATGCTCCAAAACTACGATTGCGAAACACGTCTATGACATCGAGACAGGTGATGAATCGTGGATTCACGCGTTTGAGGCCGAAAGTAAACAGCAGTGGACTGTATGGCGTTTAAAATTAAGCCAAATCCAACAAAAGTTGCTTGCGCACGAAGCACTTCCAAGCAAATGGTCGCCTGCTTTTTCGGAAAAAAACTGGACATGCCGTAACCGTATTACTAAAACAACCATTCGCTTGCCAGTTCCAAAAAATCAGGAAAACCACCCACCGAAGACGGATCACTCTTCACCACGACAATGCGTACGTAAAAAATAAAATGAAAGGTCACGTTTTTCGACATCTGAAGAAGCGGTAGATACACTCAGAATGCATGTTTTGGAGATACCTCTATCAGAGTGGCAAAAGTGCTTCGACAATTGGCTCAAGTGCTTGCAAAAGTGTATACATCTTAATGAGGAATATTTTGAGAACTCGTATCTTTATTCAAAAAGAGTAAAAAAGTATTTGTTTGTGTTTGTTGTGTGCTCTGTATGTAAGAAGTGAAGTTAATAATAATAATTGTTGGCGCTACAGTCCAAGGGGACCAGGGCCTAGTTTACTCATCAACCACTCGTGCTGTGCGCGCTACAGTTCTCTCACGAGTAGAAGGGACCTACAGTTTTTTGCCGACTACGAACGGCGAGATTTAGGAAGCTTCCTTAGACAGTTATTACTCTTTGAGTGTTGTTAGCAGCTCGAAAGAGGTGTTGAGCTGGGAGTCGAACCTAGACCTTTCGGCGTGTGAGCGTCGCACTCTACCCACTACGCCACGACGACCACGAGGAAGTGAAGTTAATTTTACGAATATTTCTGTAGATTTATTACAAAATGGGCCGTGATAGACATTGCTCTGAAGAAGAAAGCCGGATCATCAAAAATCACAGACAAAATCGGTTACTTTTATTTTCAAAGCACTTTCCAGAACCCCGCCAAAAGAAACACTTGGTAGACCAAGAAAAAACGTATAGTTTCATTAGCCAAAAAGAATCTTTTTATATCATCAAAGGCAATTGCAGCAGAAATTAACAACATTAATGTCCCAACGGTCCGGCAAAGATTGCTGACAAATGAACTATCAGGAAGGTTCGCTCGTATTGCTCCATTGCTGAGTAAAAGGAATGTAGCACCTTACCCAAATTTGTCAGGTTGTCTTTGGTGTACATTAATTGATAAAAAAAAGACAATTATTAAGAAGCCTAAAGGCAAATAAAATTAATGCTAAATTAACTAAGTGCACTTGTTAAGAGCCATTAAGTTAGAATTAAGATCAGCAGATTAGATATTGAACTAGTGTAAAGTATTTTTGTCTAGCATATAAGAGAACAAAGAATAGAAAATAAAAATGCATGAAAAAAAGGAATGTAAATCGCATGAAGAGAGTTCTTCAGTCTTAGATACCATTCGAAAGATATGTTTCGTAATATTATCTGGGGTGATAAAACCAAAACAAATTTGTTTAGTTCTGACAGTTGTAGAAATGTTCGGTGGTCTCATGGAAAAGACTTTCACTTCCGATTCATAAAAAAAACCGTAAGGCATTGAGGTGAAAGCGTCATGGTGTGGAACTGGTTTTCTTGGTTCGCTGTTGGACCCATATTTCAAATAATGGACATCATGACTAAAGAAGTTTATCGTGACATCTAAAATGATGTGATGCTACCATACGCTGAGGACAACATACCGTTAAGATGGCACTTCCAACATGACCACGATCCCAAACACTCATCGAGTGCTTGGTTAAGGTAACATCAAGTGTGGGTGTCCTATCGAAAATTTGTCGGCGGAGCTGGAAACATCTTTGACTGCACAAACGTTTCATAATAAAACCCACTTTTGGACCGAAATTGAGAAATATTGGAAGGCTATTCCTTTGATTATGCAAATCGACACCCGCCACCTATTCGCCGATTTTAAGGCCGCATATGACAGTGTGCATAGAGACAAGCTATACAGTGCCATGTCTAGTTTTATCATTTCTACCAAACTCGCCAGATTGTGTAGAATGACGAAGAAGAACGCTCGCTGCTCCGACAAGGTCGGTAACGAACTCAGCGACACATTTAATGTCAAAAAAGGTTTTAGACAAGGCGACGCACTGTCATGTGACTTCTTTAACATCGTCCTCGAGAATATCGTGTGTGACTCACAAGTCAACACCAAAGACACGATCTTCCAGAAGTCAATTGGACTGACTAGCTTAGGTTACGCGGATGACATTGATGTGATTAGACGAACACACAAGCCGTCAATGACGCGTTTGCTGGCATTGAAGCGTCTGGTAGTAAATGAGGGCAAGACGAAGTATATGCTGTCATCAAGAAAGGACACACAAGATCACCGTCTCGGATAAAGCGTCACATTAGGCAGCAGAAACTTCGAGGCAGTCAAGGACTTTATCTACCTCGGTTCGCTGTCGGTGCCAATCTCTGTTTCTTTGGGCTCAAGAGGCAATTGAGTAATAAAGCCCTCTCTCGAGGGACTAGGCTCGCTTTATATAACAGCTTGATCGTCGTGGCCACCGTGGCGTAGTGGGTAGAGTGCGACGCTCACACGCCGAAGGGTCTAGGTTCGATCCCCAGTCCAACACCAATTTTTCTAATAATTCACGGCACCACCTCTTTCGAGCTGCTGACAACACTCAAAGAGTAATAACTGTCTAAGAAAGCTTCTCAAATTTCGCCGTTCGGAGTCGGCAAAAAACTGTAGGTCCCTTCTACTCGTGAGAGAACAGTAGCGCGCACAACACGAGTAGTTGATGAGCAAGCTAGGCCCTGGTCCTCTCTGGACTGTAGCGCCAACAATTATTATTATTTATTGATCGTCCCCGTCCTACTTTATGGCGCGGAATCTTGGACGTTAGCAAAGGCGGATGAGGAAGCCATTAGTCTTTTCGAGAGAAAAGTTTTGCGTTCGATTTTTGGTCCTATTTGCCTGGGGAGAATATTTAATGACGAGCTCTATGGGCTGTACAGCAATATGCGCCTGGTCAAGCGTCTACAGATACAACGCTTAAGATGGCTAGGCCATGTAGAGCGTATGGACCCTCCGGCCCGAAAAGTCTTTGAATCCGAGCCATTGGGACAACGCAACAGAGGGGGACCTAGCTTAAGGTGGCGAATACAAGTGGAGAAGGACTTCAACCAACGTGGAGTGCGCAACTGGAAACAGCTGGCCAAAGATCGTGCTGCCTGGAGAGGCATGTTGGTTGAGGCCCAGGTCCACCCCGGACTGTAGCGCCACAACAAGAAGAAGAATAATTCCTTCGATTAAGTGTCAGAAGCTTATAGGGTCTATGACAGGTCGAATAAGAAAAAAAAATTAAAAATAAGGGCGGTCATTCGGGGCACTAACCTACACAAATTTAATCTCTTTGTGAAATAAAAAAGTTACTTTCTTTTAAAACAAATGTTTACTCTACTTTTCCCTATATTTTGAACAGTATTCTTGGACGTTATTTCAATAACATAGTGACAGAATTAAATATGAATATGAAATATAAAAAATCCTAAAGAAAACATTTCCGTACTGATGTGCCAAAATAAAGGAAATATTTTAATTGTCTATTAGGTTTCAAATATTTGATATAAACCTTGAAAAATATTCTACTTTACTCTTTTCCTATTATTTTGAACAGGTCTGCACGGCTTATGGAACACAGCAAAATGGGCTTAAGGCTTTAGTTCTTGTTTCATCTTGATTTAGGTCAAGACTTTTTCGCTAAATTTGCCGCAACATCAGCACAAAACATGCCCGAATGTCAAGAACATATTACGACTGATAATTTTGGTCTTCTTAAGCAGAAGCACTAGCGGTGGGAATATTTTTTCCACTGCGCACCATTTTCTGGCTTGTTGGCATTGGGAAAAATTGATTGTCAAAAGGCGAACTGTTGAACTGTTGATGTGGCAAAAAGAGTCTTCCTGCTCTAAAAGTTGCTTTGTTTGAACTCGAATTTTGGCAAAAAATTTGAATACCGTGCAAACGTGATTCAAATGTGCACTACTTCATAATTATTTCTCAATATAACTGTAAACATCAAAATAACTTTAAAATATTTCGACTCTTGCCGTTCCTATTGAAAGAACGCCTGAGCGTCTTTATATACGGATCAAAACCAAACGACCAACACCACTTTTCCCTGATCCCATATCGAAATACACCAAACTGAAGCATCATATTTATCTATTCAGTACTTTTTTACCACAGGAATATTTGATTTGTCTCTTATCGCACAATGCAAAGCTCCCTGCATGCCCTCTCATGCAAGCACTTCACTTCCAAAGAAACCTCTGAAGGAGGTGCCAGTTAAAATGCCATTTTCTCGAAAATATATGGCAAATTGTGTCAATTGCATTGCCTCGTCAAAATAAACGTGAGCGTCTTCCACATTCGTGCTGTCACATGAAATATTGATATTCCTTCGACACGACAAGTTAACATCGCAGATTGGAGTGTTGCGTAGACAATGGCTCTATTGTTCGCGTGCTCCTTCATCCATTCATTCATCCAGCACCGTCGACATCCTTTCTGGGGATGTGTATCAACAGGTGCTATTGTGTTTGCCCACAATTCATTAGATATCGCATGCTGTGCGTGGCCGTTATTTTTATCATCAATTTTTGACAACAAAAAATAAAGAGAATGAATGCAATTAATCGTAGTACACAGCTCACGCATCCTGCACGCTTCCAAGCGGATTTTTATTTATCGGCAATTTTTTGTACTCACCCACTGAAACGCGTGCAATCACTGTCTGTTTTCATTGCTGGGCAATCATTTTGTTCGTCATTTCTGAGACGTGTTTACAGTTTGTTAGTTGCGCATGCTGATTTTATTATTGCTGCAAAAAGCTGTGGTATTGCTTCTGCTGCCCGCGATCACAGAATGCAGCTGGCAAACGAGGATGCCATAAATGCGGCCATTAATTAATAATCGATTATTGCCGCCACTCATTGCGGTGAAAGCGGGAGCTTTTGATGAATACTTAACGATAGGTTGAATTGTTTAAATGAATTAATCGGACAAAAAGCGTCACATTAAGTGTCATTTGCACTTCTGATGCGACGGAAGTCAACAGCAATTGATGCAATCTGAATTATGGCTGCGTACCTATTTCCCTTGACCTTAAAATGGCGGCATGTGATATCAGTCACTACTAATGTGAATTTCATCACGTCCATTGAGAGCAAATTAAAACATCAAACAGTAGCCATCAACCACTTTATATTTTGTAGTCCATATTGGGACAGAAAAAAAACGTAATATAGAGAAAAGGACTTAAGGGTTTTCGGGTTAAAATTGATCGGGTTCCCTTCAGGATGTAAATAAGTAAAAGGAAAGGAGGCGAGTGGATGGCCTTTTTCCTTGTGATGAAACGTCTTAGTTGTTAGTCGTTTTTGATCTTTTGTATTATTTCCGACGGAAGTTTTTTAATATTTTATGAATTGAGTTTATGGGAGAATTAAGATTAAGGGATCTTCCCATCGACGGCATGGCAATAAAGTTGTTCGAGGAACTGAATTTATGAACTTAAGTGGAAAGGATGTTACCCAGACTTTAGTTCAAAGAAATATGGTTCCCTATAGATCAAGAGACGTTTGTGTGTGTTTTCCTTTGAGTTTATTACATCCTCGGAGGTTTGTTATAATTCGTTTCTTGTGAATATTCTGATTTGGGATTCCTGACGGCTGATTAAGGCGGTAAGTGAGAGGGATTAGGGATTACTTTGAATGCATCAGAAATTGTAGTTTTTTGATACATCTGTGAATGGACATAAAGACTGTATGGAAATTATGATCACGTGTGTCGGCAATTAGCATATGTGATGAATATGCGGGTGTTGCTACGTTTTAGAAGAGACTCTTGGATGGTGCTATAGTTCACAAGGAACCAGAACCAAACTGCTTGAATAACTTATAAGTAAATGTTTGTTTTTGTCGAATTCGAATAAAATTTTAAAAGCTTTCATCGAGAATTAGTACTTTTTGAGTGTTGGCATGAACGAGAGATGGGTTTGAAGTCCGCATTCTGTGGAAATGTCTTCGAATCTGAGCCATTTTGACAACGCAACAGAGGACGGCCTGTGCTAAAGTGGCGCACACTAGTGGAGAAGGACATCAACCAGCTTAAAGTGCGCAACAGCTAGCGAAAGACCGTGCTGGCTGTAGAGGCATGTTGGTTAAGGCCCAAATCCACCCGGACTGTAGCGCCACAACAAGAAGAAGAAGATTCTGTGAAAATGATTCGTTGTACGGACACCTTGTCCAATCTATTCATTTTCCCAAGCAGTGTGGCAGGGACTTGAATTCATCGTAGACTTCGAATGAAGAACATTAACAATATGCTACAGACGTGTCCCACTTACTCCTTGTGTGGAATAATTGTGGTGCACCATCAAGAAAAGAGTTGACATCTTTCGTGCACTTTAACTGCAATTTAAGAGGGCTGACTGAAAGTCCATTCCCTGTTAAAAATGAGGTTGTTCTCTTTACGAGAAGGAGGAATATGACTGGTTTGACTTAACTGGTACTTAAAGGTGCCAATATACCACTTTCCATGGAAGTAAAATATCTAGGTGATATCCTGAACAGTAAACTTCTCTGGAAAAGACATATTGAGACAAAAACCTCCAAGGCGCTGTCAGTCTTCTGGCAATGCAAGGGAGTTTTCGGCAAAACCTGGGGTCCGTTTGGATCTACACGGCAATGATAAGACCACTTCTCCCTTATGCATCAGTCGTTTGGTGGAACAAGATTTCGCTCAAAGACGTGACTGCTGCTTTCACTAAGCTTCAAAGAACCGTTTGTCTCGGCTGCTCAGGGGCTTTCCCCAGCACGCCTAGCTCTGCGTGATGCTCTGATTAATCTCTCCCCCCCCCTCTCTTGATCAACAATTCATGGGATGTACACTCAAGGTCACAGTTGCGACGATTATACAAAGTCGACTTTCCACGTGTCCTGGACTGGCTGTGGCCAGAAACTAAACCGGGAAAGGAATATAGTCGGATTTTCACGGACGGCTGGAAGACAACGGAGGGTTCTGAAGCTGGGGCCTTCGTGGAAAACGACAACATCAGACTTCACGCCTCCTTAGCTAATTTCGCGTCGGTCTTCCAGGCGGAGGCCTTCGCGATCCGAATGGCCACCAACTACATTGTGAAGAATAGGTAGAAGGGAATAAGTATCTGCGTCTGCAGCGACAGTCAAGCTGGGCTCAAGGCCTTACTCAACCCTTTAACCACTTCCAAGTTCAAGAATGCAAGTCTTCCCTTAATTTGGTCGGCAGGCTGAATTCGCTCAGACTTGTCTGGGTCCCGGGTCATCACGGGATTCTGGGAAACGAGACTGCCGATGGACTAGCAAGGCTAGGTTGAAAAGAGGCATTCGTAGGGCCCCAACCCCCTTTGAGACTACCCGCAGCCGTGGTTAGGGCCTCCGTCGATGGTTGGGTCTCCCTACAGCACAACCAGAGATGGCGTGACTCTCTAGGATGCAGGATGACCAAGAGTATGCTTCTAAACGTCAGCACGAAATCCGCGTCTTTTCTGCTAGCTCTAGACAGAAACGAGTACAGATGACTTGTCGGCGTACTAACGGGACTAACGGGACACTTTACCTTCACTATGCACTGAGAGACGCCTGTGGAGAAGGTGAAGATACTTCAGAGTACTTTCTCTGTCAGTATCCCGCTTTCGCTCGTATCAGGTGGCGGCTATTTGGCGCTGATGTGGTGGGAACCGAAAACCTAAGTTCTATATCACAGAAGCGCTTTCAAAGAAAAACCAAGAAATGACATTAAATGAAGGTTACTGCCTGGTAGTACAATAAACCAGTATTTGAGTCTGAGCGCTGCAGTTTAGTTTATTCCAACCTTCAACAAAAAGAAACAAAAAAACTGCAATTTAGAAAAGACTGTTTGTCAGATGATTTCAGATAGAGAAGTGGATTCCTTTAGACTGCTGCCAGAAACCGTTAATTTCCGGAACACGCTCATCCTTCTTCTCATCTCAGCATCTCTGACAGGTATGATTGTTGCATTTCAGTGCAGAATTTTGAATTCGGCAGAATCATGTTTCATGTCGCCTTTTAAAAGCTTGGTATATGTTTGTGATAAAATTAAACAATTTAACTCGAAAAAAGTGAATGAAAAGAATATTCTGTTCCAAGATAATTACAACTCTGGGGAATCAGAACATAATTCAACCCCCTTCGTTTTTTCCAGTTGCCTTGTACACTTTATCCCACATTGTGTAGGCGGCTGCTTCACATCAAATTGGCATCTTAAAACCGCCGAGCCTTCAATGAGATCGTCGTTGCTCCTTAAATCCTTTACGGCAGCTGGCCATCAATCTTCCGAATGGCTAAATAATCATGGCTCCACTGTCTGCTCTCATAGATGACATCAATCTGCCATTGTTGAATGGAAATCTCATATCAACGAAAACCAGTGACCCTTTTAATGGCGGGGCATCATAAACTCAATTTGAGCAGCGACAACGGAAATTGTTTCCAAAGAAAGAGCCAGTAAGCCTCAGGTTACAATGTTCACGGGAAAAAGCTTTGGGACACGATTTTCTTTACGGCCGAATTATGCTTTCCGCTGGAATGGTCGTTGCAGCCTACTCCATCGTAAATTCGTACCCAGGCCGCAACATAACTTATAAGTCCCCATAAAGTCACCCACTGAACAGGAAGCACAAAAATTCGGTGCACTCCTCTCGGAACGCGCCTCAAAACAAGGACAAATAAGAAAATGAACAAAAATGAGGTACGTACCTATTTACATCGACGTCCGTTGATTCCAATATCGTTCGTGCCTTATCCAAGTGACCGTGTTCGACTGCGGAGAATAGCGCTGTCAAGTACAAAATTAAATTTATAAGAGCCGTAAGCACACATCGCAAGACATGCTTCAATAGCTACATGTACACAAATGTCAATTGCTTATCCCTACGATACCATAGGAGAGTACGAGATGGGTACTAGCTTATTACGTATGCAAATGGGTTGGAATTCGAGAGTAACTCACTACAAATACGGTATGGGTATTGTTATTTTCGAAATTAATTTTACAGAAGTGCGTGCGGGGCGAAGAGGAGACAGTTTGTGTGGGTGCGATTGGGGACCAAGCCGAGGGGCGGGAGGACCTACCATGTAAGTGAATATTGATTTGAGTTAACTTATCCAACTGGGCCTGGGCAATTTTCAGCTGTTTCTTGGACATCTTATTGGGGTGTGGCGTGTGCGGCTGCTGATTCGAACCACCCTTTGAGCCTCCACCACGCAGTATCACGTCTTCGTCCAGGCTCTGGCTGTGGTTTTGACTCATCGTCAGCGGATTCTGCTGGGAGTAGCGCGACACAAAAAGTTTATTCGATTCACTCGTTATCCGGTTCTGTCTGGATAGAGCCGATGTCTGCTTGCTCTGCTGTCCGGGTGGATGGGGAATTAAAAATTCCATTTCTCTCTGGCAAGCCGACGGATAGTGCTGCAACTGGCCTGGAATCTTGTTGAACAGCGGCGATGTCTGCGCGTAGAAATCATATGCCACCTGCCTGATGTCGGCCTCTGTCTTGCTGCCGGCAAAGTCTAGATAGCGCTTGCTGCGGTGTGGACGTATCGGTGGTGGCAGCGGAACGTCGCAATCATCCTGTCCTATAAATTGGTATAGTGGCGGTGCGGAAATGCGATTCTTTGCGGCAGATGATGATGATTTTTCACAACAGTTCTTCGACAGCAGGTCTGGCAGCACATGGTCTGAGCGAGGGTGAAATTGAAAATTCAAAAGAAACATAAAAATAAAACGAAAAAGAAATGAAAATGGGATAAAAATAGGCGCAACGAAAATTCAGTTCAATCTAGCCAATGAGTTCAGTCATCAGGTTTTATGCGTGACGTTCGTGTACACTTCTGAATAGAGCTGTGGGGAGTCTTGCTGAAGAGCCACCCCATCGCGTTGAATGAGAGCTCGGCGGTGACACCTTGCCTCAAGTGGACGTGGATAAACTGTCATTATCGAGCCATCGAGGTCGAATTCAATGTCAATACACAAGAATTGTAGTCTTGGGCACTTGTTGTGGTTGAGGGCAGCTCTTTTTCGGGGTGGTTTTCGGTTAACAGAGGGCTTTTGTAAGTGTTTGGAAAGGCGGGGTGCATCGTGGGAGGCTTTTAAACGACTCTTGTTGAAATGAAGTTGAATACAATGAAACACTTGCGCGGCTTTTGATAAATATCAATAAAGTCAACCGCAATTCTATGACTTTTGGAAAGTCTCAATAGGTGCTGAAGGGTACTCATCAAATCAGTTAAGCTTTGTTCGATTTCAGAACGACGGTCGATGTGCAATGAACCTGAGAAAGGTGGCTACACAAGAGATCAATTTTGGGTGAATTTCTTTGAAGCAGTATTTGGTGATGTTACTGCTCTAGGATCCTTGGTTCTTCAAAACCCGGGAAAGTAACTACTTTTGATGATTGGGGAGACTTCTTGCGAACGACGAAACCTTGTGACACTATTTTTAAGATAAGAAGTTCGTGCACCAAACGGAAACTATTAATTTCTTCCAACAAAATGTGGATTAGGACGTCAGCTTTTGCACAGGTTGCTTTATTGTATAGGGTGTTCAAATAAGGACTTGACAACTTTTATTTTAAATAATGCTGAAACCATTGAAGATATTTTGTTGGTTAGAAGGACAATCCAACGACCTTCTAGCTTAAGCCATCGTAGGCATATTTGCAGCGGTCGATTCTTTCGACCCAATTTTCAAGGACGCGGCCACATATTTCGGTCGAAACTATCGCTGAATGGCGTTTAATGTTGGCTTTGATCTCTCTGGCATAAACCAATAACTTAGTGTGACATCACAAATAATGGTCAAGCATCCTTAAATCGCACGGGCGAGGTGGCCAATCGATTGGCTCAGTTTTTAGAAGCAAAAAAAAAAGAAGCATGCAATAAATCCATTGTAGCGTGTGCTGTGTAGTTTGTGGCGCCATCTATTGAAACCACAAGTCGTTCGAGTTCATATATTTCGACTTGGGCGAATAGCAATTGGTTATCTTGTCACTAAAACGCTGACCGTTCACAGTAACTTGCCGGTCATAATTGTCGAAAAAATATGATCAAACAACGGCGCCGGCATGAAAACCGCACCAAACTGTTTTTTTATTTGTGGATGAATTGGTGAACTATGAAGCACATGTGTTTCTTCACGCGGTCATTGATGGATATTTTGCTACTGAACGAAAAATTTAATAATAATTGGGTGGCGCTACAATCCACATGGAGACCAAGGCCTAGATTGCTCATCTAGTAGAAGTGAGCAAAATTTTTGAGAAGCTTTTTCTTTAGACAAAAATTACTCTCAGAGTTGTCTCATCCAGACACCAATTACTCTCAGAGTGTCATCATTATCAGCAGCTCGAAAGAGGTGGTGCCGTGAACAAATTCGAGGTGTTTAGCAGGGAATCGGACCTAGGCCTTTGGCGTGTGAGCGTCGCACTCTACCCACTACGCCACGGCGGCCACATTTTGCTACTTAACGAACCTAATAAAAATAATTGGATGGCGCGACAGTCCCAAGGGGGACCAGGGCATACCTCATCAACTACTCGAATTGTGCGCGCTACTGTTCTCTTACGAGTAGAAGCCATCCGCAGTTTATTTCCGACTTCGAACGCCGAGGTTATGACGAAGCTTTTGAGCCAAAAATGATATTCGTCACTGAATATAATCGAAAAACTTACGTCACTTCAAGTGGTTCATCGGCTTCAATTTTTGAATCAGCTTGACAATGTATAAGTGTAAACCAAGGCTCGTACACAAAATTCGCCATACTGTGGTCGGAGCCGTGCGCAATTCTTGAGAACGCCGTGAAATTTAGCGATTAAGATCATTTGCTACGGTCGGCTGATAGACACTTCGAACAGTCTGTTATTTAAATGAGGCGGCAACATTACAACGAACCAATGAATATGTAGACTAAAATTTTTGCATTCAACTTTTCAGTCTTCTTGGACGAGATTTACGGCCAATTACTGCAGTTAAAGCTTAAAGGCTCCGGCACATAGAATACTATAATAGTTTGACAGATACATAAAATACATGTGTTTTTATGAGAAGTGGCACATAGACCAACGCTGTCGCTCACGCGACGGATGTATTTGCTCAACTTTTAATTTTTTCTCTCCTTCAGCGTTGACAACCGACACATTAGGTGTGTTCCAGCACTTTCTGTGCTAAACTTTGAAGTCTGTCATTTGTTAAGGAGTAGGGGTAAATCTCTCTCAGAAAAAGGAAAAGTACGGGAACGCATCTAAACGGAATGTGCAAAGTTAGTCACTAAGAAATATCAAATTCCCCAAATTCGATACAGAAAACAAAAACAACAAGAAGATTTGAGTCACATACATAGAGAAAATGGGTCAATGCTTACTTATCTCTTTACGCACACTTATTCATTTGATAGAAAATCCACAAACTGCGCACAAAAATTTCTTGTGTACAAATGGGAAGGGTGGGGAAATATTTTACTCTCTCAAGAGAGCGCTCATTTGACGTAAGACCCATTTTTTCCGAATACGGGAACACACATTGTGTTGGCTTGTGTTGTTTTTTCGGGTACGGGAACACACCTATTGTGACATTTTAAAATATTTTTTTTTAATTTGAAATTAACGTTTGTTGATACTGATATTTTAGAGATTTGTAACTTTATGCCTTGCTCAAAACATTTTATTTATCATTTATTTATCCTATTTTGTTCTCTTAGGAGTTCTTCCAACTTATCATGGAAAACTGATTTATGTATAAAGTCCGGACGCAAAATAGACGGTTGCTTTTTCTGGTAATAATATATTTGTTGAGTTCCAGGAGTATCATCATCATTAGTAAATGCAGTAACTCGTCAGGAGGCATTGTTGCGCATTATCAGGGAACTTGGAGGCATTATCAGACCGCTTGGTTAAACTCTTACCAAAACAAATTTGAAGCTACTGTAAAATGAAATCAGCTGTGCGTTGAAGTATTCATTGTGGTATCACCTTCTTTTAGGTACTTCAGCGTGTGGCTGCCGTGGCGTAGTGGGTAGAGTGCGACGCTCACACGCCGAAGGGTGTAGATACGATTTAAAGCTCAACACCAATTTTTCGAATTTTTCACGGCACCACCTCTTTCGAGTTGCTGATAACACTCAAAAAGTAATAACTGTCTAAGAAAGCTTCTCAAATTTTCGACGTTCGGAGTCGGCAAAAACACTGTAGGTCCCTTCTACTCGTGAGAGAACAGTAGCGCGCACAACACGAGCAGTTGATGAGCAAGCTAGGCCCTGGTCCCCCTTTGGACTGTAGCGCCAACAATTATTATCATTAGCGTGAACGGATAGTTTGACGCTACGCATGTTAGTTGCGTTACGGACTACGAATTTTGGTAAAAAATTTGTATAATATGCGGACATTGCTCCTACGTGTACTTCATCATGATACAAATTTTGAGTGTTCTTTATTAAAATGACAGTGACAATTTTGCGAAAAGTGAAAGAGGTCCTTTGCAAGTCAAATTTAATGTTATCAAGTCCTTATTGGAGAGCCAGTAATATTTCAGAGCCATCTGCCGATTTGTAACGAACACACCGTTGTCATTATTCTGTAAACTTAAGCTGTTGGGTCAACTTATTTTTATAGGGAATATAAAATTCGGAATGTGATTTCCTACATCTGGCCAAATGCTTATAAAAAGCGTATGGGTCTGCTACATCACATCCGTGTGGATTTTAAGGTCCTCTGAAAGAAAATACTTCCTGCTCCAGGAAATCATTAGCGTTTTCGATTGCTTAGCGTAAGCAAAAAATTCTCTGTTGGCCAATTGAGGTCAAATATAATCCATAATCAACCGTCCTTTGGTAACTGAAAATGCCAAAACCATTCAGTTTCACCACACGAAGCACGCGCCAATCAAAAGTGTTAAGAATACCCAGCTTCATGCTTCGTCTTGTCGACCTTCACAGTTACCAAATCAGCTTGACCTGCAT
This sequence comes from Eristalinus aeneus, assembly GCA_955652365.1. Taxonomy (NCBI): domain Eukaryota; kingdom Metazoa; phylum Arthropoda; class Insecta; order Diptera; family Syrphidae; genus Eristalinus; species Eristalinus aeneus. The sequence goes on along the minus strand of OY019130.1, from coordinate 127,218,336 downwards.
GACAAATTTCAGAGAATATTTCCCTTTTTTTGGAATCAAAAATGAATTCAACCCTAACCTTTCAAAATAAGCAAACTTTTCGCTTTTCCCTTCGACTTTCTATCTCGTTTGATTCACTTCAAAAGGTCTCAGAAACCTATTTATTCAACTGTAAAAAGTTCAATTGGATAGAAAGCCAATAACTCAGGCGAAGTATGCAGCGAAATTAAAAAGAAGAAGAAAAATCAGAACTCTGAAGTTTTCTCTCCCGCTGTGACAGGTATCAACGACTCCTCTCGGTCAGCTTGACTGATTGCATCTATCCACTGCACAGAAGCGATTGATTGTAATTCAAGACGTCTAATAAGTTATGCATGAGTAATGCTGATGCCGACCGATGTTCCATGCATCGGCCAGTGAATACTAAACGAATCGAAAGGAAGACATGCAACCGTAGCGGAGTTTCGAAAATAGAATCTCTCATTGTAACCACCGCCCACATCAATTTTAATTTTGATGGATACACTTGTCGTTCTCGGACAGTGCTGTGGTTCTTGCCTAGTTATGCAAACAGTCTGGAAGGCGAAAGCAAAAATTATCTCCAAAGCTGAAGGCATAAATCTCTATTTCCACACATTTCCCTGGAGTCGGAAAGTGTAATTTCATTTCCGTGACAATAATGTGGGGGTCGGTTGATGGGGAATTCGTTTTTAAGGTCAAATATATGTGTACTTGGGGCGTGCTTTGGTTTCGGGGTGCAAGTAACTCGGGGTTGGTACCTAAAATGTCTGTTTTAAGTTTATTTCCCTGCAGGCGAACTCAACGAATTGCCAGAACACAACTGAAAAGTTCAACTAATTGAGAGCAAACATTCATTTTCGTATTCAGTGCAGTTTGGTGTTGGGAAACAAATAAGGAGGTCATTAAGGTCGTCACGTACTAGTCCGTGGTTGAAGTTTGTAACAGAATGAAACATAAACGTGGGAAGAACAGCCAACCTATACCAATTGAAAGCAAAAACATAGAACCGGTTGGTTCAGATGTCGAAAAGTAACGAATTTCCACCTCAGACGTATTCAATCCACACATTAAAGTAATGCTCTCATGACTGCGAATTCTGTGCCTTCCACCACGACCCTTCTTGTCCGTAATTGAACGAATTACGGTACAAAGAGAATTATTTCACGGATGACGAGATTAAAATTAGTTATGTAAATTTTTAGCGAAAAACGGTGCGCGGCGGTAGTCTCATGATGGCAAAGGGCAAAAGCACACCGACGACAAGAATTTCTTCCGCGAACCACTTCAGGAAATTTCCCCCTGACTGAGACTTGAAACGTGATATGCGCGAACATTTTCTCCACTTTTTCGGTTCCCCATCAACTTACCTGATGACTGAACTTTTGCTAGAAACAACTTTAAATAATTAAACGTATTCAAATTTAAAAATAAGATAAAATAAATTAAATCATCAATTGAATGAAAAATGCGATGACGAATTATTATTCAACCCGAAACCCATGTGAATCCCATTCGTTAGATGACAAAAAAAAATAATTCACCCAATCAAAGCTGATGTAAATATGTACGTAAATCAAATGCAAATCCCTTCACAAAAACGCGACAGCGACTTCGCAAAACTTTTCCCCCAACCATCGGTCATAGAACACATCACACAAAAAAAACACAAGCAATTCCCTTCTCCAATATGCAATTAGATATAAACAAAAGCTCACACACAGTTCATCTCTCATACTCGTCGTCAAGTCACCTCGACATTGGGTTAGGCGACAGCACCAAGTAGCATCAACATCACCCTGATAAAGGTGCCACATGTACCAGTACATAGCTCTGGCTGACTGACTGACTGCCTGGCTGGCGGCTTACACAGCAAAGTCTCTCGAGCGAGTAAAATTTCATTAGTTCATTAAAAATGCAAAGTCATTAGGAGTCCTTGGCAAAATGGATACAAATATTTGTCTCTGGCTGGTTGCCTTTATCCATTATTACACTCACACTCACAATGGTGTGAACTTTACCGTACACTGCCAGTGAAGTGGTGTATCTGGAGTGCAGAAGGGCGCTTCTAAATCCTTTTTCAGCTTGTTCCAATTCCGAAAGCAGCAAGAAAAGGTAAAAACATTCCTTTAATCATCATTAAGTAGAATTGTAACGGATCTTGGGGCAGGACTGCCTCCTCTACTTCGCTTTAACATCCTCTCAGGGATTTCAATAATGAGCTAACGACTATCCTTTAAATGGGTTAAGAAGCACACAGGCCTTTTCGGAATTGTTATTCATGTTTTTTCTTTTTTTTTTCATTTGTGTTAAGCCATTCAGTTTTTGTTAGAGAATGAGTTTGTTAATAGGTATTTATAAGTTTCTTTATGAAAGTAAAATGTATCTCGACGGCCAGTGATGTCATGCGGAGGATGAGGTAAATTTGTGTTTTTTGTTTTGTTTTGCCTTACCGGGGTTACATACTTTCGGAGAACCAGATGTATGACAAATTTGACGGATTTCGGCGATTGTTCCAAATGATTTTTGACGAAGCAGAACAACTGGTGATCGAAGACAATTGCCAATTTGAAGGTTCTTACTACTATCTGCGTTACTACACCTGAAATAATGATTTTGTGGTTTTAATTTAAATTTAATGAAATATGCGAGAACTCCACTTGTGGCGGATGTTTTGTACAAATGGTTATTTACATGAACTGATGAGAGTTGTGTCTTATGTTTTCTTGAGAACATAAAGTGAGTTTTTATTTACAAGAATAAGGACTAGTTCTTAAAAATTCAATTTCTCTCGGAAAAGGAATACAAGTACTTTTCATTATTTATATGCAGTGTGTTTAAGTTTAATGAACATTTTTAATAATATTTCCCATGAACGAACTACGAGTGGCGTTCAATATATTTTTGGTATCGGGGTGAAGCTGTAGTTATATATATAATTTGAATTTCATATAAATGTGATTATTAATCCGTGTTTTATCTCTAGTTAAACAGAAACATAATGACAACTGAGACGATGATGGTGAAAACTGAGCATCGCGCTGTAATTAAATTTCTCACTAAGCAAGGAAAAAGTCAAAAAACTATTCATAAAGAGATGGTGGCTGTTTACCAGGGTTCCAGGCTTATCAACTGTGCAAAAGTGGTCAAGTTAGTTCAAGAGAGGCAAAGATAGCATTGAAGACGACTCTTGCTCCGGCGCCCTGGCTACTGCTTGTACGGGAGAAAGTATCAAAGAAGTCTTGTTCTTGAGGATGCCCGAATAAAGCTGAAGATGATGGCAGAGATCACCAAGCTTTCAACTGATACCATTCACACTATTTTTCATGACCATCTTAACATTTCAAAGCTCAGTGCCAGGTTGGTGCCACGAATGCTCACAGTGCCTCAGAAAAACGTGAGATGTGTAGTTAATAGGCGGACGGTGTTATGGATCGAATTGTTACTGGAGACGAAACCTGGGTTCACCACTATGACCCTAAAAGCAAACAAGAGTTCATGCAGTGGCATAAAAGACGAACAGATCCCCTAAGAAGCTCAAAGTCACTCCGTCTGCCGGGAAGCTCATGGCCACAGTTTTTTGTGGCTCAAAGGGAATCTTGCTCATTGAGTACAAAAAAATATGAAATCATCACCGCTACATCCTACGCTTCCAATTTGCATCATTTGCGAGAGGAAATTAAAAAGAAAAGACCGGGTAAACTCGCAGCGGGTGTGTTGCTTCTTCGTTACAAAAAGGCTCCTGTTAACACAGTGCGAGTTTCCACGGCTGCTGAGCGAGATTGTGGTTTCGAAGAAATCCAACACCCACCCTATGGATCGGACCTTGCCCCTAGTGATTATTTCTTCTTTCCAGATTTGAAAAAATGTCTTCGTGGAAAAAGATTTTCAGATCATGAAGAGAAAGAGGAAATTTATTTTTTTTTCAGGGTTTAGAAAAGCTTATCTCAAGATGTAACAAATGCATTAATGGTAGGGGAGATTATATTGAAAAATAAAAACAATTTAAATTAAATTCGCATTTTTCTTCATATCGATACCCAGAACATATCGAACGCCTCTCGTATTTATAATTTTTCACAGAAATAAATAAGCATACAATCTACATGAAGTGTATTTCATTATTTTTGGAGACCATTTTCCAATTGAAATTAATTTATTTAAATGTATATTTATATAAGAAACATAAAAATCTGTTTCACAAATGCGGCATCTAAGAAAACTTTATATTTTTTCGATAAAAAACGTTTGAATGAATTGTCTTTAAGTCTCTGGATGGAGTATTCGAATGTGTTTCATGAAAACACTAGCGCGTTTACTACTGAGCCTCCGTTCAAAGTGAAGCTCCAACTCCCCAAAGTAAGACTGACTTTTTGGCACAGTCAAAAACAAAGAACCAGTTGTGGTGACAAATCATTCAATAAGTCCCAGGACTAATATATAGGGGGCGCTACTAACAAAAAAAATCCATTTTATTTTAAGAAACACACATTCAAATGACACCTGTCAAAATTTGTATGACAATCGGGGCTGAAATCGTCTAACTTTTCAAACGACTATCGTCCTGACGATACTCCAAAACAATATCCTCGATATCCCTATCAGTGTGGTTTCAGATCAGGGAAGTCCACTAGAGACCAGATCTTCACATTACGGCAGATCGAGGAAAGGACCCAATAAATGCAAATTGACACTTACCACCTATTCCTCGATTTCAAGGCCGAATATGACAGTGTGCATATAGACGAGCTATACAGTGTCATGAATAGTTCTGGCATTCCTATCAAACTCGTCAGATTGTGTAGTATGACGACGGAGAACTGTCGCTACTCCGTCAAGGTCGGTAACGAACTCACTGAGACCTTCAATGTCAAAAAAGGCTTTAGACAATGTGATGCGGTCATGTGACTTCTTTAACCTCATTGTCGAGAAGATCTTGCGTAACTCACAAGTCAACACCAGAGCCACGATCTTCCAGAAGTCAGTTCAATTGCTAGCTTACGCTGATGACATTGAGGTGATTGGACGAACACAGCGAGCCGTCAATGAGGCGTTTGCTGGCACTGAAGCGGAAGCGGCTAAAATGGATCTGGCAGTAAATGAGGGCAAAACGAAGTACATATATTCATCTAGAAAGGACACACAACATCGTCGTCTCGGACAGAGCGCCACACTAGGCAGCAGAAACTTCGAGGTAGTCAAGGACTTCATCTACCTCTGCTCCGCTGTAAACAGGGACAACAACATCAGTACCAAAATCAAACGCAGAATCACTCTTGTCAATCGCTGTTTCTTTGGGCAGAGGTAATTGAGTAATAAAGCCCTTTCTCGAAGGACTTAGGTCGCTTTATATAACAGCTTAATCATCCCAGTCCTACTTTATGGCGCGGAAACCTGGACGTTACCAAAGGCGGATGAGGAAGCCCTTAGTCTTTTCAAGAGAAAAGTTTTGCGTGCGATTTTTGGTTCTGTTTGCGTTGATGGCATCTGGAGGAGAAGATTTAACGACGAACACTGTGGGCTGTACAGAGACATGCGCCTGGTCAAGCGTCTGCGGGCACAACTCTTAAGATGGCTAGACCATGAAGAGCGTATGGACACCACACACCACCAGCCTTTGAACCCGTGCCATTGGGACAACGCAACAGAGGACAACCTAGACTAAGGTGGCGCACACAAGTGGAGAAGGACCTCAACCAACTTGGAGTGCGCAACTGCCGGCAGCTGGCGAAAGTGCTGGCTGGAGAGGCATATTGGTTGAGGCTCAGGTCCATCCCGGACTGTAGCGCCACAAGAGGAAGAAGAAGGAAAAGAAGAAGAAGACGTAAAACTCTCGTTACAACGAAAACGTCGCACAATAGTCGTCTTCGGCGATTAGACACCTGATTATTAGGTTCCAAGTTACAGTGCAAGTGACGCTACTTTTGTGATTTTTAAAACAACGGAATAAACAGAATTTAGTGTGTTGATTAAACATTGCGTTTTGATGGGAAAAATCACCGTGCAAGCTCAGCAATGGCTGCAAAGTGGTCCAGGGACTGTGCTTCATCAATAACTATTTGTCGATGGTATGCTGACTTTAAACGTGGCCATACAGACACCAATGATGCTGAACGCTCTGGAAGGCCAATTGAGGTGCTTACACATGAAAACATCAAAAAAGTACACAAAATCGTTTTGGAAAACCGCAAAGTGAAACTGCATGAGATAGCTGACACCTTGAGATTTCAGAAGGCAGTGTGTACACTATTTTGCATAAACACTTGTCCATGAGAAAGCTGTTTTCTACCATATATGGATGCCGAGTTTTCTAACAATGGACCAAAGACAACAACGTATCGATGATTCTAAGAGCTGTTTTGCCAGAGTAAACGGAACTTTTTGCATCGGTATGCTTCAATGGATGAAACGTGCATCCAGTCAGCGAAGTGGACAGCAGCCGGTGAACTACGCCCTAAGCGTCCAAAAACACAAAGGTCGGATGAAAAGGTTATTGCGTCTGTGTTTTAGGATGCGCACGGAATTTTATTCACCGACTATCTTGACAAAAGCAAAAGGAACAACAGAGTATACTACATGGCATAACTAGTGCATTTGAGGGAAGAAATTGCAAAAAAAGTTTCCATATGAAGAAGAAATAAATTCTTTTCCACCAAGACAATGCACCGTGTTACAAGTCGTTGGCTACCATGGCCAAATTGCACGAATTGGACTTTCATTTGCTTTTGCACCCACTGTATTCTCCAGGTCTGGCCCCAGCGACTTCTACCTCTTTTCAGACCTCAAAAAACTACTCGTTTGGAAAAAAATATGGCTCGAATTAGGAGATTGCTGAAACTGAAGCCAAAGATGTTGTTAGATCGGCCGTGGACTGATTGTATCACTCTTGAAGGTAACTATGTTGATGGAAAAAGTCGAATTTTGTCTAGAAAACTTGTTTTATTGATTAGTCTCGGGACTTATTGAGGTTATATGTCATATATGTTTCCTTAAAATTGATTTTTTCCAGTTCAGGTTCAAAGTAATTGTTAAAATTGGTGTAATTCACGGAAAAAAGTTATGCACAGGACTTCAATTTACCCTGCGCAGCAATACATGAACTGATTTGTATTTAAGAGACCCTTCCATTACCTGCTGCTCTGGTTTTATTTTTTGTTTTATTTTGCTACAGAAGTGGCGGTTGGTTGCACTTTATCAGTTGCAGTTTATTCACATATGCATTTACTTATCTGACCTACTTTTACTGTACTTTTAGTGGTTTTTATTAACGACACACCAAAAAACAGGCGAGGACATCGCCTTATTCTTTGGTTGGCATTACAGTCTGGACTGGGACTATGCCTTAACCAAAGTGAATCGCCCGATGGCACATTTATTTGACAGCTATCTGCAATTCTTCACATGAAGTTGTCTGAGCGCCTCCTCTAACTGAATGTGCAAGCTTTGTTTCGGCCGCAAGGGATTCAAAACTGCAAAGAGGCTTTGAGCTGGAATTTTTTACCATTTTCATAATCTAGCGCTCTCTAATCTTAAGACGTGCATCGCCTTAAGTTCATTGATTTTTTTTCCCAAAAATTTAAAGCTAAACTTTTTTTATCGAAAAAATAAAACAAAATTAAGGCTTTGTAAGGAGCTGGACTGGTTTCATGAGATATGGCTTCAAATTAAAGAAACCAGCAACATATGAGGTCTGTTCAGAAAATTAAGGTGGATTTTCAAATTTCGCGTGCTACGTACATTCGATTATTTATTATTTTATTTTGTTATGTTGATACCCTCGTCTCGAACATATGTTCACAGTTTTTTGTTTGCGAGAGTCATTAAAGTAAAATGTGTTTTGCATGTTCATCGATTTTCTGATATCCAAAAAAATTTATCAAAAGTACCGTTCAATTTTGTATGAAAAATGGAACAAAGTGCTCAAAATCACTTGAAATGTTGATAGTGGCATACGTTGAGTGTACTCTCAGTCAAGAAAGAAACGTTGACAAGTAGTACAAGCTTTCAAAGAAGGACGCGAAGATTTGTATGACGACGTTCGTCCTGGACGCCACAGCACATCAACAATCTGAGAACGGACATTTGTCGAATTAATATTATTGAAGTTGCTGAAGATGTCGAAATATCGGTGAGCTCATACCATGCAATTTCTCCGTAATGTTTGGGCACGAAGCGTGTGGCAGCGAAGTTTGTTCCAATTGCAATTCCAAAAAAAAACTACTTATGTGTGCAATCGTCCTCTCAGGAGTAGAAGAGACCAAGAGATTTTCGCCGACTCTAAATGACGATAATTGATAAGCTTTTTCATCAACAAACAGTAGTAAAGGGATTGTGCAGTGAAAAAATACGAAGTGTTCAGTTCAGCAAGACATTCGGCGTGTGCATATGACAGTTTATCAACCACGGCAGCCACTCGCAACAGTTAGACTGAATTTCACTTTCTACCTTATTTCTTCCCTTTTTGGAGACGAAATCTTTTGCTTGTTTGGCCCCTTTTTCGAGACGAAATCTTTTGCTGGCCTTTGTTTTCCATGGTTTTGTCGTGATATCCTGTGTGTTTATTTCTCGCTTATTGCTCGACAAATTTAGACCATTTTCGTTTGCTGACATAGCAAGACCTACGGCGACGGTTTGCTGTTTTCGTCCAATAACGTCAATGTCAACCGCGTCAAGGCAGCAGCTGAACAGACGTTTGTACAACCATGACTCCGGTGTTGATTTGGATTTTTCGGATTTTTTCAGGAACACATAACTTAAGAAACAACATGACAGCACGTCGTCTAGTCTAAAAACATTCATCGGCATGGAAACCAAATTATGGGGTACTGGTAAAGATAACCATTCCTTTTTCTTCAACTGCATCAGTTCAGTAGGCCTGATTGCTTTGTTAAAAGAACAAGCTAGGGAACTTAGTTTTGATGTTAACTATACTTCATGACATCACAAAATTTGTACCAGTCTTGATGGAATCGGATGTTGTGGTTCATTTTTAAAAGAAGCTTGGGCTAAGATCTCCTTCACTGAAAATTCAGAAGCGTCTAATTTTACCTTATACTTTTCTCTTGCATTTTTGAATGCCTTCTTGAACATGTGACGCAACGGAAAATTGATGTCCATTTACAGAACGTTTTTTTGATCAAACTGCGTTCGCAATAAAGATAAACTCAAGTTAGGTTTCAATTGGAGAACTTTTCGATATTTGGACTTACTTGGGGACACTGCTCAAAAAGCATTACAGCCTGTTTAATAATAATTGTATGGCGACAGTCCACAAGGGACCAGGGTTTAGCTTGGTCATCAACAAATCGTGCGCGCTACTGTTCTCTCATGAGTAGAAGGGACCTATAGTATTTTGCCGTCTCCGAACGGCGATGTTTTGAGAAGCATTCTTAAACAGTGATTACTCTTTGACTGTTGTCAGCAGCTTGAAAGAGGTGGTGCCGCGAAAAATTCGAGGTGGTCATCCGGGAATCGATCCTAGACCTTCTGCGTGTGAATGTCGCACTCTATCCACTACGCCACGGCAGCCACTTGCATCCTGTTTAAGGCAAATAAATCTTTAAATGTTACTTGCAAAAAACTTCGCCATAAAACGTCCTTCTTCTTTATTATATTGTTATACTTTTATTTGTCTGCAGAGGGTCATATTGGAATGTGCATAAAAATGCATAAAATTTGTCCCTCCGCGCATGTGAGGCATTCTGCAAGTAAGAATATAAACTCGCATTTGCACTCAACGACGCACATGTCCTATTCAAAATTCATTTTTCCCATATTCATGTCACATCCCCAGCATCGTCATTAACACATGTTGGTACGAAATATGAGTATGATCCTATGGTAAGCCAAAAGTCCATTATACACCGGTGAGGGAAAGATTAAGCGAGACACAACGCTGTGCCCTCGCAGTAGCAGCCCTCGGAATGACAGCGTAATGTTTCGCAATTTAACCCTTCCCCGGCAGCCGTCAGCCAACTTCACACCTACATATTCACACCGCAATAACTGTCACTATTCTCTTGAAATAATCTCATGCAAAAAAGAAGCCATCATCTACGTTACGCGAAAGGATGTTACTTTTCACGTTCCACGAGCGAAAGTACACACTTTTAAATACCGCTTCGTGCAGACTATTTGTATGCTTTGCGTTCGTGTCAGGGCGTAATGACGGCAGTGCCCTATAGAACCCTTCAGTTTTAATTGCTTCTAATAAAGTTCCTTCATGGCAAGTTATTTTTTAGTGCAACATAAATTAATTTGCAAGGCAGACGTAACGAGTGTGTTTTTATTTTTGCGCTGGCTACAGGCAAGAACATAAGTGTAAATTGAATGGATAGTTGTAAACTGGTTTAGCTAACCGCCATCATTAGCTCTGCCATGTGAGCTTCTTTATTTATGGGAATCATAAAGATTTAAATCGAGAGATTTCGGTTTATTGAGGAGGGAATTAAACATCACCAACGTACGGGTGCGTACCTCAATCCAGGTCAGACATTTTATTTTTTATTTCTTGCTAATCGGGAGAGTTATTGGACTGGCTTAGCTGTGTGTAATTACTTTGTGAAAGTTGTTTTTTGTGTGTTATCTCAAAGCTTTACGCATTTCAAGCAACTCTGAAACTGCTCGATAAAGGCTTGTGTCCCATTCAAGCAGGATGCAGTGAGCTCATGCACCCAAATGGCTGTTTATGTCATGTCTTGAATTGATCGTAAAATGAATCAGTTGGAAAATCACGACAATATGAGATTAACAGAGGCGTTTTGTAATTATGTGCTTCGACTTCAGCATGAAGTCTAAGATTAATTCCTTTCATTTCGCAATTTCACGGAACTATTTGTTTTTAATTTGCCGTTAACGGTCTATTAAAAACTATTTTCAAATTATTTTAGCTGTTCGAAGTCTGCGTTAAATCATGGGTCTGCTTCTGAGAGAAAATGGCACGCCATCAGAACTGTTGCCTTGAAAATACATCTAAATCAAGGTTCCGTACAAAGAGAGACCTCATCACGCCACAGACTAGGTTTTGGGATCTCTTGAACGAAAGTGCCACCTAGTTTATATCTTTACCCTAATTTTTCGTTCAAATAAAGTCAAATGGCTCACAAGATAAGCTCACTGTAAGCCTAGACAATGTCCTTCAGATGACCGCCATTCCAACCAAAGTTACAACAGGCAACTATTTGCGAGCGCCCTCACGTCTGCCAAATGTTATTGAAACCGAAGCCATTGCCTACGACACACCAGACACCCTTTGAGCGAAAACTTTTACTCAGATTCTCTTTGTAAAAATTTTATCAATTGTCAAGCATTTGTGACCAGAAGAAATTAATACGAGATCAAATAAATTGAAAACCAAGTCTTCCAGCGGCAACTGTTCACAGAAGATAAAATAAAGCACATCCGCTTCATTCGCGTTTTTTTTTTGTATTCCCTGTACACAGTCCTCCATAATGGATGGACTTTTTCTCCTCTGAACTTTTCCCAACCGCAGAAATATGGATTTCTTTAAGCCCTCATATTTCATTCCTGACAATAAGTAGCTGTTAGCGAATCCATGATGTCATTTATCCTTAAGTTCAAAACAAGACCTACTCTTCCCTCTTCCCAACAAAATTACCAAACTTCGCCCTAGAAGGGGAACGTAACCCACAATTCCGGCGGCCACAGGGAGAATAGGCATTTCTGTGAAATTCCGCCATCGCCACTAGGTCGGGAGCGTATTGATTTTTCATTGAAAATAATTCAAAATTGTATGTAAAGAGTTGTTAAGCTTCGGATCCACTAAACGAGTCGATGTATTACGGACTACAGTGGTAATCCTAAGTGGGGCACTTTGTGGAATTATTGGATGATTCTAGGCAAACAAACGAATGTACACATGACTCGGTGGCTGATTGAAAATGAATGTCTCGATTAATTATTGCAATTAGTTGGCGTTAATTGCTGGAATGAATGAGATTTTTTTTAAAATCAATGCTAGAAGTGAATGCTAGAAGGACTTTAAATCTAGGAGAAATAAAAACCTCCTTGTTGATAGGCCGTTGTGGTGTAGTGGGTAGAGTGCGACGCTTACACGACGAAGGATCTAAGTTCGATTCCCGACTGAACACCTCGAATTTTTCACTGCACCACCTCTTTCGAGCTGTTGACGACACGAGTAATAATTTCCTTCTATTCATGAGAGAACAGAAGCGCGCACAACACCAGTAGTTGATGAGCAAGCTAGGTCCTGGCCTCCCTGTAGATTGTCGAATAGCTGCCAGTTGAAAATAAATAATTTTTGAATGAAAAAAAGCTATAAATAGTTTAATTTGTATGCCAACGTAGAGTTTGTTTGTATTTTTTTCAATTGTCTCAAATATATAATGAATTCGCAATGTTTGTACATTCCTTTTTTACCCCGCGATTGTGTGGCATAAGCCGGAATGGACTAGACTATCACAGTGTGGCAGGTTAAGAAAACTCAGGAGCATTTGACGTATAGGCGACTCTGACACTGCTGGCAAAGCTCATCGAACAAACTGTCACTTATGGGCCTTGGAAATGTGACAGCAGGATAGATGGGTTACTCTCCATTACAATTCCCACAAATAGCGTGGAAAAGAGGCTTAATTTTGAAAAGTTCTTAACTTATTGACTAATTAACTTTTTAAAATTCGTTATCCTGACTCCTTTCTTATTTCATGGATTCATTGTGGATTATTTAGTTTACTTTGTAATTATAAAATGTTTTTTTAAGTTTCATGTATGTGTGTGAAGCACAATTTCGTTTTGTTCCGAGCTATAAATTCAGAAAAACTTGTCTAAAAATTTTTTTTAATGAATGGAATACATTATGAACGTTACCGATTCATCGATTTCAAGACAGCGTGCATGAGTTTTGGCATTGCTATGGATCTCATTGAATTATGTAGAACTGTTGGATGAGCTCTGACTTCTCCATCGTGTTTCCTAATGTACTTATCTACCATATAAATCCGAAATCAAGAGTGTCCCTTGTGCAAAGTCGCTAGTTAACACGTGAACTTTTCGTCATTAGGATACAGATGGTTGTGGTTGACTTCCAGATCAGTTATTGAAGCACCATGTTCTTAAGGTATATTTATCAGCTTACACTGGGGCTTTGATGACCTCGCACACCGCATTTCTTATGACAGTAGAGTCATGAGCATGCCGGCATCGCTCATACAAATTCAACTTTCCCTGTGTCCAGGAATGGTTCTGGCCAGAAATTGACTGGGATGCAGTCGGATTTACACGGACGGCTCCATAACAACGGAGGGATCTGGAGCTGGGGTCTTCATGGAAATCAACAGCATTAGACTTCACACCTCTCAAGGTAATTTTCGCGTCGGTCTTTCAGGTGGGAACGTTTGCGATCCTAATGGCCACTAACTTTATTATGAAGAATAGGTGGAAGGTCTGTCAATGTCAGTGTCAGTGTCTTTAGCAATAGCCAAGCTGTACTTAAGGCTTTACTCAAACATTTAAGCACTTCTAAGATAGTCCAAGAATGCAAGTCTTCCCATAAGTTGATCGGTATACTGAATTCGTAAGACTTGTCTGATCATGGGAAACGTGATTGCTGATGAAGTAGGTAGACAAGGTTCAAATAAGGCATTCGCAGAGCCCGAACTAACATTGGGACTACCCACATCCTTGATTAGGGTATTCCATTGACAGTTGGGTCTCCCAAGAGCACAACCAAAGATGGCATGACTCTACACGATGCAGGCTGACCAAGTGAATGTATCCGAATGCCAGCAAGAAATCCGCGGCTTTTTTGTTATCTTTAGAATGAATAGAGTGCTGGTGACTTGTCGGCGTACAATCGGGATGCTTCGCCTTCGCTAGGTACCTAAGTCGCCTAGAGCTTAGTTATGGCACCCTTTGCGACGTATGTGAAGGTGAAGGTGAAGACGTTTCTCTTTCACGGTCAATGTCCCGCTTTGCTCACAGAAGCGTCTTCTGGTTTTTCTTCGGAAAACCATGAAACTACATTAAATGAGAGTTACTGGTTACCTGGTAGTACAATGAACTACAGAGTCTAAGTGCTCCAGTGGAGTGTATCCCAACCTCCAACAAGATATACAAATACAAAAGATACAAAAGCGTTATGATTGTCGTTGCAATTCAAAGTGAGCAGGAACATCATATTTGTCTAGTTTTGTGGCAACGCCCATTCAGGAGAGAGAAGAAAAGAAAAAATAATGAAGGGGGTAAAGGTATGTTAAGCTGCTGACTCATGGCTTAATGACACTGTGAGCCTTCAACAAAGCTGACAATCGGTGGCAGAGAAAGAGGTTTTTGGCTAAATGGACATCTTCGACAAAAATACCGCCGTAATCTTTGTGTTTAGTTTGCAAGTGCTACCACTTTGCTTCTGAATATAAATTCAAGGTGAGCAATAGTTTAAGTAGAATAAAAATTCGTGGTAAGCTTGGAAATCACACTCCCCAGTCATTTGGGTCGTTTGTGCCCATTTATGCAGATTTGGTTCACAAACTGTGGTGACAAAGCGTCGGTGGTTTGGACTCAGAAAAATGAAAATGATGAATTGACTAGTGCTGTTAGCAAGACACTGCAAGAAGAGAACGGGAATGGGCAGTATATACATACACCTGTATACCATGAGTGTAAGGATTCAGAAACTTTGTCAACCGCGGCTGAAACCTGATTACTACAGTTGGTCTCTATGGCGCAGGCTCTTTTTCGACTAAAAAGCCTCATTAGTCTTCGTATGCGGTATACGATGAATAACCCCTTTGTTGAAAAGAATCCAAACCAACATCAATAGCTGGCAAGAGACCAGACGTGGAAAGAATCATAGTGTCACATAAAACTTACAAGAAACATACATCGTGTCCTAAAAAAAAAGATCAACCACGCTTAAAATGACTTGAGGCACCCACAACATTATAACATTTTTACATTTTATTCTTGGAACTCAAAACTTTCATAATTCGATTTGTCTTTTTCATTGGCGTTATGTTTCTGCAGATAAACGTCAGAAATTCCTTTTCCTGTGAAGAGGAGCAATTTCTGGGCAGTATAAAGTTCAATAATTCTCTGAACTTGAAGTTCAATGATTCATTCAACTGGAAGTCTTTAGGCATTCTTTTTTTGTGCGGAACCGTAACTAGGGATTATTAAAGAACATTTTGAAAACGCCAGCAGTGTGGTGGGAGATATGCTATTTCCGTCTCGATAATTTCATGAAAAATCTTTGCGTTTAGAAATCATAATTTCCACAGCGGTGTCGAATTCAAAAGCTGTTTAGTTTTTCTTTATTACTGCTATACCTGTCATGAGTAATAAAAATAATTGTTGGCGCTACAGTCGAAAGGGGGACCAGGGCCTAATCTTGCAAATCAACTACCCGTGTTGTGCGCGCTACTGTTCTCTCACGAGAACACACACGCACACACCTACAGTTTTTTGCCGACTCCGAACGGCGAAATTTGAGAAGCTTTCTTAGACAGTTATTACTCTTTAAGTGTAGTCAGCAGCTCGAAAGAGGCGGTGCCGTGAAAAATTCGAAAAATTGGTGTTGAGCTGGGAATCGAACCTAGACCCTTCGGCCACGGCGCCACAGCGACCACTGACATGAGTGCATTTTATTTTCTTTTCAATACAGTAGAGGAGATACAAAAGCGTTATGATTAATTTGTTGCAATTCAATGACGACTTAGGTAACAGCTTTCCAGAGTAAGCAGGAACATCATATTTGTCTAGTTTTGTGGCAACGCCTTTTCAGGAGAGAGAAGAAAAGATAAAGTAATGAAGGGGAAAAAGAAGGTTTTGCGGGGATGTAGGTAATCAGTCAACGAGTGACTATCGAGTGCGGAAGTTGTTTTATTATTTCAGAAATGAACAATTTTAATAATGAAGTGTACATATCTATTTGTCCGTCATACCTTAATCTTTATACATGTAATGAAGCAGAAATAACTTAATATTATGTTTTCCAATTATATATATATTCCATGGAATTTATAAACGATTCATTTATTTATAATAGATTGTTTACATGGTTTACATGGTCAAAAGCTGGACATTTGATTCTTGGTGCCTTCGAAAGAAAAATTCTGCGTCGGATATATGGTCCCTTCTGCGAGGAAAGTGAATGGAGAAGAAGACATATATAAGGAAGTGGAAGTAGTCCGTAAGGCAAAAATCCGTCGCCTACACATTGAGCGAATGGACAACAACGCTCCAGCAAATAGGGTTTTCGAATCCGAGCTTCCTGGTTCGAGAAGACCGAACCTCCGGTACAAAGACCAAGTCATCGCGGATATAAGACTACTTGGTCTTGATAACTGGAAGCAGCGAGCCCAGGACCGTCACCGAAGGAAGGCAGCAATTGCTCAGGCACAGACCCTTCATGGTTCGTCTGCCTGATAAGTTAGTAAGTAAGTAAGTTAATATGGTTACTTTTGGGGTGTCACGTGCAAAACCCTCCGTACTAGTCAGCTGCCGCAAAAGCATGAAAACGAATACCAGAACGTCAAATCAAAGTGACAGCTCTTAAGATTTCATTCAGATCTGTTCATATTTAGTACATTACACCCTTTTGTGTTGGAGATGTTCCGGTTGGGGACATGTACCAGATCTTCTGTAAGACATGGTAGGAAAGCGGAAAATCTCAGCGTCGTTTGTCCGGTCCATAAGAAAGGAGACCCGTTTGACTGCACCAACTATGGGCGGATCAGCCTTCTTTACATCGTATATAAGATCCTTTCTGTCGTATTGTGTGAGCGTCTGAAACCTTTTGTCCACAACCTGTAGGGGTCTACTAGTGCAGTTTCAGGCCAGGAAAGTCCACGATGGACCAGATCTTCACGACGGATCCAAGAAAAGACCCAAGAAGTGCAAGAAGTGCAAATCGACACCCACCACCTATTCGTCGATTTTAAGGCCGAATATGACAGCGTTCATATAGACGCGCTATACAGTACCATGTCTGGTTTTGGGATTCCTACCAAACTCGTCAGATTGTGTAGGATGAGGATGCAGAATTCTCGCTGCTCCGTCAAAATCGGTGACGCACTCACAGAGACCATCAATGTCAAAAAAGGTTTTAAATAAGGCGACGCACTGTCTTGTGACTGTGCGTCAGCACTCTACCCACTACGCAACGGCGGCCACCTCGGCGTTAAATAGGGACAACAAAATTAGTACAGAAATCAAACGCTCTTCAATCACTCTTGTCAGTCTCTGTTTCTTTGGGCTTAAGAGCCAATTGAGTAACAAGACCGTCTTTCGAAGGACTGAGCTTGCTTTATGTTACAGCTTGATCATCCCAGTCCTACTTAATGTCGCGGAAACTTTAACCTTAACGAAAAGCAGATGAGGAAGCTCGTAGACTTTTATAGAGAAAAGTTTTGCGAGCGCTTTTTGGTCCCGTTTGCGTTGATGACATCTGGAGAAGAAAATTGAACGCAGGGCTCTACGCTCTGTACGAAGACATGCGTCTGGCCAAGCGTCTTCAGATACAACGCTTAAGATAGCTAGGCCATGTAGAGCGTATGGACATCTCTGCTTCGGTCCGAAAAGTCTTCAAATCTAAGTCATTTGGATAACGAAACAGAGGACGACCTAGGCTAAGGTGGTGCACACAATAGGAAAAGGATCTCAACCAATTTGAAGTGCGCAATTGGAGGCAGTGCGCGTTTGGTGGCAGTGCGCGATTGGAGGAAGAACGTCTGTATTCATCAACTTATGCGTTGTGGAAGCCCGATAACGTGCATTTGCAACAGATATAAAGACCTGCATCCACAAAACGCCAGTACTTGTCCAGTTTTACTTTCTTAGGAATCAACTTGAGTCCTTGTATACACCTGCTGTATTTATTTGATGCGTATTATCTTTTTTTTCTTCAGTGCATCTCAAATCGCAAATCGTGGTAGAAAAAAGTTTTCTAATCAGTTTCTTATGAAATGCTCGTGCAACGAAAAGTCAGCCAATAGTTCCCAAAAAAAACCCATTCTGCATGATTTAGAAACTACCCTCTAGATTTCCTAGAAGTGCGGAATAAGATAAGTTCAGAATTCTCTGACAGAAGAAGCATTCTCTCTGCTGATTATATATTCACGGAATTCATCTGACTGTCATTAGACTCAGATTAAAATATCTTAAGCCACTTCAAACTTCGAATCCTACGCAGTGATGTCAATGAAGACAAAAATTCTAAGAAATGCAATTTCATCGGCGTCCCTTCTTCAACGAGGACTCACAAAATAACAAGTGAGTTTCAATAAAATGTCCTCCATTTCACGCAGTAAGGTGCTGAGATGTTTATGTTCCAAGAGTCACCTTATTGTTTTGTTACGATTACTCGGAGGCAGTATAATTACCCGCTTAACAAGGATTTCAACTTAGCCTTCTCAACAAGTTGGGAATGATTACCCTCATTAAAGCCACCGTTTGTTGCGGCTGGTGTTCTTAATAAAATTCATCCGCGTGTACAAAACAAAGTCATTTGTTTAACTCTGAATTAATGGTGAGTAGGTCGTCTTTGCTTAAGTAGTGATTTCAGGAACATGTGTGTCCTATGTCCTCTGTGTTTTCCTGTCGGATTGTCCTGTGTAAAAACCTGTGTCTTCCTGCCGGATTGTCCTCTTGCCTACTGTGTTAAACTGCACTTAAAGGAATCTCCTTCCTTCTCTCTTGCTCTATTCTGTTCCATTCTGCTTTATTTTTTCCTAAGGACATCGACTGCGTAACAACTCATTTTATGATAATCACACAAAAACATTAGCGGCAGAAGATCAGCGACTGGCAATATTGGAGACATAAATGTTGCAGGACATATATGTACTCCAATTGACAATCAGTTGAATGCTTTCTTTCATTTTGTAATAACAACAAAGACCAACAATGGGTGCGAGAATCCTGTGAACTATCACGTACAAGGTCTTAAGAAATCCACGCCAAAATCTGCAGCCGTCCTCCAAGGCTTGTACGAAATTAGTTGTTTCACGTGCATAACATTTTTCTCGCGGTCAATGTCACAACCTGACAACACTGCAAGTGTCAGGGAATTGCTTAAAATTCTGTTAAGTTTCTCCCTAAAATTACTTAAAGGACCATTTTTAAGTCTTGTCTTGTGTATGGAGGGAAATTAATGATGGCGATGATATGTGACACGCTACTAAAGCCGGGTATCAGGTGCTTTATTTTCCATCAGCAGGGAATTTTTTACGTCAACGGGTGTTTTTTTCTGCCTGTTTTCCTTGACGCACAGTGGCGTAATGTTGGTTTTTTGGCTACTCTCTACGTGACGCATCGGAGTGTTGATTAATAGACTTCTCCAAGAAGGGAGCTCTGCTGTTATGCAGCTAGGCCTGTGTACTTGCCAAGAAATGGTTTCATGTGTGGAAATGGTTTCATGTTTCAACGGGACAAGATGTAGTTAAATCCATGATCAGAATGAAGGACTGATTCGGGATGGGAATTCCCTTATTTCTTAATGCTTATACCTGCGTCTTATTGTTTCAAGATAAAGTGAGAAAAGCATGTTCGTCACATTGGCGGTAGCTACCTGTAATTAAATCGACACCCACCTACCTTACACAGATTAAACAAGAAAAGTGCCCATCGAGGTAATGACACTGTCAAAAAGTGTTTACAAACAATCGGTTCTCGTTGTGACTGAAGGCGTAACGTGAGTAATGCATTTTCTAAATTTGTTTTCAGGTCAGGGAATGATTTACTTACAGCTTGAGCATGTTATTGATTGGCCACCGACTGACGACGGTCAGTCAGTACTGTTCAAGGTACTGTTAGAGGTCATTCTTCCGAGTAATCTATATTTAGAAGCACTCCGTAACGGACGTTTGTGATTACCGACCCAGAATACTTAAGTGAACACAGTCCGAATTAGTGAATTTCTGATGAACTTGGTCACCTATTTAGGGAGCTAATAAATTAAAACACGAACGGGGCGGTTGCAGAGGGACGTCCCCAGAGGTGAAACTGTGTTAAAGACTTCTGAAGCCGATGTATATTTGATAAGGAAGAAAGAAGTTTCGATTGTGAAGTAAGTTGATGGAGTAAATTTCAATACATTAAATAAATCAATGTGGCCGCCGTGGCGTAGTGGGTAGAAAGCGACGCTCACACTCCGAAGGGTCTAGGTTCGATTCCCAGTTGAACACCTCGAATTTTTCACGGCGCCACCTCTTTCGAGCTGCTGACAACACTCAAAGAGTAATAACTGTCTAAGAAAGCTTCTCAAACTTCGCCGTTCTGATTCGGCAAAAAACTGTAGGTCCTTTCTTCTCCTGAGAGAACAGTAGCGCGCACAACACGACTAGATGATGAGCAAGCTAGGCCTTGGTCCCCCTGTGGACTGTCGCTCCAACAATTATTATATTAGATAAATCAATATAAATTTTATAAAAAATAACTTCCAGAAGTTGACGTCAGCTATTAAAGAGTCAATTGTTTCAATTAAGAAGGATTTTGTATGGTTTGAGTTTCAAGCGTATGAATCTTTTCCAAAGCTTAATATTTAAATGTGACAAGCGCTTGTTGCTGAAGTCAGTTCAAAACTAGTAACAAGAATATTCATTTTAGCCCTTTAGAGAATATAACTAATTAGTACTATAAATTACTCTTCTGTTTAACTTATTTCTTCTCTTGTTTAACTTCTTCTGTTTAACACTTATCTACAGATGCGATAAGTGCTAAAGTAATTTTACTTTACTTTTTTACAATTGCGAATCCATACCGTCAGTAGTATCCTTTATTACAAGCATCTTTTCAGGACAACCTTACGTCTATAATCACAAAAAAAATCTCATAAGCCAACCACAGCAGGTTATGATTAATGAAAAGATCTGATACACGTGTGCAAACGCAGATCATTATTTCCGGCAGGTAAGCAAAAATCGATATCCTCCATTGCTTCATCTGATTTTAGGAGGAAAGTCGTGTTCCTTCAATAAAAGACGTTTCGCAGCAGATGATGGACGGGGTGTGACCCTGGTTGTGGTTAATAAAAATATCTTCGACAACGCTTTCGATGGCGCAGTTAACTCTCAAGCAGGGTAAAGTGGATTTTAATTTTAGAATTAATGTTGAATGACCAATGTCGCGGGAGTATTTTTAGATGAAAGTTAAAGGTGTGGGCAATAAGTAAACATTTCAATGAAAGGTTATAATGGAGGCTTCTGCGCTTGGCGCTTCTTGTGTTTCACAGAAATTTATCTTGTTCTATTGTTAGTCTATTGAAAACTAATTTTCACCTAAAAAGCAAAACGGATTTGGCTATGAAATGCTAAAAGAAATGCACTACGGGCAGTTTATACTTTTAATACATAACAAATCGTAAGGGCTCATTTAATCATTCTGGCTTAAGGGACGTTGTTTGTTTTTGTTTTTTGATTTTATGAAAATTGTATGTCAATGCCAGTTTCGCGACTTGAAAGGTTTACAAATCCAAACATTTTTACTGACACCCTAACGAAAACTAATGCAAATTTGAAAGCCCCGACCCCGACCAGTAGTATAAAGATTGGCCTATTCGGTGGGACTTGGGATATAACGGTCTGAAAAATTGAAATCTAAATACGAGTACGTATGGGTAATGCGCTTATATTCTTCAGAAAGTGTGAAACTCCGTTTTTGCAATCGCGAGATTGCAGTTTGTGTACGATGTACATAAGTAAATTATTTCATCTGACAAAAACTAGACCATACAGTCTTTTGAAATCATATGTGAGACTCTTCAGAATTTGCCATATTTTCCAACCCCAGCATTGACAAAATGAGTTCGTGAGTTAGGACTTGCTCTTGTTGTATCGCCATCCAATATATGAAAAAGTCTGCTGTAAACTCATAGACAACTGATTTTGTACCTCCTTCTATGATATACTTATGAAACCGGGGAATTTAGGTGCAATATAGACACATTTATCGATGCAAGACTGTCGTAAATAGCCCCTCTTAGTTCTACAGCTTGAAATGGACATGAGTCTTTCGCCCAAAATGTTTTTACGCATATACAGAAATTTCTTTTATATAAGGTTGGCAAATATCCGCATTTTTTGTCTTTTGAATTTTTCAGTAATGTATAAAGCTCTACAGAGCTCGTACATCATTTAAAAGGTCTTGATGAAATCTATAAAACGACGCTATGCATGATTAGTTTGGATATTGCGTTCAACAGTGAGATACGTGTAAACATGGAGTTCACTAACGCTGAAATTCGCTCTATTTTAAAGTTTAACTTCGTTAAAGGCAAACAGTTCCGTGAAATTAATGATGTTTTGGGGGTTGATACTCTATCACTTCGAATCGCGAAGGAATGGTTTCGACGAACCAGAGCAGGTGAAAACGACACCATGGATAAACCAGCCGGCGGAAGACCTTTGACGACGAATACCGATCGAATCATAGAAATCATCGAGCTGAAACCGGCATGTGGCAACGTTACATCGCCAAGGAGATGGGAGTTAGTCACCAAACCATTTTAAACCATCTGCACAGGGCTGGATACGAAAAAAAGCTTGATGTTTGCCACATGATTTTACGCAAAAAAAACCTTCAGGACCGAGCTGCTAAAAACGGAAGGAACTCGACCCATTTTTGAAGCTGATAGTGACTGGCGACGAAAAATAATTGTCACATACGACAATATCAAGCGAAAACGGTCGTGGTTGAAGGCCGGTGAATAATCCCAAACAGTGGCCAAGCCGGGATTGACGGTCAGGAAGGTTTTGCTGTGTGTGTTGTGGGATTGGAAGGAATCATCCACTATAAGCTGTTCCAAAATGGCCAGACGCTTAATTCTACCATCTACTGCAAGCAACTGGACCGCTTGAAGCAGGCGATCGACCAAAAGCGTCCAGAATTGGCCAACAGGACGGATGTAGTGTTCCACCAGGACAACGTCCGACCACACACTTCGTTGATGACTCGTCAGAAACCAGGGAGCTCTTGACTTTTTATCGCATTCACCATATAGCCCGGACATAGCGCCAAGTGATTACCACTTGTTGCTGTCCATGTCGAACGCCCTCGGAGGTGTGAAGTTGAACTCAAAAGAGGCTTGTGTAAAATGGCTGTCCGAGTTCTTCGCAAATAAGGATTAGGGCTTCTACGAGGGGGGTATTTTGAAGTTTCCCTCTAGATGAAAACAGATTATCGAACAAAACGGCGCATATTTGAACTAAATCCGATCAGTGTAAATCTTCTTATGAAGCATTGAATGAAGAGCAAAAAAGCGGTATTTGACAAACTTTTATCTAAAATTAAATTAAATCGATAATTGCTTTGATATGGTCGTCATCAAATTCAACTGCATCTGCGTTTTTCATCTTTGAGTGAAAAATCACCAGAACGAAATTTAGTAAATCAATTTTGACATTGCCGTCTTTTGAAGCTTCGTCCCCATAAACAGCACATAACTTTTTGTAAGCTTGCGATGCGTTTTTTTCTTTCCGAAAATAAAAAAGGAAATTTGACGAAAATGTTCGTTTTAGTTTTCTTTTTTTCAACACACGCCAAATAAAAATTATACAACCGACCAACAAATAATTTTTAATGATTGAGTTGAAGTACCAACTATGAAATAACAAAATGTGTTTGACATTTCAATTTAATTGTCAACCCGATATATGCTTTGCACATATGCTAAGTACGCCTCGATATTATTCTGTAATCAATAATGAATAAGACAATAAATTCGTGCAAGCTGTGCTTTGTTAATTCAAAGCTATCGACATGAGTGCAGAATCTCTTATACCAGAGTCTACGGAGGTAGTTGCTGTGATTCCTATAGCGACAAACAATATGTTTTGGCTACGACTACGACAGCTTCGTTACGTTTGAGTAGATTTTCTAAATAAGAAATTAAGAGCTATTTTGGCTTCATTAACACGTTGAGGTCGCCGTGGCGTAGTGGGTAGAGTGCAACGCTCACACGCCGAAGGGTCTAGGTTCGACACCCAGCTCAACAGCAATTTTTCGAATTTTTCATGGCACCACCTCTTTCGAGCTCCTGACAACACTCAACGAGTAATAACTGTCTAAGAAAGCTTCTCAAATCTCGCCGTTCGGAGTCGGCAAAAAACTGTAGGTCCCTTCTACTCGTGAGAGAACATTAGCGAGCACAACACGAGTAGTTGATGAGCAAGCTAAGCCCATGGTTCTTTATCTGGCGGCGCCGTGCACAAAAGACTTTTAAATTTTCAAAAAAAAAACAACAAATTTTGCTAAAACTTCACACATCGAAATCGTGGTGCTTCTGTTGTACCGTTATTTTTTCATACACGCTGCCGAATAAAACATTCATTTGTGCACAAGGAGACGGTTAACCTTACATCAAACCATTTCAAATGTATTGAATTCGGTGATGACAAGTTATACTTGAACAGAAGGTCGTTTTTTACACTCGCACGTGTAGATTTTAAATTCTGAATTGTGGCTTCACACCTTTGTTTTTGGTTTTTGGCTCTAAAGTAAGCATCACGAATTTAAGGAAAGCTTAAAAAAGTGCTGCCAAATTGAAAGGGACAGTTGACTTAACCTTTTTCTGGTAGGTTTTTGGTTTTCAACTTCACAAAGCCTTTCATAATACCCCCAAATAAGTTGCTTTTGAAACATGTCTGTTTAATATATAGGCACACACAGATGGGCTTACAAAATGGAGCATTAATGAGCGCCGCCATATTATTTGATGTCTCTTCATTCATGCTATACATCAGTTGCAGTGTTTTTTTTTTAAGAAGAAGTATATGAATGCAAACACCTCCAGCTGAATTGGTGTAATAATCTATTGACCCTTTGCTCAAAGAAATTAATAATTATTTTTGTTGTATCCAAACAATCAAATCAAGGGATAGTCACATCGAGGTGAGGCCAGAATATCAATCAAATGGTTTTGAAAACGATAAGCTCTGGTTTCAGGATACGACCAATTGTTCTCCTTAACTACAAGTGTGAATAGCATGCAGCCGTAGGAATACTGTCATTTTGTTTAGGAGAATACCATACATGTTCGTTTGGAGTATTAACAGACAACAGTCATCAAATAAATGCTAAAAATCAGTTAAATTCATATGCAAAGAATTTGATATTGACGAGAAGCCAAAAGAAATACCTTACTAGAATTCTTTCTTCGCCAGATTGATAAGGTTTTACTTTAAAAAGTTCAGAGAATTCTATAATCAATAGCTTAAGAGATGGGGATCAAATTCCCGTTTACATAAAATTATACAAAAACTTGAGTTGGACGCGAATAACTTGTTATCAAGTTAAAAAAAAGGCGGGGAGTGGTTCCCCTACAGATTGATTGTTGGGCGCTTTGAGCTTAAGCTTCCCTCGAAAATTATTTTTTGGCAGAATTATGTTAGTGATATGGCGGAATTCCCGGTTTTCTGACATATTTACTTTTAAGGGGGAATGCCCCACAATGAATCTGTTGTTTAAAAAGTTTCTTAGAAGCGTGATTTCAGAGAAAAGTAAATTTCTAGAGATAAGGTTAACCATCAACGCCTTATGCTTCATACGCTGGACGTATATACACACAAGTACACTCGTATTTGAATCCCTCTCAGAAAAATGCGAATTTGAGATAAGGGCGACTATTTGTACATAGAACAGCCGGATATTTGGCACATTTCTCACACATTGATTTTTCAAGTGAAACAACATAAACAGAACATGTAAAAGTTAATTTGAACATTTTTAAGCATCCAGTCTCTAGAGGTCTTACTTCACAAACAAGCAAAAAAGTTTACCTTAGGACGAAACAAAACTAATAAGGCAAGCCTACCTCCTTAAAATCATTAAACAAAAATAGACACAACTTATTTTTATCAAGTCAATCAAACGATCTGTCAGGCGGGATGTTCCTGACGTAGTTTCTGGTATCCTTTAGGAGAAAGCAAAATGTGTCCCACTCGAGATATTTGTTCTAAAAATACCTCAACAACCTGTAACAACCACTTGGAAGACGTCAAGTGGAAAGGGGTCACAGTCGTTGCTCCAAAAGGAGATCCTCCGTCTGGCACTGTTGTTAGACCTGTCAAAACCATTCTGTCAAAAATATATTTTCTCCTTGACAAGTCCACTTCTACCCATTTATCTCTATTGGTAAGCAATTAAACATCGAAAAAAGAAACACGCTTACGTCTATTAACCGAAGACCTCCTGCGGATGGTTGCCGTCCGCATGCCCCCATTGCACGCATCGTATTTGGCGGAAGGACTTTTGAATTCAGGTAATCCCTCGTTAATGCTCCTCGCCGCAATATCCTGATTCATGGGTCTTAAAACGTCACATGGTATTTGCAGGAGCTGACAGGCTTTTCTCGGCACTGAATCCGGGATAATTGACATTAATTTCTCGATATCCTGTTTGTAGTGAACGACACCGCTACCGGTAATGCTCGAGTGGTTTCGTTCGAAGAAACGTTCACTTGCGGTGCGCGTTGTCCTGGTGACGGCATTCTCGTCCACGTCACTACTGTCACTAGTCACGGAACTTGCTCCGAATTTAAATGGAGACTGCTGAATGAGATTTTCGTGGATTTTGCCTTTCAATAGGCGAAATGAAGCACGAACTGAACGCGAACGCCGGAACCCGCCAGTGGGGTAGCCTTGAATAGGCGCTAGTTTTGAATATGCACTGCTAGAGTCTTTGAATGTTCGCTCCATATTCGCGCGGAGTTTCGAGAGGAGTGCTCTACGGTAATTCTTCACGGGTTTTGTTGACTTTGAACGCATAGTGATTTGATAAGGACTGCCGGATTAGCTGCAGCTGCATTCTGCCGCAACGCACATTTCACAACACACACACAGTTTGATTTTGTTAGATTACTCAAATATCGGAGCGGACGAGCGTGCACACCCTTACGTCGCGTCAGCCGGCTTTCAACTGATGCCCGGCACGGCACAGAACATCAGAATTCAAAACACCAGCTCAACACAAACTCTGATTTCTGTGGTCCTAGGATTTTCCCACATTTTCAGTACAGTCTACTTGGCATTTGCCTCTGTGGTGGTGGTGTTGGTGAATGATGAATGCCGCAGCAGCAGCAGCGAGGGCTGATGGCAAAGAATTCTTGTCCCCCTTGTCGTCCGTGGATTGTGCGACGTGTGTGCCTAAGCAGAATTTATCGGAGGGGAATGTTTCTTTCGGAGTGATTCACTTTGCTTCAACCCTCAGTGCAGTGCCGAGGTCGTTCACAGGGTGATGAGGAATATTGAACGTGAATTTTAAAATACATACATCTATTCCTTCAAAGCAACGCGCAGGTATCAACGGAGTTATCAAGGTAAATTTTTAGTCCCTCGGCAAGGAATGAATGGACGATAGTTTTCATAAAAACATATCGTAGGCGAGGGATTTTCTTGGAATGGTTATTTTTGTTTGCAGTGGCGTACATGCTATTAAAACGTGAACAGGTTGCAGGGGCTTTGCGTTCGCAAGAAGATGTGCTAAAATTGGAAGTTCGTGTTTGAAGCACGTGTCGTGTTCGTTTGTTGTATGAAAAAGACAATTTTGCAGGACGGCGGGTTTTTGAACTTGAGAGTAGCCTTAAATAAAAGTTAAGAAAAGTGAATTGTGTTTGTTTTGTTGGACCTTTCTACAATTATTGACAACAAATTATTTTTTACGGTTCTATTCTATTTGAAGCCAAGTAGAGAGAAAGGACGGCAATTTATTGGAAGCTATTGAACGTGAAATGCGTGAAATTTGGGCCACATTGTGTGAAAAGTTGTCGAAAATGCGTTCAACGGGTAAACTTTTGTAAGCGTTCTCGTTGTTCAAACAAAATAAAAAAAAATACGACCGGTAGCCCCATGTAGGGCGCCAGTTTGTCGCTAGTATTTTAATTATAAAAAAATTCCAATTAATGGCGTTTCATTGACATTACCAAACACGTTAAGGTAGAAGTGATATTTGTTGTGAAATGTTGGTATAGACGTACGTCACTTAAACTCTCATTTAAACTGCTATAAGATGCCTTACCAAACTTTACCTTGACAACGATACACGAACTCAAAGTTTATACAACCCTAGAGTTGAATGGTAACCTACAGGAAATAAAATTACTCAAACAGCTTTCTAATTGAAAAAATAACACAGTCGTCATTTATTTATCTTAAGAAGACTTATGCGCCTTCTCAGAGACTCATGCTTCAACGTGAATGTTCCATTAATCATAATCAAGGAGGCACTTTCCAATTAATCAGCAGAATGCAACTTACTAGATCGTTTGTGTGATGCTGTATGTCATCGCTCCTCTGACATCTCCACCTCAAAAATAGCCCTGGCACAAACGTCGCTCCATTCAACGCCAAGATATTGGAGCGAATATCAAATAAAAAGCCACTTATAACAAATAAACGTTATGCAGCACCACAGACGGCCAGACCAAAGAAATCAACGGTGATAAGGGAGCTTACCCCCAGTCCCACTCGCATAAAAACATAAGATAATAAAATCAAAAGAGAATGTAAGCCCTAAAAGAGAACGAAGACAACGACGACAACGACGACGTTCGAAATGGCGATGGTAAAAGAAAGAAAGCAGAAATCTACGGAAGCCAAACGATAAGCCGCACACGACCCAAAATGCGGGAGTGAGAAACATCGGGGCTAAAGCAAAACACAGCCGAATCTGCCTAATGTCTGTTGTTATTGTTTTCCTGGCAATTGTCGAACGTCATGCATAATTCATGCCAAAAATGGGTCGATTTGAAATAAATTGCGTCTGCATTTACGCCTCCCTTAAATATTTAATTCAAGAACAGGAACAATCAATAGGGGGTGTGCAAGTGTGAGCGACGACTCGACGATAAGGGTACGCTCCGCTCCGATGCCTCGTCAGTATGATAAATTCATTTATCTTGATTCATGATTATTTATTATTTGTTCCCACCCAATTGGAGAGAATTGGACACACTACGGTGCCCTGTAGTTCGCACATCCAGTTCCCAGGCGCAGCAGCGGATCCGAGGAACCGCCGCCACTGCTGGGTCGATCTTGTGTTTAATTGAATCCACTGCGGGTGGATTGAGTCAATTATTTGCCTCCGTTTTCATTTTCAGTTTATGCTTTATTTCTTTTCCGTTTTTTGTCTCGCTTTTGCGTTGTCCTGCTCGGACAAAGGCAAGGACGCGAGGAACATTCCAAACGATCCAATTGGAGATTTAATTGCGATTTACGGGTAATCCCAGTGAATAGGCGACCGACACAGGTACAGTTGCGCGGCAGTGAAGAGATATGTCCTTGCAGCAGGTACCTGTTCGGCTAAATCCCCTATTGAGGATAACAAATAACCGAAGATGAGATGGCGAGTTGATGGCGCTGCCGCCGAGCCTCTGGTCTGTCGTCGAGTCACCTTCCTTTTGTGTGTTGTTCTTACCGTAATTTACGATACCATGAAATAGACTTCGTTAAGAGTGTATCTCCTGCGGGCTTTGTGAAGATGAGCGCGTCCTTGCAGCGAACAATCACTGGTATTCTATTGGAATGAACAATGATTGCCCGGGCGGTGGCTGTTTCTTTCAAACTGTAGACACGAAAAGGAGGGCGTAACAGATTCCTTGGCTGGATTTAGGTTTGGGGAGTGCTTTGTGAAATTTTTTGGACGTTTATCTTATTTCTGTGCACTTGTGAAGGATTTTACAGCCATTTCGGACTTGAACCGATGGACGCCAATTGCCAGGATCACCTGACACTTCGCGTTGGCAATAATAAAGAGCTGTGTAAAATCAGGAAATTTCGAAATAATCTTTATGCGAAATTTCTGATTGATGACTGTTTTATGCTTCTTAAGATTTTGGCGTCGCAAGGATTTTCCTGGATTGTTGAAAGTGATTTAATACACATAAGTCTTATCGACTGCGTGTGTTTAGGTTCGGATTGCATTGGAGGAGAAGATTCAACGATGGCCAGCATGCGCCTGGTAAAGCGTCTTTGGATGCAACTCTTAGGAAGGCTAGGAGTATGGACACCACTGAAAAATTTTCGAAACCGCAACTATTGGGCCAATACAACAGAGGACGGCCTAGGCTGAGGTGGCGCACATAAGCGGAGAAGGACTTTATCCAACTTGGAGTGCACAACTGGAGGCGGCTAGCGAGTGAAATGAACCACGGTTTATATCACAGGGTCCATTTTCCCAAGAGTCGTAGATAACGCAAGACTAAACGCCTTAGTTACTCATGTACCAAACTGAGATCATACTTGAGGGGCAATCGCCCCACCTGGTTTGATGCGAGTCATTCCTAAATCCTCTTTCACTCACTTTCTGGGTCGCAGCGCCCGGTTGAAAATGCAACTCCACCTAACAACCTTGCCTACCTATGGGTTTAACGATTAGGTAGACAAGTCAACACAGTACACTATCCTCGACTCTACCCGCGATGATAGGTGTGAAACTACAGCCACCATTATACTCCTACAATGGGGCCTACCGCTCGCTCAGGCTGGAACCGAAGTTCCAGTAGCTCCTGATCTCCCGTGGCAAAAGAATATAGGCTCTGGTCAAGCTGTCACTACCAGCCGGGCTCCTTAAAAACCTTGGTCTGTTAGCCGCCATCTTGTGTCCATCAGTGTTTCGTTGTTACTATAAGCAGTGATACGAATAGTGATACGGATGTGATTTTTGAATCATGTGACTCATAAAATCCAGTCACATCATACAGAGTCGATTGAGAACAGTGGTTGAAGACAAGTGTAAGTAATAGACGTTTATATATTGACCTTCTTTGTTTTGTTTAATGGAAGTACATAAAGCCATTTGAATTTTAGTCAGTTATTTTATCAGTTATTTTATATATCATAAAGTAGACAGGATGAGAATATGTGTGGAATAACACATCTGCCAGATGGCCACCGCGGCTTTGCTGGCACATACACGAACTTTCAATGACCGTTTTGCATAAATGCTGCGGTATTAAATTAATGCAGCGTCCAATTTCCTCTTTTAAGGCTTGAGTTGTCGTCGGCTTATTCGCATAAACCATTGACTTCAAAAAAGCCCAAAGAAAAAAGTCTAATGATGTTAAATCGCACGATCTAGGCGGCCAATTCTGGTCTCCAAAACGCGAAATTACACGACCGGGAAATAATTGATGCAACAGTTGAATTGTTTCTCTGGATGTATTAGATGTGGCGCCGTTTTGTTTAAACCACATCCCCTCCACATTCATTTCTTCAATTCTAGGCACGAAGAAATTGGTTATCATTTCACGATACCGAGCACCGTTGACTGTTTTCATAAAAAAGGTCCAATGATTCTGCCAGCTCAAAAACCACACCACACAGTGACACGTTAGGAATTCATTTGTTTCTCGTGAATCACTTGAGGACTTCCCACGCCCCAATTGCGACAATTCTGTCCATTGACGAAGCCATCAAGATGGAAATGGGCCTCGTCACTAAAGATGATTTTATCGGCAAAATCAGCATTTTCATGTTGTCTCTCCAATTTCCATTTAAGGAACTCCCTTCTCTGTGCGTGGTCAGCTGGCTTCTTGAGTCATTTAAACTTTGCATGCATGAAGATGTAAATCTTTCGTCAAAATTCGCTACATAATGGATTTGAAAACACCAATTTGCTGAACTCGGTGTAGAATTGAGGTGGATGGAGTTTGAGCGACATCATCACGTACTGCTGCGATATTTTCGGTCGATCAACCTAGCCGAAGGCATGGTTTTGTCTTAACATCAGTTACTGACGTAGTTTCAGCAAATTTTTCCATTAATCGCTTTACAGTTGACTCTTTTGGAGCATTATTATAACCCCAAATTGATCGTAATTTGCAAACTTTAGCCGCAAAACTTTCACCATTTTAGTAAAACAATTTCACAATGAGAATGTGTTGTTCATTCGTGTAGCACTCCATTTTTATTAACCTTATACCCTCTACTAACAAGCAATAATAATTGTTCAAACGTCAATACAATTCGAATAGCACCAAATTGAAATCTTGCATTCTTGCTGGGAAACCCTTTACTAAGTTTAAGCTTAATCAAAGACTAAAATTTGAGCAACATATTTTAAAGATTTTGCATGAAACAGTCATAGCTAATAAGATGCACTATCCCTTAATTGATTGAAGATCCTCGTTAATAACAACTGTTGGTGCGACAGTCCACAGGGGGACCAGGGCCTAGCTTGCTCATCAACTACTCGTGTTGTGCGCGCTACTGTTCTCTCACGAGTAGAAGAGACTTGTAGTTTTTTGCCGACACCTAACGGCGATGTTGAGAAGCTTTCTTAGATAGTTATTACTCTTTGTGTGTTGTTGCAGCTCGAAAGAGCTGGTGAAAAATTTAATATGTTCAGCCGGGAATCGAACCTAGACTTTTCGGCGTGTGAACGTCGCACTCTACCCACTACGCCACGGCGGCCACGAAGATCCTCGTTATCGAATGAAAATAAAATGTTGATCCATAATGTCTCCCCTGGATCACTCAACCCATGTTCTTCATAAGGGGACTTGTGATGACCG
This sequence comes from Eristalinus aeneus, assembly GCA_955652365.1. Taxonomy (NCBI): domain Eukaryota; kingdom Metazoa; phylum Arthropoda; class Insecta; order Diptera; family Syrphidae; genus Eristalinus; species Eristalinus aeneus. Next base: position 127,185,860 of record OY019130.1, on the reverse strand, counting down.
AAACAAGCTCACAAAAACACATTTGATTAGATATACCCCCCTGAAAACCTCTTCATTAATGAACTTTGTACTTGAGACCAGACTTACTTAGATTCAGCATACTTTATTTAACAATTCTCTCTTCTGTGCATTTTATGTATTAATTTAGTTAATCATTTTTCTTATGTTTCTTATGTTCTTATGTTTTTTTTTATTTATTTATTAATTCATTTAATAATATGTTTATTTAATATTTTTTTACTTAAATGTAGTATTCTTGACGTTTTCTTCCTTTCTTACAATCGTGATTATTCAACCTCATATTATAAATAAATAATTTTATCTCAGTTGAAATATATATATAATATCTCTGAATTGTAAATTGTGTGATGGCAAACCACAATAATATTTAAGAAAGAAAACTTAAGCAATGCGTCGGTATCTTCATTTTGGTAAAAATAAATTATCTTCGTAGATTAAGAAATTAAGTCAGCTGCTATTGAGTTTCAAATTTTCTATTTATTTAATCTTGCTGCTGGTTTTCCACGTGGGACCTTGGTTTTATGGGGATAAATAATAATAATTTTAAAATAAATTTATTTGGCGACAGTCTACAGAGAACCAATGCCTAGCTTGCTATCATCTATATCAAATATTCGTGTTGTGCGCGCTATGTTCTCTAACCAGTAGAAGGGACCTATAGTTCTTTACCGACACCAAAGAAGTTTGAGACGCTTTTGCTTAGACATTATTGCTCTTTGAGTCTGACAACACTCGAAAGAGGTGGTGCCGTGAAAAATTGGAGGTGTTCATCGAATCTATACCTTCGGCGTGTGAGCGTCGCACTCTACCAACTAAGCCACGGCGGCCACATGCTTACAGAAATATTAGAGAATCGATCACACCGGTTGGACTTTTGTAAATTTCATTAAAGTACATAAAACCACTCAAGATTCAGGTCTATATCAGGACCACTCTATCGGTAACAAGAGTTAATTCCACACGTTTTCTTCTAAATTTCCATTAGTTTTGCTTATCAATAAATTAGTTTCTAATTTTAAAGGTTTTAATTATGAAAGTCGAATACAAAGTCTTTGATGACAAAGACATGAAATTCACATTCCTTCTAGACCATAGCCCAGTACTGTACTAATGGCTGTCACTTCTTTATTTGTCTCTCCTTAACCTTCTCTGATTATATTCATGTCGCTTGATTGTATCTCCCAATCACTTTGTTGCTTAAGTTGGCGTCAGTTTTCAAGAGGAATATACAACATAAAACATAAAAAATCCTCGATTAGCTGATCCACGAAACCTTTCAAAGTTCGGGATTGATTAATTCACCAAATTCATTCAATTCGGGATTCATTCACCGAAGTTTTTGGTTTAAGGTTTAGCTTTAAGGAGAGCAGCTCCTGCTGTTCAAAATAATTTGTTTATTCTTTTATGTATGATTTATAATTCAGCAGCTTGGAAAGTTCAAAATGTATAAAAAACCTGAATATCCCTGGACATTGCCAGTTATTCGACATTTTCGGCAAACATGTGTTTCTTGACTGACAGTATGGTATGATTGATGTTTTTCTTAACTGTGGAATTCGACTTTTAAGATCAATAGTCGAAAACGTCACCGCTCAGCCAAAAGACTCTTCAACCATTTCCATCGCCGACCAAATGTCTTAACGACCTTTCTGTCATTTCCATCTGCTTTATCCCATAGTTCTCAGCAAACTTAAAACTCATCATAACACATTTGAAGACTACAGCCGCCATCCAGGCAACTAACGTTCCCCACAAGCCTCAAGAAGCGAAATTCCGAAATATATGATGAACCATTCAATAAAAGTTATCACTGATGTATTCTATTTCAATAAAAACCACATCGTTAGCATTCTGTGCCTAGAAACTGCTGCCGGTTTCAGACAGCTTTCGTCTCTTCAGTATCGATTACACCACACACCGTTGTTAGTTGAAAATTTCATAGACGGCTTCTAAACATTCGCATCCAGGGATTCACTCATCCATTTGCACTTCTACAAGCCTACAATTTGCCTCAACATTTCAGGCGAAGTCCCACCCCAAGCACTGATCATCCCCTCTCGCATTAATTAACCGGAATGTGATTCGAATGCCTTGCCGTCGAGCGGGCGATGATAGCAATTTGTTAAATCAGAAATTAACCGCAATCATTCAGGTGATACACTGGCACAGGGGCCTGCAGAACATATCTCTCTCGAATTGGGCTCTTAGGGTTGGATGCTTTAATTGATGTTTATCGCTCTGCCGAAACGGCTGGGTTACATTTGAGTAAAAATATGGAGAGGTTTACCAAATGTGGGTGATTCTTGTGACACAAATTACAATTTACCCACGCACAGGGTGAAGATTTGCGCTGAAATGTGCTTAAGACAAACTCATCGGGTTATCTACATGCGTGAGGAAGACTGTGTGGGAGAGTTGACTAATAAAAATTTATTTAGGCAAATATGTTGATGTTGTACGGCTTAATTAAAGGGAAATACATAAATCATGACAAAGTTGGGAGCCACCTTCCAGCTCTGAGTTCTGAGTTTCTGCGAAGAAGGGGACATAAACTTTCGATCGTAGGAGACTGTGAACTGAATTAGGGACCGCAACAATTCTGGTGGCAGACGAGATGACTCAAAGGCGATGAGGGAATTCTTTAACTATTCTGAATTCATGGAAATTCTGAAAGGTTCGACTGTACATCTTGAGAATATTTAATTTGCGATACTGGCCAATGTTTGCGTAAATGTCTGCTGGGTTGAGGAAAAGGTTTCATTGCTGAAGAACCTTCCGAAAATTCCATACAGAGTTTGACTTTGATGTCAAAATCCCCATTTTTGAACTCTACGAAGGTTGCCTTTTATAATTCGGGATTGGGCAACCCTAGTGTTGCAATCTGGCAACTTCCAGCTCTATCGTAAAGCTTGACATTTTTGAGGTTATACGTACTAGGAACGTTTTGACATACGAGCGCAATTTGTGTTGTTTACAGTAACTTAAAAGATTCATCTCGCCCAAAAAATGGAATTAAATCGTGAACATTTTCGTGCGATTATTTTTTACAACTTTCGACGTGGATTAACTCAACAACAGTGCATCGATGAACGTAATTCAATTTTTGGCGATGAAGCTCCATCAAATACCAGTGTTTATCGATGGTATGGTGAATTCAGCCGAGGTAGTTCAACCGTAGTTCACTCCAAGAGGAATTTGGGTCGTGAAGGTCGTCCAAAATCAGTTGTTGTTTCGGAAACCATTGATGCTGTGCGCCAACTGATATTCCAAGATCGTCATGTGACCTATCGTGAGGTTGAGACAACCTTGGGCATTAGTGAGACCAGCATACATTCAATATTGTATGAACATTTGACAGTCAAAAAAATTTATTCGCGTTAGGTCCCACACAATTTGTCAATTGCTCAAAAAAGGCTCGTGTCGATTGGTCGAAAGAAATGCTCCAAAAATACGATCGCGGTGCTTCGAAACACGTCTATGACATCGTGACAGGTGATGAATCGTGGATTTACGCGTATGAGCCCGAAAGTAAACAGCAGTCGACTGTGCGGGTGTTTCAAATTGAGCCAAATCCAACAAAAGTTGCACGCGCACGAAGCACTTTCAAGCAAATGGTCTCTAAGCCGTGCCACTAGAGCAAAGCAGAACATTCAATTCTGAGTGGTACACAACCATTTGTTTGCCAATTGTCTTCCAAGAAATTAGGAAAACCAACCACCGAAGACGGATCACTCTTCACCACGACAATGCGAGCTCTCACACATCGCCTCAAACAACTCCATTTTTTGAGCACTCAAAACATCGATTTGATGAGTTATCCGCCGTAAAGTCCTAACTTGGCACCGAATGACTTCTTTTTATTCCCGTAAGTAAATAATAAAATGAGAGGTCAACGTTTTTCGACACCTGAAGAAGCGGTTGATGCATTCAAAATGCATGCTTTGGAGATACCTCAATCAGAGTGGCAAAAGTGCTTCGACAATGGGCTAAAACGCATGCAAAAGTGTACAGATCTTAATCGGGAATATTTTGAATAACAAATAAGCTATTTTCGATGATTAATGTTTGTTTTTATTATCTAATCCCGAAATATAAAAGACAACCCTCGTAGCAACAGCCAAATTTTAGGAAATTCCGCTTTTACGCGGATCACTTTATGTGTGCTGGCGTATAGTTAAGTGCTCCTTCCGAATTTTGTGTCTGAAAAATTTTTCGGAACATTTTGAGCATTTTTAACAACTTTAGGGAGGTGAAGTCGAGCAACGAACGACATATAAATAGAAGTCTAATTCAGGGAAAGTTTTCATACTGTGTGTAATGGCTGTGGTGGATTTTTTCCGTCATGTTATTTTTACATTGAAGTGAGAAGCATCTGCATCAGCAGCACAGGGAGAATCTTTCGAATTCATCATAAGAAGTCTATTCAAAATATAATGAATAAAGTTAGACGTGTTTTGCGCGATCTGCGATTTGGATTTGCCTCTCCTGGGCCCTTTCATTGCGACGATTGAACCTTGATTTCGATGTCCTGACTTAATACCCATAATTCGTCATGGATCGCCGTTGACGTCGTTTAACAATTCCTGAGCGTTGCTCATGTGACATCTGTTTGGTCAAAATCGTTGCCACGCGCTCCATGCCCAAAAGTTTCTAAAAAAATTGCATGGCTTAAGCCAACCGGTATACCGACATTTTCAGCAACTTCTTCGTGCTTCGATGAGACTTCATAACAGCTTTCTTTACTTCAGCAAAATTTTCATCGGTTGTTGACGTGCTGGGACATCCAGGGCAAGCGTTGTCCATCAATTCTTCTTGACCTTCTTTGAAAAGCTTGCGCACTTGTAAAGATTTGATTGAATCAGACTACTCTCACGGTATGCCACTATCAACATTTTAGCACTTAATTCCATTTTTCACACAAATCTCGTTTATCGGCAGTTATAACTACTGATACTACTCGGAAACCATGTCAGCCCCTAGGGATTCGTAATATATTTGAACTTTCTGTCTTCGAAATACTAATCCTGAGGAAGGAACTTAGTCGTACCACTTCCCGAATTTTGATCTTTTAAGAGGCATCTCTGGCACAGGACCACAATTGACGTGAGTGAAGAATTTGTTTAACTTCCTTTTTGTAACAAATACAGACAACAACTTTAGTTCCAAAGCAGAGGGAAAAATATCCAAGCTGAAGTCGAACAAGGCTGCTGGAGCGGATTGACTGCCCGCAGAACTATTTAAAGCAGCTGGAGATGAGTTGGTTGGGCGCATGCACCAGCTCACCTGTAAGATATGGTCGTAGCAAAGCATGCCCGATGAGTGTTATCTCAGCGTACTTTGCCCGGTTCACAACAGAAGACACCCCTTTGACTGTGCCAGTTATGGAAGGATCAACAAACAAAACCGTTTGTCCACAAGTTTGTCAGGCCAGTTATATCCACAATAGACCAGATCTCCACATCGCGGCAGATCCTGAAAAAAACCTTAGAAGTGCAGATCGACACTCACCATCTATTCCTCGATTTTAAGGTCCCATACGATAGTGTGCACATGATGAGCTATACAGTGCCATGCCTAGTTTTGACATTCCTACCAAACTTGCCAAATTGTGCAGAGTGATGATGGAGAGCTCTCGCTACTCCGTCAAGATCGGTAACGAACTCACGGGGACCTTCAATGTCAAAAAAGATTTCAGACAAGGCGACGCATTGTCTTGTGACTTCCTTAACATCATTCTACAGAAGACCGTGCGTAACGCACAAGTCATCACCAGGGGCACGATCTTTCAAATGTCAGCTCAACTACTCTCTCATGCAACCGACATTGACGTGATTTGACGAATACAGTGAATGAATGACGAATTCACTGTCAACGAGGGCAAAACAAAATACATGCTGTTCTTAAGGAAGAACACACAATACCGACACCTCGAATATAGCATCACATTAGGCAGGTGAAGGTCAGTTGGCCCCGCTTTAAATAGGCACAACAACAGTACCGAAATGAAACGGAAAATACACTCTTGCTATTCGTTGTGTCTTTGGGTTAAAGAGGCAATTCAGTAATAAAGTATTTTCTCGAAGGACTAAGTTATGGGCACCACTGCTTAATTGGAGATACCTGGCGAGAGATCATGGTGGCTGAAGAGGAATGTTTGTTGAGGCCAAGTTCCACCCCGGACTGAAGTACCATAAGAAGAAGTGTGCGATATGGTTTAATAGTATTTGTAGAAAAGGTTCAGGAAGGTTGTGCGGATAACGCAACGTTCGCACCAAAAAAAAAAAAAAAAAAAAAACAGAAGGAAAACTTGCCTTAGATGATCAACGAATTAAAAGAAGGACCCAAATCGTTGTTGGTAATCCATGTCCATCTCGTACTGCAGTGGCAACCCGTGAAAAAGAATGAAATCATTGTAAAAGCAAAATAAAAAAATATAACATTTAACTCATCGTGCAATGAAGAAATAAACAGTGCGCCTCGGAACACAGCAGGGTACGGCGAACGAACTGTCTTTAATTATTCTTGATAAGACATAATCGTTCTTTGCGTCTCAATACAGAAGCAAGGACGATAACGTTCGATCTGATTTTAAGTGAATAAGACACAGCATTTTTGTGGTAACATTACTTATCATTCTTTACTGATGATTCCCCTTCAATGATTCCTCTACGACAACGTTCACAATAAACGTGCGAAAAGTCCTCGTTGAATGTCGCGCATTACCCCTAACCTCATTAAGAGTCCTCGTCCTCTCTTAACTGTTTGCACATTTGTAAACATAGACTTCACTGAACTGTTTTATGATGAATTTACTTTCGGTTCACAGCATTATCTTCAATTCATCCTCATTAACCTCAAGAATCCAGGACACTCCTCTGAGGAAAGCGAAAACTTTATTCCCGTATCGTGAAAACACTGGCGACAAGAATATTGTATAACATTCATCACGCTAATGAGGACTTCAAGATTGCGGTTGCCCATCATCCTCTTCTGTGTTCTCGTCAATTAATCGCATTCAATCAATCAAAATCAATCTTTCGCAAGAGTGAGAACCTCATTGCTCCTGTTCACTTCGGGGATTTGACCTTCTCTTCCCCGAGACTTCTACACAGAATCGGTGCTTTCATTATTTGCTGTTTTGGCTATTTCATCATTCACTGAAGGACTCGCCAGGAAACTTCCTGGCATTTGGATTAATTTTTTGTTTTGTTATTATTTGCTACGTTCTACGATTAAGATCAATCGTTTGAGTTGTTAGTACACATCAAACATAGAGACGGATGGAGTAGGAAGGAAATATATGAAAAGTTCCCATAGAGAGCTAGTCATTTCTTGGGAAACTTAAATTTTCTCATAAAGAAAAGATATCGCGCAAATATTCTTGGACTTTAGTCAACAAGAAAAAAAATCAAGTACACTTTAACAGACAAGGACACACAACAGCTCACCATGCATTTGATGCCTTAATCCGGCATAGTGGCTCTTCTGCCAGGCAGCCAAGTTCTATTGTCACTGTATTCGAAACCACTCAAGTGTCATTCCTTCAGTGTCGCTGAGAAGGCTCTTTACAGAGTCATCTTCTCCTCTTTTCACCTCGTTTAGGTAACATCGGAAGCGTTTACCGACGCCTAGCCTCTTTCACAAATACACCCCATAATGCACGCCTCCCATTAAAGGCGTATTTCCTGACGCCACCTCTTACACGAAACCCCTTTGTAAGCTCCAGTCCTTTTACTTACACTTACAATTCAGAAGCAATTAAAATCTTGTCCTGTCGCTTGTACTTCCTGCTCGCAGAAGCACTTACCTTAAAATGTTATAACCTTCCAAGTGAAGTCAACTTTAAGTTCCCTTAATGCTTCACGAAACCCGTCAGCTGCCGGAGCTTAACGCACTCACCGCCACACACATACGCACACATTACTTGTATGTACACATTTCAGGACCCGCACTTGTGCATACTTAAGTGCCACAAAAATTATATCTCAATTCTGATATGAAAATGAGCGTCCATGCATGAATTTTCAGAATCGCAGCGACGGCAGAACAGACTTTGATATTTCCATCAGACACATTTCCCTGCGGACGCCCAATTATGTGTCGGGCCCCCTGGCTGATGGTGCCAGACGGATATCCTTGTGGGGTAGCTTCATTCAATTCACTGTGTGTGCGTGGTGCTTAAATTTAAGAAAGTGACTGCGAGACGTGACGCTGTTACGAGGCAATCTGTTCTGTCTCTGGGTTAAACACTGTTTCGATCTAGATACGTGTTCGAATTCAATTTGGGCGAATTAATTTTTGTGTGCTGTCCGATTGCCGTTCAGATGCGATGGAGGACAGTGGTGCAACTGCATGTGCTTAAGGGGTTAACATTTCTGTGTCGGCAGTTGATTTATTGATTGGCTTGCAACATTCCTGTATTCTCCAATCGGTTTTGTTGATAAATCCGAACAATAACCGGGTGGGGAGGAGTTGTCCCAATTCAATATATTCTGGAATTGACACTTCTGACAGTGTGCTTGTTTTGAAATCATTTCTTTCTGAGCACGCCTCACTCCCTTCTGAAGTGCTGTCCAATTCTCTAAGAGGGGTCGGATATATAAATGAATAACGGTGTTTCTTAAAAACACTTTAATTTCGTTCAATTTAAATTTATATTCGCTCAACCGCCACTAAGACAGAGCGCTAGAGAAAATAGCATTCACCTCCCAAGGCCGTTGTCTCATTTGTCACATTATCCATCCGACCGCGCCCCCACAATCCCTAAGAAGAGGATTTATTTTACTAGCAATTCCACTGAGCCGGATAATCCTGTTGACAATAGAATTACCATTTTTCAATCCACTCCACTCTATTTGCAAATCTGCGGATACACAGCCGCGTACATATGCTTTCGCAATCAATATCGGAATCTCGACAATTTGCAAATTTGAAAGAGCCCCACCGTAGAGGCACTGTCGTCGCACAAATGACTTTCGATTGACGAGATCCAAAATGTTCGGTGCACGTGGCACTGACACCAGTCTACCAGTTATTCATGCACACTTCAGTGGGCCACGCAGGAAAATTGTGACATACATCCGCAGAGTCAGACAAAGAATCAAAGGAAACGTATTACCCGCTTGAATGTGGATTGACAGTTGTTACGGGGGCGAGTCTTGTGTGATTATGTTCACACACGCGAGGGTGAAAACGCTTGGGACTCATTTTAACTTCCAGACGGCAACGGCAACGACGACAATGATGACGACACGACAGTCAAACTTTCATTTCACGAAATCAGGAAATCCCCAATAAACAACATCTTCAGTCGTACTCGCGGACTATTTTATGGCTCCACGATGGTGAACTCTGAAAATGGTAATTCGCAGGGCGGATGAGCAATTTTCTGTTCCCCGAAACTCACACCTCCACGTCTTTCCGCTCTTTCGCTTCTCGTTCGGGAATCGTCGTATGATGGCGTGTGACGGATGGGCATAAGAGTGCTGCGTGCAATGACATCGTTCAGTCAGTTGTCGCTCAACACCGAGAGTGTAAGTGCGATAAGTGGGGCGGACCAACGCACAAGGATTTGTTGTTTTAGCCACTGGCCGTGCGACCTGGGGGACGGACATTAATTGGAAAACGAAGTCAATTCTCTAGCCGAATAGACAATTGATTGAAAGCGTTCACTCCTCTCATTAACCAGGCATAAACTGATTTATGAAAGGAATTACCTTGGAGGACACGAAGCAACACTGTGATAAGATTCTCTGTTTTTTTCTTTTTCTAATTAACGCCCCCAACCGGGATCAACTATTTATCGGAGTTAATTAACTTAATCGGTGATTATGCTTTTGATAAGAGCTGAGTTATGTGCTTTTGTGCGGCGATACTTCGACGACAATCTAGACTTCGCTGATGGGGTGCTTTGCACTTGGATGGTTGGGTGAGGGCTTATGGGTTTAGTTTCAATGAGTGACAAAGGGTCCGAAAGTTATTTGAGGAGTAAATCTCTAAAAGGGTCCCGAGTAGAGAGAATTAGAGGTTGACGTTGGTCGAGGATTAAGGTCGCGAAGGGAGAGTGCTTCACGACGGTTGGTGTTCTTTTGTTTATGTTATCCACATCGTTGATTGTAATGCTCTTAAGTGTCATTATACAGAGAGCTGATATCGTCTTTATTATGCAGCACTGTTTGTGAAAGTCAAAAGGGTGAAATTGTTTTCCTAGGACACTACGGAAGAAAAACTGAGTTAAACTGGTGCGTTCTATTTAGGGGACCGAAATTCGGTCCATTTTCAAAAGATGGCGCCACCTTCATGTTGTGCGTAATCTTGGAAGAGGTTACGTTCTTCACTGAAAAGGTGTGATATTTGAATGTATTAGTGAGTGTGCATCAGAGTCGGTAGTAGACAAAAACATTTTGCGCCTTCGAAAATGTGCGAATTTGTTCTGAGCAGCGATTGTGGAGAATTTTGAATTTCTATTTTAATTGAAAGAAAGGTGCAGCTGAAGCGAGAAGAAATGTATGGTGAATCTGCAAAGAGTGGTCAGGACGTTTCAAAAGTGGTGAATGTAGTGAATTTCGTGAATGTAGCGTCAATGGCAAGAGTGTCGTGGAAAGCCCAGAATATTTGATAAAGATAAGAGGCTCAGTACACGGTTTCAGTTCGGTTGAAGGAATTTGGTTGAAAACGAGAGATGTTGAAAAGCCATTTTTCACATTGCAGCTGCTTCTTGAAATATATCAGAGGAAGTGAAAAGTAGGTGGTCGTCGTGGCGTAGTGGGTAGAATGCGACGCTCACACGCCGAAGGGTTTAGGTTCGACTCCCAGTTCAACACCGAGCTGCTGACAACACTCAAAGAGTAATAACTGTCTAAGAAAGCTTCTCAAATTCCGCCGTTCGGAGTCGGCAAAAAACTGTAGGTCCCTTCTACTCGTGAGAGAACAGTAGCGCGCACAACACGAGAAGTTGATGAGCAAGCTAGGCCCTGGTCCCCCTTTGGACTGTACCGCCAACAAAAAAAAAACATGTAAAGCCTGTTATACACGTTCCATTATCGTTTACATCGTCGTCAAAGAAAACAGATCCACGGTATAGATGCAGAAGCTCCGCTTAGATTGGGATCAGCCGGATATGATGAACTATAAGCTGCTAAAACTAGGCGAAACTAACAACTAGAAACATTGTCTACTACAACTAATGCTTTTGAGCCGTGCATTGCGTAAAAAAAGCCCAGAAACATGACAAGTTGGCTTGCATTGCATCCTTCCACGTGGCTGCAGCGGCCAAGAACTCCCTAGAAAGGCTGCAATCACGTATTCCATAGATCTTGTTTTTCCTATAACTGCCTTTTACGATGGATGCAAAACGAATAAGGGTGTTACAGATTCTGATCTTCTGAACACAAAAACCTATTTTTTTGTACCTTCAACATATTTCAGGGCATTTAGTGTTCCGTTCAGTATATAATCGTTGAAAATGTAATTTACAACATCGGCACCTAAGAATATACAACAAATAATTTATGGAATTAATTTCCATTTTAGACAGACGTTTAAGTCGACTAGATTCTTTCAAAGCAGAGCCGTTATTTTCTTTCTTATGGTTAATCTAAGAAAAAGGCTGCTGCAATGCAAAACCTTGAGGATGATCATTATTTAGGTTATAATCTCTGATTGGAAAATCCGGAACTTTCATCTCAGCAGTTAAGATTAATTTCAAATTTGAGTAAATAATTAATTTGAAACAATCAGACATGTCGCCGATTGAAAACCAGAAGATCCTCCGTGCTGCTACATAGCCCACAGTGTGCAAACATGCATGCTGTTAATTTTATTCTCAATGCGATTTTAATTGGATAATAAAATTTTAGATTTAAGAGCAAAAAAAAAAAAGATTTAGTTAAACTTTCTTAGTTAATAATAGTAATTGTTGGAGCTAATGTTCAAAGGGGGACCAGGGCCTAGCTTGCTCATCAACTACCAGTGTTGTACGCGCTACTGTTCTCTCACGGGACCTACAGTTTTTTGATGACTCCGAACGGCGAAATTCGAGAAGCTTTCTTAGACAGTTATTACTCTTTGAGTGTTGTCAGCAGCTCGAAAGAGGTGGTGCCTCTTAGTTATTTGCTATTATTTCAGAAGCTTGATTTAAAAAAAAGCATAAATTATGAGTTCTTCAAATCTTATACAGAATATACAGGAATACATTCTAAGCAACTTCATGAGTATCTGATGAACACTTTAAGCAAACAGTGTATGTTCTCAAAGTTAAAAGCTGTAATAATACTGCCCTGTAATAAATTGTAATTGACACACATCCCCAAGAACTATGCACTCGTGTGAATACCCCCAAGGACGTTGCACTTTCCATCGATCCCTGAGGTCAACACAACTAGTCAAGGCAAAACTGAAGCATGTATAAACATCAAACATTATTTGCTGTCATAAAGAAAACATGATTAACTTCCACAATTATCACTGCCGTTAATATTCTGTCACGAATGTACGGCACAATATAATTTAATACCAGCACGGAATACCAGAGTTGAAGAGTTTTTGCGTAACACTTCCAGAGCACGCTCAGTGACTTCCATGAAGTGGTACAGGGAAAGTGAAAGTTTGTGTACTCATATGAAAATGAACCATGTAACCTCAGCAGAGAAGTCAATGAACTCATTAAACACGACCAAAATACATTTCGTGTGGGGTCAGTAACTTAAGACACATAAGGACATAAGTTCAGAAAAAAAGTTGCGGAAATTAGCAATAGGAACAATTGCTAGCGTTGTCTTATTGTCGTGACGGTGCTTTTTGAGTAATCTTGAACAAACTTTACCACTGACCAAACCTTCGCACATCGGCAGATGGTGAAAAAAGGCAAGAGATGACGATTGACTGTCAGTACCTTATTGTCGATTACAAGTCCGCATAATACAGCGCGGATAGAGTCGATTTATACAGAACCATGGCTAGTTTTGACAACTGTGCCCAACAATGACTACTTCTGTATGGATGACAATGGGAAACGTAATGAGTCGTTACTAAAATTGAAGCTGATTCGACCACAATAGTTTAAACAATGAACAGGGGCGGAAAAAACATATGCTGTCATCGAGAAAGAAAGTACAACATCGACAACTTGGACGAAAGTCACCACAGGCGATAACAGGCTATACCTTTGGGATAGCGAAGGACTTCGCGTACCTCGCCTGCAAGATAAACAGTATGGACATCATCAGTTCTGACATTAGACGCATAACAATGTTTGCCATTCCTTTGGTTCGCCGTGGTGTAATGGGTAGAGTGCGACACTCACACGCCGAAGGTCTAGGTTCGATCCGCTGCTGAACACCTCGCACCACCTCTTTCCGTTGCCGACAACACACCAATATCAATATTTGTCTAAGAAAAAGCTTCTTACACTCGGCCGTTTGGAGTCGACAAAAAACTCTAGGTCCTCTAGGAACAGTAGCGCGCACAATACGAGTAGTTGATGCACAAGCTTGGCACTGGTCGTCCTATGGACTGTAGCGCCACCCAATTATTATTTAATCTTTTAGGCTCAAGGGGCGGGAAGTAATTCCGACTTGTTTCTTGAAAGTCAAGATTCTTTGAACTTAAGAACCAGAGAATAGTAGAGGCCTGTTTCTTGCGCTCAAGGTGGAGAGAGAAGATGAGAAGATGGGAGAGAAGATGAACCAGTTCCTTTGCATTAAAGGGGCAGAGACTATTAGAGACCTCTCCCAAAAGACCGAGCCGACGTTATACAACACGCTGATCATTCCTGTTTTGATCCATGGCGCAAATCATTGGAAAATTTCAAGAACAGGTTAAACAGCCCTCGGTCTTTTTTGGTGGAATGCTTGGCTCTCAAACTCTGATTCCGTTTGCTTTTATGAATTTCAGAGAAGAAGATTCAATCATAAACTGCACGGGCCATACCGCGACATAAGTCATACCAAGCGTATGCAGATTGAATACCTAAGAAGATGTACCATAGAACGCATGGACACCACTGTTCTAGCCCGAAAGTGTTCAATTCCAAGCCAGTGTTACATTATAACGGAGGATGCGCGGAGATGCGACCCGAGTTAAAATGTACTGAAGGATTTCAGCCAACTTGATGTGTGCGAAATTGGAGACAACTGCCTAAGGATCCTGCCAGCATGAGAACTTGGTTGTCATAGGTCCAGACCGGACTAGAGCACAACAGGAAGAAGATAACAAATCTTGCAAAAATATATGTCAACTATGAAGAGGTTGACATCTGTACACGATAGTAGAGCACGTATATACGGCATTATGGTTTATTCTAATTTAACGAAGCAACATTCAGCTTCTTATTCGATTCCATTCCATTCCAGTCTATTTGTATTCGCAAAATAATTTTCGCTTGTGCAAGTCAACACTTGAAAAAGGAAATGCTCATTTTTCTACTTTGAATATGTTTACTCAAATGCCTGTAATGGACGTGCAGCAACATTGCAAAGGATAAATGTACGGCTCGCCGTATACGCCGGATGCTCCCACTTAAAATTCAATACACAGCTCATTTCTTTTGGCCTGACACTTAAACCAACGAATCAGGGATAAGAATAAAAAGTAAATTGCAATTTGTAAATTACCACTTGATAGATTCACAAAAGGCAATGCAAATATTGCGAATTGCTTCTATGATAGGAAAGTCACACTCATTTCATGCACCTCTAATGACATCTCATGGAATGATCGAACAATACCCGGGTGTAGTTGATGGCAACCTTATTTCAAAGATAAGTGCACCATGGACTGTGTGTGTTTCATTTGTTTGTGGGCATCCAAACCGACTGACACGTCATTTGAACATGATGCCATGTTTTTCTAAGTGAGGCACAATTGTGCACAAACACAATACAATAGGTTGGCGCTTGAAAGAGAATACGCGCCGGTAATTGCAGTGTATCATTTTTCAACATGGCATAGACAAATGTACGTGATGTGTCGATTACACATGTTTGCACATATCCCATTTCTGAGAATATCATGCTTTACTAACGACAGACTGATGATGCGAATTCTAGGAAAAGGCTGACGTGTGATTTAAGAACAATTGTGTGACGTGTTTCAGCTGGAAGTTGAGATCTTCATGCGACTACAGACTATTTTGTGACACCCCTGCCGTTAGAACTAAGTGTGTCGACTCGCAACCGTGAGTTCTCAAGAAAAACATATCCATTTTTCGCATCATAATTGCCACTGAATGGCATTACTTTGACTTAGCTCGGACACATTCTCCTATAATGTTGATATTTATCATTTTTTATAGCAAAATGGTAAGTTTCTTGGGGAAACCTAGGTCTGCATTCTTCAATACAAACGTATGCCGGAGTTTGTTGAATCGTGTCAATATTAAAACATCATGGAACATATAAGAAACCAACATCTCATGTAATGAAATCAAATCAGTAGTTTCATAATCTGCTTAAAGATTGCTTGACTAAAACAAAGAGCATGAACCACAATACTAGACATTTTACGCACAACACACCAAAGTTTCCACACAACGGTGCGAATATTGCGGTGATGCCACAAATGCAAGGCATCTCTCATTCATCGCAGAAATTTATTCAACTTCTGCCGCCAGCCAGCCGCATCGTTGATTAACAAAGTCAGGAGCACACTTCGCATTAAAATTTCCACGAAAACTTAATTCGACTTATAAGTTAGTCGGCCTTGGGTGTGCGGGCGAAATTGAAAAATTAACGATAATGAGCGTTAACTTGCAGATCAAAGATCAAAAGCTTAATTAAATTCATTAGTCAGTTTTTGGTTGGCCTAGCTGGTGGCACACAAAATTCTACGGCACGTAACAATTGTTTCATTTGCACAGATGACCGGGATGGAAACCTCAGATTCAATTCAAAACCGAATGACAATCACCAAACCACACGCACGCCTTTGATGTGTGTTTAGGCTGTGATTGTATGAAATTCATTTTGGCTGCACAACTTTTCAGCATTGTAGTGGTTCACCGAGTCACCATCTGGCACATCCAATTCCAGTGCCCACTACAAGGGCCACTCGATCGGGTTTTATTCACTGCATCACAGAAAAGGCAATTCCAGTTGTAATGGCTTTTATATCACCGCCTTGATGGCGTCATGAGCATTGTTTCCCATTATCCCCCGCGCACTAAGGTCCTTATGGTATTTATTGAAATACATAAAACTGTTTCACTTGGCTCTGCATTCTTGAGCGCCAACATCCGAGGGACGATGTGAATGTAACAGCTTGTGAATGCGCACATCAGACATTCCGGCTTGTACTGTCAACAGCACGAAGGGGGTGGAACGGAGCGACAAATCCTTTGGATTCCTCTCAGAATGACTGGAGAAGGTTTTATTTAATGACATTTCTTGACCTTGTTTATTCGAGTTTGTCTGGGAGTTCCAAACTGAATATAACCACTGTTACGCAGAATTCACATGAGATTCATAAAATCACTCGTTCTTACGCTTATCATACGTGAGTCTCCTTGATATATTAACGGCATAAAAGTGTCCCCAAAGCAACCACAAACGATAAACAAGTGTAGATCTATTCCTATTTTCATGTGAAGTCTTCACGTGTTCTCTGCATCCACCGAGCACACAGCATTGCCAAAGGGCCACTTGTGAAGGATGCCTTGCGTGTCGGAGGCGAGAGCAAAAAAAGGATAAGAACGTGCGCATTCCTTCATTTTCTCACGTAAACAAAATTAAATGTCCCTTTTCACGTTACAAACGACAGACACGTGCCCAGTTGCAGAGAAGGTCGCCAGCATCCTGCCACCATCTTCATAACTTCCCGCAAACCAAAGAAAAGCCGTGCGAGAGGGAAATATGAAGTGCCGCAACCACGACTTGAATTATTTGAAGCTCGGTGTGTAAGGTACGCACATTTCCAAACACTGAACCGCGGGCCGGTCACTGCTGGAAAGTCCAGATAGAGCATCAGAAATGCTTTGATAATTTCCCAGAAGAATTTTCAAGGTTGCCGTCCAGCTCAGCCCCCAGTTTGCATACAAGAGTCACAGCTTTGTATGAACCCTGAAAGCCCCCTCCTCTCAGCGAGTAGATATCATCGTGAAATTTGTGTTTCCGTAATCAGCCGGCGGCGGCGACGACGATAGAAATTATTTTCTCAAATAGACATTACCCCCCACCGGGATCGGACAATCACCCACGAAGCGTGGACGGAAGCCGATTCGACTCAAGACGATAGTCTGTGTCCGGCGAGTGTCCGGAGGGCGAGTGGCACGGAGCGAGAAACAAAAACAACAATTTTCTGAAATTCTCTTTATCGTTTCCCTGAACTGAAGATAAGCCTGTGTTCAGTTAATTATACAAGAAGAGAAATAACACCGAAGTGGAGTAGATAGCGGTGATGGACTGAGGTGTTCGATTGCGTGAACTCAAACAGTGCTTCAGTGGCGCGGCGACGGCGGATAAGCTCAATGGGGTCTTTAAGCGCGCACGAATGATTCAACAAGCACCTTAATTAGTTTGATTTGGCGTGTGTGGGGTCAGGGAGCAGGTGATTGTACCCCCACCTGGCCGTCGCTGTGATTTTAATCGATTTCTATACCATCCGGATATCCAGCGACCGTGTCAGCCTTGGCATGGGTAGCACGCGTCCATGTTGAGTGTAGAATGGTGCACACGCATCTGTGGCTATATTGTCAAGTGTGTGTGTGTACCTTGGGTGTGAATGTTATTACGTTGATTACTGCTGGGACTGTGTGACATCCATGGGACGTGTGTGGGAACCGGCAAACACCTGAGCGGTCATAAGGTACTTGAGTTATGATTTCTAGAATCCTCGAGAACATATCAATTCCAGATGTACTGTGGTGCGCTGTGCACTTACCACAGATCGGGGGCAAGTCTTTGTATTATGTATTGTTGACTGTGGGGACTGCACTCAATCTTCGTTGTAGCAGGAGGTTTTTAATACGTTCATTAAGGTCAGTTCCCAGGGACTTGGAAACGTAAATATATTAACGTAAATGTATTACGTAACGAACAAATTTCGGCCCGTCTTTTTAAAAAGATGGTGCCACCTCCAAGTTGTGTGTTATCTTGGAAGCGATTGCCTATTTCACTGGAAAGTTGTGAAAATTGTCAGCAATAAATAGTGCATCAGCGTCTGTTTTAGACAACGACATTGATTTGTGCCTCTTCGAGAATGTTGAGATTCGGATATGAGGGAAGTTTTGATTTTCTATTTTAATTGGAAGAAAAGTGCAACTAAAGCTCATCGAGGTGTGGTCTTGGAAGCGATTACCTACTTCAATGGAAAGTTGTGAAAATTGTCAATTGTGTTAAGCATCCTGGCCTGCCCAAAAACTCGAACAAGAGGTATGGGAGGCTTCACTAGATAACGAGACGTGTCGAACGTAAAGTTTCCTCGCAGAGTCATTCGCTTAAAAGAATTAGAAAATTGGGTGCCATACCTATCGAGGCAAGGAGATGTCGAAAGGGGATTCTTCACCTCGGAACTAATTTCTGAAAGATGTCCAAGGGAAAGGATTTCTGAAAACAATCATTTTTTTGAGACAGCGTTTGAAAATCATCAGAGATAGGAAAAAGTAGTAACTTCCACTTGTCAATACTGTGGGTTCAGGCATTTATATATTTTCTTTTTGTCATAGACGCGAGCTAAAAGGATTGTTTATACGCTTGAGTGATCGGAATCAAGTCACAGCACGGGCCAAAGGTTTAGAGGAAGAGAGGGAAAGGAAATACATACGCAAATTGGTTTTAAATGCTTGTGGATTGTATTGGGGGAAAAGTTGCGCTGGGAAAAGCATTCCATGTTCGTGTGAGGCGGCTGAAGAACGATTCTCTAAACTTAACTGTACGTCGGAAGGTGGGCTTAGGGGTGAACGGATGAGCATTCCTAGTGAGGCGGGTATTGCGAGTGAATTCTTAAGGGTCAGGTGTAGGTGAAGTTAAAAAAATATTGAACGCCAAATAGTTATATGTTTCATATTCGTACTGTATCCTTTGTTCTTTGAGCAGCATCTAGTCGAAAAGTTTGGCAACTGTTATGGTACTTAATTCCTTCTTTGCCATTGTACCTCAAAATGATACAAACGTTATTCGAGCTGCACTAAGTACAGATTTTTGAAAAAATGTTTGATCCCTAGGTATTATAACTTATTGTAAATGAAACTGTGTTCTATGTAGGACCAAAAAGAATTCAACTTCTTTTTTAATGACTCAAAAAATTTAATGCAAAGATGGCTATTACTCTGAATACCAATTTGTCACCTTCTGTGGAGCCTTCAATGGAAAGAACCCCGCAATGTTCGAGCCTGGTTTTGGACCTCCGCAGGAGCTTTAAATGTTCGAGTGAACATGTTGTCTATATTGGTAACTTCTTCACAAGCTACCAGCTTATGAAAACCTTACAAGATAAAATACTATGAGCATATCGGAAACGACTCGCGACAACTGACAACCGAAAATGTCCTTAATCACTTCAAAGAGACTTTCAAAAACTCAGCAATGGTAGGTTTGATTGCCAATTCGATTCCACTCACAAATTGCTTTTTCTAGAAAGATAGGAGGAAAACTTTGTCACAGTAGTCATAATTTACAATGTTATCGAACAATGTGATGTTGTAACAAGATTTAGCAGGGAGCGAAAAAAAATCAATATACTCTAGTTTGTGTTTTTGGCTGTAATTCAATTGAAGTAGGTAATATTCAAGGAAGGAGTGGTAGTGGAACATCTTTACCTGCATTCCTTCATCCACTGTCTCCAATACCTGGATGCTTCACAAAATGGCAAATTATTATAAAAGTGATGTTCTATAATTTACCAGACCAATTTTTAATGCAGAACAAGGACAATATAATTTAATATAAAATAACCGCCAAGTGAAAGTCAAGGATAACACATCTTAAAGAAATAAAAGGTTGACAAATATTTCCCTTTCGTTTTTTGTCTTTTGAATTTTCCGGCTATGTGGAAAGCGCTACAGAGCTCGTATCTGGCAATACTATGCATCATTTGAAAGGTCTTGAAATAACCTACAAAACGACGATCGTGCCTCCCAAAGTCAAAATCGGAGCACGATCTTCCAAAAATTAGTTCGGTTGCTAGTTTACTCGTGCAGCATTGTCGTGATCGAACGAACACAGGAAGCCATCAATGATAAGCTAACTGGTACTGAAGCGGAAGCGGCTAAAGTGGGTAAATGACGGCAAAACAAATCACTAAACAAGCGCACACAATACCGAAATTTTGGACAGAGCGCCATATTAGGCAACTGTGTGAAGGGACATCGCCTATCTTGGCCCCGCGGTGGGGCAGCAGGGACAACAACATCAATACCAAAATCAAACGCATTTCCACTCACTGTTCCTTTGGGTTCAAGAGGCAACAGAGAAATAAAGTGTAGGCATTAAGTTTTTTTTACAGTAGTGTGCTGCAAGTGTTCTCGAATTTATTAGTTAATTGTTGGCACGACAGTCCACAGGGGGACCATGGCCTAGGATGCTCATTAACTACTCGTGTTGTGCGCGCTACTGTTTTTTCACGAATAGAAGGGACCTACAGTTTTTTGCCGACTCCGAACAGCGAAATTCGAGAAGCTTTACTTTATTACTCTTTAGGTGTTGTTGCAGCTCGAAAGAGGTGGTGCCGTGAAAAATTCGAGGTGTTGGAATTCAAGGAGGGAATCCAATCTAGACCCTTCGGCGTGTGAGCGTCGCATTCTACCCACTACGCCACGGCGGTTCTCGAATAACACACTATAATTCACCTAAAAATCTATAATGTGAAATAGCTATATGTAACATGCTCACACCATCTTTCCGTAAGCGTACCGTTTTTTTATGATTTTATAAATGCAGTCCGTAATGTAATTTTCGAGTCTTCTCAATAAACCTTCGTAAGTAAAACATCTTCTCTCCGTTTGTTTTATTTGCTCGCCTGTCCTACAAAAGAAAGCGTAGTTGCTTTATATAGCAGCATGATCATTCCAGTGGTCGCCGTGGCGTAGTGGGTAGAGTGCGACGCTCACACGCCGAAGGGTCTAGGTTCGACTCCCAGTTCAACACCAATTTTTCTAATATTTCACGGCACCACCTCTTTCGAGCTGCTGACAACACTCAAAGAGTAATAACTCTCTAAGAAAGCTTCTCAAATTTCGCCGTTCGGAGTCGGCAAAAAACTGTAGGTCCCTTCTACTCGTGAGAGAACAGTAGCGCGCACAACACGAGTAGTTGATGAGCAAGCTAGGCCCTGGTCCCCCTTTGGACTGTAGCGCCAACAATTATTATTATTATGTTATGTGTTATGTATTATTATTATATTACGTATGAACATCATTGCTTCGTCCCGAAAATTCATCGAATCTGAGCAATCAGGATAACGCAACAGAGGACGGTCTAGGCTGAGGTGGAACTCAAGTGAAGAAGGACTTCAACCATCTTGGAGTGCACTTTTGGAGGCAGCTGTCAAGAGATCGGTTGGAAAGGCATGTTGTTTGAGTCTTAGCTCCACCCCAAACTGTAGCGCCACACAAAAAATAACCTATTTTATTCTCAAAGGCGAAATAAAAGACTTCATTTTTTTAAAAGACATTTAGAATGGAATGCTCCTGGTGAACAATTTTTATTTAATCTAGTAAAGAATTTGAATAATGGTCATCTTATCTTGCTTAATAGACAAGAAAGATAGACGAGGTTTTAAGAAGAAAACCAACAAGTGAACCAACAATTTTCTCTTAAAACAAATGCTTGTCGATCTGTCAAACACATCATTAACTTTCCACATCTTTGCTCCCCCAACGTTTGTTGAAGAGCAACGAAGCATACGAGTATATGCAAGCAGTCGCTATCAAATCAGTTAGCGTGAAGGGCATTGACACCTACGATCACGTCTTTTTCACGTTTTAAATGAATCCATGTACACAATTCCCTTACGTCAACCACGTGTCAACTGTTACGAAATCATTTTATCACAACTTCACACCTTCAACACGAAACACATATTTCCCGTACACAAAGAACCAATTTCACAACTCGCCCATGCAATTAGCAGGCAATCAGCTCCACTTCCATAATCGCCCAGATTTAATTCCACGACAAAATTCATACATATACGGGCTAGGGTGCAATAAATTATGTTTATTCGCATTTGACATGATTTCACTTTCGGCACAACCATAACCTAAGCCCATGCCGGGGCGGCAGAAACACAACAAAATCGTACACATAGAAAACTTGTAGCGAGTTGAAGCCAATCCGAAAGCCGCCCGCAGTGAGAGTTAAACGTCTAATGGTGCCAGCACCGTACAGGGAGCGATATAACGCCAAATTTGTGCGCCCTATTCGGCTTTACACAAATAACATTCACCAATTAATGGCCTATCGCTAATAAAAGAAACATTTAGATACAAATTCACGAAACGTGAAAGCTCCGCGCTAATGGCTTTATTCCAACAGTCCTGGCAGGAAATGCACGACAGTTGATTGCTGTTTAGAAATTATTAAATTACCGTGGGTTTGAAGGGATTTACAAAATGCCTTCGCTCGAAGGAGCAAAAAAGTTGACGCCTAATTTGATTCTGTAACACGGATCTTTGACTAGGAATTGTATGGGGGAAGGGTAAAATCAATGAAAAACTTGCTCGTTACTGGAAGTGGGAAGGTGGCAGTGATGGTGGAGCCAGACATCGCGATGTCGGTTCTATACGGATTTTGTTGGGCGCCAGTTGAGATTTGTTTACAAATAATTTTTGCGCATCGGGAGTGGGTGATAGTATTGCTTGTTTTGGTTTTTGGGAACGGGAACGATTAGGCGTTGATTTGGAGACACATTGGCACACTTCAATAAAGATGCCTGCCGGTTAAAGTCACAGCTCATTTCGGACTGTTTTGTCACACTAAAAAGAAACGAAAGTTATGAATTGGGGCCGTATAACAACTGCTTCGTTCTGATGCAAAAGGGTGAAGAAAGCTTGTCCAGAATCTTGTCGTGCAGCCCTGAAACCTGAAATGTGTCTACTGTGTCGTACTTATTGCTTTACAAGAGAAGTCTGTACTCACAGCTCACACTTCAGACCCCTTATTGAATGCTAATTATTGACTATAAACAAATTTCCAAATGTTACCTTTTCTAGCCGGCTACCCTGATCTGGATGTAAACTAATAAAACGGAAGACTAATTTTTGAGGGACGTGGGACTTGAACCCTTATCGTGTTTTTGTATTAAACAAGTTGAGTAGTGCTACAATTCGCAAATGACCATGGCTTTAGCGGATTCAGCAACCAATAAAGTAATTTCTCCTCAAGCAGCACACTGTCAGTGACTTACGGCGAATCCTGCAGCAAAACAAAAGCACGCGTTAAATACCAAAACCGATGTCAAAAGTCAGAATTCTCGTTGCTATTACAAGGCAATACAATGAGTTTTTGAGGTATTACACTCAAATTGGGCGAAAAGAAATCCCATGACACCAACATGAACCGTAAAGCCTTTGTTATCGTAGTATGTTCCACAATTGCAATTACAAATTTGAAATGTTTAAAAAGTGGTCCTTTTGTTTATTGCTCTTAAATTAAATCAGCAAATTTGTCCTCTTAAAATCCACTAAAAGGATCTTCAAACGGTCAGAGTACTCTTTCCGATTGAAAAATCTACGACACGCTCCTTAAACGGTAACACATTGAGAACACATGCTACAGATGGAATTGTCTCTTTTTGTTTATTGACTACTTAAAAGAGGCTGCAAAATTCCTAAGGTTGGTCCTTCGGCTTTACAAAACTTCGCTTCAACCAAGAAATTTAATTTTACTAAATACGTAAGCAGCGCATTTTTCTGACAGTGTCTGTTTTCTTGCGCCTAGTTAGTGATTAACCAACCGTGCATTGTCGACTGCATTACACACGAGAGTAAACTTCGAAGAAGTGCACCAAATTCACGCTTGACAGTGTTCGATAACGGGAATGACGAAGCACTGGTTCAACGTTCTCCTAACGCTGCTGCATTGTGCTTGTGTAACCAACCGAATTTACGACCACAAATTTTGCACTTTCGTTATAAGCGCATGAGTGTTTACAAAAGTCTTTTTTCCCGGGAATACACCCACGATTATTAAGGGGATCCCTCACAAGCCATTTGCCATGACATCTGCTAAGAATGTGTTCATCCCGAAAGGAGAATACATCAGTGTCAACCCGGTCGTCGCACAACAGCAAATAGGTGTATGCTGTATGCTCAGATGAAATATGTGTATCCTTTGTGACGTAGATTTGAGGGTCCTTCTTTTTCTTTTGCTTGGGATCGGATGTCAAAGATCCAAATGAGGAGCGCTCCTAAATCGGTTCGTTTTTCTCACCATTCTTAGTTGTTCAGGTAGTGGGCGATGACTCACACCCTTTATGTGGGTCTCGTTTTGGGGAAGATTTCCCTAATGAAGTTCACCTCAGGGTTTGTTTGTTCGGGTTCCCATGGGAATTAAAATAACTTGTTTACGCATATCCAACTCCCACCTAATTGCGTAAAACAATGCGTACTTACAGAAAGCCAAACTTTCCCGAGGAGAAAAGGAGAAACTCCGAAACAACAACAAAAAAAACTCACATCTGCATAAATAAAACGCAATCCGAGAGAAAAAGAAACTTATTTCATTTAAAACAATCTTCAAGAGCACGAATTGAATTGGTAATCCAATATTCTATTGTCGTTTGATGCCGCAAAGACCTACACTAGACGTCTACGTGGTGTTTATCTACATTCGCTCATGACTGATGTTCACGACTTCTATGCGATTACGACTCGAAAACGAAGAAAAAAAACGATAAAAGTGAAGTAAGTTTTTTGTTCGGAGAAGGAGATAAAAAATGATTGGGGGAGAAAACAAAAATAATGAAATGTTTTCAAATTCAGTTAGGGACTCATTGGATTACCTTTTCATCTTTAGCCCTTCAAATGCGCGTAGGTGCAGGGCAAATTTGAGTACACAGGAGTGTGCGATGTTATCCAAGTTGAAGGTAAAGTTTTGTCGCGTAATCCGTGCAAAACCATATGAAATCGGAAAGCGCCCCGTGAGAACTGTTTATGGATTTACTTTCATTGACTATAATAGATGTGCAATTCCAAACAGCGAGCGGTTACAATAAAAGCGAAACACGGCGAGCAAAAATGAAAACAAAATGAAAACACATTCCCGTTTACACTCGATCGAAGTTGCAGCACTCTCTCGCCCATAAGAGATACACAGAAATTCTTAGCACAAACGGAGCTGTGAAAACAAATGAAATAGAGGTCAACACACACGTGAAGTTTGCTGCCTGCAAAATCCACCGAAACTGGTTATGTACAGATACTTTCTTATCTGACAGGTAACTCGGCACACACTCAGCCACAAAAGAGACACCACGGCAGGTAAAAACCAACAAAAACACACTCACACACATAAACACCGCAGCAGAACAAACAAACGCGGATACGTGAAACTCCAGCAAGTTGTTGCTGCCCGTTGAGGTGTATCGAGTATTTGAGTCGAAAATTTTGAGACGCGCCGCGCACACAAAGCAAAAGCGAACAAACGAGACAGATCACCTTGGTTTTTGCTCACTCCGAGAGGATGTACCAATTAGAAATTGAAATTTCCTTAATTTTCACTTGTTTCTTGTCAAATTCTAAGCTCGCAAAATTGAATTTATCAAATGGCAACAAACACAAGACCACCGCACGCCTTAGATGCCCATCCGTGATCACCGACAGCTCTGTCACACTGTCGCACTGTCTACCGTCTTCGATGGCAGATAGTGCGAGCGTGTGTAAAGAAAGAAGATGAACGTTAACACAAAGACGCGCTGCTTGTTCGCTCACCTACACTAGCTCGCTGCCGCTGTCTATTCACAAGCAAACAGGAAACACCACATCTAAGCCCAGCTTGACGGGATGGACGTGTAGTTTCGTTTGAATTTTTTATTCAATTTTTTAACGATTATTTTTGTTTTTTTTTATTCTCCCCGCCTCGAAGAATGCGTGCAATGGAGTGCATTACTTAATTGTTGCATTATCAAGCTGACGAGAGCTGCCCGAACACGACTGCCTGTCTCTGTCACTGCTGTAGCTGTCTCCGAGCTCGAACTGAGAATAAGAAATGTTTTTTAAGTGGAATTATGTATCTATGTGCGAGCAGTGTCATTTGTGCTGCAGTCACAATTGAATTACCCGTAATTTAAGTGGAAACTTCAAGTGAATCGAGAGTCTAGCGCGCGTTGCATGCGCGAATACAAATTTCGCTTAAGTTTTAATTCGGCTGGGAAATTGCGGATTATTCTCGGAATCGCCTATAGCCTACTCTTTAGACAACTACACTACAATGGGGGTTATTCAGGCATTTCATTTGCAGTGAGGTGTCTGATCACATTGTGCGCGGCGAACAAAGGCTTTGCTTTTAGTTCCCTGGATGCGACATAATCTGTGACTTAATTGGAATGAGAGTATGACATGATTGTAATAAATGAGTGCATTGTTCGATTGGGCTCTGTTGATAATTTTGTTTTTCTGTTTTATATTGAGAGCGTTTTTAAAGTTTTTATTTAATTAGGTGTCCAGCAGTGCGAGTTGGAGCCTTGAAGTGTGAGGGACGTGAAGTTAATAGATGAATTCGGGCAATATTAAGGCATGAATGTTTGACGCACATATAATCTTTGGCCAATTGCAAATCACTAGAACCCATGAAAAGTTACTTATCCTCCATGTTGTCATAAGAGTCGAACAGATATTCAAAATCTTAACTGACCAGAATCCTAAAAAAATGCCTAAGTTAAAAAAACGATACTCAGGGAAATAAATCAGTTATATGGAAAATTTGATGTATTTTCGGAATTCGAAACGTGCAGAAGGATACCAGTACGTACGTTTTTATGAAAAATGTCTTTAAAACATTTCTTTTCAGGATCGCAGGGAGTTTGGTTTTTGGGGTCCCATCTTTCTTGCTTTTTTTTGATGGCAGGACCTTCATTTTACATATTTTTGCAATAAAATATTTTTATTTTATTAAATGTCACGGGTTTTTTTAGCGACCCTAAACGGCGAAGTTTGAGAAGCGTTTACTTAGATAGTAATTACTCTTTCAGTGTTGTCAGCAGCTCGAAAGAGGTGGTGCAGTGAAAAATTCGAGGTGTTTAGCAGAGAATCGAACCTATGTAATTGACTCTGCCCACCACGGCGCACTATGGGGCAGCTCTATGGCAGGAGCAGCGAGAAGTCGATTTTTAAGAACGTAACCGATCTCAATAAAAGTTACCTTTCCGGTTAGCTGATAATATGGGCCATATGGTTTGGGAAATTTTTTTCCCAATAAGTGGCTTAATCACTCAGCGTTTGACATCAAAGTTGTAAGAATAGAGAAGTTGCTTTCATTCAAAAGTACTTGACGCAACTTTTTTCAGTTGGTGCATTAAAAAACAAGTGTCTGAAACAATTGTTTTGGAATTAATTTATCAATTAGAATATGTTCTTTGAATACAATTAGTTTTCATTCGGTTATAAAGTACCGTTAGCCCAAAAAAAATGCCGGATTTCACGAACCTAAGAATTGTTTTTAAATAACGGTACTTTTTGAATAGGCAAACATCGAGTTAAATATAAACTTAATTTTTTTAGCTTAATCACTTCTTTACTGAAAACCGAAGTCAAAAGTCACCGATGTTTTCCTAAACTATTTTTTTTTAAATTTTTTGTGTATATACAGCCCTGTTTAGAATAATGGCACCATTATTGATTTTGCCAATAACTTCTTCCCATGGTCAGGTAGGCGCTTCATATTCATTGCACAACATCTTCATTATATTAGTCATAAAAGTAATAAACAACATAATAATAAAAATGCATCTTGTCATAAAAAACATCCAAATACCGGAAATATTTTAAGTTGCGCAACATAATATCGGCATGTTATTCTGAAGAGCCTTCTCGTAGCGTACACCAGTAGTTAGAATTTCTTGACTTCAAACCCTATTTTACACATATTATTATAGATACAATTTCAAAAGTGCAAGTGTAAGTGTCGAAAATATTGAACTATTGTTATTATATTCAAGGTGTCAAAATGCAATTTTTTTCTTGCAAAAGACAGGAGTTCTTTAAAATATTTTTGAATAGTAAATTTAGGACTTTTGAGAAAAGAATTAAAGATGTTGAGATATTTTTAATAACAAACACAAACTGCCCTGAAAACCATGTATCAGAGCTAAGGAAAGAGTTAACCCCAAAAGTGAACTCAAATCTAAATGGAACAAAAGCCACCGCACAAGGTCGGTGTTTGAAAAAAAAAACGAAACAATTTGGCTTCAAGAATAAATAAACTTCGCAAAGTTTGCACAACTCTCTCGACGTCCTCAGGTAAGTTTTGATGAATTGAGTAATCGGAGAAAACGTGAAAGAATAGCCGATCTTAGGGACACAGCCGCTGAAGAACTTCTTTAAAACGCAATCAAATCAAGCGAAATAACAGGTATAGACGTTAATCTGATAAAACAAATTTCACATAATTTTGCAGTGCTTATCTAGCGGATTTAATATAGATGTGCCAAAATTTAAAAATTATTGCCTTGAAACTGCGAGATTGCTTGTATCGCTATATCCTTGGTATTATATGAGTACTTCAGTTCACAAGATATTGAAATTGGCATGAAATAGTTTCTCAGAGTGTGTTACCAATTGGTGAATTAAGTGAGCATTAGAAGCAAGCAATAAGGATTTTAAAATGTATAGAGAGAATTGTAGTCGAAAAACATCTAGACAAGACACTCTTACAGATGTTATGAAAAGAAAAGTAATATCTTCAGATCCATTTATTACAAACCAGAGAGTAAGGAAGCCTGCAAAAAAGTTCCATTTAATACTGAAGCTATTGATATGTTCCTGCAACCCGATTTAAACAAACAACCTCAAATTGACTGCGATTACTTTTCGGACTCAGAATAATTTGTAAATGTAAATAAAATGTTTTACTTTTATTTAAAACCCAGATACACAAAATATTTTATTTTCAGATTTTCCATCTTTGTAAATTGTCTCAAAGTAAAGTTATACTGTTCTTCCAAAATTTTAATTTAAATAGTAAATAAACTGTTAATTTATTATATAATTTTATTTTAAATTGACTGCAAAATAAATAAAAATAAAAAGTCCATGATTGTTTACTTTATTTTGTAAATCCAACTCCTCACTTCGCAAAAAGTACCAAACAAGTACCATTTTCAAAACGTTATAACGGTTTTTTCGGGAACCTGAGCAGTTACAGTTATTTTGACTTCGGATTTAAATTCAGCACATCCAAATCCTTTAGAAAAACATATTTTGGTTAACTCAACTAAAGGGCTTATAATTATCGCCGTCAAACTGCCATTTCTGCACCACTGTGCGGCGGTCACAACTGTAGGAGATACGAGTTAAGTTTTCAAATTTTGCGGGCTTCGTACATTCAATAACCATTTTTTTTTTTGTTGGTTTGTTATTTCGGTACACTCGTCTCGAACATAGATTTACAGTTTCAACTATATAGCATATGCCTAGGAATTGTTGAATGATGTCAACGGCGAGCCGGATTTTAAAGGGTCATAACTGGTGACGAATCATGGGAATATCATTATGACAGAGGAAGAAGAACCCATGAGTACCAAGGCGAGAAAACCACGCCAAGTTCGATCAAACGTGAAGGTTTTAAAATCGGGTTTTTTCGATTACCGTGGCGTTTTGCATCAGAAGTTTTCACCAAGTGGTCGTACGGTCAACAAAGAGTATAATCTTGAAGTAATGCGCCGCTTGCGAGAAGCAATACGAAGAAAACGTCCGGAATTGTGAAACATCTCAATTATACACCTGTTCACTCATTTCTGGTTCTTTTTTTTTAGCCAAGAACAACACAGTAATTATGCCTCAGCCACCGTATTCACCAGGTTTGGGCTGCTGAGATCTTTGAGATTGAAGAGATTGAAGAGATCCATGAACAGATGAGGTTTTCCGACGGTTGAGGAGATACAAATCGAATCGCTAAGACAGCTCAAGGGCATACAAAAAGTGCAAATCAGAACTGCTTCAAGGATTTAAAAAATCGCTGTCACAAGTGTGTTATTTCTAAGGGTGACAAAATAGAAATTGATGAACAAATAAATATTTTTTGCAAATTCGACTTATTTTCTTAACAGATGTCGTATGTCCTATATTTTTGTACCATTTATCAAAACAAATTTGAAAAAGGAATTCCTTCCAGAGCTTCTTAAAAGTGCAGAATTCCATACTAGCAACTTGCTGCTGAGTGGTAACACCCTTTACACAACCATCATATCGCAACGTACCGATTCTCCACTTAATTGAAAATTCCCAAATAAAACCGCCATGTTGCATTGTACGTGCTAGAGTACCAATTTCGTTTCCCTTGTTACGAATTGCGAATACTAGAGCAACAGTTGAATATGCTACTCTGTAATGGCCAGCTATCTATATGAATTTTGCTTCAGACTTCTACAACAGTACAACAATAACAGAGAGACAGACAGACAACAATAACAGAGAGTAAAAATTGTGAAATGAAAGTTTGTCATAGTTTAAGGTGAGTTAAATTGAAAATTTAAATTGGACGAGCTTGCGGGCTGAATATTGAGGACGAAATTTTTCTTTCTATAAACCAGCTGAAAAAAATGTACGTCGTTAGTCGAGACAGGTGTTTCACCCACGAGATCATGTTTATGTTTCAAATGTGCGTCGGTGGGAGGTATTCGGCATGTGGAAACATTTTTCCTATTCACGTCCGTTGCAGCACTGCTTTGAGCCGAGGTTCACAACCGATCTGCGAAAATTTGACTTTGACCACTTATGATTGACTGACGCCGCTTACAAGTACAAGTACCACAACGATTTGCATTGTCAAGAAATTCAATGTCAACAACTTTTTAATTTGATACACTCTCCATGATAAAATTGGTTACAGTCAGGACACTAAAGATCAGAAAGATCTATTTGATTATTACACTGCATACAACTCGTAATTGATAAAATTTAAGCATACAATAAATCTAGGGCGTTTAACGTGAGCTATACAAAAATTAGAATTTAATAAGGAATTAAATCAAGAGGGCTTAATTATGAATAAAGAAAAAAGTCACTGTCTTGAAATTATACGAGAGTGTAACGTATGTACATAAGGTCCAGGTTCGTTCCCCGGCTGAACACCTCGAACTTTTCACGGAACCACATCTTTCGAGCTGCTGACAACACTCAAAGAGTAATTAATGTCGAAGAAAAATGCCTCTCAAACTTCGCCGTTCGAAGTCGGTAAGAACTTTAGGCCTTTTCTACTCGTAAGTGAACAGTAGCACACACAACACGAGTAGTCCATGAGCAAGATAGGCCCTGATTCCCCTGTGGACTGTCGCGTCATCCAATTATTATTATTTTATGTACATATGCTTATATATATATATATATATATATAGTCCACTACTAAATTTAACTATAAGGACCGAACTGGATGATACGTCGCGACAGAACATTTATTCATAGTAGAGTAGAATTGTACTTCTGGTATTTCGTCTTTGAAACGACAAAGTGCTACCGGCACGCTCACGGAGTTTTCCATTCCAAGAAGGAGCTCCCGTAAAAGCAACGATCATGGTATAATTGACTTCACTTCGTACACTGCGCCCCTTCAACCGAATATGTTATCGGAGTTACCGAGTTTCCACCTACATCGCTTTATTAAACACAGACTTTCTTAAGTTCCTAAAATGGGAAATAAAACACTGATTATTAATAGAAAAGTAAACACATTTAACTCAAAGTATTGACCATTGTTTTCTACACATTTTGACCACCTTTCTGGGAATTTGTGAATACCACGCCAATAAAATTGTTCGTCTTTTAAACCAAACCAATCAGACACTTAATTTTCGACCTTCTCGTAGGAATGAAAGTGCTGCTCAGCCAATGCGTGTCCCATCGATGAAGGAGGAGTCATCATCGTCGGAAGGAGTCAAGTCTGGTGAAAACGGCGGGTGGGGTAGCTGCTCCCAGCCAAGTGCTTTGATTGTATCCTGAACCGGTTTTGCTTTGTGTGCAGTTGCATTATCATAGAGCAAAATTACCTTGTCGTGTCTTCTGGCCCATTCTGATCGTTTCTCGATCAATGCATGCTTCATTTGTTGTCGGTAGCGATCAGTATCAACGGTTTCACCAGGTTTTTGGAGCTCGTGGTACAGCACAAGTTTCTGGTCCCACCAAACACACATCATTGTCTTCTTGCCGAATCGACCTGGTTTTGCAGTCGATGTTGATGGTTGTCCCAGATTAACCCATGATTTTTTCCGTTTAGGATTCTTAAAATAAATCCATTCTTCATCGCCAGTAACAATCCGATGCAAAACCGATTTTCTTTTGTGTCTGAATCAAAATTTCACAAGTGTTTTTTGGGTTTTCCATCTGCCTTTCATTCAATTCATGTGGCACCCATTTCCTACACTTTTGGATAGCTTTTAAACGGTCAGAAATTATTTGTTGTGCAACATTTAACATTGGTACCATTTGCTTTTGACTCAAAGTGTCATCTCCATCCAATATTGTTTGCAATTTGGCGTCTTCAAAATTGTTTGGTGGTCTTCCACGTTCTTCATTTCTCACATCAAAGTCATTATTTCTGAACCGTTGAAACTATCTTTTGCATGTTGCTTCTGATAGAGCACGATCACATATATGCCTCGACAAGCATTCGATACGACACTGCAGCACTTTTCTTCAAATGATCACTTTCTGGTACAAAATTCGACATTTTTAACACGATGAAAAAATATGATCTTGTCTGTTCAATGACTTGATGTATACTAAATATTTTGCACAGATGTCATAGCAAACAAACAAACAAAAAATAAGAGCTCGTTCACAACAAATGTTCCCTATCGAGACATTTGTATCTTGACGCTCACTTCACCACTTCATCGACTGATACAAATCAACCTAAGGTAATGTAGTGTAGTTTGGCCGCCGTGGCGTAGTGGGTAGAGTGCGACGCTCACACGCCGGAGGGTCTAGGTGCGATTTCCGAATAAACACTTCGAATTTTTCACGGCACCACCTCTTTCGAGCTGCTGACAACACTCAAAAAGTAATTGTTGTCTAAGAAAAAAGTTTCTCGCACTTTCCCGTTCGGAGCCGGCAAAATAGCTGATCCCCGGTGATTTCTAGATGATGTGACTGGATTTATGAATCGCATGATTCAAAATCACATCCGTATCACTATTTATAGTGACAACGGAATCACTGATGGAGAAAAGACCATCTGTGGGGGGATGGCGGCTAACAGACCCAGGCTTTGAGGGAAACTGACTGGTAGTGACAGCTTGATCAGAGGCTATATTCTGGTGCCACAAGAGGTCAGAGGTCCCTGGAACTTCGGTCCCAGCCTGACCGTGCGGTAGTCCGCCTTGTGGGAGTATCATGGTGGCTGTGGTTTACCACCTAACATCGCGGGTAGAGTCGAGGAAAGTGTACTGTGCTGACTTGTAAAGTTGCTTGTCAAGTTGCTTTAAGGGACTATCCCTTCTCAGTGTGGAGTTGCATTCTCAACCGGGCGCTGCGACTCAGAGAGCGGAAGAAGTTTTTAGAAAGGCCTCGCATCAAACCAAGGTGGGGTGATTGCCCCTCAAGCATGATCCCAGTTTGGTACTTAGGTAACTAAGGCGTTTAGTCTTGCGTTACTTACGACTCTTGGGAAAATGTACCCCGTGATGTAAGACGTAAAGGCAAGTGATCACGTAAAACCAAATCCCACATCTGATCCCCGGTGACTTTTTATCAATTGCTCATAATCCTGTTTAAGATGAAAATCGAGTTATGTCGTAATTCAGTTTCATCAAAAGATTCCAATTCAACAAAAAGATAAAACAATGAATATCCAGCTTACTTTCGCCAGTAACTTTGAAATGTCAACTAATTTAGAACAACTGAACACTCTTAATAAATTTCCAACAACTTCAATCGAATGTTTAATTCAATTAATTTCGTAAATAATTTTCCCAGTAGAAAAATGTAAAGAAAAAATGTTAAAAGTGACTGCCATGACATTTACGGTTGGTAACTCTAGCCGACTGTTGCCAATTAAAAATGTAATTTCCGCAAAATCAAAAATGTTTCCGTTTCAACATCCGAGTCTTCTTATCCTAACAAAATTTTAACGAATTCATTGCTGCGCCAAGGAGATTTATATTCTAGTTACAGGAAAAATATGTACACGGGCCATTTCAAGGAACTCAATCGATTGAAATTCTAGCGAACAAAATCAAAAGGAAATTATCCATTTACGCATATAAATAAGGTCTCCATCGTGAACAACACTTTGTTGTTATTCAAATTTAATCAAATTAAAATCAAAAGGCAATCATGAACAAGAAGAAAAAATGGAGGAAACACGCATACATAGAATGGAGAAATTGAGAATTAATTCAGATGTTGATGTCTTCTTGAATTTTAACTTAAATGCCCTTGCATGGCCCTTTTACTAGCTACTGGCGATTGTTCCAATTGACCATTATTTGCCGTATGCACAATTTCGGTAATCATCGCTTTGTGGAATGTCCTTATAGGTAATGCTTTACCTATACACTAGCCCCTTCAACTATGAGTTCCTTGAATGTCCGAAAACTGAAAACGAAGCAATTTCAATTTTACGACGAATATGTAACATTGTGATTTAACAGCAGATATTTGCGATTTCTTAACAACAACCGCAACTCCGTCGTCAAGTCAGAAACTTTAGCATCAGTGACTGGCAAAGGTGAAGTTCTTCACGAGCAACGGGTGCGCCCAGCCGTACACATAATCGAACATGACGTGAAATGAGTTTCCTCAGACGCACTCCCCTCTACATCTGTTACACTTACCAAACATTAAGAGAGAAACTTTCAGCGATGAATTTTATGACTCGTTATCAGATCACATCTCTATGCATGATTTGATGAAATGTGATCTAATGAATAGGCATAGACTTTCACACGGCCTAGGAGAAGCGGAAGAATGTTGTATTGTTGGTGCGCTTAGTTTCTATTTAAATTTATGTCATGATTCTCATCATTTCGGAAGTTTTTCATATTACATGGAATGGTTTCACACTCTTGAATACTCCCTTCCAACAGACGGGTTGATTATTTAATGGATTGCTTTGGCGTGTACCTTGCTTAACCACTCCTTAGACCCATGAAATGTGTTTACTGCTCAACTTAATTTAAAGTTTTCATACCTGAAGCAAGATAACAAAACTCTCAAGTTCAAGGGGTTTTATAAGTTTCACCACGAAAAAGAAACATTTCAAGTTCAGCGATTTAGAGAATTTGAAGTTGATAACTTTGTTCGAAATAATTTTAAGATGTCATTTCTGTACGTACTAATAAAAACTAAACTCGTCAGTTGATACAATTTTCCAATGATTAATAGTACAAAGGCAAACATTTGTATCGTGATTTTTAGGACAACTTTAGATCGTCCTGTAAGTTGATTTAGCAGCTGCTTAGGATCATGACACTCTGTTGATCGATAATGGTAGACGCAAACGGTTCCAGAAAAAAGACCTTAGGAACTCTACGGAAACAATGCGGCGGAGCCAATCTTTTGCAGTGTTAAAATTTCTTTCTTTTGACAGATGATTCAAATCACAAAATTCAACCACTAGATCGTAGTTATTTGGTTTCATAAAGTACTTCTTTTTTGAATGCTTATGTCGTGTCTAGGCCTCAACCAACATACACCTTTAGCCACCATGACCTCCCTCCAGCTGTCAATACCATTTACGTAATTACATCCATTTGTTACATTGGTTACAGGAAGAATTTTAAAAAATAAAAAGTTGTTCATTCGAATCGTCATAAATTAATGTGATCACCTGCTTTTTCAGCTTATACGTCAACGTCCATTTGCCAATGATTTTCTATAAGTTGAGTAGAGACGTTAGTAAACCTTAGTCTTCTTCTTCTTCTTCTTGTGGAGCTACAGTCCGGGGTGGACCTGGGCCTCAACCAACATGCCTCTCAAGCCAGCATGATCCTTCGCCAGGATGCCTTAGTCACCCGAGTAAAGCTGAGATCATGCTCGAAGGACAGTCAGTCCACTTTGTTAGGGAGCGAGTTCTTTCTTAAACCCCTCCCCTGATCCCCCGACCTAGTTACTAATAACTGGATCAGACAGCACAGTACACCAACCTTGAATTTGCCCGCGATTTAAACCACAGCAACCATGGTACTCCCACAAGAGGAACCACCGCATGGTCAGGCTTTAACCGAAGCTCCTTACTACGAAGCGTACCCCGCTATGGTTCGGGAAACTCAGTGTTGAGCAGCTCTAACTTTGGATAATAATAATAATTGTTGGCGCGACAGTCCACAGGAGGACCAGAGCCTAGCTTGCTCATCAACTACTCGTGTTGTGCGCGCTACTGTTCTCTCACGAGTAGAAGAGACCTACAGTTTTTTGCTGACTCCCAACGGCGAAGTTTGAGAAGCTTTCCTAGACAGTTATTACTCTTTGAGTGTTGTCAGCAGGTCGAAAGAGGTGGTGCCGTGAAAAATTCGAGGTGTTCAGTCGGGAATCGAACCTAGACGCTTCGGCACGTGAGCGTCGCACTTTACCCACTACACCACGGCGGCCACTAACTAACTAACTTCGGATGGGAATTCGGAAGGGATTTTTTGTTGCCTCGGCCACATGGTATGTATGTCCCCTTCGTCATGAACGTCGAGGCGTGGCTAGGGTGAAATTCTAAATGGTAAGTGACTGCTCAGCGGACACATGTCGAGATAGTTGAATCAAACTCATAAAATCCCCTGGTTGCACTTAGAAATAGCTCCTGATGAGTTGTAGTCGATGGTTGAGGATCGAGTATCGAGTCTTTCGTGCGGCATACAGGTTACCGAATATGATGGCGATGATAATGATCCTTATCTCACAGCCATTTCGTACTTATCACAAAAGAAGCTTAAGACTTCCTAAACAAATTAAGTGAAATATTTAATGAAATAAACTTACAAATTCATACAAAAGGAAAGACACATCCCTGCCGCTTGCCTGCACAATTAATATTTAATCATTAACATCTCCAAAAGCCAAGGCAGGCGGCGTACCAATTCACTTCAACTTTAAGATGGCATTCAGAAGATCACACATTCATACTCTAATGGATTAATAACGACAACCAGACCCCTGTCACAGGCTCATCAATCAAACACCTCAATACCACGTAATTAAACGAAACCTCCTTCAGCCACAACAAAGGGACGTCCTCATAACTTCTTCTCTCTTTAATTTCATTGTGTTGACAACTCCGGTGTTGCTAATACACACATTAATATTCCCGCCGCTGCGCCCTAATTAAAGACTTGCTCTCGGTAAGCGGAGATTCGTTCACACCTCATCAACTCCTATTAGTCTCTCGAATTCTCGTCCTTGCGCGGAATCAGATGGAGTGGGCGGGATAAGGACGGCAGGGTGAAGTGGAGAGAATACCGCTAGTACCCATCTACACACACACACAAAAAAAAATACATTTTTAAAGTAAACTTACCGTTAATTATGCGAGTTAACTTGTTTCTCCGCGTTGATGAGGGACTGAGGACACTTTCTCGTCGATTACTGGCCGGGTCGACGTTCAACTGCGATGGATGCTGAATGCCACTGCCGGTGCTGCAGTTCGAGAAAAGGCTGCTGGAGGAGGGCCGATGTTGAAATGGAAAATGACGAGGTGGCGCTAAGGATGGCCGTGGCGAGTCGCTCCACACCGCATCCGCCATGGAGTCAATGCTAGCCGAGCGAGGCAACTTTCCAGCGAGTGTGTCCCGCCTAGGAGAGGGGGAGATTAAGATAGTTTCGCATTATATTTCTTTTGTTCTTCATTTTTCTGCGCTTCAACTCGTAATTATAGCTCTAATGTAACTCTTGACGTTGCATTCACATTCAGTGGAAAGGCGTGGGACGGGCGAGGGTTTTTAATGGATTGCAAAGTTTGTTTCAACGGAAAAGTTCTCCGGTGATGATAGCATTGATTTTGCCAAGGAAGTCAGTACGCTAAAAACAGCTCGCGTACACTTCAATTCCGAGAACATTCACAAGGCGTCAATGGACGGGCTGATTGACGTGAGTCATGATTAACCAATAAGTGAAACACATTCCCCTGCCGACAGGCACTCACGGCGAGAGTGGTGCATGCCTGCAAACAAGAACAAGTGTTCGGCCCGGCAAGGACACACGAGGGCGGTGCCTATGCCTTGAATATCATTATTTCGAGAGCTCGTAAGTAGATTCGCTTTTATTAGGTCACAAGCTGTGGCTGTTGTCTGTGATGGTGCAAAAGTGGAGGGTATCTGTGCATGGGTGGCTGTAGGGTGGACATGATGCGGGATTGTGGGGAGGCCAATGTCAATGGGTGTCAGAGTGCCTGTCCAACAGACAATCGTGTTTGTTTGCATACTTGAACAAAACAACACAACAAAGAAAAAACAAAACAGAAAACATCAACTCGGCGACAGGAGCATGTAGATTGTCTTTCATGAGATCACTCTTGACATGCATTTGAATATCGACGAAGGAGGAATGCCAGTTACGGAATTAGTAAGCGTACCTCTCCCAGGATAGGCGACGTGGCGGATCGTCTGCGTCCATCATTGAAAAATGACCATCACTGTTTGACATGGTGGCCCTTGTTGTTTGATTCAATAGCTTCACGAGGCGACATAGTGCCGTGTTGGTGGAGCTTGTCCCACTGCTGATGCTGCCTCCGCTGCTGCCTGTTCCACCATCGCGGTCACGACCGCTTCCACCAGCGCCGCCACCACCACCAGCGCCACCGGTCGACTTGCCGATATCGTCCTGTTGCCGCCTCGTGTTGGCCGTCGAATGCTGATGGTGGGGGTGGCTGTAGTGCTGCTGTTGCTGGTGGTGGTAGGAGGACGACTGCTGCTGATGCGAATGCTGATGATGCTGGTGCAAGTTCACGGGGCATAGGTTTTTCTTCGCCTGACTGGTGGCCGTGTTTGATCCCGTTGAAACCCGGTAAGCTCTGGCCGCCACGATGTGGGGCGCTGGTATCCTGTTACGATTAAATAACTTCACATTAAAAACACGTTTTACGTCTACGTTCTGCTGGGCGGGCGGGGCAGAAAGGTAGGTGGAGGAAGGAAATTGAGGAGGAAGAAGAGAGGAATCAAAGTGTGTCCTGGGGTGAAAAATGTGCTCACTCAGCGGAAGGAGATGGAGTCAAGAGGGTCAGCAAGTGACGTGGTGTGATGTTAGTGGCCCTTGCGGCTTAAATGGTGGCGCTGCGAATGCGGGTGGCTTTCAGACACTCAGGATGCTTTGTGTACTGAGGATTTGGATTTTGCAAAATACTGGGTAAGGGAACTTAAGAAAATCGATTTAAATTTAAAATGCGATACGATTTGCACTTTCTGCGCGGCACAGGAAATTCAATAAGAAATGCGGGGCTAAATGAATAAAATCTTGACAAAGGAGCGATTTGCATTTCCAACTTACACAGGCTTCCTGTGGGTTGGACCAAGATAACTTATGTATTTACTAACGGAGAAGGTCCTGACTTTATTCCTGGTAATATGTGGTTAATGAACTCAGGGAAAGTGCTACAGAAGCCGACATTGGAGCTGAGTTTGAAGCAGCACTAAAAATTAAAGCGCGGCAAGTGTGCACCGCTCACCAAAGTGTTTGTTTTTGTATTAATTTCCCGAAGTAATATAAAGTTCTCTTTGTGTGGAATTGGAATGAGAATCGAAATAACTCGTTTATCGTATTAAAAGTGTTGGTCGAGTTTGGTCGTTCTAAGGGCAAATCGGATTGATTTCTTACCTGGATTAGATGTGCAACTTTTTTATTTATTTTTGACTTTTGGGAAGTTTGGGAATAACTGGGTTGAAGACCCCACTAAATTAACCATATGCTCTTCATCGTACTTTGGTTCACGTTTAAACTTGGTAAGGGAACGTAATACACAAGTGTGAAAGAGATGGAGCATTTGATCGTTGCACTCATCTCGCTCGTTTTCTTTTGACAAAACGCGTGCAAATGTGAAAGGTGTTTTTGTTTTTTCATTTTTTGTTGCCCAGTACAGTACAGTACAACTCAATAGTTTTAGCTTAACTTTTTCATTGAAATAGGGACGTTATTCCATAATCGAAAGGTCTGTTGAGACAAACAAACTTCTCGCATCCACATACAGCTGTAGCAACAGATTGTAACTTTTAGGCTTGTATTGTTAGTTTATTCCATCACACGTGAAATCAGGAAAGCAGATATTACCCTCCTTACAACCAATCAACTAACACACTCTTTTTTCCCTCTGCCACCAAAATATGTGGCTATTCTTAAAAACAGGGAGATGACCGACATCGCAGTGCATTAAAGCTTCCATTTATCTCACACAGCCTGAGTGAATTTAAAACATCACTTAAATGTGATCAACCCTTAAGCTGACTGACACCTTCATTAACATCTCATGAAAGTTCGCGCCGATAAAAAAAATTGCAAAAAAATAAAAATGCTCCCTCAATTCCACTCACATTCAATTTATGCTGCTCTCCGCTGCGTTAACACCTTTGTAACTGTCTGACTGTAAGAGCATAAATCCATCCATTCTCCAGGCAAGGACACGGCCTGAATTATTAATCCCGTTTTAAGAAAGAGAAAGAGAGGGATAATACGAGCGCCTGTAGTTGGTCACTGCGGTCCTTACGTCGGCACGGTATCGGCGCCTGGCTTGTGGTCACATAAATTAGTCATGGCATTAAGGGAGCAAAACGCCTGCAGCTGATGACTCAATGAATATGTGAATGCTACCACCCCCGCACTGGGGTCTGCCGCACAATGCAGAAGGTGAAAGTTTAATGTGGACGCGTTCGCAACGAGGGCGGATGGACTTTGTGTTGGATTTTTGGTTTACCAAGTCCTCTAATACGGCAAAAGTTTTTATGGAGTTTATCCAAATTTCTCGGATTTTATGTAATTTGCCTTCAGTGGGAGGTAAGGGGAATTTCAAGTTTTTGGGAAATCGAGGGATTAGAGAGAGTAGAACGTCAAAGTCTGGACAGATTTAATGTTGTTTAATGAAAAATGAAAACGTTAAGTAACTTCAATGATGAACTTGTTGAATTTGAATTGAAGGGGAATGCTTTGATTTTATGAACTGTTGTTTGTTTGTTTTGAAAAGAAAAAAGACAGACATCAAAACCAATAATTCCCTGGATCTCTATAAAAAATTGATCTCCAAGCATTTTCACGACAAACAATGTGATCTCACATTTACTCCCTCTTTTGAGCCAATTGAGACCTTTTGGATGCCAATGAGATGCGGTTTACCTATTGATCAAATAAATGAATCCGCATGTTTGATAAGACTGTATAACGAAAGATTTTGTTCACTTGTTATACTAAGGGAAGTGCTTTTATGTGCGTTACCTAATTTGGCAGCAAGTTTGCTTTAATTTAGTTTATTTTTGAACTGTTTGTATTTTTGCAGAGGAGTAGAGGCTTGTGTTTTAATTTGATTGCAAATTGTGTGTGTGTCTTTCTCCACTTATGTGCACCACCCTAGCCAAGGCCGTTCTCTGTTGCATTGCCCCAATGGATCAGATTCAAGGACTTTTCGGGCCGGAGTTGTGGTGTTCATACGCTCTACATGGCCTAGCTGTCTTAAGCGTTGTTTTCGAAGGCGCTTGCGCCTGTTGCTGTACAGCCCATAGAACTCGTCGTTAAATCTTTTCGTCCAGATGCTACCAACGCAACAATTAATTAATTGGTGCTACAGTCCAAAGGGGAACCAGGGCCTAGCTTGCTCATCAACTACTCGTGTTGTGCGTGCTACTGTTCTCTCAAAAGTAGAAGGGACCTACAAATTTGAGAAGCTTTCTTAGACAGTTGTTACTCTTTGAGTGTTGTCAGCAGCCCGAAAGAGGTGGTGCCGTGAAAAATTCGAGCTGTTCAGCCGGGAATCGAAACTATGTAGACCCTTCGGCGTGTGAGCATCGCACTCTACCCACTACGCCACGGCGACCACAAACAGGACCAAAAATTGCACGCAAAACTTATCTCTCGAAAAGACTAAGGGCTTCCTCATCCGCCTTTGCTAATGTTCAAGATTCCGCGCCATAAAGAAGGACGGGGATGATCAAGCTTTTGTACAAAGCGAGCTTAGTCCTTCTAGAGTGGGCTTTATTATTCAAATGTGTCCTTTCTTGATGACAACATATACTTTGTTTTGTCCTCATTTACCGCCAGATCCATTTAAGCCACTTCCGCTTCAATGCCAGCAAATTCCTCATTGACGGCTCGCTGTGTTCTTCAAATGACGTCAATGTCATCAGCGTAAGCTAGCAATGTAGCTGACTTTTGGAAGATCGTGCCTTCGGTGTTGACTTGTGAGTTGCGCACGATCTTTTCAAGGAAGATGTTGAAAAAGTCACATGACAGTTCGTCGCCTTGTCTAAAAACATTTTTGACATTGTAGGTCACGGTGAGTTCGTTACCGACTTTGACGGAGCAGCGAGAGTTCTCCATCGTCATCCTACACAATCTGACAAGTTTGGTAGGAATGCTAAAACTAGACATGACACTGTATAGCTCGTTTCTATACACACTAACATATGCTGTCTTAAGATTGACGAATAGGTGGTCAGTGTCGATTTGTAGTTTTGTGGTCCTTTCCTGGATCTGCCGTAATGTTAAGATCTAGTCTATTGTGGACTTCCCTGGTCTGAAACCACACTAATAGAGACCTATCAGGTTATGGACAAGCGGCTTCAAACGCTCACATGATACGGCAAAGAGTGTCTTATAGGCGATGTTAAGAAGATTTATCTTCTAGTAGTTGGCGCAGTCAAAGGGGTCTCCTTTCTTGTGGACCGGGCAAACGACGTAAGCTTAAGCCGAAATTTGCAGTCATCATTCTAAGGCGAACAGACGAACAATAGCAAATTAAGTGCAAGAATTTGAGTCTACATATTCGTTATGTGAAGTTGCTTTTTCATTCAGACAACAGTAACGTGCCGTCCAGGCGTTAGAAGCAAACAATCAGAATCACTCAATTCCACGGCGTTTTTAAGATTTGGGCCTCACTCAGACCCCATTATGATGTACTTTGCAAAAGGATCATGGTTTAAACACATACAAGATCATATTGACTCAAGAATTGAGGACGATGGGCCATTTGAAGCAACGAATGTTCACGGATTGGGTTCTGGAGAAGATGCACCAAGATGATGAATTTCTTAAGAAAATTATATTTAATGACAAATCTTATTTTCGGTGAAATGGGCTCAT
Source organism: Eristalinus aeneus (assembly GCA_955652365.1). Classification (NCBI taxonomy): domain Eukaryota; kingdom Metazoa; phylum Arthropoda; class Insecta; order Diptera; family Syrphidae; genus Eristalinus; species Eristalinus aeneus. Next base: position 127,142,497 of record OY019130.1, on the reverse strand, counting down.
TAATGGTCAAAATATTCATCATTGGTCAGGTGCAAGTCCACTTGAGCTTCATAATTTACAACTTCTTCAACAAAAAATAACTCTTTGGTATGGATTGGATGCTGAGGCATATTTCATCAACGACAATGATCCTCACGTCATTGTGAATGGGCAGCATTTTCGCACCATTATTTGTGACCCAAATTTGAATATATGAGCTTTAAAGACTGAGTGTGGTCCATAAGATGCAAATCGTACTTTACAATCGATTTACAGCACACTGAGCCTTTGACTTAAAAAAAATTAGCCAGTCGATTTCGTGCGATTTGACTAACTTATTGGTTTATGCCAACAGCATAGCCAGTCGATTAGCCGTCTCATTCGTGCGATTTGACTAACTCATTGGTTTATGCCAACAGCTCGACGACTTAAAAAGACTTCAGGACCAACATTGAACACGAACTAGTGGCCCTTGTGCTGCGGAATGTGTTAGGAATTCGTTGAAAGTGGAAAATCGACCGCTAAAACATGCCCACGGTGGCTATGTAAACGGGGTCCAATTCTATTCTAAAATGTTTTGACTTTACTTCAAGGCGATAATAATGATTTTATAATACTTTCCAAATCCTGTATATACAAGCAAGGTGAATGCAAGGAAGAGTGAAAACAAAGATTGATTTTTTTGAAAGTTAAATGTAGTTGTTGCTACTCCATGCAGGAATCATGCTGGTAATGCAGATTGGTTTTAAGATGGTTTTAAACATTTCCAACTTTTGACTCTTAAATTGATATTCCAGTCATTTAAAGCAATTGGACGTGAGGAAGTTTTAAATATCAAGATTCATATTGAAACTAATTTTTCCAACATCTAAAGTTAATTTTTCTAGCAGGGTTATAATTATGAGTGCAACTTTATTACTCAATACCCAGAAATCAGTAGGCAGCTTTAATTAATATCATGAGTGACACAATTCTGTATAATATGAAACATTACTGGTATCTTCTACAAATATCTTCCGGAACAGGTTTCTTCTCCCTATACTCAACATAAGACGCCAAAGCATCACAACGACAATTCCCCTAGACTCATCAGTTGATTGTCTCCATAGCAATTCTAACGCAAGTTCTTTGATTCACTCCGTATTTTGTGATTTCTTACTATGAAGGATCCCGTCCTCCTCCACCATTCCTCTAGACAAGGAACGGTGACATCATTATAAAATGCCGTAGTCAACCAACTCAGTTCAGTTTTCCTGAATGTCTGACACAATTTGTAAACGATCTGGTAGTTCGTTAAATTTATTGAAAAAATAACGTTTAGAGGGAAAACGACTTATTTTACCGCGAATCAGTACAGCGTCTGTTTTTGGTTTCGTCATTGTAGTAGGTATGAAACATTATACAGACATATGAAACTCGTTAGTGACAAGTTGCAACTCACTTTATTGATCTATTTACCGTTGTCGTGTGTGATTTTGTCGCATAATACCGGAATCACCCTAATTTGCAGTGACTTTTTTAGCAACATAAAAATGTTTACGCTGATTGAAAGTTTATCCTTAAAACACCACAAACGTTGAAAAAAGACTTGTACCATCCTTCACCTGGATTCACACGATAAGAGTGAACAAATAATAATTCAGCCAACTAAAACAGCTCCACATTGTCACAAAGCCACATTCCAAAAACCAATTTAAAACATACTCTTCACAATTAAGTTAATATGAGCAACTACCAACTTCATTTTTCCCACCATCTGATTTCACTTTTACATTCGCAGGTTCAACTCAGAGTAAATTCATTTTGCATCAATTTGCGTTGCCGCTTCGCCACTATCTCGCACATATGGCTGGACTCAACATGGAGAACAATTGTGCTATTAGCACGACAGTGCCCTGATTAATATTCGACTTTTGTCCTTTTGCCCACGAAAGCGAAACACATTTTGCTTGTGCACTGCAGCATCTAGAACGGTGTGAGTACTACATACGTGCCCGAGAGCTTCGAATAATTTCATTCCAGATGACTGTAAAGTGATACGTTCCAACACTGCACTCTTATGCGGTACCATTGCGCAGTGCAGAAAAAAAAGGCAAAAATCCATCATACCTTGCCATGCCTTGAAAAAAAAAAGATTTAATTGAATACACTTTTGTCGGGGATACAGAATTTTTATCCTTTTGTGTTCCTCGAGAGGTGAACGATTGCTAGCGTGGGAGAATTTTTATTTTTGGGTCGCTCTGCTTAAATGATTTAAGAATTCAGAAGATACTGGTACGTAACATGCCGAAAATAACGTGCAAACTGCAGGCTTTGTCTCTTACTCAAACACGATTGCCAGGGAGTGGAAGTTAGACAGGGTGACTTAATGACGGGCATGAACACATTGCTAACACGCGTTGCTTTCAAACTTGAAATTTTAAATTTTCTTTTAAATTTCTCGATTTCACCACCTAATGATGAATGTTAGATAAATGTCACGGAAAATTAAGCAAAGTGAAATATTTCAACTATCTTTAAAAGCCCTCTTTGCTTCACGTTTATCCATTAAGACTCTTCCTCTTTCTAGTTCGAAAGTTTAAAATGAGATTGAAGTGTAATGCCAATTGCAAAAATTATACCACCTTCCGATAGAATTTTGTACAATCTATTTAAGATTTCATTGGCAGATGTCTGGAAAAGGACTGAACGAACGTTGAACTCGGAAGACAATGATGTGGTATTTAAAAAAGTAAGGTTCATTTTTTCAGAGGTATAGAACTCGGAGTTGGCAGCACTGTTTGAATTGCCGACATTTGTGTGAGCTGTTATGTGATTTATTATTGGTTTGACACTTCATTGCGAATAGATAGACTGCCATGTGAACAATGCTTCCACACCGTACAAATTTATTTGAAAATCATGGTTTTTCTCAAAATATGGATCGTGCACCTCATCCAAATTAATGGAGCTTACTTTTGGTTGAAGGGATGCGATAAAAAACAAAACTGTGACATGTGGAGGGATAAGAATAATCGATTGTATGTCGAAACAATGTTGTTACCACAAAAAATTTGTTCATCTTCACTAGCCATAACGTGACCGCTATAGCCATGATTACTTACTTTTAAGTTCATCAATCAAATATCAATCATGTGCAGGAGCTATTATCTCGAAAAAACGGGAAAACATGTCATGTGCTTCAATTGATTTTCCATGTTCTGTAACTGCATAGTGGCCGCCTTGGCGTTGTGGGTAGAATGCGAAACTCACACGTGGAAGGGGCAGGTTCATTTCCCGACTGAACGCCTCACCCAACCCCCCATATTCGAGAGACCTTGCTCTCTCCGACTACTGGCATTTTCGATGGATCAAAACGATTTGAGGGGTCACCAATTCGGGTGCTTTCAAGAATTTGAAAAATGGCTCAGTCAGAAAGGTCTCATTATTTAGAAATACACATTTCACATTTTGGCACCACCTCTTTCAAGATGCTGACAGCCCACAAAAACGAATAATAGTCGTAGAAAATGCTTCTCAAACTTCGCAGGTCGGAACCGGCATAAAACTGCGCGCACAATACAAGTAGTTGATAAGCAGGGTATTTCCTGGTCCTCCTGTCGTGCCATCCAATATATATGGTAAATCGTATATGACTACATAGTTTCACAATACGCTCTCCGAAATCGTGTGATTTAACAACGTTTTATTTTTCTGCGGGAATATGAGAAGTCGCCAAAACGATTAAGCTGTTCTGTCCAGTTCAAAAATCGCACCTGCGAACTCTTACGTTGAAGTCTCGCACTTTTCCCATTACGCCACGGTGGCCATAAATAATTTTTGTAAATAACGACAGATTCTTTAGTTTTCCAGAGTTTTCAGTATTCTCCAGACAAAGTTTCTCATATCTCGCAAACAGCGTTCCTTTTCACTTCCATAAAAAGCATTCACTTTCATGAGTTCTTACACAGTGCACAAGTCCCAACAAAGCTGGAAAATAACTGAATGTGAAAGCAAAATGTTAGAGTACGAGTAGATTAAGAGAACAAAGAGCATTGTAGAGACATATGCTTTGGACTTCTTTGCAAATTATCACAAATAGTTGCACACGAACTATACATACGCTGCCAATGTACGGTGAAGACCATGAAAACAGATTGGAGTTTTCTGCAGAACTGCGTTGGATGGTAAGAGACTCTATTTTTGCAATGCATGCATACGTGAAAGTGACATTATTTCACTTTGGCGAAAGGGAGCAATAAAGGAGTTGAGGAGACAAACACATTTTCAAAGAAAAGATGTCTCGGATATTTGAGATAGGATTAAGTGATGAGTGAACAAAAGAACAACGAGTCAACAACTGCTCTGAAACCATAATTGAAGGTACTTTAAATCAAAATTTACTATCCAACAGAAGCTCTAGGGGTAATGAATAGTTGTGTAAACCTGTACACAGATGGACGCAATCTAATATTATCCAATGAAGCAAATGCTGGTACATATTTGCATTTACCATCTGCTCTACCTCAAAACAGATTTCAATCAGAGTTAATGTAAGGTTTCATGCGAATTGCACTTCTGCAGAATGAGATGACCTGCATATACATTTCATGAAGAGGATATTCAGATGGAGTGCATTAAAGAATGATTTGTGGCATTTCGAAACCGTACAGTAATTTAAAGGAATTTCTTTAAAGAGGAACATTTTGTAGCTGAGGCTTGATAACTGGAGATTAATGCAAGTATATTTTCTATCAAAAACCCAACACATTTAATTTAATAGGGATCTTGGAGTATGAGTAAATATATGTCATAAAAGCCGTTGAATAAAACACAAACGGATTTTTGAAACTGGTTTTCCTTCCCTAATAAATTAGTTTATGACGGAAAGTGAAGAAATTAAAAATCATGATCACCCAGAAGTTTAGAGAAACATCTGAGAAAAGGAACGTGAAAGCAAATGCGAAAGGAAATATGTCCGACATGTCCTACACATACCTCAGAACAACAGTTCCGTCCGGTTGGCATTCGAATTCATCACAATTGTACGAGTAAGGATCTAAGTTGCTAACAGCTCCGATTGAGATGCCTCCTTGTGAACTGCTGGATGACTTGCGTCGGTACTCTAGGCTACTGTCATCGCACACAACCGACCCCCGTGGCTTTGGAAGAAGTGACCAGCGATGAGAGCTAGTACTTCCGTGTGCTTTTTCTTGAAAGAAAAAAAATTTCAATGCGGATCGTGCAAGCAGTCGAGCAAAGCAATGTACTTACCATTTTGGAAGCGGTTCGTGGTGTCAGGCTGAGCGGCAACTATTGATATTCCAGGAACAACAATCGCTGGTAGTGTTCTCGATCTAAGCAGTGGCGGTGGGGCTTTTCGACATGATCGACTTTGATTAGCTAATGCTGCTTGTTGTAATCTAAAAATAGAAAAAAAATGGCATGTTACTTCGTACACTGCGGCGAATACGTAACATTTTCGAAAAAAGAATTTAAGAAATTATCCATTTCTTCCTGTGCACACAAGACTAAAAATGTTTTTACTTTATCTAATGAATAACGTGATTTTCAGGCAGTGCCTTTATAATATCTAAAACAAGCCACTCTTCAAACTTTAATACATCTCCTTAAATTCATTCTTGAATTTTCCTTTCCTTTCGTCCCTCCCTACCAGACCAGAGGCAAGTAAAATGAACAATAATGAAAGGATTCTTAGTTTAATAGGACTATTAAAACCCCCATTAGCAAGTAGAAGCTTGTTCCATTTTATGACGTCAAATGCAAATATCACATCAATTTCAATATCATTTCCAAATGTCACTCAGTCTGCCGGAAAATATGTTAACCATTATATGAAATCCATTTAAGGGCATTTCAAATTATAGCCACTAATAAATTTTCATTCGACCCCCCGTTGACAAAAATTAGTTTTAGTCCTCTCCAGGCAGATGGTCGATGTAAATAATTCAACCTATACTTGCGCAGTTTGACATTTCTAAATTTCACGGTAGAATGGAGAAAAATTGGATTCATTTGTTTACACTTGTTATGTACATTCCGGCGGGCGTGAATTCTATGTAAAAGAAATTGCAAGTAAAACAACATTCAGACCAATTAAGACAACCAAAAGTACATTTTTAGAATCGTATCAATGGTTTTGATGTGCAGTTTTATTTCAATTTATTTTGTGAAGTCATCTATGTGCACACAAATAAACTTATAAATGCATGAATATAATGAACAAATGCTATTGAATGTAAGGTTGATTTGAGATGTTAAAATTGGATTTGATTTCTTTAAATTCAGGCAAACAGAAAAGACCAATATCTTCTAATAAGTTCATAAAGAAAGAAAGAAGAACAATTATTGATTTCTTACTTTATTTTAACAAGCAACCTCATACACCCGCAGTGACGTAGTGGGTAGAGTGCGACGCCCACACGCCGAACGGTTCAGGTTCGATTCCCAGATCAACACAAACTTTTCGAATTCTACGCGGCACCACCTCTTTCGAGCTGTTGACAACACTTCAAGTGTAATTACTGTCTAAGAAAGCTTCTCAAATTCCGCCGTTCGGAGTCGGCAAAAAACTGTAGGTCCCTTCTACTCGTGAGAGAACAGTAGCGCGCACAACACGAGTAGTTGATGAGCAAGCTAGGCCCTGGTCCCCCTGTGAACTGTCGCGCCAACAATTATTATTATTAACCTCATACTTTGTTCTTCATTATTTTGCAAACAGAACAATATAAGAGTAGATTTCCCCTACGACATATTTCCTTCGAAAGTACTATTGAGGTACAAATTAATTCGTTTGTTTTCAAAGGATGGCGCAAAAGGTGGCTGCTCTCGGAAGTTATTGATTACTTCCTTGGAAACGCATGATATTTGCCATGGAAATTTAATTTGTAAAGTGTCTATTTTTTTGGTTTTTCGAAAAGGTCCGCATTTTTCTTAAATAAGCCGTCTATGCGGAAACTTTTGTTTTTTAGTTTCGTCGCTTCCAAGGTGATGATTTTAGCGTCGAAGGAAAAGAGCATCGTAGCCAACGTTGGACTTTACTAGATCAAGATACATGTTAACATGTGATACATGTGTAAACTTAGAAAACCAGTTGGACATTCAGAAATTTTAATTTGAAATCAAAACATGGATTGGGTGCCGCACGAGATGTCATTTCGATTTTTCACCTCGAATTTTCAATTTCTCGAAGGAAAGAATTTTTCACTGGATCGTGACTTAATATGAAAAGCGGATATACTTCGATGTAATAAATGGTAAACACATGGTGTCATCGTCTACGTCGACGCCAAAGAAAAACATCCACAGCTTAAAAGCCATGCTCTGCATATGGTGGGACCAGACGGGTGTGGGTTTTATGCGCTACTAAAACAAGGCGAAACCATTAATGGAAAACGTTAATGACAATAACTAATGCATGTGTGCACTGCGTGGTTTTGGAATGCTCGGCCCAATGTGGTTGTTATGCTCAAGCACTGCCTAGAAAAGCTGATATGGGAAATCTCACCCAATCCGCCATATTCGGCAGACTTTGCTCCTTCCGGCTACTGGCATTTTCGATAGACACAAAACGAGGGGGGTGACTAGTTTGGGTCTTTTGAACAAATTGGAAATGAATAATTGCCAGAGAGGTCTCACTGTTTAGAAATAGTAATTGAAAATTACCAGGGAATTAGAAAAATCAGTCACTTCTGATGAACAATACTTGAATATATTTTTATATAAAAAAAATGTAAGCTTAAGAATAATTTGTACAACCAAGATATATTTTTCTTATTTATTCAATACTTATTTTTTTTTTCAACTAGACTAAAACTTGATTCAAAGGTTCGTAATCCCCCCAATTTTAATGTATTTCTTCTGGCTTACCAGAGAAAATCGCCGATTTAACCCTAAAGTCCATCCGCGGGCGCCTTTTTTCCATTGCCACTTCATCAATGAGGCCGATCAAATACTAAAGTTATTGCTTTTATGTGAACCAGCAGCCTTTCGCTTGCTTAAAAATACTGATTGACATTGCTGAGTGCCCTCACTGACAGACTTATTTAACTGACTTCGAAAGACCTCTGCTGTGGAAGACTTTCTTGAAAGCTTAAAAATTCCCGGTCTTTCGAACGTTGTTAATCGGATGCGATGTACCTTGATTTCAGTTGTTATTAACTTACTTTCATACTATTTTGTCTTACATTCGCGGAAGCTTGGCGTGCCACTGCAAAGAAGAGATTTTCGTTCAAACTTCAGCAATGCTGATTTTAGTCATTATTTAATGCATACATCTAGGCGTACTTTTGAATGAATAAATTTCTCACAAATGTGTGGTAAAGTTAATATATTGAATTAATGCACTTAATATAAGTATGTCCAGCATTTTCTAAGGCTTAAGATCAGATGTAGATATTTAAACGAAATATGACATGGTTCGCCACGTATACAACCATGATTTAAATATAAATGTTCACATCACAGGCTCCAATCACAATATGCTCCCAAAGCTTTTGAATTTGCTCTGATTTGCACATAGGTATATGAACGCAGTGACTATGAAAACGATTTCTTTCCTATTGATATATGTATAACATATGAACAAGAGCGGGTCAATCATTTCCAGAAAATTGGGCTTTAGCTCCCTATATGATAAGCTTGTATGTTAGGTCCACAACCATAGCACGATCAAGACGAGTAGGTCCTGTATCACCTAAGCAATGATTCTCTTGTGGACCGTTGCGCCATCAACTGTGCCGGAAGTTAAAGTTTAATAAAAGTCACTATACCATAGAAGGCATACACCTTTGCAAGTAGATTTGATTAACACCGGTTATATTGTCATTCTTTGTCCAGCGCAGGACTTTCAAAGATATATATTACCCGGTAAACAGCTTCCCTATCCCAAATTAGTTACACAACGTCTCATTTTATTGCCGAAACCCGATGCAGATTCCAAAGTTTATAACAGACTTAAACCACAGCCGAAATTGCGGTTATGCTATTGCCATATAGCAAAAATATTTTTTCTCCAAGATACCAACTTCAATTCAATGCAAAGATTTCATCCGTTATGAACTTGCTTGGCTGGAATGTGACTTACATAAACAATAGTTTTAATTTCTTTACAAAATGCCCACGTATACAAGGTTTTGAACGGATAATAAACGACAAGTTATTTTGAAATCAAGCATCGGTATCTAACATAATCTCGAAGGATTTAATTCTGGAATTTTAATCTCCGCATCGCGAACTTACCCACAAAATTACCAGAATAAAACCGCACGAAATACCTTCTGGTTTATTGCGCATTGCACTCATTACGTTCTGGCTAGCAATGCAGCTAATCCTGTTAATTGAATAATGCGATTCGATTACAAGCTTTACACCTGATAGCATCTGTTTACCTTCGCCGGAAAACACAGTGTGACATTTACGTACGCATACCATGAAGATTTGAATCCATCACGCTAAGTTCCAGTTTATTAAAATCAGTAATTGGAAATTGTTTAAATTAAGTATACAAATATTTACAGATGCCTGAATTGAATTGACAAGAGTTTTTTTTCTTCATTTTGTAATCACCATGTTTTGTCAATTGGAATTAAATTGGTTTTCATATTTTGAATAATAAATATTCGAATATGACGCTGTATTGTATGCTTAGTCCATTATGATTCTTGTTCCGATAATCTTCATTTAATCTTCTTATTGTCGATAGTTGGTAGTTCCATAAGCACTGCAAAATAAATTTGTAAAGTATCATAAATTGATAGTGAGTTGCTTTTGCAGTCGCTGAATTGAGAACTTAAAACTTGAGACTTGCATTTGCTCTATGATGGCATTCGCAAATCAAGGTTGAAAATTATTCTGGCATGAGCAAATAGAGGCAAGTCTTTTAATCACATCCGCTCTCATTAAATTTTATAAGCCGTTCTACTTTGGACAGTAGGTATTTTCGAACTTTCACAAGACAAAATTTTTCCTTGTGTAGGAACTGATTGGCGGTACAAATTTAGGCCATTTTCAAAATATACCTTCAATACCTTTTATAAGGATTCAATTGCTAGTTTTCTTTTTTCGATTCGAATTATATATTATTTGTTGAATTTTCAATACTTTATATTTCTTTTTTTTTTGTAGTCACCGTATGGTAGTGGGTAGAGTGCGACGCTCACACGACGAAGGGTCTTCCCAGCTCAACATCAATTTTTCGAATTTTTCACAGCACCACCTCTTTCGAGCTGCTGACAACACTCAAAGAGTAATAACTGTCTAAGAAAGCTTCTCAAATCTCGCCGTTCGGAGTCCGCAAAAAACTGTAGGTGCCTTCTACTCGTGAGAGAACAGTAGCGCATACAACACAAGTAGTTGATGAGCAAGCTAGGCCCTCGTCCCCCTTTGGACTGTAGCTCCAACAATTATTATTATTACTTCATTTTTGGAAGTAACAGTTACTACCAACGTAGAACCCTTACGCTATAAATGCCCAACAGCACCTCCATCTGCTTCTTGGGATAATAAAATGATTTAAGTCTTCTCCCACCAATCGCCGCTAATCGATTTTCGATATTTGAAGCATTTTCAGAACATATGGAAAAAATCTCCGAACAGAAAATAATTTTGGACAGTTTATGTTGCGCGTTTTGTCATCTTTTTACGAACGAAAAGACTTTCAGATCATTACCGGGCCCACACGATTAGGTTTTCTCAAGCTTTTCCTGGTCTTTTTTCTGATCGGATATTTTTATTTTTATCATATTCATTAAAATATTTACTGGCAGACACTGCCCGGCGTAAATGTCTGCAGGGAGTGTTGTTTTCCTAACAAGGACAACACTAGTTGTGAACTGTTACTGTGCACAAAAGGGAACACCCTTACCCGCAGAAACGCATGTTTAAAAAAAGTGGGAACTCAATATTTTATCAAAAAATCCAACAGGAGATTTTTTTTTACGGAACTAAAATTCAGCTGTTCATATTTCAAATGCTTTTCTCAGAAAATAACAACAGCGATAATGTAAAGGAGCTACCGGATAAGAATAAGAGAAAACAATTCATTAGTTTGTGAACAGTCAGAGGAATAAGACGTGTGCCAGTGAAAATAAAGTTGTAAAGTAAACTGTATTTATACCAGGCATTATATTTTTTATACTGTAAAGTATTTTGTAGTTTTATTCCATTATAGAACGAAATAGCTTTATTATGTAATGTTGCTTATTTTGAGTAATGACCTTTTGCCATCATTCGGACAGCATCATAATTCAAGATTCATAAGGCTTTGATTGGTTTTTATCACCAAAAAGTCAATTGTACCAAAAAGGTTCTATTACACATCGTCATCATATACAAATTTTTACCTTTCAGGGAGTTTTGCAAAGCTCGAAATAAAAAGTAATCAGACGGAGCAAGGTCGAGACTATATGGTATATGTGGAAAAACTAAATCAATCTAAATTAAGCTCCAATAATTGTTGCTTTGATTTGGTCGTCGTTAACTTTAACTGGACGACCAGAGCGTTTTTCATCTTTAAGTGAAAAATTACAAGAACGAAACATGGCAAATTTGGCAGTGCCGTTCTTTTAAAGTTTCACACCATAAACATCCTGAGAGTGTGATGATTTGTCTTCTTTCCGGAAATAAAAAGGCAAAACATGACGAAAATAAAAAAAAAACTGATTGACACTTGAAGTACCAACTATCAAGTAACAAAATGTGTTTGACATTTCGACTACGTAGACACGCCTTAAGATTCAACTGAAGTCAACCTTGAGTGAAATCCGCATTTACTGAGTTGCACACCTAATGCAACTCAGTAATTGCGGATTTCGCATTTCGATAGTCAACTCCAATGCAGACAAATCTCAGTCTTTCGCTGCATTTGCAACTTTCCAATGCAGAAATCAGAAACAGACACAAACATGTCACACTTTCATAACCAAATTGGTTGATCATGCATTAAGCTTTCAAATTGAATTCAATGTCTTAACAAAAAGTAAAGACAAACGTTCGAAATCGAAGTCCATTGAAAAACTCCCGCCAAACTGCACTGACTGCCTCCATTCACGCAGACTTTCTTCAAAGACATGAAATTTCCCAAATATGTCCTTTAATTAAAACTGATATACAAATGTAATTAGATTCGTGTAAAATATATTTCTCAGTCCCCACTCCTGAAGTGTACCTAAAACATCCCAATGCCTCTTTGCAGTACTCCAATAACACAGCATATACCAGCAACATTCCAAAGCTCTCTTATTGAAATAGGATCCACTCACTCCCCATTTTCATCGATTTTTTAAGTAACAAATTCAAGAGTATTTCGCTTTGGTATCATTTATTATCTTCAATGCGGATTAAGCACATTTGAATAAAGATGAAATATTGAGTAAGGTGAAATACGAAAGTGTGTTTTTGTTTACAGCACGTAAATTATGATGGACAGGTTCAATCTCAGGTTTGACGTTGACATCTTAGGCATAGGATGTGCGGTCTTACTAATCTCATTCCCTCCCGAAAATCCTTATTGAACTTCCGTTGTTCAATTGTAAATTATTCAGTGGGAAATTACTGTCAAATTTGAAAACTTTGTTTTAGATTGACATCTAAAAATCAATGGTCGTTTCAAATTTCTATTTTTTTTCTTCTGAGGAAATAAATTACGAAACACGTTTTTCAAAATTCTATAGAAAACTTGTCTACAAAACACGCACACAGTCTTTGAGCATATGAGCAGTCAATCAGTTCTTAAAAAAAAATGTGGGCTTATGTAATCTAACCTCACCGTGACTGAATATCCTATTCGTCATAGAGTACGCGGCCGCCGTGGAATGGTGGATAGAGTGTGATATTTATACGCCGAAAGTCTAGGCTTGATTCCTGGCAGAACACCTCGAATTTTTCACGGCACCACCTCTTTTGAGCTGCTGACAGTACTCGAGGAGGATTAACTGTCTACGAAAAAGCTTCTCAAACTTCACCGTTCAGATTCGGTAAAAAACTGTAGGTCTCTTCTACTCGTGAGAGAACAGTAGCGCGCACAACACGAGTAGTTGCTGAACAAGCTAGTTCCTGATCCCCCTTTGAACCAGATCATACTATCTTGAGTGTTTTTAGAAGATTCTACAGTTGCTCCGGATTCTCATTTAGGATGCAGACAAACTCCGGCAGTGTTCTTCTCCAGAGGCACTAAAACGTTGTTTTCAAGTTGTCGTTATAAACTTTGTAGTTTATAACGCATATGTTAAAATTCGATGAGAGCTGTGACCAGTGCAGGCACAGGGAGGTCTCCTTTCTAATTTGAATTGGAATAGCAAAAGGCATATGTGCATTTTGTGTATGGATTGTGGCCTGGCTGAATACCTCGAATTTTTCACGACACTACCTCTTTCGAGCTGCTGACAACACTCAAAGAGTAATAACAGTCTAAGAAAGCTTCTCAAACTTCGGTCCCTTTTATTCCTGAGAGAACAGTAGCGCACACAACACGGGTAGTTGATGAACAAACTTGGCCCTGGTCCGGTTGCGGACTGTAAATGACCATAAAGTATGACCTTGACAAAAACTAATTCAATTGTATCTACTGTCAAACATTTTTCTGTGATGATTTCACTTTCAATGGTTCCCTAGACACAACATAACAGCTGTTACACAACAACTTATCCTGTTGCCAAAAATCTCCTGATCACACTCCAATCTAAGTGTAAGCCGCCGTCGTCTGATAGATGGGCGACACGTTCTCAAATCAAAATCCCGTGAATGGCAACTATTCCAGCAATCAGACTTGGCACACATCTTCAGTGGATTTCAAATTGGAATATTCTCTATTCGGAAGCACTTCGAACGTCTTATCCAAATCCAACAAACGTCGGCCCTCAGGCACTAGAATTGTAAATTGGGATTCTTGAGATGTTTCCAACTTGAAATGGAAAAAATCCGAAAAAAACAATCCACTCTGTGTGGCAGTTGAAGGGTTCGCCTCATAAATTATTTATAAAGTCAACCACCCTCCTACCGAGTTAGTTTTTCTGCTCTCCGGCCTCTCACGTGAACCATAACTTGACGTTGAGGAAAATATAAATCTGCACCCGTAGCCTCGGTGCACATGGGTGTGTTTATTGGAAAGCGAACGAAACCCTCCACGGCTTTGAGGATAGGTACGAGTCATATTTATTACGAGGATTTACACGACAGGGAGATGGCAAAAATGTGCAATCATTCTTCGGTGATTGTTTTTATGACATGATACCCAATTTCCCGTAAGCTGACCTGAGGACTGGCCTTCCATGCGATACCATTCGCATGCAGCATGTGCGTGCCTTTGATAAGAGAATTCACTCTAATGGATGTTTCCCTCTTTTGTTTGTTTGTATTCCGGATTTACTTCTTCTCCGCCTGTCCCCCTGATCGACGTTCTTGCTTTGTAGCCCCATGGCAAATTTGATTCCTGAGATTTGTTATATTTTTTTTTTTTTTTTTTGTAAACAATTATGAACCGTTCCAATGTCACAGATAACCAACTGACTTGGGCATCAAGTCAACGTACATTACTTGAGCTCTTTGAATGAATGCTTTTACCGAAAATTGTGCTCGCTCCCGTACTCCCTCACCAAGGTATTCAGTTTCATCTATATACGACAAGGAGATGGAATTTCAAACGTAATGGCAATTTGACAAAAGCCAGCGGGCATGCCCGCTGTGTTGTAGGCTATAAACTCGTCGGGGTCCTTGTTATGAATTCAAAGTTGAGTGCATAATAAGCTATACGTAACTTTGAGTATGTTGTGTGTGCTTTTGTGAATTCCTTTGATGCTCCGAGTGGATCTCATATTTATTAATATTAATATTTTGTTGAGAGCAGTTTTGAGGAGTTAATTTTCTTAGTATTGATTAGGGTCAAGGGAGAATGAAAAATTACTCGAGTTCTTTTAAATATTTAAAATGTTTGCTAGTTTAAGCAGAATGTATAAAGGCATTATGGATCTTCCTCTTCTTATTATGGCGTTGCAGTCCGGGGTGGACCTGGGCCTCAACCAACATGCCTCTCCAGACAGCACGGTCTTTCGCTAGCTGCCTCCACTTGCGCACTTCAAGTTGATTGAGGTCCTTCAACGCCTCATTGATAGCTCGCTGTGCTCGTCCAATCAAGTCAATGTTGTCAGCGTAAGTTAGCGAACTGAACTGACTTTTGGAAGATCATACCTACCTTGTCGGAGCAGCGAGTGTTCTTCATCGTCATCCAACACAATCTGACGAGTATGGTAGGAATGCCAAAACTGGACATGACACTATATAGATCGGCTCTATGCACACCGTCATATGCGGCTTTAGAATCGACGAATAGGTGGCGGGTGCCGATTTGCACTTCTTGGGTCTTTTCCAGGATCTGCCGTAAAGAAGATCTGGCCTATCGTGGACTTCCCTGGCCTGAAACTATACTGATAGAGACCTATCAGTTTTCGGACGCTCACACAATACGGAAGAGAGGATTTTGTATGCGATGTTAGAAGGGCTGACCCCTCGATAATTGGCGCAATCAAAAGGGTCTCCCTTCTTGTGGCAAACGACGCTGAGATTCCACTCACTTGGCATGCTTCACTTCATCCATATCTTACGGCTGAATTAAATAGTCCTGCGGACCGTCCGCCCGCTCCAGCAGCTATGTTCAACTTGGATATTGCTATCTTCACCTCGTCGGGGACGGAATTCTTGTCTGTCATCGTCCAAATTGAATAGAACATTCTGCCCAGCAGTGGAACTGGAGCCCTCATCGCCGTTAAGAAGTTTGCAGAGATGATCCCTCCAGCTTTTCAGTACGGACTGGGACTCTACCACGAGTTGTCCAATTTGGTCCCTTCACTTCGTCTAAGTCGGGGAGACGGAATTCTTGTCCATCATCGTCCAAATTGAGTAGAACATTCTGCCCAACAGCGGAACTGGGGCCGTCATCGCCGTTAAGAAGTCTGCAGAGATGATCCCTCCAGATTTTCAGTACGGACTGCAACTCTACCACGAGTTGTCCATTTTGGTCCCGGCAGGCTTCGGTACGAGCCTTGTATCCTCCGGATAGCTGTTATACCTTTCGGTGAAACTTTCAGACTTCATTCCTGCCATAACACCTTTCCATATTCCTGTCCATCTTACTGTTATGTGGATCTTACTTTGAATAATTTTATGCTTAAAGAAACTCCAAATCGCGCGTTCGATAGATTATTTATATGTCAATTATTCAATTTTATCGGAAATGTAAACTACCAAACAATAAAGTTAAGATACGTAATGGGAGTACGTATTTATTGTTCAAACATTTTTTTTTATTGAAAGAAGGAAAATACATCACTCAAAGTATTGCTTGTCATGCGACTTTCTTTTCCATCTTTTTGGTAATTTGCGTTTACCATCTTTAAAAACTGAGTCTTCTCTAACATCGATCCAGGTTCAAGTTCAGGTTCAATTTCCAAGGTCCAGGTTCAATTTCCGGCTAAACTCCTCGAATTTTTCACGGCACCACCACCTTTGAGCTGCTGACAATTATTATTAATTGTCTACAGCTTCTCAAAACATCGCCTTTCGGAGTCGGCAAAAAACTGTAGGTCTCTTCTACTCGTAAGAGAACAGTAGCACGCACAACACGAGTGTTTGAAGAGCAAGCTTGGCTTTGGTCAAACTTACTAAGAAGTTTTGATTTTCTATTTTAATTAGAAGTTAAGGGCGCCGACCGATAAATTATACAGAATTCGACATTTTAAAAGTGATTTAACATTGAAAATGCGCTGAATTTTGCATTTAGCGGTAGGAGCACTTTATTTCCAATTAAAAGAAAAAATCGAAACTTCCAGAAAATGCCGTTTATTTTAAGCATATTCCGACACTCTCGAGAGACTTAAAAAATTATTGCTGTCTAAATAAGATGCTGGTGTAACTGATTATTGCTGATAAATGTCACACTTTTCGTGAAGTATTTAATCGCTTTCAAGATCAGTCTCAATTCACGTGTGGCGCCATCTTCTTATTTATCCCCAATAAATAAATAAAATTAATAAAATTAGTAAGTTGCATATATAAATTAAATAAATCATATCATATTTATATATATTTATATTTTTATTAAATCTTATCATATTCCAAACCCATTGGAAATTATTATTTATTAAATTATTAAATATTTTAGTAGGTCAAAACCAAAGTAATTGGCCAAGTTCTGACTTTGTGGTAAAAAGTAAAATGTAACAAAAATTGTTTTAACTTTTCCTTTCTATACATTTCCTTAGCTGTCATTAGCTCTAATTTTTGAAAAGGAGAAGCCAACGCAAGGAAGTACATTTTAGGCTCTTTCTGAAAAAATGTATGTAGTCGAAAAAAATGATTTTAAATATTTTGGATGCATACTTTTTTGCGATACTGTATTTATTTTCTTTATGCTTTACTCCACGTATAACCATGTGATCGTATGATTCCCCCGAAATGTCTCCAAAGATTTTAATACCAATCAATGTACTGTAATGAGCATATCTTCTTCTTCTTCTTCTTCTTTTTGTGGCGCTACAGTCCGGGGTGGACCTGGGCCTCAACCAACATGCCTCTCCAGCCAGCACGATCTTTCGCCAGCTGTCTCCAGTTGCGCACTCCAAGTTGGTTGAGGTCCTTCTCCACTTGTGTGCGCCACTTCAGTCTAGGCCGTCCTCTGTTGCGTTGTCCCAATGGCTCGGATTCAAAGACTTTTCGGGCCGGAGCAGTGGTGTCCATACGCTCTACATGGCCTAGCCATCTTAAGCGTTGTATCCGTAGACGCTTAACCAGGCGCATGTCGCTGTACAGCCTATAGAGTTCGTCATTAAATCTTCTCCTCCAGATGCCATCAACGCAAACAGGACCAAAAATCGCACGCAAAACTTTTCTCTCGAAAAGACTAAGGGCTTCCTCATCCGCCTTTGCTAACGTCCAAGATTCTGCGCCATATAGTAGGACGGGGATGATCAAGCTGTTATATAAAGCTAGTTTAGTCCTTCAAGAGAGGGCTTTATTACTTAATTGCCTCTTGAGCCCAAAGAAACAGCGGTTGGCAAGAGTGATTCTGCGTTTGATTTCGGTACTGATGTTGTTGTCCCTGTTTACCGCGGAGCCGAGGTAGACGAAGTCCTTAACTACCTCGAAGTTTCTGCTGCCTAGTGTGACGCTCCGTCCGAGACGTTGATGTTGTGTGTCCTTCCTTGATGACAGCATGTACTTCGTTTTGCCCTCATTTACCGCAAGACCCATTTTAGCCGCTTCCGCTTCAATGCCAGCAAACGCCTCATTGACGGCTCGCTGTGTTCGTCCAATCACGTTAATGTCATCAGCGTAAGCTAGCAATTGAACTGACTTCTGGAAGATCGTGCCTCTGGTGTTGACTTGTGAGATACGCACGATCTTCTCGAGGATGATGTTAAAGAAGTCACATGACAGTGCGTCGCCTTGTCTAAAACCTTTTTTGACATTGAAGGTCTCGGTGAGTTCGGTACCGACCTTGACGGAATGACATATCTTACGCAACTTTAAATGTCTCAGCGGACATACATTTGGTATTCTGTTAATAAACGACACCCAAGCAGAGAGTTGTTTGTCTTTGTTTTTAACTTCTCCACTCACTTGTCCGGTTCGGTGATTACATGTAGAATACTTTGAATTCGTTGAAATATAATGTAACAATGCATGGTCTATCTGTCTATCTACATATCGAGTCATTGTATTGTAATACTAATAGAAGCATACCACGCACAACACGACAATGTTTTGATAGAACACACTGTTCTCTTGGGGTATTTTTTTTGGTTTTGTAGTTCACAGATTTTACATCTTCAACATAAAAACTGCGTACACATTTATTATCAGTGATTTAAATATAAATTCTAGGAAACATTTATTTACTTGAAAAAAAAGTTTCCGCTCGAACCGAAAATTTTTATCTACCCCATTGTACTATTTAAAAAAAAATGAATTAAAAACGTGGTGAGTGAAGTTGATTTAATTATGATTTCAAAATTTTACAAATTACCTGGGTGGTGCTACTGTGTTCAAGGTACCAGGGCACCAGGGCTTACAAAACAACTAATAAAGTTGAGTTCCCTACATTTCAACGAATGTTGAAAACTAAGAAGCTCTCCAAATATAATTAGTACAAATTCAGTGTTTTAGCAATGCAAAAGAGTTGTCAGGAGATACATTTTCGATCCACGAATCGAACGTTCAACCCTCGGTATGTGAGTCAACGCACTTCTTATTTTGCCACTGTAACAGCCGCATTAATACTTTTGAACAGAAGAAAAATATTAAGCTTAGACCCATTCTCCATAGACTAACTTATTTTGTTGCCATATTTGTTGCCAATTATTCCACGCAATTAAAAAAATCAAACAAAAGAGCAGAAGTCAAAAGTCCATCGTGTCAACCGTTGCGTCGTGTACTTATCTATAAATGGATGAAATGACACTGATGTATTCTATGTATTAGAAGCAACTTGGAGCAGATATAAGCTGCTAACTTATTAGCTGCTAACTTATTAGCTGCTAACTTATTAGCTGCTAACTTATAATAGTTAGGCAATTTTTGAGAAACTACAAAAATTTAATTTAATTTTATCCTTCAGTGTATTTTAAAACGAATGTGCAGTTCTAGCAACTAGTTGCTTAGTTTTTTGTTTTTTGAAAGGTGAACTCGGACATTTTTTTTTGTGTGTACATATATTTACTATTGGCCTTTCAACTTCAATCTATTTTATGTGTCTATAACACACTCACTTGTGTTATAGACTGGACATAAAAACTTCCTTCATCGCCCTTACTCACCCCCATGTACGCTGAAGAACGCGTAAAATTCAAATCTGAGTAGCTATGCTTAAAAACTCTCATTCAACCAATCCAATATTACTTTTTAAAAAAACATCTAAAGATTCCATGTAATATATGCAATATTTCACACACTTCTGTATATGATATCAATAAGCGGACACTTCCTTACATGAAGACATCATGGAATGCAACCCATTCAACCAAAACATTGCCTTCCAAAAACACATACGCCCTGGCCATATCCTTTCTTTCATAACTCTTATTACTCATCAAATTTGTGGCCGCACTCCATAGGTGGCATTGCCTATAAAATGTGCTCCCAAAGGTCGGTAAATAGGGTACTTGCTGTCTGAATGGAGTTTTGAATTTCATACTTTCCGGCATCACGTATTCATAAGTTCGATGTACACATGTATCACATCCACGACCTTGAAAGCGTCTCCGTAAAACAACAGTTCATGTTTTAGTATTTTCTCACCACTACACCGCACAGAGTCCTTCTCCCTACGCGCGAGTTAATAGATAATTTTAGAAACACGCCTCAGCTTTCGCACTTAAAGGCTTTAATATTATGAAATTTACATCACAGGTTGTGTACAAAGTTGAAGGTACAGGGATTACAGTTTTCTTACAATATAATGAAGCAAATGACAACCAAGTCTATTTCTGCATTCATTTAAAGTTTGCTTACCCAGAGTATGGATTAACTTAAAAACACGTTTTTTTTTTTTCAAGTTAATCCATACTCACGGGAGTAGAAGCCCACGACCAAACATGCCGAAAAACTTCCTTAGTCTTAATAGACAGCCAAGGAGAATGGTTAAATGGCATGTGTATGACGTGTCACACTGATGACGGAAATATTCGATCTGCGTCCCTCCGATTCGGTTAAGTGCTTCTCAGACATTTCTTCTTTTCATTTGACGACGACAATCTCGTTGGCATTTCCGAGATACTCACTGAAGGCGGCCTTACCGCTTCGGTGTTCGGAGGGGCAATAGACAGAAAAATCGATTTACATTTCAATTTAGCCCCGGTCCACTGGTGAAGCACGAAAATGTGTATAAGCCACGTACACACGTTCGCAGTAAAACGAACGCCCTTGTGCCCGTGCCGGTGTGTTTTCGATGAAAACAGTTCTCAAGTTCTCTATTATCCGATGATATGGATTCTTGGGGACATGACAAAAGACGCCTTTCTTTTCGAGTTTTATGTTCGCACCCCGAGGCAGTTTGCACAGCAAAAACACGAATAAAGTCACATGACAACTCAGTCTTTGCATAAGATTACAACGATATCCGCCACAAGCTACATTAGCATGAATTCGGATCCAAGGGTCAAAAACAATTTGTCCCGACAAAACTTTCCCGGGTCGCATTTATCCCGCAAAAGTTAGCCCGTTGGCTAAGGGTGATGAATGCGATTAATAAAGTGCAACACTTTAAAGTCTTGGAAGGATTGGAATTTTTTTTAACGGTAAATTGCTGGGAAGTAAACAGGATGCATCGCAGTGGAAATGAGAGCCGGAAACTTTGCAAGGAAAAATGAATAGCCATGGAAATGTTTTCTTTTCGAGGAACTTCCTCTAGAGCTGTGACTATAATAAGTAGGAAGTATTTTTTGTGCTCTCACAACTACTGGAACGTTGCAGCGTTAGACCTGCGAAATTAGTTTCTACTGAGAACACTTTTATACATTTTGCAAAATTATTCCGTGATTGTGGGGAACTATTCTTTGAAAGAAGTTTGCCGAGAATTTTTATACCGCTACTTTCTCATTTAATTCATTTTTATAATCCTTTGTCTCGAGAAGTGGTACTCTTTCAAGAAATGCTTTTAAATTTATTAAGAAGCGTAATAAGTATAAAATTTCATAATTTTTGAACTGTTCATTTTAACAGATCCCGTCAGAATTTTGACTTTCACATTCAGGAATTCGTATTCAAAAAAATAGAAACGCAAAAATGCTTTACACAGAAATTTTGCAAGAGTGAATCATTTTTGTCTCATGCGTTATTCCAATGGCGATGTAGCAGAGGGTAAGTCTCTACAAACCTAGTGCAAACGGTTTGGATTAAATTTTTATCTGAAACTCTGAAATCGTTCAATAGCATATGAACCATAACACTGTTCCCAAAAGCCAGCGGTTTAACCATCCTACAGGGCACATCCTTTTTTAAAAGGTTTCTTCGAAACAGCCTCAGACACAATTAGACCGGCTCGACAAATACTTAACCTACAAAGAAAGTCGAGCATTTTAGACATGAAAGATTTGTCTTTCTCTCCTCTTTTATCCTCGACATATTTGACTTCTGTAAAAACAAAATGTTATCTGATTTTTTTGTAAACAAAAAAGAAAGGTAGAGTTTTTCTATTTTTCAAACATAAGAGCAAAAATCACAAGTTCATTGTGTCACCCGTTACGTCGTGTTCTGTATGGATGAAATGACACTGATGCAACTGACGTATCAAATGTGACGCAGCCTTTAGGCATTCACGATTATGTCAGGCGACCAGCACTTTTATTCATCCACAAACAACCTCTAAGGCGTCGCACATACAAAGTGCCAGCCTTTTACAATCAACACGCAGATCAAACCAATCGGCAGTGTCAAGCTTTCCTTCAAGTTGTAAAGCGTTTTCCAGTAGGGTCTTGACAACTTTGTTTTTCAATAAAATGCTTAAAATATGTACGCTCTGCTCGTTTATGTATTTTGGAAATGTTAAATTTACTGACTAAACTGACAATGACAGTTTGATGATGAGCAAAAAGGTGCGTTCACATACTAAGTTCAAAGTCTCTTCGGTTGAATTGAAAGTGCATTTGACAGGAAAGAATACGCCCTGGGCATTTTCATCGACGTAGCGGGCGCTTTCGACAATGCGACTTTTGATGGCATGTGTAACGCGGCCAGGGAACACAGGCGAAGAGGAATCATTGGTGTTGTGGATAAAAGCAATGCTAATGAGTATGAGTATAATCGAGGAGGCGAAGCGTGACAAGTTTGTAATGAGGGGTGTCAGAAAGGGCTGCCCCCAAGGCGGTGTCCTGTCACCTCTCCAATGGTGCATGCTGGTGGGTATTTTGCTTTCCGCGTTGAATAGTTCTAACACCTACGCTCAGGTTTATGCAGATGATGTAGCCGTACTGATTACCGGACCATGCCTTGCGGTCATTAGTGCAAGTGGGAAGGCGGCTCTTGACATGATCGATTAATGGTGTACCCAGAATGTGCTTTCAGTCCACGCTCTTAGAACTAAGGTTGTTCTCTTCACGAGAAGGAGGAATCTGATTGGTCTTACCCAGCTAGTACTTAAAGGTGTCAAAATCCTACTTTCCAATGAAGCTAAATATCTAGGTGTTATCCTGGACAGAAAACTTCTCTGGAAACGAGCCATAAAAAAAACCTCCAAGGCGCTGGCAATCTTCTGGTAGCGTAAGGTAGTTTTTAGCAAAACCCCGGGTCTATCACCCCAAAAGATCCATTTGGATTTACACATCAACGATAAGACCACTTTTCTCTTATGCATCAAGCGTTTGGTGGAACATGCTTTTGCGCAAATACGTGACTGTTGTTTTCACTAAGCTTCAAAAAACAGCTTGTCTCGGCTGCACCGAGGACTTTCCCAGCACTCCTGGCTCTGCTCTTGATGCACTGATGAATCTCCCCCTGGAGCTGGGGCCTTAGACTTCACGCCTCCTTAGGAAATTTTGCGTCGATCTTCCAGGCGAAAGTCTGCGCCATTATAATGACCAGCAATTCGTAGGGTCCGAACCCACCTCGGGACTACCTGCGTCCTTGGTTAGGGCCTCCGTCGAGAGTTGGGTCTCCCTAAATCACAATCACAGATGGCGTAACTCTCTAGGATGCAGGGTGAGCAAGAGTATGTTCCCAAACGTTAGCAAGAAATCCGCGTCTTTTCTGCTATCACTAAAAAGAAACGAGTTCAGACGACCTGTCAGCGTACTAACGGGACACTGTCACTATGCACCTAAGTCGGCTTGGGCTTAGTGATGTCACACTTTGTGACGCCTGTGGAGAAGGTGAAGACACTTCAGAGCACTTTCTCTGTCAGTGTCCCGCTTTCGCTCGTATCAGGTGGCGGCTATTTGGCGCCGATGTGGTGAGAACCGAAAACCTAAGTTTTATATCACAAAAGCGCATCTTGGTTTTTCTTCGGAAAAATTACATTAAATGAAGTTTGTTGCCAGGTAGTACAATAGACCAGTATTTGAGTCTAAGCGCTCCAGTGCAATATATCCCAACCTCCAAAAAAAACAAAAATAAAGTTAAAAATTGTAAAGTTCCTAAAAATGTACGAAGTCTGTTTTAAAAAAAAGTAGGTTAATTTTTATTTCTCCCAAAACATATATATGCATTCATCGATTTCTATTTCGTCCCCCTCAAAGTAATTTCTCAGATATAACACACTTTTGTCAGTGTTTTTTCCAGTCCTCGAAGCCGTTCTGATCTGAACTTTTTGGTATGCCCTTGATCTCTCTCAACGATTCGGTTTATGCTTTCTCAAACGCCACAAAACGTGTCATTGTTATGGGACTTTTCAATCATGGAAAAAAATATCAGGAGACCAAATCTGGTGAACACGGTGGCTGAGGCAGGATTCCGGTGTTGTTTTTGGCCAAAAAATTGATAATAAGCAATGACGAGTAATCAAATGCGTAATAGTGATACAACAATCATGAATTGAATTCCGGACGTGTCTTCCTATTGATTTTCGAAAGCGCGTACAACTTTAATATAATACTCCTTATTGACAGTACGATTCGAAGAGAAGGTATAATGACGAGCTCTATGGGCTGTACAACGACATGCGACTGGTCAAGCGTTTTCAGATAAAATGCTTAAGATGCCTAGGCCATTTAGTGCGTATGGACACAACTGCTACGGCCCGAAAAGTCTTCGAATCAGAGCCATAGTTACAACGCAACAGAGGACGGCCTAGGCTAAGATGGCGCACACAACTGGAGAAGGACCTCAACTAACTTGGCGTGCGCAACTTTAGGCAGCTGGCGAAAGATCGTGCTGGCTGGAAAGGCATGTTGGTTGAGGCCCAGGTCCACCCAAGACTGCAGCGCCACAAGAAGAAGAAGAATTTATTTTATTCTAAATTACATATCTAAATAAATAACCCATTTGAACTATGATACAAATGCCGTAATTTATATTAGTTGCGTAAACCGAGTTTGTACTCTAAATGAGTTTTACTTAAGTTAAGTTAACAGAAAGCGAACGCTCTGACTATTTGCATATTATCCTAGAAAGATGTCTTTCCTCGTGTTTAACAAACTTCTTCTTCCATAACCTAAAATGAACAATTTAATACCAAAAACCTCCAATTGGAAAAGAACTTTGCCACTGCAAAATAAGTATAATAATTGGATGGTGCGACAGTCCGCAAGGAGACCAAGGCCTAGCTTGCTCATCAACTTTTCTACAATTTTCTCACGAGTAGAAGTGGCCTACATTTTTTTGCTGACTCCGAACGGCGAAGTTAAAGAATTTTTTTTTTCTTATACAGTTATTACTCTTTGAGTGTTGTCAGCTGCTCAAAAGAGGTAGTGCCGTGAAAAATTTGAGGTGTTCAGCCGTGAATCAAGCTGAAACTTCGACGTGTGAGTGTCGCACTCTACCCACTACTCCACAGCGGATATATAAGAAACATCTGTAAAAAAAACAATCAATACCAAAAAACAGTTGTCTTGACCCCGTCGAAGGTTTCAAATTGTACATAAGCTCGAATCATTTAAATTACAAAAGGGAATTTAATAAGAAAAGTTAACAACTGTGTTATAAGTCCAAAAATGTTTTTTTTTATTTTTTCCTTTTTAATTTCAAAACAATCCTCATAACTTTTGATTTTATTTTTGTGCTTAAGACAAGCCTTGAGTTACAAAGAGTTACAAGAAAATTGTTCATGAATACATTTGTAGGTTTTGTTTGATTTACGTACACTACTCTCTCTGTGCTTTTTTATTTAAAACTCTGTCGACGATCCCTTTCCTATGAATTCGGACTTTAACATCATTTTATTTTGTTCCATAAATCTGAACACCCACGGCGCACAAAATGAAGTCAAATAAACTACTCAAAGGTCACATGAACCCAACGGGGTGGCATAATTGTACTCAGACCTTCAGTCGAGTGTAATTACCGAGAACAACCTCACCGTCGAAGGGCACGTTAATTGGATAATGAATCCTAGCCATGTCTGAAATTTTTTGTACTCATTTCATTATCGCTAAAAGTGTATCTTGTCAATTTAATTTCAAAATTGATCCGTCTACTAAATTGAAAATAATAAATTTCGAAAACGTAGACAGACAGTTTTATTTTTACACGTTAAGTGCCGCCCCCGATGAAATTAACTTAATTCTATCCCAACTGAGTTTGATGAAATTTTTTTACAACAATCTCTGCATGATTCATCCACTTCGTAACACAAAAAGTAGTTAAATACTTTGATAGAAAAACTAACAAACAACACATCAGAATGAGGCATCCACTTGGGGAAAGACCGCATGTCATCATTTCTCAATCACCCTTCTTAGCTCGTACTTGACATTTACCACAAGGATAGATACAAAGGAGACAGACCGTGCACGTGGTAACCCCTTGCAATTGAGTACCCACAAGCGTTGTACATTGTCTTGTCAGTTCCGACATTTCAGTTTATGATTCCATAAAATCGAACGCTGCTGGTTTTTATGCTGCAATATTTTATGAGAATGAAGTGTTTTATTGTGAACAACAGCTGCTCGTTCATAAACGGTTATCCGTCTTCCTTCCGGTTCAGCAATTTGTGTCTTTATGCTAAACGATTGCGAAGCAACTCCTTCATTGCAAAGGCAAAACATCACTGACAAGCGATAAGCTAAAGGTTTTATTGCTAAAGTTCAAATTAAAAACCAGGTGTCTTCTAATTACATTTACTTCGCCCGCCAGATGGGAAGGGAAACAATTCCTTTCATAGAGATTGATTACGGTCTATTTGAAGGGAGAATGGCAGGAGGAAATTGATCCTTTACTTAATTTTTGGTGTCGATATCAAACAAGCAAAGAGGATGATTAAAATTGAATTAATCCAGAAGTTGAGATGTATAATCATTTTTTCAGAGGAGATTAGCTTTTGCTGTAAGAGAAGGTTAAGGCTCTGATAACGAACCCAAATAAGTTTGTCCCAAATTTTGAAATTTTACAAATCTTCCATAAACAGTTTTGGCGATTTAATGAAAAGCAAGCGAAGGCCGCCGTGGCGTAGTTGATAAAGTGCGAAATTCACACGCTGAAGGTCCCATTCCTGAACTGGACACCTCGCATTATTGACGAGGCCGTTTTTATCAAGCTACTGACAACACTCAAAACGTAATAATTGTTTATGAAAAATCTCCGTTTGAAGACGCCTTTCGACATCTCTCGGTTTCAACTCGAAAGCCACGATATTTCTTTGTTTTTGAATAAATTAAAATTTCTTTAATCGAACGAAAATTTTTGGCTGAGTCGCTCCCAACAAATTTTTATCATTGGCGCGCGCTTAACAGATTTTTTATTATCGTGAAGTGGCGAGAATTAAATCACAGCACTGGCCGTATATAAAGAGGAAGAGAGCGAAAGGAGGTACCGTCGCACATTGCTTTCAAATACCAGTGAATTGTAATGACGGGGAAAAGATGGGCTGGAAAAGCATTCCATATTCGTTTGGTGCGGCTGAAGAACGGGTCTTTATATTTAACTGTACGCCCGAAGATGGACGTACAATGCTATATTATTTATTTTGTTTTTTTTTTTATAACATTTACATTAGCAGGACTTCAACGGAATTAAGAAGAAGAGTCCAAAGAAAAACACAACCAACGTTCCACTATGCAGTAGAAACTTTGATTCATTTTTTCCGAAACGCCGTTGAAATAGATTTGTGTAACTAATGTAAGGCGGTGCAGCCATACTTTACCTTTCGCTGCACAATTTTAGCTTTCACTTTCGTCAATGAACATGCCCTTCACTTAAAAGTAATTTTCAAATGTCTTTCTACTGCCCTGAGAATTTCAACAAGTTCGAGAGACGCGAAGCCGTCTACCCAGCCATAGACTGGAAAATTATCTTGCGGGTTTAAGAATTCCTTCATTATCTTATTTTATCTCTCCCTCACGACACTACTCAACAAACGCAGTAGACGTTAAGCTTGAACCTTTTTTAATCCATCTGCCACAAGACACTGGCCAATAACCCCAAATGACCCCCTTCTTTACCAAACTTGGAAAAAGTCAAAGAATGTTCTTGGAAATAAACACTTCCATCTGACCTAGCCTTGTCAGATACTTGCGTACAGTCGCAGTTGTGTAACCTCAATCAATGTCTTGTTTAATTATCACAAAATGTCTGGATTCCTTCATTTCTGACCGCCCACAGCATTTAATTCGCTTCCTTTCCTCGCTAGTGCTCAAAACGGCCACTGTGTTCACAAGACCCCTCCATGAATGGAATGACACATTGACATATCAAAGTGTAACCCAAGTCTAATCGCGTCCATCAGTAACTTATAACATTATCCAAGTTGCACAAAAAGGCTTCCCGTCAAAACGTAAACATGCATACACACAGGACACCCCCTTCAATGCGATACGGGTGAGTAAACAACAATGTTGACAGAATGATATCCACACTTACAGGAGCAAACAGTTTGTGTGCACATGCTTTAAGATCCCCGAAATCCTTCCGCCTTGCGTCGAAAACATGCCCGCATCATTTTCAACTTAAATGGGTTAAGTTACCCGGAGAAGACTTATTTACCTTAATCAAGTGCCTTTGACTCAAAAATAATAATCCGAAACAGGGTTGGGGGGGTGCGAACGTTTCACAGGATAGAACTTGAGACCAGACACACGCCATGTAAGGAACTACCGAAGTGGATCGACGAGCACACTCCTAATCGAACGGAACTATCAATATTGGTCCAGTGACCAAGGAACACATTCTCGAAATCACCTGTGTATCCGACTCCTCGGTTGCCCATCGGTAGATATCGCCTCAAGGGATCTCAGTTGATGTCTGTGGTCCCGGTTCCCTGCACAGTAATGAATCGTTTGAGGAAAGTATCAATCTTGATTGTCTACCTGTGTGTGCATGCTGATTGCATCAATTATCATAAATAAGTTATGTCGAGCGAAAGTCTTCTTCGAGCCAAGTGAGAGGGTGTTGACGGCAATTAAGTAATATTGCCGGGCTGCATATAATCGAAAGTTCGTGATGATGGTCATTCAATTGTTGCCACATTTGTACAGACGTTCATTGTGGGGGGCGCCATCTTGAGGAGGGATTTCGATGAGACGTGACTCGAACGGAAACAATACAAATCGCTTATAATCCTTCAAGAATGCAGAGGAGGAGTATGTGGCCTTCCCGGAAGTATTGGGAAAGTACCTTCATACGTTGAGCTACGGGTTGTCAACACAATATGTAATTTAAAACGGAATCATAAATGAAAACATTTTGTTGCTTGGTCAAGGGTTTATGGAACAAAATGGATTCTATGTAAATTCTGCACTTGAAAGGGGAAGACTCTTATATGTTCTCGAACCGATTTGAAAGGGCAGAAAAGAGGGAGCATGCTGTGTGGAGGAGTTAACAAGGGAAACTGCTGTTTGATTAAATTTGCATGTCAACTGCAAGGTTAGGAGTTGCACTCTGTTATTCTCAGTCAGAGCACAAATCTAAAAGGTGAACAGACGACGTGAAGCGCACACGAAATCCACATTCTACGGAACAAGATTTAGATTTCACTTCAACTTTAAAGGAGAATATTTTGTGGTGACAAAGTTGATAGCACTTGATTTTGTTGTGAAAGTCAATTGAAAGCCTATTTCGAACAGAAAATGAAACGCCTGAAATTGATAACTGCAAATTTTGCTAAGGAAAAGTTTGTTTTCTTTTTACATTTATAAAGGTTGTAAGTTCTTTGAGTATGATTTTGATTTTACTGCCTTCCCTTTAAACTCATAATTTAGGACAAGTAATTAACTCTCAAGGAAGACACCGTCCTATTACATATTAAATAGTCAATCAAACGCAGGATTTTCAAATTTTCTGTAATTGTCGGTAATTTAATTATCACTTTCGATTTATTTCACACACAGACGAAGAGAGAGAGAGTTAGTTGTGCTGTCAGCAGCAGTGTATTTCGAACAGAAAAACACAGAAAAATAAATTTACACAAGAGTGGATGAGACCCAGGTGCAAATCAATAGCCATGGCATAAAGGGTGGTCAAAAGGGAGCGCAGATACGATGAATTGAAAATTACCCTGATTAGGTGAACTATGTGAAGAGCTGTCGCACTCACACATGAATATTTGTACAAAAAAATCACTAAGTACTAATAATAATAATTGTTGGCGCTACAGTCGAAAGGGGGGACCAGGGCCTAGCTTGCTCATCAACTACTCGTGTTGTGCGCGCTACTGTTCTCTCACGAGTAGAAGGGACGTTTTTTGCCGACTCCGAACGGCGAAATTTGAGAAGCTTTCTTACCAGGTATACAGGTATACCAGTATTTTTTTATTTTGAAAATAAAACACTAATCGTTGATGGGAAAGTAAAAACATTTTATTCAAAGTATTGGCCATTGTTTTCTACACATTTTGACCACCTTTCTGGAAATTTGTGAATACCGCGCCAATGAATTTTTTCGTCTTTAAAACCAAACCAATCAGACACCCAATTTTATTTATTTATTTATTTATTCATCATCAATGGATTTACAATCTGCTGATTACAATATTTGGTTTCTTAACAACAAAGAGAAAACAATTTAAATCGATCGATCGTGAAAAATGTTTTTGATAATATTTTTAAAAGAGTCTCTGCTCATTGAAATGTCAATTGCAGAAGAAATAGAATTAAATAACATTAAAGACCGACTCATTGGATTATTTTGACCATAATTCGTACGGTGAATGGTCTAAAACTTACGTCTGGGACGTACAAAGAAATTAAGGCGAGTAGCTCTTCAGATTTTATATTGCAACTTAAAATGTATTTCATAAAGCACTTTGAACTTGTCTTCTACTTTCAAGACTTTTTAAGCCCAAAAGAGCACATCTTTCTGCATATTCAGGTAAACCGCCAAACCACCTCAGATTTTTCAGAGCAAAACGAGTGAATCATTTTTGAATTCTTTCAATTCTAATTACGCTATTCTCATAATATGGTGTCCAAATTATACATGAATACTCTTACATAGGCAGTACCAGTGATGAGAAAATTGACTTCAGCGTATAGGGATCCTTAAAGACACTTGATGTTCTTTTAAGGAAACCTAACATAGAGTTTGCTTTACATATAATAAAGTCATAGTGTGCCAAAAAAGTAAATCTTGTATCAAAGTAGATACCGAGATCCTTCACTTCTTTGACTTGTGCTGATAATTCGTCTCCAATTCTAAAGTTAAAAGTCACCGGCGACAACTTTCTACATACGCTAAACGTCGTACACTTCGCTATATTAAGTTCAATGTTATTATATTTACACCAATTACCAAATAAGTCAAGGTCAATTTGTAATTTTAAACAATCAGAGGCACATGAAATTTGTCGAAATAATTTAATATCGTCTGCATACATTAGAATTTCCGCAAATTTAAGAAGATTTGGAATATCATTGACGACAAGAACAAACAAAAGTGGGCCTAAATGACTCCCCTGAGGAAGACCAGATATTACGTCTATATAATTAGATCTGAAATTTTCGATTTTTCAAATTTTTTTCAATTTTTCAATTTTCTCGTAGGAATCAAAGTGCTGCTCAGCCAATGCGTGTCCCATCGATGAAAGCAAATTGTAGTCGGAAAGAGTCAAGTCTGGTGAATACGGCGGGTGGGGTAGCTGCTCCTTGCCAAGTGTTTTGATTGTATCCTGAACCGGTTTTGCTTTGTGTGCAGGTGCATTGCCATGGAGCAAAATTACCTTGCCGTGTCTTCTGGCCCATTCTGGTCGTTTCTCGATCAATGCATGGTTCAAATTGATGATTTGTTGTCGGTAGCGATCAGTATTAACGGTTTAACCAGGTTTTAGAAGCTCGTGGTACAGCACACATTTCTGGTCCCACCAAACACACAACATTGTCTTCTTTCCGAATCGACCTAGTTTTGCAGTCGATGTTGATGGTTGTCCCAGATTAACCCATTTTTTTTCCGTTTATAATTCTTAAAATAAATCCATTATTCATTGCCAGTAACAATCTGATACAAAACCGATTTTCTTTCGTGTCTTTGAAGCAAAAATTCACAAGTGTTTTTTCGGTTTTTGATCTGTCTTTTATTCAATTCATGTGGCACCCTTTTTCCACACTTTTGGATCCCTTCCATAGCTTTTAAACGGCCCAAAATTGTTTGTTGTGCAACATTTAACATTGTTGCCAATTGCTTTTTACTCAAAGTGTCATCTCCATCCTCCATCATATCGTTTGCAATTCGGCGTCTTCAAACTTTTTTGGTGGTCTTCCACGTTCTTCAATTCTCACATCAAAATCATTATTTCTAAACCGTTAAAACCATCTTTTGCATGTTGCTTCTGATAGAGCATGATCACCATATGCCTCGACAAGCATTCGAAGCGACTCTGCATCACTTTTCTTCAAATGAAAACAAAAATTAATGCTTTCCGCAAAACATCACTTTCTGGTACAAAATTCGACATTTTTAACACAATGAAAAAATATGATGTTGTCTGTTCAATGACTTGATGTATACTGAATATTTTTCACAGATGTCGTAGCAAATAAGAAAAAAATATATAATAAAATAAAATAAAATAAGGCTCGTATCTTGACGCTCACTTTATACCGGTGTACCTAAAGGCAACAACAAGTGCTACAAATGGCCTAGAAAGTGTGAATGACCATGCTCGCCCTGGACGCCTCAATACGATCAAAATGTTGAGAAAGTGAAGAAAATTGTCATGAAAAACCATCGTATCCCATGCAAATTTCTCGAAGAGTGTAGCAGCGAAGTTCGTTTCTTAATTTCATTAATTTTGTCAAAAAAAAATTTCGCATTTCGAATTCATCGAAATTATTGAAAGACGTCAACGGCGACACAGATTTGACTGAAAGGATCATAACTGGTGACGAATCTTGGATATACGGTTATGGCATCAATATACCATGGATGGATGGCGCTTTGCGATGATTGAGGGGACATAGACGGAATCGTTGAGAGAGCTCTAAGGCATACCAAAAAAGTGCACCGCTACGAGGATTGGAAAAAGGGCTGGGACGAGTTTTCTATACCTGAAAGGGACTACTCTTAGGGGGGACAAACTAGAAATTGATTAATAAATTATTTTTTGAACGGACTTCATATTTAAGGACAGATTTTTCACAAACTGTGGCTACCGTGGCGTAGTGGGTAGAGTGCGACGCTCACACGCCGAAGGGTTTAGGTTCGATTCCCAGCTCAACACCAATTTTTCTAATATTTCACGGCACCACCTCTTTCGAGCTGCTGACCAATAACTGTCTAAGAATGCTTCTCAAATTTCGCCGTTCGGAGTCGGCAAAAAACTGTAGGTCCCTTCTACTCGTGAGAGAATAGTAGCGCGCACAACACGAGTAGTTGATGAGCAAGCTAGGCCCTGGTCCCCCTCTGGACTGTAGCGCCAACAATTATTATTATTATTATTTTTCACAAACTTCACAAAGTCGAAATGACACACACTTTATTAAAAAATTGCTTATATCTTAGAAAGATGTTGGTAACAAAATTTGGTCAGATGGTGATAAAGGACTCTTAGCTGTTCATGAGCTCAACGGACAGAGAAGAAGGGAAGAGAAGCGGCTTCTCAAAATGAAAAAGAAAGAGCATGAGAAGCGCGCTGTCGAGCAAATTTCCGAAAGGTAAGACTGGTGAATACAAAGTTAGGACGTGACTAAAATGCCCACTTAGTATCAGAAGCGCACTCTGTGTTGAGAACCTGGAAGGATCATTTCTTCTTTTTAACGGCGATGACGGCCCAAATCCCGATGTTTGGCGAAATGTTCTACTCAATTAGGACGATGATAGACAAGAATTCCGTCCGTCTAACGTAGACAAAGTCGAGATGGCAATATCGGAACTAAAGTCAAACAAAGCTGCTGGAGCGGACAGATTATCCGTAGTACTATTTAAAGCTGCTGAAGATGGGCATATTTACTAGTTCGTCTGAAAGATATAGTCAGAGGCAAAAATTCTTAATGAGTGAAATCTTAGTATCGTTTGTCCGGTCCATAAGACATAGTCCCTTTGACTGTATCTGCCCCGCCTACAAGATGTATGGGAGTTTGACACCGTATGTTCAAAACCTTTCAGGTTGAGGTTCCTTTCATTGTGGTTTCAAGCCAGGGAAGTCCACGATGGACTAGATCTTTACCTAACAGCAGATCCTGGAAAAAAGAAGAGAAAAGAAAAGACCCAAGAAATACAAATCGGCACTCATCACCTATAAGTCGATTTAAAGGCCGATAGTGTGCATAGAGACGAGCTACATAGTACTATGTCTAGTTTTGGCATTCCTACCAACCTCGTCAGAATGTGTAGGATAACGATGGAGAATTCTCGCTGCTCCGTCAAGGTCGGTAACGAACTCACCAAACCCTTCAATAGCAAACGAGATTTAAGGCATGGCAACGAACTGTCATGCGACTTCTTTAATATCACCCTCGAGAAGATCGTGCGTAACTCACAAGTCAACACCAGAGGCACGATCTTTCAAAAGTCAGCTTAATTGCTAAATTAAACGGATGACATCGACGTGATTGGACGAACACAGCGAGCTTTAAATAAGGCGTGTTCTGGAGCTGAAGCAGAAGCAGGTTAATATGGGCCTGGCGGTTAATGAGAACAAAACAAAATACATGCTGCCATCAAGAAGGGACACATAACATCGACACACTTGGCAACAGAAACTTCGAGGTAGTCAAGGACTTCGTCTACCTTGGCTCCGCGGTAAAAAGGGACAGCAACATCAGTACCGACATCAAACACAGAATCACTCTTGTCAACTGCTGTTTCTTGGGGCTCAAGAGGCAATTGAGTAATAAAGCTCTCTCTCGAAGGACTAAGCTCGCTTTATATTACAGCTTGATCATCCCAGTCCTACTTTGTGGCGCAGAAAGCTGCATATTACCAAAGGCGGATGAGGAAGCCCTTAGTCTTTTCGAGAGAAAAGTCTTGCCTGCGATTTTTGGTCCTGCTTGCGTTGATGGCATCTGGAGGAGAACATTTAGCAATGAACTCTATGGGCTGTAGAGCGACATGCACCTGGTCAAGCGCCTTCGGAAACAACACTTAAGATGGCTAGGTCATGAAGAGCGTATGGACACCACTGCTACGACTCGAAAAGCCTTTGGGACAACTCAACAGATATCGGCCTAGACAGAGATGGAACACAAAGTAGAGAAGGACCTCAGCGATCTTGGAGTACACAATTGAAGATAGCTTGCGAGAGATCGTTTTGGTTGAGGAGCCATGTTGGCTGACGCCCAGGTTCACCTCGAACTGAAGTACCACAGAAAGAAGTATAAGAAATGCACTTTCAATGATGAAAAGGGACTACGCAGAAAACGCAAATCTTAGACGATAATTTATTAAGTAGTTAACCATGATCTTGAGAATAATATGAATAAGCCAAAACCTTATTTGCACCAAAAGTTAGCATAGCAGCAACCTTAGCTGCTCTGCTCACGCGACTGATGTTTAAATCCAGAATTTGGACGACTAACTTTTGTTAAAAATAAGTTCATAAATTGCACATAATACGTGTCACGTCATTCTTTAATGGGCACATCTGCTGCAAATTGCACATAAACTGAGTTCATAATCTCCCTCGTTTTAATGGCGCGCTCTATTTCCACAAAATATGTTCAGTATTATTGGCCAACTCTGATTGTGTTTGCACGTGCATATGACATGAAGTAAATTCGTGCACAAGAATACCATCCGCACGGATGTCCTTTACAACAATGCATTTGGCCTTAATTCCCAAGAGAAGCTGAGCAACTTCCAAGAAATCTTCATTCCTTTGAATTTGAATGTCAACAACCATTGAGTCGCTGTCAACAAATGACGCACTCGCAGCAACATAATTGCGCTCCACTTTGCCAAAGTAAATATCGCCCCACATGCTCGTACTTATGTGTATGTCACATTGTGTCGCACTTAATCAATTCTCCCTTGTCGCACAAGTTCTGCAATGCCCACACGGTCATGTTCGATAACTCCATTAAACATAGTTAACGCCTTTAAGTGAGCAAGTGAAGGACCCATTCGCGCAGACAGGCGCGTCTACAATCGGCAGCAGTGTGTATGTGTGTAATTTGTGTTTAATGTCAAGACAATAGATACAATTAGCACTGTGCGCTGCTCCACGTTCGCAGACAAATGGACTTAAATGAAAGACCAACTGCTGCAGCCCTACAAGTCATTCCTGTAGTCTCGCGCGTTAAGTGTGCGTCTGTACATGGTCATGGCGAAACTTTTCACTCCGGCCAAGCGTGCGAGCCATAAGAATATTAATTCACTTATATGACATGCAATTTATTGGATAAACTTCGCATCGACACATCGTGGGAGCGACGGGAAGTGTAAGGGAACTGAAAAAAATTACTCCAACCAGGAGTGTGGAGTCCCATCCACTTCACTTAGTCATCCATCCATCCGTCTATCGGTCTAACCATCTTTTCTTCTTCATTATGGCTCTTTGGGGGGATAACTGAGGAGGGGAATGAAGTGCGTGTGAGTTAACTACACGAGTAAAGTTTCTCTTTGGCAAAGTTATCCTTTTTGTTTTGCTTGCACGTCGGGTGGGGTGGGTAAAAATTCTGTGGTGAAAAAGAGTGATTCGTTTAACAGACGTATTTCAGTGAGAGGGAAGTTGATGTCCCTACGCCGTTGGGGATAAGCTTTCTCTTTGCTCTTCGTTCAAAAGAGTTTCTTTGCCACCAACCCTCTTCATTTCGTGCCATTGATTAAATGACACCTGAAAAGGGTCAACTTCAGCCAACCACCAGCCAGTTCCCAAGGAAGCCCCTTAACTTTTATTCATCCCGTCACAAGATGATATGAAAACATGTCTGTATTCACAATAAAATCGTTCCGACATTCGGTCATTTATACTGCTGATTGGACGCGCATTATTGTAATTACACATTCAACCAGCGGATGGTTCCGGAATAGACACACGCCATGCAGCCATACATCCGAATGTGGAACACTCGCGCCCATCAAATTCTGGCCTGCACATTATTTATACATTAGCCGGAGACGGCTGAGAGTCCAGGTCACTTCAAGGTTAATGACACATATCAAAAATCAATCATGGGAAAATGTGTCTGTTATAGCGCTGGAACTGACACAGAAACTACTCAATTAGAGCAAACTCCGAGTGGCTGGATGAAGGGGGGATATTGTCATTTGCTCGTGGAGCTGGTCGAACTGGCAGAGTTTGGGAATGATGCGAAGGCAGAAACAACTCACAGGACCTTAACAATATTTACTCCTGAGATTGAGGTTTACTTTTCGCATTCCTTCCGCTCTCCATTACATTCTCGTAAATGATTGAGTTATCCAACAGAGTGAGGAGCGGTGACTTTCAAGTCTGACCCTCGTTAAAACAATATGCCACCACTCACCTCGATCTAATTCGATTGGGCGAAGGTTGGATATTAAAAATTTCAAATTTTTCTGCATCATTTATTTGCAGGCAAATGTTAAGTTAACATTTACAAGGAGAACGAAGCCGCATTTAAAATTTTATTTCAGGGGTCGTGCTGCCAACAGTGCCGACCAAGACCGGCCGAATATGAGATTTTGATAAGCTGAATGTTATTTATTTTTTATGATAATTTTTATTTGATCACGGACGAGGAGCATGCATATCCAGAAGACATTCGTTGTATCCCTTTTATGGCTGTTTGAGTTTCAGTTATTGCTTACGAGTTATTCCCCTTGTGTGTGTGCCCGGATTCTGGGAGGGTGTTATGCTTGAGCATATGCTCACTTTAATATATAATGCCGGCAGATATTTATTTTGCCTTTGATAAATGATTTTGAATGATTAACTTAAGTGTGTTCTGTGAGCACTTTATTTTTCCCTGATTTATGTTACATAAAACAAATAAAGTGTTGCGTTTTGGATCGATACGGCTAAGCTGTCATTTTGAATTAGTTAATACTTTGGCTGAGAAGAGAAATTATCAGTCATAGGAAGTGAAAGTGAATTAATTTATTTTCTATGGCATCTGCAAAAACTTAAAACGGTTATTTATTTGTGGTGCAAACTAATTCGGCCCGTTTTCAACAGATGGTGCCACGTGCAAGTTGTGGCTAATATTGGAAGCGATTGCCTACTTCATTGGAAAGGAGTGACATATGCCAATAATGACTACATCTTCTTCTTCTTCTTCTTGTAGCGCTACAGTCCGGGGTGGACCTGGGCCTCAACCTACATGCCTCTCCAGCCAGCACGATCTTTCGCCAGCAAGATCTTTCGCCAGCACGAGCTTTCGCCAGAAAAGTGGACACACAACGATAACCCCGAGAAAAAAAATACTATGCTATACTAAACCCATTCCATCATCGTTTACATCGACAAACACTCCTAGTTCAAATGTCATGCTCTGCATATGGTGGCAAAATCATTGATGGGAAAAGTTATCTACAACAACTTATGCGTTTGAGCCGCGCATGGTGTAAGAAACGATAAGAAACAACCGAAAGGTATGACAATGTGATTAAGTATCAGGATAACGCTGAGCCTCATGGAGCTTTCAGATGTCAGGGTCCTTTTTTTAAATGGTTTTCGAAAAGTATCAGAGAGATGGGAAAAAGAAGTCGCAAAAGTGAAACAATTACAAAAACCGCACACATTTAATTTGGATTTTAATATAAGCAGCAAAAAATATCAAAAACAGACAGGAACGCTGTAAATGAAATCTCAAAACTATTCAGAAATGTCATATGCATTTATGACTCTCAATTGAATTAATCTTGAGTGAAAAATTAAAAAAAATGAATGAATGAGAAATGAATGCAGGCATAACGACATAATAAAAATAATTTTTTGAGAACCGTTCTGTTATTATTTATGAACTGCTCGCTGTTTTACCTTTACCGAAGTCAAAAAGAACGCGCGTTAGTTATAATTTGGAAGCGATTACTGTACTAAAACTGAAAAGGAACTCACAGCATATTTCCAAATTAAAAGATTTATGTTTGAAATACTTTCGGAAAAGTTTGAAGCATCGAATTCCTAGTTCATTTACGAAGTGATAGAAGGTGCTATGCTCATCAGCACACTGCAATATTTTTTGTTTCGAAGGGAACGAAGCACAGATTGAGCCGACTGAGCAATTTATTATGTTTTCAAGCAGCCTCAGGCCAGTCTTTTGTACGCGGTTCAATGATGAACAAAAACAGGAAATAGGTAAATTTTTCCAAAACGAGATTTTAACTGCTGATCGAGTTTTCCGTAAGAATGTTCTTAAATTTCATGAAAATTAAGAGATATGCTTAATCTCATAATTTATTTTGTTCAAAAAAACAATTTGTGATGCACACAGGAATTGATCTGACAGAAAACCAACAACTTTCACACAAAACTTTTTTGGGTAACAATGGGCAAGGTGAGAAAATATTTTATTCTCCCTCTCTCTCTCTCTGGGGCTTCCATCTGAAACGAAACCCATTTTTTGACATACGAGAAATGACTTTCGTTAATTTATGTTACTTTGTACTGACTTGAGTTATTTACTTCAGGTACAGGAACACATGTTATGTGAAAAGGAAGAAGTTTGAGTCAAATCTTCAAAATGACAAGAGGTAGTATTTTATTCTGTATCAAATATTTCTCTGCTCACATCGTATTTGCCTTATATGCAAATTGTAACAAATCGAGTGAGTTAGATCGTTTTAAGTGCTCCCAAGTTTTAACATTGCTTCCTTATGTCTTCAAAACGATACAACATAAATACCCTGGTAAATTTTGAATGTTACTAACTATAATTTGAGCAGTAGAGCGATCAGGAACAGAAGTGTAAAAGAAAATCAAACGGTGTTTCATTACTTTCACCTTAACAGAACTAATTAATAGGGTGGATCTTTCGGAATAACTATGGTCAGTATCTAACGTCAAATTAATTTTAAACTAAACGGCCCAGGTGATATTGCAATACTGAAGAATGTTCTATCAAAAATTTTAATTTCAGATATCGTTTCTGTACCGATAGTGGTCAAGAATAACAAGTTTTGATTTTGTCAAATGACCTAGAACTGGACTTCACATGTTACGTCTGCAGAATTAGCGTGCAGTTAGAGCACTTAGACTGTTACACATCTAAGAATGCACAAAATCAAGAAATTTTTCTTACAAAATGTAACCTGACTGCGCTGGCTGAATGGAATTTAGAACCCTTCTTCTTCTTGTTGTGGGGCTACAGTTCGGGGTGAACCTGGGCCTCAACCAACATGCCTCTTCAGCCAGCAAGATCTTTCGCCAGCTGCCTCCAGTTGCGCACTCTAAGTTTGTTGAGGTCCTTCTCCAATTGTGTGCGCTACCGTAGTCTAGATCGTCCTGTTGCGTTGTCACAATAGCTCGGATTCAAAGAATTTTCGAGCCGGGGCAGTGATGTCCATACGCTCTACATGGCCTAGCCATCTTAAGCCTTGTATCCGTAGACGCTTCACCAGGCGTATGTCGCTGTACAGCCCATAGAGTTCGTCGTTAAATCTTCTCCTCCAGATGCCATCAAAACAAACAGGACCAAAAATCGAACGCAAAACTAAAAAGTTCACTTAAAAGTTCATTCTTCATTCAAATGAATTATTGATTAAACAACAAGATCTGTTTGCATGTTTTAAATAAACAAACCTTTATAGAATGTTTTTAAGAATGGGTCTTACACTCCCAAAACTGCGCTTTTGTTAATAGGGAGTGCTTTAAATGCAACAATATCGATAATGCAAAATACAATTTTGTTTTTGATTTCATTAACAAAGTCTGTGTACTTATCGACGAAAATAGCAATCAACGAAAATGAATCATCTGACAGCACGGAAACCTTCTTTACAATTTTTTCCGGCAGTGCCACTTTAAATGTTCGAGTACATTTAAAGGAATCAATAAATTGATCATCAATCGAAATAAAATGGTCTTAAATATTTATGTGTTAATTTAAGCAGTAGATGACGTGGATAGGTACATCATAACGTGACATAACAAATTTTGCGCTACATTCTAGATGCTTTTATTTGAAGAGACAATTTACAGTTCAACTAAGCCTGACGCCAGAACTGTGTGTGATTAATGGTGGAAATAAAACGCACTCGAATCCAATTTTCTTTATGGCGATATGAAGGAAAAAAAATCTACTCAACTAGAGCAGAATTCCATACGTGTACATACTCGTATGTGTCACTTTGGGGGTTACCATCGAATCTATTTTTGGTGATTCACAACTATTCCCAAATCGAATCTACGTGGAAGAACGGAAAACTTTTTAAACCGGCAATCCAACAGTTTTGTTCTCAGCTTCAACACTGCCTAGTTTAAAAAAATATTTGATCAATGTATTCCATAGAAAGTTAAACTTTGGTTGGGGAAATGGTCAGGGGTAAGCAAAATATATTCCAAAAGTTTGTCTGACAATCATAGCATGTCTGGCCGGTACCATAACATTCCGCAAATTTGGGTTCTTTAGCTTTTACTCAGAATTAGTGCACGTGGCGCTGATCCTCTTGGGGTTGCTAAAGAATGCAGATTCTAAATATTCCCTTGCAATGCAGCCAAATAATGAGAAAGAAAACA
This sequence comes from Eristalinus aeneus, assembly GCA_955652365.1. Lineage (NCBI taxonomy): Eukaryota > Metazoa > Arthropoda > Insecta > Diptera > Syrphidae > Eristalinus > Eristalinus aeneus. The sequence goes on along the minus strand of OY019130.1, from coordinate 127,100,859 downwards.
CAAACCATAAACCCTGTTTTCTGAACAACTTTTAAGTTTCAAATATAGAGATCCTTTGACTCTATATATTCAATTTGACATTGAATAGAATAGTTTCAATTCAGACTGCGAATCCAAAACGATTTTGAAAAAGCGACATGAAGCAACGTTATCGTGATTATCTGGGCATAAAGACATCTGGGCATATTCTTTTAAATTTTATAGAATTGTTTTTCGTTAACATACGTCCGTTGCTGTATTACAGTTAAAGTGGGACACTTAAAAGCCTAGGGTCCCCGGTTCGATTCGAAGACTTTATAGTACACATTTTCCTCAGCGCCACCTCTTTTAAGCTGATAACTGTCTATCCTTAAATTTCCCCGATTGGAGTCGTCAGTCGACAGTGTAGGTCGTCTCTTCCACACGTTAGAGAATGGCATGAGTAGTATTTGAAGATGCTAAGTCCTGTTCCCCTTTCAGAGCGCCATTCAATGTATACACTGCTGAACAAAATAATAGATGTGTGCATATTATAATAGGTGTGTTCCAGTACTTCCAGTACCAAATTCTGATGTCTGTCATTTATTAAGGAGTGGGGGTAAATCTCTCTCGGAAAGAGTCAAAGTACAGGAACGCATCTAAGCCAAGTGTGTAATGTATGTCAGTGAGAAATGTCAAATTCACTTTTTCAATACAGAAAACAAAAGAAACAACAAAAATTGAGACACATACACAGAGGTAATAGGTCAATGCTTACTTATTCTGTACAGCAATTAATTTCACAGAATTGGACACTTTTCAAGAGAGCGCTTATTTGACATAAAACCCATTCTTTCGGTTTACGGGAACGGACATTGTGTTGGTTTGTGTTATTTCGTACTGTTTTGTGTTGTTTATTTCGGTTACCGCAACATACCTAATGTGTTATTGCGAAGTGACGGACCAAAATACAGCTTTTCATCAAATTTACCGTAATGCATGTGATGTTTGTGTGACCGCCATGGCGTAGTGGGTAGAGTGCGACGCTCATACGCTGAAGGGTCTAGGTTCGATTCCCGGCTGAACACCTCGAATTTTTCACGGCACCACCTCTTTCGAGCTGCTGACAACCCTCAAAGAGTAATAACTGTCTAAAAAAGCTTCTCAAATTTCGCCGTTCGGAGTCGGCGTCCTTTCTACTCGTAAGAGAACAGTAGCGCGCACAACACGAGTAGTTGATGAGCAAGCTAGGCCCTGGTCCCCCTGTGGACTGTAGCGCCAACAATTATTATTATTATTATTATGTGATGTTTTGTGTCCATACGATATTATTTGTCAGACATATTTAAGAGTCGCATTAAAAGTTTGTGAGAGTGAGCACTCATCTCACAGAACTCGCATCATTATGCGAAATTCGGTTGGACCAAAAAATAGGTGTAAATAGGAAAAGTGTAAAAACGAGTATATGAAATTATATTTATTAGTGAGATGGTGAAAACTGTGGAGATAGGAATATTTAAATATCAATGAACATTTTAGATGGGTCGAAAAGGTCAGTGCTCTCTTGAAGAACGCCGGCTAGTACAGCAACTGCGTAACCAAAAAAATGTACATCGTTCACAGCGCAGTCTCTGTGTCGATCAGAAAACTTTGTTACAAATGCTCTAAAATACCGGAAGGTCCCTGAAACGCAAGGTAGACCTAGATCGAGTTCGATGTAAACTATATGAGAAAAACATTATGATATGGGGATGTTTTTCCTAGAGTGGTGTCGGACCCATATTTCGAATAGAAAACTCCATGACCAAATTTGAGTACAAAGCTATTTTAGAGAATATGATGCTGCCCTATGCGGAGGACAATGGCCGCCGTGGCGTAGTGGGTAGAGTGCGACACTCACACGACATAGGGTCTAGGTTAGACTCCCAGCTCAACACAAATTTTTCGAATATTTCACGGCACCACCTCTTTCGAGCTGCTGACAACACTCAAAGAGTAATAACTGTCTAAGAAAGCTTCTCAAATTTCGCCGTTCGGAGTCGGCAAAAAACTGTAGGTTCCTTCTACTCATGAGAGAACAGTAGCGCGCACAACACGAGCAGATGATGAGCAAGCTAGGCCCTTATCCCCCTTTGGACTGTAGCGCCAACAATTATTATTATGCGGAGGACAATATGCAGCCGATTTGGCGATTAAAGCAAGGCAATGATCCGAAGCACCCATCCAATCCAAACTAATGAGTGCTTGGCTTATGAATCAGAATGTCAATAATTTAACCTGGTCGAGTCAGTCCCCGGATCTCAATCCCATTGAGAATTTATCAGGGGAGTTAAAGCGCCGTATCATCGAACAAAACGCTATTATTGCAAAATATTTAAGAAATTTAGTACCGAAAGAAACATGCTAAAAGCATGTTCTACAGACTCTATGCCTAGAAGGATTCAGACTGCTAGGTACAAATATGTAGAAATAAAATAAATAACTAAACAGCCAAATATTAAAGTAGGGTAATTGTTTGGCCGCGTGGCGTTGTAACTAGAGTGCGACACTCACATGTACTCGTAAAAGATCTCAAACTTCAGCGTTCGGAGTAGGCAAAAAACTGTAGGTCCCTTCTACTTGTGAGAGAGCAGTAGCGCGCACAACACGAGTAGTTGATGAGCAAGCTAGGCCCTGGACCCCTGTGAACTATCGCGGCATTATTAATTGTTAAATTCCAGATACGACCATTCACACCTATTGTTTTATCCAATAGGAATTATAAATTATTTAAATTAAACTGACAAATGAATTCCAATTTAGGTTCTTGTACTTTCTTGATATTTAATGACTTTAAAAATAAGACACTACGAAACAAAGCTTTGATTTAAATATGATTGTGTCTCTGTTATGCAGCTGTACTTATTCCCACATCAAGCTTTTTATTTATGACACCTTATGCTGCCGCTAATGCATTTGTAAATCTGTAGAGGCTTAAAAATGTTTTTTTTTTTTTTCCAGAATGAGCCGTAAGGCAGAATCACATAGAGTAATTTTGTCCATATTCAAGCATATTTTTTAATTTTTCCCCAAATTAAGTCAAGGAATTGTCTCCCCAATACCACATTATATTTCAATGGGCACAACAAGTAACTAGCACAAGACACCTATATTTATGTGGTGAATCTACATATCACATAGGTACAATTCCACTAAAACACCTTCGGTTAACATGTGTGATTGCAAAACATAAATTGCAGGAAAACAACTGATGTAGAAAAAAACAACACCCCCAACATGAAGTAATTAATATGTGAATAATAAAGTTCAGCAGCTCATCAAAGCCCATTCCCCACACCCAACAACCAGGAAACTTTTTAAATTACCAAAACACAACATCCTAGATTTCAAGGTCAATTTTGTGGCAAAAAAAAAAACTTTTTGTGCTTACATTGTTTTACTTGCAAAACATTCATCTCTGCTCGGATGTGTGGTGGTGTGTGCGGGCTACATAAACTTTGTTGACTCTACCCGAGTGCGGCTGGCATCTATGAAATTACCGAACCGCATCCAAATGCAGGCACTGTGCTTCCGGTTTGACTGGACCGGTACCCGCAACCCGAATTACATACATCCGAGAACGGACTGAGAAGGCCACAACGAGGCAATAAAATGCTTCAAGAAAAATCTTTATTCTCGACGTGAAGTGTGGCATTTATGATTGCGTCTGCATGCTACGAGTGGAAAGAAGTTTCTGTTCTCAGAACCTTTAACTTTGTAAAGTGGGGAAGAGAAAAAAAAGGAATTTTTTTTACATCCCGTTTGAGTGATGACAAGAAAGTTTTTACTCAAGTTTGGAGAAGTAAACGTCTTTGCTGGTTTATGAGGACCTTGCGAGCGGTGGTGGCACTGCATTTGGGAAATTGAAATTTATTTATTACACGCAAATTAACAGTGGTTGCTCCTTTTAGCAGTCCCATTTAAATTGATAAATGGAAATGTGAAGAGCGCAAAAAGGGAAACGAGGTCTCTTCAAAGGTCTGCTGTAGGAGTCGGCGGGATTAAATTAATTACGTTTTTGTTGCTTTTCCGTCGTGTCCAGTCTTAGGTGAGGGTTTAAACTAAAGAAATCATATTTTTTAATTTGATCTGTTTATTCAAATGCTGGGGGCGGGTGTTTTATTTCAATATTGTGATGAAGATATTGGACAACTTGATCTCCCTGTGACAATTTGTCAATTGGGTATAACTTTTATTCTCTTTAGAACTACACCCAGTTTCTGGTTTATGCTAACGAAGATAAAATTCAAGAAACATTTTCGAAAAAGCAGATCGAATCAACAAATTTAAATTCCTCAGCGAAAAGACTTCAAACAATTTGTATAGCCACAGAAATATGTTTAAACACAAAAAGTGTGCCTCACGGCGTATAAGAAACATAGGGAATGGACAGTGAACAATTGGAAGAAAGTTGTTTTCTCGGACGAGAGTCACTTTGAGCCCCAAGGATACCGGGTAAGTGAGAAGCAGTCTGAAAGAAAAACTCCGTCCCGGTCATATCGTTCCAATGTAAAAACACCCTCCCAAAGTCATGTTTTGGGGCTGTCTTAGAGTTGAAGGAAGTCTTAAGCCAGTAGAAGGGATGATAAACAGCTCCAAATACGCAGAAGTCTTAACTCAAATGCTGCTTCCAATCATTCAGAGGAAACGTTCCGTAGCAAATTCAATTTTCCAACAGGATCTTGTTCCATGTCATGTATAAAAAAAATGAAACAGTAATCTGCAAACCACAAAATTGATGTTCTGAATTAGCCTGGCAACTCCCCTGACCTCAATCCAATTGAGAATCAAGAGGCTGAGGAAGAGCGACTGCACCATAGTCCATATAAAGTTTTAAGATTGACCTATGTTATTTTTTTCTAGTTTTAATTGAAAATAAAGTAAAATATATTGAAAACATGATTTGGCCCAATCAATTTCCACACGACTGTATATGCGAAGCATACGTAATACTTACGCCTTAGTGCACTTGTCCCTTTAATGTTAGGGACACATGTAGTCAAGCTTAATGCAAATGGCTAAGAAGATTATACATAAGGTTTAGTAACGTAGGTATGTACACTTTAAAGCATAGATTAAAGTCCTAGTCTTAAGCTTAATTAAGTTAAGAACTTTATTGCCCAACATTTTAAGTTTTCATGTAAGAAAATTGAAACTTGGAGCGAATTAAAAAGAAAACATTAATAATAAAAGTAGACAAAATATATAGAGACAAATTAATCCAAGGTTAGAGAGTGTAAATTAATAAGTTAGAATTAAGATCAATAGAATAGATGACTAAGCTTGTTTTAAGCACTTTTGTCCAGCATATATAATACGATTATATTTATACTCTTGTTTTCATATTAGAAAACCCAATGAATTTAAATCAAAATGCTTAAGAAAAGAATAACATAATAATAATAATTGTTGGCGCGACAGTCCACAGGGGGCCAGGGCCTAGCTTGCTCATCAACTACTCGTGTTGTGCGCGCTACTGTTCTCTCGCGAGTAGAAGGGACCTATAGTTTTTTGCCGACTCCGAACGTCGAAATTTGAGAAGCTTTCTTAGACAGTTATTACTCTTTGAGTGTTGTCAGCAGCTCGAAAGAGGTGGTGCCGTAAAAAATTAGAGGTGTTCAGCCGGGAATCGAACCCAGATCCTTCGGCGTGTGAGCGTCGCACTCTACCCACTACCCCACGGCGGCCACGAAAATAATAACAAAACTTATAAAAAGTGTCCCTTAAGAATACAGACATGACTCTCGCAAGGCTGTTAGTCAATGAAAACAAGGAACATGGGATGAAATTTCAATCTCCCTTCTATCAAATATTCCTTCTTGTGTCAACAATACTCTACTGGGGTTGGCAATATGATATGGGCCGCAGGGAGGCAGTGGGTAAGCCCAAGCCGAAGCCGAAGCTGAAGTCGAAGCCGAAGCCGAAGCCGAAGCCAAAGCCGAAGCCGAATGTCCCTGGTACGATTCCTAAACTAAACATCTTACATTTCTTACCACAGCAACTATTTCGAGCTGCTGATGACACTTAAAGAGGAATAAATGCCTATTCAAAGGCTTCTCAAATTTCAGCGAACGGTATCAGTAAAATCTTTTTCGGTCCCCCTTACGCGTGCAAGAACAGTAGCACTCACAACACCAGTGGTTACTGAGAAATTAAAACACACTATTATGGCGTCGAAAATTCTTCTTCTTTTGGCGCTACACTCAAAAGTGGACCTGGAGTTCAACCAACATGGCTCTACGGCCAGCACAGTCTTTCGCTAGCTGCCTCTAATTGCGCACTCCAAGTTGGTTAAGGTTCGTCTCCACTTGTGTGCGCCATCTTAACCTAGGCCATCCTCTGTTGCGTTGTCTCTTTGCCTTTTTGGGCTGGAGCAGTGGTATCCATACGCTCTACATGCCCTTGCCATTTTAAGCGTTGTAGCCGAAGACGGATGACCAGGCGCATGTCTCTGTACAACGCATAGAGTTCGTCGTTAAGTCTTTTCCTGCAGATGCTATCAACGCAAACAGAACCAAAAATCGGACGCAAAACTTTTCTCTCGAAAAGACTAAGGGCTTGCTCATCCGCCTTAGGTAACGTCCAGGTTTTCGCGCCATAAAGTAGGACGGGATGATCAAGCTGCTATGTAAAGCGAGCTTAGTCCTTCGAGAGAGGGACTTATTACTCAATTGCCTCTTGAGCCCAAACAAACATCGATTGGCATAAGTGATTTTGCGTTTGATTTCGGTACTGATGTTGTTGTCCCTGTTTACCGCGGAGCCGCCTAGAGCTGCCTAGTGTGAAGCACTGTCCGATACGTCGATGTTGTGTGTCCTTTCTTGATGACAGCATGTACTTAGATTTGCTCTCATTTACCGCCAGACCCATTTTAGCCGCATCCGCTTCAATGCCAGCAAACGCCTCATTGACTGTTCGCTGTGTTCGTTCAGTCACGTCAATATCATCAGCGTAAGCTAGCAACTGAACTGACTTCTGGGAGATCCTGTTTTTGGTGTTAACTTGTGATTTACGCACTATTCTGAAGAAGTCACATGTCAGTGCGTCGACTTGTCTAAGCCCTTTTTTGACATTGACGGTCTCGGTGAGTTCGTTACCGACCTTGACGGAGCAGCGAGAGTTCTCCATCGTCATCCTTCACAATCTGACGAGTTTGGTAGGAATGCCAAAACTAAATATGGCACCATATAGCTCGCCTGACGAAATAGTGGTTAATATCGATTTGCACTTCTTGGGTGCAAATTCTTCCAGAATCTGCCGTAATGTAAAGATCAGATCTATCGTGGACTTCCCTGGCCTGAAACCACACTGTTAGGGAACTATCAGGTTATGGACAAACGGTTTCAGACGCTTACACAATACAACAGAGAGGATCTTGTATGCGATGTTAAGAAGACTGATCCCTCGATAATTGGCGCCAACAAAGTGGTCTTCCTTCTTGTGGGTCAGGCAAACGACGCTGAGATTAAAACTCATCGGGCATTTTTCCTCCGACCATATCTTACAGATGAGCTGGTGCATGCGCCCAACCAGGTCATCTCCAGCTGCTTTAAATAGTTCTGCCGACAGTCCATCCGCTTCAGCAGCTTTGTTTGGCTTCAGCTTGGATATTGCTGTCTTCACCTCGTCTAAGTCGGGGAACGGAATTCTTGTCTGTCATCGTCCAAATTGAGTGGAACATTCTGCCTTCGTTCGTTTTAAATTTGCTTGACAAAAGATTCCTGTTATTCGTTTTCGCAGGGTGGGCCACTGTTTAATTTTCATCACATCAATGATATGGACTTTTTGAAGATCGCACATTCAGTGCTTACTCATCAGTTCCAAGTATGATATGAAAGCAAACATGTAAATGCAAATCACTGTGTCTGAAGGTCTGAAAGAATTGTGGATGTCTTATGAAAGCTGTCAAATGTTAAGTCTGTTTTACACAAACATCTCTGCCAAGTCACTGCAAGTGAATTTCTTCTTGCAGTTATTCCTTCCTTAAATGAATTGTGAATGTCTTATGAAAGCTGTCAAACGCTAACTCTGTCTCACACAAGCATATATGCCAAGTCACTGCAAGTGAATTTTTTCTTGCAGTTATTCCTTCCTTAAATGAAACAAGCTGTATTTTTAAAAGGTATATCGTTTGACGTAGTCTCTCTCCTCCCTCTTCTCTTTAATTAGTGCAACAGAGTGTCAGATATCGTGCAATATTGCAATTTATACTCATCGGCCCAACTCACCGGCAATAAATTATCGACGTGCTTCATTAAAAGCACAACCAAGCACGTTATTTCGTTTCTTTATTTAATTGCTCCCCGACCACTTTTTTGTCACAATCAAAATCAATTACAAGAGTCTATGCGCACGACTGGAGTAAAAAAAAAAACATTCTCATAAATCAACTTTGATGTCGACGCGGTTAAAGGTCACCACTAAAAATTCGGCTGACTTGAGCAATCCGCCAGAAAACCCAAAGAATTAATGGCCACGGGCGAAATTATCCCAGATTCCCATAACTCATGTACAAACAGTAAGCCTCAAAAGAAGTATCAACAATTTATGAAAAAGATTAAAGGTTAATAATAAAATGGGACAATCTTCTCCCCGCTAAATACGCCCAAGTGCACTTGAGCAACTATTTGATAAAGGTCTTAAATCGAAGCTTGCCCTTGTCATCGAAAAGGGGTCTTTGTTTTTCCTCTGAGCCTCTGGGATTTCCTTTCAATAGAAACATTACGGTACACACCATATGAATGGAAGTAGACGATATGATACTTGAACAGATTTTATTTCATATTATTGGGTTAAAGAATTTTGTATTGGAAAATATTGTGAGAGAAATCACACACTTTGGGAAATCGTTGAAAGGGAAAATTCTCTACGAGATTAAAGCAATGTGGGCGTGTCGTTTGAGTGGATTTTCACATTTTTAGAATATTTTTATTTATTTCAATCCTTGTACACAAATATGTGTGGGTTGGAGTTTCTTTATTCAACGGTTTAGTTCGACTATATGTCTTTTGTCCTTGTAGAAGAAATATGTGGAATTTAATTTTTAATTGTCTTTGGGATGGAATTTATGAAACATCATATATAGTTATGATGTTTCTTATATTCTATCCCAAAGACAGTTAAAAATGAAATGCAACACATAGATAAAGGCAAAGAAACCTTCAGAACAATTGAAACGAGCGCAAATGATAATTTTAAATTTTTTAAATTTGCTATGTATGAGGGTTGCCTTTTATATTTCGGGATTAGAGAACAAAATCAATTTTAATCATACAAAATAGCTTTATTGTTTTTCAAAATATTCCCCACTAAGATCTACACACTTTTGCATGCGTTTGAACCAATTGTCGAAGCACTTTTGCCACTCTGATTGAGGTATCTCCAAAACATGCATTCCGGACGCATCAACGGCTTCTTCAGGTGTCGAAAAACGTTGATTTCTCATTTTATTTTTCATTTATTTTATTTGTAAGGAAAAGAAGTCATTCGGTGCCAAGTCAGGACTATACGGCGTTTGACTCATCAAATCGATGTTTTAAGTTGATGTTTAAGCCGATGTCAGAGAACTTGCATTGTCGTGATGAAGAGTGATCCGTCTTCGGCGGTTGGTTTTCCTGATTTCTTGGAAGACTGGCAAACAAATGGTTGTGAACCACTGAAAATTGACTGTTCTGCGTTGTTCTAGTGGTACGTTTGCGATATCTCCAATTTTTCCGAAAAAACAGGCGACCATTTGCATGGAAGTGCTTCGTGCGCGAGCAACTTTTGTTGGATTTGGCTCAATTTGAAACACCCATACATTCAACTACTGTTAACTTTCGAGCTCATACGCGTAAATCCACGATTCATCAACTGCCACGATGTCATAGATGTGTTTCAAACAACCGCGAACGTATTTTTGGAGCATTTCTTTCGACCAATCGACACGAGCATTTTTTGAGCGATTGACAAATCGTGAACAAATTTTTTTGACGGGCAAATGTTTATGCAATATTGACGCACTAATGCCTACGGTTGTCTGCAATATCAGTTGGAGCACAATGGTTTCCGGAACAACAACTGATTTTGGACGACCTTCACGAGATTCGTCTTGGAGTGAACTACGACCTCGGTTGAGTTCACCATACCATCGATAAACACTGGTCTTTGATGGAGCTTCATGGCCAAAAATTGAATTAAGTTCATCGATACACTGTTGATGAGTTAATCCACGTCGAAAGTTGTAAAAAATAATCGCACGAAAATTTTCACAATCTAATTCAATTTTTAGGGCGAGATAAATCTTTTAAGTCACTGTAAACAACACAAATAGCGCTCGTATGTTAAAACTTTCTGAGTATGTATAACCTCAAAAATGTCAAACTTTACAATAGAGCTGGCAGTTGTCAGATTGCAACACTAGGGTTGCCCAATCCCGAAATATAAAAGGCAACTTTCGTTCTATTCTACAGAGTATACAAAAACGAAGTAGTAAACACCTAGTCACTCTGATTTTTTCATCACTTGGAATTAAGGATTTCAAATACTTGAAAGCGTAACCCATCAATATGTCTTTCTACTGAATGAAGTCATTAAACGTCCTCGTAAAAGTCAGTAACCCCGTCTACATCCCCCAAATGCACCCTTAATCGTCTGGCAAAAATCATTCAACGCGAATCAAAATAAATTGCTTCAAAAAATGGCTGAAGAACAAGTGCACGGACAACGTGTCGGTGTCTGGCATTCCCAACAAATTGCTTCTCGAATTGAGAATCGCATTAAATTTTAATATTGATCCAACGGAGAAACAGATGATTACGCAGAGTTCTTTCCTCAGTGTTTGCTCCGTAATAAATATCTTACATTTAATTACTGGCCAAAGTATCCCTCCCCTGGTCCGCTTCAAGGAGACGAACCTGCAACAGGATGGGAGTTCGCAAACAAACGTGAAGAAAAAGGCATTGCTGACAAATCTTTGTATTAAGTAGGTAATGAACAGTAAAATTACAGTCATTAAGTTCCCTAACGCAGCTATTCATCTTTTCCTCTATGTTCAGTGAGTTTATGAATGCGTGGGTGGAGCAGGAGGGTGAGGCGTCATTTTTTGATAAAGAAGAAGGCATCCTTGCGACGAACTCTCCACAACGAATCACTTGGTCTGAGTAGTGGGGGTTAGTTAGTTGAAGGAAAAATCCACACAATGAACGAAACGTCGTTGTGGAACTAACAAGAGTCACGAACTGACAGCGGAAATTGAAAAACTCTCTGGAAGAGGATTGACTGGAGTCCATTGCAATCAGTGTTGAAATAACTATAATGGATGACGATAAAGTTAATTGAAAAGGGACAATGATGATAGGAATCAAATGCGAATTCCTCTGTTGACAGGAGCAGTATCTTGACAGAGATCGGTTGGATTTGTAAGTGTGGCTTGTCTTAGGAAGGGCCAATGGATATCTCAATTTGATAGCATATGTTTTGAGAAAAAGTTAATTTTTAAAGAAATAATGTCATTTTGTTTTTAGGGGATTGTAGATTAAAATTTGGTCAAAATTAGTACTCCTTTAAAAGCTATAAGGTTAGCATTAACGACTAAAGGCACTTTATGCAACCATCTATCTCCCTCTCTTTTAATAAATTTTAACCTTGAAAAAATATTTAGCCTGGACCTGAACATTTTAGCATTAATACGGCAACCACATTTCAAAACCCATTACAATGTAAATCGTGACGCCAGAGTTTGTAAGGAAATATTTATAAGGTTCAATATCTCCCTTACGCTGTTTTACTCTTTATTCAATGCTTCATAAAAAGTGTTACAGTGATCGGATTTAGTTCAAATATGCGCCGTTTTGTTCGATAATCTGTTTCCATCTAGACGGCCACTTCATAATAGCCCCTTCGTAGAAGCCCGCCTCATTATTTGCGAAGAAGAACTCGGACAGCCACTTTTGACAAGCCTCTTTTGAGTCCAACTTCACATCACCAAGGGCGTTCGCCATGGACAGGAACAGGTGGTAATCAACTGGCGCTATGTCCGGACTATATAAACTTCCCATCCGAGCTCCCGTAACTTCTAACGAGTCATCAACGAGTGTGTTACATTACACCCTTCCTGTTGGCCGATTCTGGACGCTTCTAGTCGATCGCCTGCTTCAAGCGGTCCAGTTGTTTGTAGTACATGATAGAATTAAGCGTCTGGACATTTTGGAGCTGCTCATAGTACATGATTCCCTTCCAATCCCACCACACACACAGCAAAACCTTCCTGGCCGTCAATCCCGGCTTGGCCACTATTTGGGACGATTAACCGGCTTTCAACCACGACCGTTACCACTTGATATTTTCGTATGTGATCCATTTTTCGTCGCCAGTCACCATCCGCTTCAAAAATGGGTCGAATTCGTTCCGTTTCAGCAGCATATCGCAGACGTTGATTCGGTCCAGAAGGGTTTTTTGCGTCAAATTATGCGGCACCCAAGCATCAAGCTTTTTTTTGTATTCAGCCTTTTACAGATGGTTTAAAATGGTTTGGTGCACTCCATGTTTACACATCTATAACGCAATATCCAAACTAATCATCCGTAGCGTCGTTTTGTAGGTTATGTCAAGGCTTTTCAAATGATGTATAGTATTGCCAAATACGAGCACTACTGTAGCGCTGTGTACATAGCCGGAAAATTCAAAAGACAAAAAGGAGGAAGGGAGATTTTTGGCAGCCTTCTATTATATATTCTAGTACAATAACTTGGAGTTTTATGAGCCGGTGATCTTTTACAATGGAATTTTTAATTGTCCCACCAAATTTAAACTTGAAAATCTATAACAAATAGTGGCAGAAATTGTTACGGACAGAAGCTTGAGAGAAATAAAGACGCACAAAATGTAAGTTGAATACAAATCTAGATCAGCGTCTACAAATTAGAAAACATAGCATTCATAAATATCCACCTAACCCCATTCCTCTTCCCACTTTAAGTTACAGCACAATTAGTTCGAAAACGTCCTGATCGTTTCCTTGTTTGGTGGAAGATGTTTTTGTGCAAGTACTTGAATTCTCCTTTTGTTTCAAAAAACAGTTCGTCTTGGCTTCACAGGGGCATTCACTAGCCCGGCTTTGCTCTTGTTGCACTAATGAATCTTCCTTTCATTGACATACACATCATGGGATGCTCAATCAAGACCATCTTCCGACTAAAAAGGAATTGCCTTTGATTCAACTCGCACTAGAGCTTTGATGACCTCGCGCATCGCATCTTCTATGAGACTAGTCTTATGGATATGCCGTCTGAAGCGGGCAGTTGCAGTTGCAGTTGCGTCGTGCAAAGTCGACTTTCCCTGCGTCCAAGACTGGCTCTGGTCAGAAACTGAACCAAAATGGGAATGTTTTCGGATTTTCGCGGATGGCTTCAAGAAGATGAAGAGATCTGGGGTTAGGGCAATCGTGGGAAACATCACTTTAGGTAATTTCGCGTCGGTTTTCCATGCGTAAACGTATGCGATCCCGAACTGTAGTGTGAAGAATGGGTGGAAGGGGCGAAGTGTATGCGTCTGTACCGACAGTTATACTGTGCTTAAGGCCTCACTCAAACCTTTAACCACATCCATGGTAATTGAATGCAAGAATGGAAGTCTTTCCTTAATTTGTTTGACAGACTAAATAATCTAAAACTTATCTCGGTCCGGGGACATCAGGGAATCACAGAGATTGCCGATGAACTTGCTAGGCAAGAATTAAAACGGCATTCGCAGTGCCCGAACCTAAATTCTGACTGCCCGCGATCTTGGTTCAGGCTTCCGACGACGGTTGGATGTTCCGACAACACACACAGAGATGGCATGACTCACGAGGATGCAACTAGGTGATCTCAAGAAATACGCGGATTTTCTGTTATTTCTATATAAGAAAAACTGCAGACGACTTGTTGCCGTACAAACGCCACCTAAGTGTTTAAGCGTGATTGGGCTTGGCGACGGTACCCTATGCGACGTCTGTAGGGATGATTTAGACATTGCAAAGCATTTCCTCTGCTCATGTCCCGCTTTTGCTAGGATCAATTGGCGGCTGTTTGTCGCCAAGGTGTTTGGAGCTTATAACCTAGGCTCTTTATCACAGAAGCGCAAGTTTTCCTTTGGAAGAACAAGACTTTACATTAAAAAGAAGTTCATGCCTGATTAAACAAAGGAACAGTTTTTGAGTCTGAGCGCCCCAGTGCAGTGCTTCCCAACCTCCAAAAAAACACGTCTTCTCACAATGATCTCAATCATGTTTCCCTTTCCACCATCACACCATACAATTCAATTTACGCTTTGAAGTGAATTAAGGTTTAAGGCATAGGACATCCTGTTGTGTTCTGATTCATAATCGAAATCTGTTGCGCTTTTCAATTCGAATAAAAGTTAATTTTGAGATCAAGTATCCCCCAAATCGTTATAAGAACCATTCATAAATCACACCCACGTCCACACCTGCACTACACCACTTGTAAGAAATACTACACCTTCAGCCCCAAAAAAGGAGCATCTATCTAAAAATGAAATCGAATACCGCACACTTTCACTTCATCTTCAATTATTTTGCACTAGAAATAAAAGCTAATTTTCCTATTACTTACCGTTGCTAGGTCACAATGAAGCGAAAATAAATAAGCGTCTTGTTAGCCCTTTGAAGGTTTAATTAGCTCATTAACGTAGCAACAATCTAGGAATATTTATCGAAACTGTAATATAGCTTCAAACAGAAAGAATAAAGAGTTTCTCTCTTCTTCTAAGGGACCGGGTGAAACAAGAAATAAAAGAATGAACAAACCAAAACAAAAATTCAGCGGGGATACGGACTTTAGCATTGTGTTACAACGACACTTAAGTGAATCACGCGCTCTCAACTTGGGTTGCATTAAAAAAAAATCGGTTCTTTTTCTTTCGTTGAACTTTTCATCGTTCCCTTCGCTCACAGAACGCTAACAGTAAGTTAAATTCAATTAACTTTCATTTGGCGTCCTTTGTGAGTTGCGAAGTATCCTTTTCCTGACAATTTCTGCGTTAAAATGTCAATTCAAGGGAATGCATTGTGCTCGTAGTGAGTTCGCTAACTAAGTCAATGGTGGACATTTTACTACAGACGAGCTTTTGTTTCAAATCTTTTATTTGGAATTTTATTGAAATTAAAGTGCTGTGTTCTGTTCTCTTTGTTCTGAAAATCAACTTAGTTATTTACATTCACCTGGTCGGAGAAAGTTTTCGAATTCGAATTCACGGAGAGTGCGATAAATTAGGTTCATGGATGCTGCAAAAAGGAAGTAATTACAAAT
This sequence comes from Eristalinus aeneus, assembly GCA_955652365.1. Lineage (NCBI taxonomy): Eukaryota > Metazoa > Arthropoda > Insecta > Diptera > Syrphidae > Eristalinus > Eristalinus aeneus. The sequence goes on along the minus strand of OY019130.1, from coordinate 127,085,572 downwards.
TTACTGCAGGAAACAAAGTGAGCGCAGGTAATTAGGATTTATTTAAATCCTTCTTTTCATTCCACCGGTAACATTCATTATGAAGAAACACACACGCGCCAGTAAATCTGCTTCTATCGCCTGTCCTAACATCTAATCCGTCACACAACGTGAGAAGCAATGTAATTATATCACACAAGATTGCTCAGTTTTGCTGCGTCTCAACGTGCTCTGTGTTACTATTGGATTTCCTTCTTTGGGGACATGTTAAGAAAAAAAAGGCAGCCAATGTTTCGTAAGCGACATGTTAATTGAGGAAATATGGTGTCTTATTGCAGAGCTCGTGCAGAATAAATTCTTGTGCACAAAAAAGTTACATCGTCAAAAGGAACATAGTTCTGCAGCTACAATAGTCCAATGAAAAGGAAAACTACAATAAGAGAAATGTATTCGAACAAGAATTTAACCTTATCTAAGGGGACAAGTAATTTACAAACTCTTTGGACGAGAGTTTAACCGAAAGTTTAAAAATAAAAAACAATAATTTTAAGCCACAGTCAACAAATCATAATGACCATCTGGAAATCTATTATACGTCCCTTTTATGCCACCTGATGCGCCTATTGCATTTATTCCATTGTTTTTGAAAGGGTTTGTTGAGGAACACCAAGTATAGAATTTATGTTATAGATCAAAGATATATAAGAAAAACAAGGCCATTTCCCCCACCAAGAATATTTTTTGTTATGCACATCAATGCACACCTATTACAAAGAGCTTTTATTAGAGTTTTTATTTATTATTTGGCACTCTAAAGGGACCGAGATTACATCACAGCGAGGGCCACATGTGTAGATGAAGAGGGGGCCCCTTTTACTGCCGGATATTGGTTGGATTGTAATGAGAGAGAAAAAAGTTGGGACGGAAAGAACATTCCATATTCATGTGCTGCGGCTCTAGAACAAGCCTCTTAACTTAACTGCACGTCCCACAGTGGGCTTAAGTGTGTGCGAGTGGGCATTCCTATCGAGGCGTGTAATGCGGACAAATTTTTGAAGAGGGGAATGCAGATAGGTTATTCAGGGAAATTTTTGTTAAACTAGCTATAAAAGACACAAAATTACGTCGATGTTCTAGGAAGTCAATTGACATCGCAGTATATTTTTTTTCAACAAGTCTTATCCCTCGCTCTTTATATATATCTATCTGTTCTATCTATTAGATCCTACTTAGTCGAGGTAGGAGCATTATACTCAAGCTTTGGGCGAATATACGCCTTATATAAAATATGCCTTGCATCGTTCTAGAAAAACCAGACATTTTGCTGAAGAATTGTAAAGGACTTTAATCTAATGCAATCTCTGAATTCAAGGAAATCGTCCTATAATTTACAACTTATTCAATCGACTTCATTTGTGGACTTAGACGTAAGTAGGAAATCACCATTCCTTTTGAAGTCTGTGATTGGATCTATCTTTTGGAGCAGTGTTAAGATTAAAGTCAATTCAATGCAAGTCCTTTGAAATACATTGAGTTCTCTGAAATCACCTTGCAATCTTTAGAATTAATTTGAAGTCAACCGCAGTTAGTGGAGATTTTTGAGAATGCAATGATTTCCTTTACTGTTTTTGGAACTTCATAAAAATTATGTCGAGAAATTTTAAACGAATAGTTTTGTGCACCACTTTTTTTTTTTATTCCAGTTTTTTATTTGTTGCAATCATACGAAGGTTGCCTTTTATATTTTGGAATTGGACAACCCTAGTGTTGCAATCTGGCAACTGCCAGCTCTATCAAGACTTTTGAGGTTATACGTACTCAGAACGTTTTAACATACGAGCGCTAATTGTGTTGTTTACAGTGACTTAAAAGATTCATCTCGCCCAAAAAATGGAATTAAATGGTGAAAATTTTCGTGCGATTATTTTTTACAACTTTGGACGTGGATTAACACAACAACAGTGTATCGATGAACTTAACTCAATTCTTGGCGATGAAGCTCCATTAAAGACCAGTGTTTATCGATAATATGGTGAACTCAACCGAGGTCGTAGTTCACTCCAAGACGAATTTCGTGAAGGTTGTCCAAAATCAGTTGTTTTTCCGGAAACCACTGATGCTGTGCGCCAACTGATGATGTACGATCGTCATGTGACCTATCGTGAGATTGAGACAACCTTAGGCATTAGTGGGACCAGCATACGTTCAATATTGCATAAACATTTGACCGTCAAAAAAATTTGTTCTCGTTGGATCCCACACGATTTGTCAATCGCTCAAAAAAGGCTTGTGTCGATTGATCGAAAGAAATGCTCCAAAAATACGATCGCGGTGCTTGCAAACACGTCTATGACATCGAGACAGGTGATGAATCGTGGATTTACGCATATGAGCTCGAAAGTAAACAGTAGTTGACTGTATGGGTGTTTCCAATTGAGCCAAATCCAACAAAAGTTGCTCGCGCACGAAGCACTTCCATGCAAATGGTCGCCTGTTTTTTCGGAAAAATTGGAGATATCGCAAACGTACCACTAGAACAACGCAGAACAGTCAATTCTGAGTGGTTCACAACCATTTGTTGTCTTCCAAGAAATCAAGAAAACCAACCGCCAACTCTTCATCACGATAATGCGAGCACATCGGCTCAAACAACTGCATTTTCTAGCACTCAAAACATCGATTTGATGAGTCATCCGGCGTATGCTATGGCACCAAATTACTTGTTTTTATTCCCGTATGTAAAAAATAAAATGAGAGGTCAACGTTTTTCGACACCTAAAGAAGCGGTTGATGCGTCCGGAATGCATGTTATGGAGATACCTCAATCAGAGTGGCAAAAGTGCTTCGACAATTGGTTCAAACGCATGCATAAGTGTGAAGATCTTAATGGGGAATATTTTGAAAAACAATAAAGCTATGTTCTATGATTAATATTCTTTTTGTTCCTCGTATGTACATATGATTATAAGCGATCATCCGATTAGGTGAACGATTCGAGAACTCTCCACTCTTTTGCCCTTTAATTGTATAAATTCTCTGATAACTTAGGAGCGGTGCTTAATAAACAGATCATCTCGTGATTGTGTTTTTTCCTCAAACGCTCCTACAATTACTTGAATTCCACTTTAGCTGAAACTATTGCAATCGCAGGGACTTCAACTGAATGCAAGTGACTGAAAGTGAACAATGAAGACTTGAGATTGACTTCAATGAACGCAATTTAATTTAAATGAGTTGCACTCAAATAACTTCAAACTCACTTAGAGACTGATCCAGTCAAGATTTTCAAAAGAATGGCAGATTTCAATAAAAATAAATCTTAATTCCAAGGTGAGTTCAATCAATTGAAGACACAATTTATTTTAATTTTAACTATTTTACATCTTTCTTCTTGTTCTTCTTTTGACGCTACAGTCCGGGGTGTACCTGAGCCTTAGCCAATATGTGTCTTCAGCCAGCACGATCTTTCACTAGCTGCCTCCAATTGCGCACTCCAAGTTGATTGAGGTCCTTCTCCACTTGTGTGCGCCATCTTAGCCTAGGTCATTCTCTGTTGCGTTATCTCAATGGGTCGGATTTGAAAACTTATCGGCCCGGAGCAGTGGTGTTCATACGCTCTATATGGAATAGCGTTGTATCCGAAGACGCTTGACCAGACGCATGTTGTTGTACAGCCCATAAAACTCGTCATTATATCTTCTCCAGATGCCATCAACGCAAACAGGACCAAAAATCGCACGCAAAACTTTTCTCTCTAAAAGACTAAGGGCTTCCTCATCCGCTTTTAGTAAGGTACAGGTTTCTAGGTTCAGGTTTCATCCTTGGCAACCTCAAATATGTTGTTTTTTCCAACTTATACACAAAGTCGTTGGGTTTAAACAACCCACGAGCTGGGTTTAATGAACCCATTCACGGATAATGCTCTATGTTTTGGAAACATTAAATTCCACTCTATTCTTTTTTCCCCAGTGCATTATATTGTGAAGATCGGAATTTAATAAACTTAACATACTTTATCGTTTTCAAATCTTTGGTAGAAGAGAAGAAGTGAGATCCGTGAAAATCTGTCTATATTCTCATCAGTGATTTGATTAGACGTGCCAGTAAATAATCCCTGCACGACTTAAGATACTCAATCGAATTCGAACTCTGTTTGCTAACATCTATGTGATAAGCACGGTTCTTACATCTTTTCGCCCATAAGCAAACCAGTCGTCTTCAATGAGAAACTGTCAACCAACTCAAGAGTTCTCGATGTTCGAACATGCCAAAGAAAAATGAACTCGAACCTTACTTTACTTTGTAAATAACTCGGTATCGAGCATCAAAAAAAAACTTAGACGGAGAATCACTGTTTTTTTTTTCAGTTTTAAAATAAGGCAAGAAACTTATTGTTGGCTTTAAAAGTGAAAACCAATCTTAAAAGCGAGAAGTTACAACAACTTGCATTTGATCGACTTGAAATGAAAATGAAACTGGTATGTATACGCTTACACTAATTATAATAATAATAAGTGCACGGCGCGACAGTCCACAGTGGGACCAGGGCCTAGTTTACTCATCTACTTCTCGTGTTGTGCTTTCTTTCAAGAGTAGAAGAGAGCTGCAGTTTCTTGACGACTCCAAACGTCGAAGTTTTGAGAAGCTTTTTCTTAGACAATTAATACTCTTTGAGTGTTGTCAGCAGCTCAAAAGAAGTGGTATCGTGAAAAATTCGAGGTGTACAGCCCTGAACCTAGACCGTCGGCGTGTGAGTGTCGCACTCTACCCACTACGCCACGGCGGCTAATGTATACTCACAAACTCTTTTAAAAAACAGTTTCACGAGACGTTGAGTCAGTAATACTGTAACCTAAAACATTCAAAACACAACTTGTCACAAAATTGTTAGTTCCCTGTCCATAAAATAAAGAATCGTCGAAAGAAAGTTAGGCTTCTGCGGCCTAGTTTACAATAAGAAGATTATGATTTTGTTTTCATTAATTATTCGATGGCAGAACAAATTTCACGTGAAAAGGATTGTACCGGACTCAAGTGGAATTTCTCCGTCCTGTGGTACCCAATGTTTGAAGATTTAAATTCCAAGGGACAACGTTCTACTACATCGCATGGGCGCAATATGAGTAAATTAGTGTACAAACCGAGGGGGAGACAAAACAATCAAATCAATTAATTATTAGTTTGGTCCATTACATCTGTCCACTTCTCCCTCCTTTATAATAACAAATGAAGTTTACTGCAAATAAAACATTCTTCAAGAAACAACATACATTCTGTATACACACATCTCTCAGAAAATCCTCATGAATCTTGCACAGAATCATTGAGTACATCCCCACAAACTACAGCCTCACCAAAGTAGTACATCTTCGTGTTTAATAACAATCAAATAAACTTTTCCGGTGCGTGCCAGTCTGTCATCTTGTCTACGTGTGTTTCAAACTCCGCTTGAATTATGCATACACTGCCACAAAAGCAAAGATGGCGTCTCCCCTGGCAACGCCGAAATTGAGTTATGAGCCGCATTGGAGCAGACATCTGTAAGCTAAACTCTCTGGTCAATATCAACGAGTAGAGCTGTTCAGTTGACAAAAACATCTTTTGTGAATCTCCGACAGAGTGGCAATTAACAAATGGCTTCGTATTTAATACGGAGGCCAGGAGCAAGGTATGACCGTCACATGAATGTTGATTGGAAACGTCTCATTTTAGCTTTCTCCTTCGTCTTTTGTCCACTGGTCGTCTGGCGCCGCAAGGCTTCAAGGTATTGTCTTTCATTCAGATACGTGGACGTTTCAAAAGACATACCTTCCTAATAGAGTAGATGGCAAGGTGTTTTCACGTGAGTGCTTCATGAAAGATCAATTTTCGTTTGACCTTTAAAAAACACGCAGCGAACGAGATGCGTAGACGCGTGGGTATTTATTATTATACTGTCCCATTTGGTTATTGGCTATTGTAATATAAAATCTGAATGCTTGCAAATTGTCAACAGATCGCATGGAATCTCCACCGGTTCTCACATATCGAAAAGGATAAAAATGTAAACACATTTACGATCATGGTTGTAAAAATTTTATGCAACCTGAAGGGTTTAAGAAAGGCCACATTTACATTTATGACACACTCTGTGACAAACCTTGTTGGCTGACAGATGAGGACCGAAGGCACTTTTTAAGTGATTGGATGAAATCGCGTAAACCCTTTTTCACTTTCACTTTCATCGCGTTTTCTGAGTGCTGTTCGCTGATTTTTACTCTCACTTTTTTCATCAAGGTGCTTTATATCCTTTAATGAAATATGATTTTTACATATTTGCCAGCAGTAAGTATGCTATTGATGTATAAGGAATTATTAAATAGAGATTGCTTGAGGATTTAAGTTTTCTTAATCCTGCAGCAGAATATTCGCAATTTGTAATTGATAGGGTCGAATACAACAAATTGCGGCTCAAACTCTTCTCTCGACACAACTCGCAATTCCAAGTATTTTAATTTTCTACATAATTCAGTTACTAAGCAAGCACACTCCGGGGAGTAAAAAAACTGGCTTTGTAGCAACGCAGCCATGGGTAATTCTAGCAAATACCGCTGATTGATAAAAATTTCGTTTGCACCGGTATGTTCTGACATATTGAAAAGCCATTTTTCAGAATCAATTAAATTCGATTTTGTGTCCTCCAGCATTTGAGAACATTTTTTTCATGAAAAAATCACCTTTACAGGTTTCTACATATGTATGTATGTACGGGGGTCGTTCAATATATTTTCGGTATCGATTTGAAGGAAAATACGAATTCAATTTAAATTGTTAAATCTTGAAATAAGCTTTTTTAAACCCTCAAAAAAATAAATTTGCAATATACCCATTTATTGCCGACTTGAGTTCTTCATCATCCGAAAATCTTTTTCCACGAAGACATTTTTTCAAATCCGGAAACAGGAAATAATCAATAGGGGCAAGGTCTGGACTATAGGGTGTGTGTTGGAAACTCGCGCCGTGTGAACAGGAGCGTTGTCATGAAGAAGCAACATATCCGCTGCGAGTTTACCCCGCCTTTTCTTTTTAATTTTCTCCCGCAAATTATGCAAAGTGCAAGCATAGGACGTGGAGTTGATAGTTTAACCTTTTTTTTTTTGTACTCAATGAGCAAGATTCCCTTTGAGTCTCAAAAAACTGTAGCCATGAGCTTCCCGACAGGCGGAGTAACTTTTTAACTCCTTCGGAGGGTCTGTTCCTTTTTTATGCTAATGGTGAGGTCGTCTTCAATGCTATCTCTGCTTCTCTTGAACTCATTTGACCACTTTTGCACAGTTTATAATGAAGGTGCGGAACCCTGGCAAACAGCTACCATCTTTTTACCTTTTTTATTACTTAGTGAGAAATGAGTGAGCGCGATACTCAATTTTCACCATAATCGTCTCAGTTGGCATTATGATTCTGTTTAACTAGAGATAAAACGCGAATTAATAATCACATTTATATGAAATTGTACATGAATGCACTAAAATAATAGTTTTACTTGATAAATAAGTAGTCGCCGTGGCGTAGCGGGTAAAGTGCGACACTCACGCGACATAGGGTCTAGGTTAGACTCCCAGCTCAACACAAATTTTTCGAATATTTCACGGCACCACCTCTTTCGAGCTGCTGACAACACTCAAAGAGTAATAACTGTCTAAGAAAGCTTTTCAAATTTCGCCGTTCGGAGTCGGCAAAAAACTGTAGGTCACTTCTACTCGTGAGGGAACAGTAGCGCGCACAATACGAGTAGTTGATGAGCAAGCTAGGCGATGGTCCCCTTTTGGACTGAAGCGCCAACAATTATTATTATTATAAATAAGTCAAGTCAAGTCAGCTTCACCCCGATACCGAGAATATTTTGAACGCCCCTGGTAGGTATTTTGAGTGTTTGCAAATTTTACACGCCGAGAGTTCCAGATTCGATTCTATTTTTCATTTTTTTATTATATTTTTTTTTTCTATTTTTTCACCACCTCTTTGGAGTTATTGACAATATTCTAAGCGTCCTGTTTATCTTTAAAAAAGCTTCTTTATGTCCGCCGAGACGTCCTTTCTACGCAATGCATAACACATAATGAGACTATCCCCTAGCCCCTTGTGAATTTTTACGCCTCCCAATTAATATTACAATTGAGGATTTCATAAAATCGAACATTCGTATATATTAAAGTTGTTGCAATCAAATTATTTTTATTACTTTAGACTTTTTTATGTGTCACCTTACTGTTCATAATCTTAAAGCACTGATCCACAGGCAAATTCAACAAAAATGCACTGTTTTTGCAAACACAAATATCCAACTAACGGCCATTTCTCGTTTCGTCTCATTTTGATAACGGTCAATCTGATTTTTTTTGAGATGAGTTTGTACGTGAAGCTTGATTCGTCTAGATAAAGATATTTTTTTTCACAGAAATTACACTGGAGGGTCTAGGTTCGACTCCCAGCTCAAAACCAATTTCCCCAGCACCACCTCTTTCGAACTGCTGAACAACACTCAAAGAGTAATAACTATCTAAGAAAGCTTCTCAAACATCGACGTTCGGAGTCGGCAAAAATCTGTAGGTCCATTCTACTCGTGAGAGAACAGTAGCGCACAACACGAGTAACACAACATGAGCAAGCTACTACCTGGTCCCCCTGTGGACTGTCGCAATTATAACAATTATTATTATTATTATAATGCAACATTTTGTATCTCTGTCCTCTTAGGGTGTTATCGGTTCTTATCCAATTTCACAGGCAAAGTTTATCCAAGCAAGTACTATAGACTCTTTAAACACTTATCACATAAAACAATAAAAGTGTGCCTACTGTATATATGTTGTAGCAAACGTTCATGTGTCATCAAGGTCCTTTAAAACATTTTCAACTGTATATACATATAAAGTCAGAACATGCATTAATATGTCGCCTTAAGGAAGGGAAGAAAAAAATACTTTCAATCTTCAGCAAAGGACAAAATAGAAGTATTATACAAGGAAACATTACACACGCTTGATGTTGCTCTTGTCTTCTTTAGCCCATTGGGCAAAATCGATAAAAACAAATCACAGGAAAGGAGAAATCTCTGATTAAACTTTGTTACTTCAATCATAAAATATAATCCAATAGCCGGGAAAGAAATAACTCTCTTTTTTGAGAACACATTCCCGTTCAGCCGCAAACTTAAAATGAAAAGGACGATCCTCCTCCCTGCACTCCAGGAACTCCTTACTGTTTGACCTTTGTAACTGATACACTTATATCTTGAATTAATTGCAAACTCACGTGAAAGTTTCAAAGAGCTCTGTTCCAACAAATCCAATTTAGTCCTTGAAATTCAGGCTGCCGTTTCTGTCGAGACCGAAGAAAACAAGCAGGATAAATGTAAACGTGAGATGATGCCAAAATGATCGCATATCAAAGTTTGTTACCATCGATTGAAAGCACGATTTCATCCATCAACTTTGAGTTGCAAACAGCAAGTGGTCTCAATTTTCATAAAGTCGAATTCCGGGATTCGAACACGAGTCGGCGTAAATTGCAGCAATAGTCACAATACTTTTAGGTCAATTATCGCAGAAAAAATGGCAACAAGACACAATCGACGCCCCCACCCAGTGAGCTATCTGAGAAATATAATTCGCTGAAAAAAGCCAAAACACGTGGCGATGAAGAATTTTCAAACTTCTTAGCGATTTTATGACGTTTTGGAAGAAAAACATTCCGGTGAATGGTCTGAATTTATGTCAATAAGTAACGTGACCGCCAATAAAATAATTTACGCGTACATTTCGCGAGAAAAGTTTAAGGTGCGCACTTGAAGGCGATCAACATCAAAACTACCGGCTTTCCTATTACCTACCAAAATGACATTTATGTCATCTTAGACTGTTTTACGACCTCAGTTGATTCAGGGAGTTGAGCATAAACCAGTAGTGTGGAAATACCCACGGTTCTCACTCACCAAGGGTATTTGTAGGATTCTCTCCTCTTCGGGGCACACGTATTTTTTCTTTTTTTCGCACTCTGAGACAACAGCAAATGAAAGGCATTCGAATGATACCAGATGGCATTACTACTTTTGACTTTCATGGAAATAAAATACATTCTCGACAAAAGGTATGTTACAAGAGAATGAGCACATTAATGTTCGCTCCCGCTGGCAATTGCAAGTTTAAATTACCTCAGAAATGAACTCTCAATCATTAAATTGCAAAGGGGGACGGATATTATGAACAGGGATGATGTCTTCAGGACGACTCCAAAGAGGAGTCAGTACTTCTTAAGGACGCGAAGACAAAAATATACGTGCAATAATAAAAGATGTGAACAGCTTTACTGTTCTTACACAAGTTCTGCCATTGCCTCAGTACTTAAGGTTGAAAATAAAAAGAAGTGTAGGACAGAGCCGAAAAGCGGAAAGAATGCTGATGGCCATTATAATTTTACGATATCAATTGTGCAAGAAAGTCTGCATCTAGGAATTTAACTTTATTCGTTTAACATATTCTGCATATTACAGTTTAAATCTATTGGGTTTAGATAAATGTACAAGTAAATGCACAAAACTGTAGCATCTTGTTAAACTTGACTGCAAGAAGTAAACTTTCGATAATTCAATCCCAAAACAATACAGATCATTCAATAAATCTTGGGACATATAGGGGCCGCCACAAACAAAAACTATTAATTCAATATTATTTTCCTATATGTCCCAAATCTTATTAAGTGATATGTCAAATGTTGTCTGATTTCTGATTAAGTCAATGTTCAATGCAAGTGTGAAAATTTCTGAGTAAATGGTTGCGTAAACCCCATATTAAGCAAGTTTGGAAGTATGTCAAGAACCCCTTGAAATCAAAAATAACGGTATAGCTCAAACGGAAATCAAATTCAGACTTTCTATACCGTTCATGGCATTGAGCTAAAATGTTGAATGCCTTTTAAACGATTTGCCTCATACTTGTGTTGAAAAAGTACATGATTACTTTAAATTTTGCTAGAAAACTACAAGTAGAACATAAGAGGGTTCCACACAACGTGAATAAATCATTTGAGTTTTGAGGAATAGCTCGTTACCCTGATACCATGATACTGACAGCATTATTAAACGTCAGAATGGTATTGTTTGGGATGTAAAGGCTCGAATTCAGTAAAATCCTCGTCAAATGCTCGAATTTACTAAAATCCTAGTCAGAGTACAAAAGAAGTGATTTGTTAGCTCAACATATTGTAAAACCAAATACAACACATAATAAAGAATGATCTTACACTCGAGTCATTGGATTTTTAAAAAGCGTACAATCTTATAGTTAAGCTCGATCAAAGGAGTTCCCATATATAATTTTTTTCGAGTGAACAAAACAACAAAGTTCACTTGTCCAGAAAGGTCCAACGAAAATGTACACCTACAAAAGTTGACTGAAAAGCAAACAGAACTTATGATGTTGGTTTGGGCCAACATAACCGATCAAATCAAAATTTATGTGACTGTATACCATCGTTTTGTCCTAGAAACTGAATTGTAGCCTTGGACAGAGAAACATTTCTTAGCACTGTCTCACAAAGCGCACGTCAATCAAGATTAAATTATTTAAAAAACAATGTTCCACACTTCGTCTGCTATTACAAGCTGCCAAGTACTTCAAAAAATACAGTTTGGACGGCAAACATCCATTACAATTCAGAGTCAATGTTATCTGCCGTTCCGACCTAACTCAAGTGCAGAGTATCGAGAATTTATGGAGCATTGAAAATTGACTGAAAGAGGTACAAAATCTTTCAATGAAAAATAGAAACTAGTAAAAACCACAGGCAAGTACCCAAACCAAAAAACTCATATTAAAGTCGTTTTCACGTGGGATAGTTGCAAAGAATTTTAAGATTCACAGAAAGTCACCGGTGCACACAGACGCACTATCCACAAAAAGCCAATAGCCAATGATCCGCGTTTGGTGGAACTAAAACCGAGTTATATTTGATGGGTTTTAAAACCAGAAAAATGTATAAAAACCAACGCAACCCAAATACCCGATTCTTCGCGGTAGCGATCCAATATTTCGTGTCACGAAAAAGTCTAAGTAGTCGATTCTAATAGTCGATGTAGTCTACACACTACGCCACGGCCGCCGTGGCGTAGTGGGTACAGTGCGACGCTCACACACCGAAGGGTCTAGGTTCGATTCCCGGCTGAACACCTCGAATTTTTCACTGCACCATCTCTGCCGAGCTGCTGACAACCCTCAAAGAGTTATACTTGTCTAAGAAAGCTTCTCAAACTTCGCCGTTCGTAGTCGGCAAAAAACTGTAAGTCACTTCTACTCGTTAGAGAACAGTAGCGCGCCCTGGTCCCTCTGTGGACTGTAGCGCCAACAATTATTATTATTATTAAAGCGCTTTACTGGGACGTTTTACTTTAAACTTGGAACCTCCAGATTATCATTTATTTATACATTGCTTTCCCCGGTCTAAATAAAAGAGGAAAATTTATATATTTTAAGGTTTTCACAAGTTACATGAAAGATTAGAAAAATTTGTTAAAAAAAAGCAAGCATTGGTTGCCAATGGAACGCCAAGGTCGGTGGTCTTGTTTGATCAATCGTGGGTTCAGAGCACATATAAATCCTTTAATTCAAACTCTTTCCGCGGGACCGAACGTTCAAAAAGTCTAAAAAAAAAGCTGTAGAGTACCAGCTGGAAATCGTATTTTGTCCCTTAATGTCAAATATGACTGGCGAGTTTTATTCAATCTAAATAGTTTGTTAATATTCCTAAACATATGGTTGCATTATACTTGCAGCGTTAAACAATTTATCACTATAACATCTACAAAACTTCAACGTATGTTTATTTTTTTACGTACTCCAGTGTTAATGTCACAAAACAAACGAGTAAAATCGAGTATCATATGTGCGCATCAGAATAGTCAATTAACCTTTTTTGGCAATTTATAAGCAAAGATGTCTTTCAGCTTCCAAAGATATCCTGGATAAATATTTATCTGCCTTAATTTTATTTGTTTAGAGAGAAAGTTTCCGAATACAATTGTCCCAGAAGCTCAAGCAAGCTTGGAACGCCAGGAATCAAACATAAACATTCACCCAATATTGTCACCTGTCGGATTTTAAATTCTCGTTAATTTCAAGGTGACTAAACACGGAAAATTAATTAAAACCAAGTTTAAAGCAGACAGACATATACCATAAACAACTTTTCAAAACCTGAAGTACCCCCATATTTGAAATGAATTTTACAACAGACCAGGTCGGTCGGATCCTCCCGCTGACTGTGGGTGCGTATGAGTTTGCATAGACATGTGTTCATCTTCACCAACTCCCTAATGACATTCCATAACTCAATTTGCTTGGCAAAAATGAAGAAAAAATTTATATAAGAGAATTTGAAAATAATGCGATTACGAGCAGGTGACATATCTCTTAATGGAAATGGGTATGCATTGCAGGGAGACATGACCTTGCGTTCATTTCTGACATTGCTTTGGGAACCATATTAGTTTTGTTTAACTTAAATAATTTTCTTCTGGCATAAACGAGTATATGAAAGAGAGAGAGAGGAAACAATTTTTAGTCTGAAATTCGATTAAATTATTTTGGGTTTTAGACAAATCATTGAGGTCGTGATATTTGTTGCCTACATTTAGGCTCTCCAGCAGTTGTTGACTGACACGTACAAACCGTCCTCCCATAGATAGATAGATAATCCGAACGAACAATAAACTTACATGCATACGCGAAAGAAGGTCACAGTTCATAGGAGAAAACGGAAAAACCCAGAAGCTAAACATGCAACTGCTGAAACAACTACATGCACGTGACTGAAATGCACCACACCTACTGTGTGTATGCATTTCCTAAGTGTTTCGTTGTTTAAATTGAAAATTCTGTTTTTGGAATATCCCACCATACTGCTCGGAGCAAAACAACGGAAACAGTTCAGGGTTGAAATAAAGGCTGCAAAATTAATGCTTACACTTGTAAATTTGCGCATGCATCCACCCTCCCATCCACCCATCCACCCATCCACCCATCCACCTAAACAACCACCGAACTCCGTGCATATTCCAAATGTGCCATCTACAGATCACAAACGATTAATTGACAGCCAGTTGAGAACGGAACAACCGAGTGGAATGTAATAAAACAAAATCCATGACTGCGGAAAGAAACTACAAACGATCACCCAATCACGTAATCAAACTTCTTTGGGGACACCCATATATAACCTCATTATGTATTCATTTCTTCGAACAAGAAGTTTTGCCCCGAACAACTAAATTAAGAAAAACTTTTTGAGATATATGCGTTTGTTTTGCGCTTTTCTGACAAGAAAGGCGCAAACAGCACGGAAACGTCTTGTGATACGCAGCAGCAAAAACGGAAGTCAACATCGACCCTAACTGACAGGAAGATGTGAAGGCAAAAGGTTAAATAAATAATGGATACTTACTGCCTTTCCTTTCGTTGTTGTCGCTTCTTTTTGAATGCCTTTTTCACTCGCAACAGAAGAAAAGCCGCTCGATCGATGGATAATGCCGGAGGATTGCTCTTCTTTGGAGCATCATCCATATTGACTTCGAATCGGTGTTGTGTGTGTCTTTCTCTCTCGTTTTGTGATTACTTTTGATTACTTCTCACGTACACACATATCTTCGATCTTGCTGAATTTCATCTGTATATTAGTTATTGATTGCAGGGACAATTGCCAACACAACCGCCAAAACAACATAATAAATATTTATTTTTGTCTAATGGCCCTTTGCAACCTAAGACGATTACGGGACATCAACCAACGAACCAAAGGCCAAAGCAAAAACCCCGAACCTTCAAGTGCGTTTGCGTTTGTGCTTCTGTGGGGATTTAAGGAAAAGCACCCGGATTAGGGAAGTGGTAAGTCAGTGAATCCTGGAAATTTCAATTGATTCCAGAGTGTATACACAGACGCACAAATGAAAATTTACATGATTTTACCCAAATACGATGAGCTCAATAAACATGGATTCAATACTATTCGGGCTCCCTCACATCCGCATCCCATTTAGGAGGCGTGGACAGGACGCATGTTCGCCTCCGGGCATACCTTTTGTATGTGAAAGTTCATTGTGTTGTCACACTTTGACGAATGTGACTTTCGGATTAACCATCGTGTGAGAAAACCTGATGTCTCTTGGATACGTATGTACATGGGAGCGATCCTTTTTTCTGTCCCTCACACCCACAAAGTAATACTCGGAGCCAAGGACAAGATGGTGAAGAGGGAACGTTGTCATCGAAAGGTCAAAGTCTGACAATTTAAAGTGTCTGGCTCTGCACATCCACCCGCTTGCACAGGCAGCCAACATTACTTCGTGTGTATGCGGAGATCTCGGGCACCGTTTGACACTCTTACGCCATCCCATCCGACCCAACTTCCCCCCAAGAATTTAAGTAAAATTTATTAATCGGGTTCGGAAAATGTGATTTCATCTTCCCCCCTCGTCCCTCTCGTATTCTGAAACCGGACGCTAAATTTCTAATTTATTGCATTAATTTCATTTAAAAATTAACAACATAAATCCGTTTCTATTAGGGGACAGGCAAGACAATAACGCAACGTCCACATATGGTAAGCGTGCAGCGAGCCTCTAAGTGATTTATTATCTGAAGGACGAAGTCACTTTTCACCTCAGGTGGTCCGTGTGTTGTTGGTAGATGTTCCGGGAACGAGCTTAAATTCTGTACTACACGTTACAAGCCTACTACGATGGTCCAGAAAATTAATCATGAATCAATATCATTTTCGGCAATGTACACAGTAACAAAAAAAATAAGAGGAAAATAAAAGGAAAGAGATAATTTTTTTTTCGGTTTGCTGATGGGGCGAGGAAAAGAGGGCAAAATATGTATGTAACCACCTCCAACACTAACGGTGACACAATAACCACACACAGCGTATACAAGACGCCACCGTACAATAGGAACTACCGAAGAAGAAAAAACACACAAGCGTCCTTTTAAACAGTGCAGCCGTAGAGATTTGCCTTCACTCTGTACAACGATTTTCACTCACTCACTCACTTCTGCTTTGCACAAGCCAATTAAATTCAAAAACAGTAAAAAAAAAAAAAGAAAAACAGGCGCCAGACAATAACAGCTCAATAAAATTTTCGAGTACGATAGCAAAGATTCGTCGATCCGGTAACTTATGGTGTGTGCAACCGTATTTTTTTTATTCCCCTAGTTCGGTTCCTCCTACAGCAGGAGCACTATTCACCGTTGCCGAATCGTGAGAAAACTAAGGACGAAAAACAAAATAATTGTGTCCTTAAGCGAGAAAGCTTTCCTCAATAGACCATTATCTGTGCGGACAAGCAAAGAGCGGCAGTATGTGAGAGCAAGAGAGAGCTTTTAGGATTCTTAAAATCGGTATCCTGCGCGTCAAAAAACCTTTATTTGGGTTTACGTAAACCCACAGTTAGCAGCATATGTGAAATAAAAGTGCGAAACACATCACGAAATGTGTGTGTTTGTGTCTGTAAGTGCTGCACAACTGACAAAAACAAAAACATTGTTGTAACTCAGATTTGCTTAATTTAACATAAGCGCCTAGGAGTTTATTCCGTTTTTATTTGAACGTACATTTGCTAGTTGTAGGTGACGGGATGACGGGATGTGTGTGTGACGTGAAATTGAATTAAGTGCGGTAGTGGATGGGTGGCTCGTTGGGGGTAATTGATTTAGACATAAATTGCAAAGGACGGGGGCAGTGGCTGCAAGCTGTCAATTTTGTAACGTTCGCCCATGGTGGTTAAATTTAAGCTAATTGGTGGAAGTTTGGGTTTAAATATAATACATTATAATCAGATGTGTTTGTACAAACTACGCGGTCTTAAACAATTTTTTAAAACATTTGAAAATAGAGTTTCTGCTGAAAAAACTGGTTTTTAGTAACACAATGCGACAAAAAATATTATGTCATTTCGAAACTACATTAAGAACAAAAAAATTAAGAAGTTTTTGTTAGAGCAACTATACTATACAATTTGTCGCCTTTTTCGTAAAAGGATTTCTTTTTTGAGTAAAATAACTCATAGAAGCCATTGCATCGACGGCTATACCAGCCTGTGGTCATACAACATTTGAGATCCAATGAGTAGCCATCATTTGTCATAGAACCAGAAGAACTTTAGCTCAGCTTACAAATATCTACTTTTCTTAAGCAATGTGTGCCA
Organism: Eristalinus aeneus; assembly: GCA_955652365.1. Taxonomy (NCBI): domain Eukaryota; kingdom Metazoa; phylum Arthropoda; class Insecta; order Diptera; family Syrphidae; genus Eristalinus; species Eristalinus aeneus. The sequence goes on along the minus strand of OY019130.1, from coordinate 127,068,357 downwards.
CCTTTATAATATGTTTTTGGTACGAACATGTGTTTGACATATTTTAAATAGTTAACAGATGACAATTTAAAACTTTACTTTCTATACTAGTGGGAAACTGTCCTTACAAAATGGTCTTGGTTAAGCTTCTCTCCATCTCCACTATTTTCGTTTGATTTTAGTAGTTTTTGCAAATAAAGTCAATCATTTTGATTTTTATTTTAGCGATTGGCGGTTCAAGAGATTATCGAAATGTCGAATTCCATACATCTTAAGACCTTCGCAAATTCGAAATTTAAATTTGACCAGAACTACAAGTCTACATCTCTAAATGCATCTGATGAAAAATCTCATAGAGCCAAACTTGCAGAAGATGAAGAATACTATAGACTAATGGAATTGTTCAAAACAGAAAACACTGAAATTATCAAGAGTCAAATGCAACCAGAAACCAAAAAACAAAGCTATAATGAAAAAGAAGAGGTTTCGTATCTAATGCTGTCTACATTGATAATCACACTTCTGTTAACCAAGATAGTCCAAGGCTTTCAGAACATAATTATGAAAGTTAAGGGAGTATTTGACCAATCATTTCCCTTCATATGGAACTGGATGAAATCTATGACTCGTGGAACGTATTCCGTGGCAGATGGAAGGGTTGGATTGTTTCTTCTTTGTTTTCCACTTTTGACAATGTTCCTCTTTCTATATTGTTCGCTGTTAGCATTTAATGCTTTAACAGAATTGCTATTGAGTAGTGCCCCTAACTATGTCACCCAAATGTTTGTTACTGAAAACTTTACTAATATGTTATCCCGGAAAAAACTTATGTTATAGACTGCTATCTTAAAAAATAAATAACCCAAAAAGCGTATTAAACTTAAAAGACATATATTTCGCGTCACTCGTTATGTTAACTAATTTCCAGCACCCCGTTGAATTGCTTACATTTTCGAAGTTTCACAGCTAAGAGAATCATTGCTTTGACTTTTCTAGAAAAGTCAACTATTGTCAATCTGTCAGGAAACAGTAAAGAATTTTGTCGACTTAAAACAAATAGTGTTTAGTTTCAATAAAAATTTGAATATTTAAGTTGCAATAATAAATAAACAATAAAAGTATGGCGCACTACAAAGGAGCAGCCAGTGAAGCTGGCCGTGCAATGCAGCTAATGAAAAAGCGTGAAATTGCACAACAGGAGATTGAATTCCGTAAAAAGAAGATTGAAGAGGATCTAAGAATTTCCAACATCGAACATAAATTCGCAAGCCACTATGATGCGGTGGAGCAACAACTCAAGACTTCCACAATTGGTCTTGTCACATTGGATGAAATGAAAGCAAAACAAGAGGACATTGTTAGGGAACGCGAAAAGAAATTAGCTCAAAAGAAGGACGAAAAGGAGCGTGAAAAATTGCGTGCATTGGAAGCAATTCAAGCTGAGAAAAATAAACAGAAGAGACAAATTCAGGCTTTGTCGTTCAACTTGGATGAGGATGAGGATAATGTTGAAGATGAAGATGAAGAGGAAAAGCCACTTGAAATAAAGCCTGCCAAAAAATGGAAAACAGAAGAGGACACTGCCGAGCCAAAGAAAAAAAAGATCTGTAAAAATCCTGACGTAGACACATCATTCCTTCCCGATCGTGAAAGAGAAGAACGAGAGAATCGACTGCGTGAAGAGCTTCGCCAAGAGTGGGTGGCTCAACAAGCAGCTCTTAAGGACCAGGAAATTACGATAACATTCAGTTACTGGGATGGTTCCGGTCACCGTAGGAGTGCTACAATGAAGAAGGGAAATTCCATATACCAATTCCTGCAAAAATGCTTGGAGATTCTAAGAAAGGAATTCAATGAACTGAAAACAGTCATGGCTGATCAGCTCATGTATGTTAAAGAAGATCTTATTCTACCTCATCATTACACATTTTATGACTTTATTGTAACCAAAGCCAGAGGAAAGAGCGGGCCGCTATTTCAGTTTGATGTTCACGACGATGTTCGGATGATAAGCGATGCCACTGTTGAGAAAGAGGAGTCCCATGCTGGAAAAGTTTTACTCAGAAACTGGTATGAGAGAAATAAACATATTTTTCCCGCAAGCAGGTGGGAGCCCTATGATCCAACTAAGACCTACGATAAGTACACAATTAAAGACAAGAATAAAAAAGCTTAGAGTCGCATATAACGTCGTTGTTTCTTTTATCGGTTTCTGCAAAATAGGTTTTTTTTTTCTCTATCCTCTTGATCTTCATTTGCCGCAGTAATTTTCATAGCAAGAAGTATTGAAATTCATGTTTACGTAGGAAAGAATAAGAAATGGGAAATTTTCTTGATACCCTGGCTACATACCACCTCAAACAAAGCTAAACCTTGTTCTGAAGACTTTAACTTTGATTTTTAAACCAAATCACCTTGCAGTACTCCCACAACCATGCTCTATTACCACACAAGTTACACCAATCTAGTACAACGCAAGTGTCAAATAGGGGGCGAAACACAACAATCATGTGCAAGGAGTATAGTGTTCCCTTTCTAATCGTAAACCAAATCACTTCAGCGCTCCTCGTTTTGTGCACTGCCCTCAACATTTCTCTCTCAGATTTTCTCTTGTCGTTGTCTTGCTATGTCGTATGTTGTGCGTGCTCGTTGATAATAAAGAAAAAAACACTGAAATAGTTATCTTACTAAAAATTAACTGCAACGAAAGCTATGAATTGATAAAATTATTTATATTCCACACATCAGCACATTTCACTCATCATCACTAAGTAATCCATTGTGGCCAAGGTAAGTCATCCATATTTCTAATTGGATGAAAAACCCCAGTATCTTATTATATATGAAAAAACCCATAAAGATAGAGAAGATCCCAACAAAAAAAATTACTCAATCGTAAATGCCTATTAATTAAATGCTGTTACGCTTTGTTTTTGCATTTCATCGTCCGATAAACAGTTGCATTAACTGTAAACAAGTCGGTTTTGGACGAAACGCTCACAATTATGTAAAATGTGAAATTTCTTTTGTGTGCCTTCAATGTTGGGTTGATGTGAAAAATCAATAATAAATGGTGCGTTCCCTCCTCGTCCCAAGTGGGATGGACTTCACAATCCTCTCAACGCGCACATACTTTGCATTTTATTTTCTCATAAACACATTTATATATGTGCTTCATTCGTACATATGTATGTTAAACATCCCTTTTTTCAGTTTTGCAAAAAAAAATATCCCTAAAAAGTGGGCAATGTTATTTTTTTTTTGTTTTGTAAGACGATGTTATCTTGTGTTTTATTAGGTGCTGTGATCTAATTCATGATTATTGCGAAAAAACATTTATCATCCGCAATAGCTGCGCGACACAGTGATAAGTAAACTGACGAAGAATTGCGCGAGTGTGTCATGGAAATAATTTGCCGGGAAGCAGCGTCGCTGCAAGACCAAAAAATATAAATAATGAAAATAAAAATGTAAATATTTGTGGATTGCCTTTTGCTTTGGTGTGAACGTGAATCATTGCCCCTTGTTGTTGGTATTCATAGTTGTCGCTGATGGCCGGCTCCGGCTCGGACCTACTTGTAATTCTGGACGCATTCTATGCATGTAATATAAATTGCTGCCAGTGTCGCTCAGGGTATTCTCTCTGGGGAGCTCATATTTATAGTTTTACTTTTAGTTTGTTTGCACGACGTCATTTAAATTTAGTATTTCTGAGAACAGTATTGCCGAGTCATATAAATGTATATTTGTGTCCAAATATGTATGTTGTTCGTTATGCTAAGTTTCAAAAACTTGATATGGCAAGCAAATGTAATGTTTAAAACCATTATCTAATTTTGATTATATTCTTCTTGGTATTAAAAACAAAAACGTCGAACTTCCTTTTTTTAAACAAGTTATTCCGAGTCTGGGTAGACAAAACCTCTATGCAAGTAGCACGTTCTTAGACAATTCGCTTCCAATTTTGTACCGTCTTTTAAATTTGATCATCCCGCCAAAGTTCGTCTACCACACTGTTCCGGAATTGAAGTCGAACATTTCTGTAGCAAAACGCAACAATGGGAATTTATTTTATTATTAATTGAGTTTGTTATTTAAAATTTTTTGGCGCATTTAGAATATTCTTATCAATTATCAATAGAATATACTTATCAATTTGCAGTAGCAGTGCTTTCCTTTTATTTATTAACAATCATATCAATGGAATCCAAACATTTAATGTGGAACAATTTTTAAATGTGTTAACCATCATTTTCCGTTCACTGTCGTAGTCTCCTAACATTGAATCTCTCATATCTCTTGTCCCAGTTTACCTACCAAGCATACGTACTTTGTATGTAGATCATAGATCATAATTTCATTAAAGTCGTATGCTTTTCCCTCATTTGTGAAATTGATTTATGTTGAATAGCCGCCCCAGCCTGTCCTTCCATTCCAAATAAAAAAGACAAGTAAAAATATGTTCGTCAAAGAGGGGTTGCAAAGTAAGTTTGTAACCACCGCTCCCATTTCGTTTTTTCAAGAAAGCGACAGTTATACATTTTTCCTACGTCTACTTTTTTGCTTGCGTATCGCATTGTTGGCACACATATTATATGTATAAGTTAATTTCTCTTTTGAAGTAGTCTGCCTGTGTAATTATGTCATGTGTTTTCAATTGTTACCTTATTTGGGTGCTTTCTTTTAATGTTGCACTTTAAATTTACAATTTAACGGGCATCACTAGCCACCTACTCTGGACGCTCAGATATCGTATTAGTTTTGAATAAAAAGTTTGTTAACTATAAACAAAACGAAGAAACGTTCAGTTATTTGATTAACGATGTTGATCTTCACCTTAAAGGCGCTCACTTTTACTCACATTTTACTACCGTCTCGGGGTCAGAAATGTGTGTATGTTCGCCACAAATATCGTTTTATTTGAAGTGATGGTAAAACAAATTAGAGGCGATAAATGCAAAAAATAAAACATTCTACTAACCATAATCTAATTCAGCGGAATTTTGTCTTATCGCAATCTGTTTTATATACTTTACTAAATTGTTGTTTTCTTTTTAATTAAATTCATGACAAACTTGTTACTGCTGCTGACTCAGTATCAGTTTCTTTTTATAGGCATACAACAAACTGGGTGAATCTTTTTTTATCCCCTTGTTTCTGTTGATGTAGGCATGACGCCAATTATCATTAATTATATCAATGAAGAGAGATACATTACAAAAACTTTTAAAGACATTGGTTACTTCAATTTTGTTTAACTATATGATATATATCAACACATGGTCAAAGTTTCCGTGAAGAGAAATGCTAAAATAATACATCCACAGATCATCTTGATTCCACAGTTAAACAAGGCGCTGGGTATGGTGAAAAGAAATTCATTGATCTATATGGTTTTAAACATCTTTTGTAAACCAGAAATATTGGTTTTCGCAGTAAAAGAAATCCTTCACGAAAAGAAATTACAGTTTGTTTTTAAGATTTTATTTGATAAATGCGACGTCGCACAATTTGTTTACTAATAATGTGAATGGTGTTTCTGGGCCTTATACATAGACTACACAAAGTTTTGTTTTTATAAACTTCTTTATATTTTATCCATTCTGTGTGTTTGATACCATTTAATGAAAACAAAAACTATAATAATACAAAAAATGGGAAAAAGATTTTGCATAATAAGATTATTCTCATCAACGATTTGATATTATGTTGTATAATAAATGATCTGACCCAGATTATCGGACGTAGTTCAAATATAAGACAATCACTCGTTACAATGAATCATACCTTCTTTAAGTTCTATTGCTCTCTTTATGTTCAATTAGGTAAAGAAAAGCGTTGCAAGCATGAAAAGTATAGACCTCAAGAAGCTATCTTGGACAGGACTGTGTTATCCATATTTAGTTCCCGATTCTAAACGATGGAATGACACAAGACAGCTGTCATTTATATTTATAACACACTACACAAGAATCGGACCGAATGTAATTATAGGTGCTATTTAAAGGTTGTCATATTCTTGTGCATATAATTTATTGCCCAGATGAGACATCAAGTGAATTACAATTTTTTACTATTCATAACAAACTATTCGGAGTTTATTTCTTTAAATGCGGAAATATACATTTGCTGGTTTTCACGTTTCTTATTGCAACACATCCATCATTCCCTCCATCCCCATCTTTTTCGTCTTCTGAGGTTGTGTCAGTAACTCTATTTTTTCTCTCAACCATGACAATTAAAGCAAATGTTTCTATCTTTTACAGATATACAATAATTTCAATCCTCTAATACACCTACACATTGAATGATCGTTTTACACTTTAATGATACATAATCGCACCGACGTGCTTAGAACTCATCACAAATACCTACACTATTTGACGAAAGTCTCCAGATCTTGTTTTCTATAACATTGCAATATGTAATCTTAACCCTTTTGACTGAATTCTCTAGTGACTTTTATTATCTCATGCAAATCGCTTTGGGATAATTTATGCCGTGGAATAGGAACGGCAGAGAATTTTGCATTTGGGGATTTCGGATTTTTATTTAGGTATCTCGGTTTATCGCCTTGGAGATGAGTAATCTAAAAATGAGAAATCTTATCTTCTAGTGGTGAATTTGTCAGTCGATTCGGATGCGTCACATTCTATGTCAAATTTCTGCTTCCAACTTTTCCGTCAGAAATATTATTATTTTTTTTCCACCGAAGTTTCATTGAACTCGCTTTTCTAAACACACGCGCAGAGATCGACAGGAATGAGGGCAAGTAATTATTTTCTCATCTGAGACGTTAACTTGACAAGTCGCCGCACAATCTCGAGGCAATGATTACGAAAATTTGATGATTTTCCACCAAGAATATCAAGTTTGAAGCTAAGCCAAACAAACGTGATATTTGAAAATTGAATAATGCAGAACAGTAGTGGGTAGGCTTTCCCAGAATGTTAAACTTGAGGTCAGTGATCGAACCTGATTTTGGCAAGACATCTTTGTTCATCACTGAAAATACACATCTAGCTAGCATCTCAGTATAAACATATGTACACCATCAATCCAAATAAAGAAATATCACCCCAACGTCGAGACCGGTTTCAACCACAAAAAGCGAATAATTACAATGCGTAGGTTTCTAGTTCACATTCAGAACCAGTCTCATCACTCTCTTGGTCAACCATAGTGCAACAATGACTAAAAATTTCACGTAATCTGTATAACTTGCTTAACAAGACACCAACTGTCACCAACATTTTTATATAATCTCCTTCACGGCTTTATTAATTCCATAACAGTTGTATATCCGGACCGTATGTGCTGCACAAAATTATCTTCTAACAGCAACGGTCATTAATCTTTCCATATCTTTTGTTTTACATTTTTACGCAATTTTGTGAAGTTTTTTCCTCGCCGTGAATTAAACATTTGTAATCGGAATACGTTCGTAAATAGCATCTGTCTGAATAGTTTATATTTGCGTGGCGTCGTTTATTTCTTTTCCATTCACATATTAATTATAAGCGCCTGTGTGGTGTGTAATAAAAGAAAGCGAACGAGACGCCGGCACCGCTCGCTGTCAATTTATAAATAGACATCCGTGTACTGAATCCATGCTATGACAAAAACATAATCGTTGTCTCCGTTGTAATCTATATTTGTAGGCTGTAAAGATGACCCAATAACTTGCGGTAGACGAAAGAAGCAGCAACTAAACAGACTATGTCATCTTCGCAAAAAGAACACACTCGCTCAGAATCATCCTCGTCCTCGAATCAAGATCTTGAGGATATCTACATTGATCACACCGATTTAGAGGCACTGGATGATGTGACGCCTCAGAAACGTCATTTTCTGGACTACGACGCCGTTGCCCCACCTGGCTTCGAGGAAACTTTCAATGGAGTTCTGACAATTGGCCCAACACAGGGCAATTCTCAAAATAAAGCTTCGTCATCTACCAGCTCAGGTCTTGGAGAGAACCTGAAGATCGACAAGAAATTCGAACGAGATGGCGAGGTTAGTGACTACGAATTAGCAGCTAGTGGCTACACAAAGAAAGAATTTACTCAAGATGACAACACACTTGTGGTGAGATGCTCAAGCGGTAGCACCAGTGGCGCATTTGGCAAGAAAAAGCACTTCCTCGATGAGAACCCAATTCCGCCAGACTATATGCTCGAAAAGGATTTGCGTGAGCACAGAAGTCTGGACAGAAATTTTGAGAGGCAACATGACTTCCATAGATCCACGTCTGGTTCGGGTGGCCGCAAGCACTCACTGGACAGGGACCGAGACTCCCGTGGTTCAACACGGAAGTACAAGGAGCCAAGCTACACTTTGTCTAGATTTATTGAAAGCGATTTAGTCATACCACCAATCGAAAGTAACTTCACTTGGACAGAGGAACCTCATGACGGAAGTCAATACTCCGGTTTGCCGAAAGCGGAATGTGTTTACTCACTGGCTTCGATGCTGGGTTCTCACGATTCTGTTGAAGTATCCAAAAAGTTTCTGGAACTATCTCGCACCAACGAAGCTTGCGTAGCACTTCGAAAGTCAGGTTGCATTCCTCTTCTCGTCCAGATGATGCACTCTGACACGAACGACGGCGTGCGCAAGTACGCGGGAATGGCGCTGCACAATGTAGTTCACAGTCACCCCGATGACAAGGTGGGTCGACGCGAAGCAAAAGTTCTTCGACTCATCGATCAAATATTGGACTATTGCAACTTCCTGAAGACCCTTCTTCAAAGTGGCGGCGAGGCCATCGCAGACGATTCAGACCGGCATCCTCTGGCTGCAATTTCTAGTCTTATGAAAGTAAGCTTCGACGAGGAGCACAGACACGCAATGTGCCAACTAGGTGCACTGCAGGCTATAGCGAGTCTAGTTCATTTGGATCACGCAGTACATGGTCCCAAGTCGGAAGATGAATGTTGCAATCCTCTGCGTAGATACGCTCTCATGGCTCTGACAAATCTCACCTTCGGTGATGAAAACAATAAAACCCTTCTCTGCGGAAACAAGGAGTTTATGGAGGCTCTAGTGGCTCAATTGGACTCTGCTCCAGATGATCTTCTTCAAGTAAGAATTGTCTCCTATAAGTTCACTTCACATATTAATGCCTCGTCTCTTTCGATTTCAGGTTACAGCAAGTGTGCTTCGAAACCTTTCGTGGCGTGTTGACAGCAACATGAAGGCAGTGCTGAATGAAATCGGGACCGTGACCGCTTTAGCCAAGGCGGCAATGAAGAACAAAAACGAAAACACGTTGAAAGCAATTCTTTCAGCGCTCTGGAACCTCTCCGCCCACTGCAGCACAAATAAAGCCGAATTCTGTGCTGTACCGGGTGCACTTGCATTTCTCGTTGACATGCTGACCTACGAAGGCCCCAGTAAGACGCTGAAAATAATTGAAAACGCAGGAGGGATCCTACGCAATGTCTCTAGTCACATAGCAGTCCGAGAAGATTACAGGAAAATTTTGCGCGAAAGAAACTGTCTGGCAATACTCTTGCAGCAGTTGAAATCGGAAAGCCTTACTGTCGTAAGTAACGCTTGTGGAACTCTTTGGAATCTGTCCGCTCGATCAGCGGAGGATCAAAAATTCCTCTGGGACAACGGCGCAGTACCGATGCTGCGATCCCTTATCCATTCGAAACACAAACTGATATCAGAAGGCAGTTCAGCTGCACTCAAGAATTTACAAAACTTCAGGCCTAGTGTACTTAATCAAAACAGCCTCGACCCAATAGCTCGTTCAATGGGCCTTAAGGAACTACCAACACTGAATGCACGAAAGCAGAAAGCTCTGGAACAGGAACTCGTCAACCAGAACCTTTCAGAAACTTGCGAGAACATTGATGTTGTGACACCACCAAAAGAAAGAAACGATTTTACTCCATTAACCGATCCGAGGAAATTTCCTCCGCCACCTGTGCGTCTTACGCGATCGGCTGTAGTGTCGAAAAGCGAAAGCAGGGATTCAATATTCTCTGCTAAATCGGATTCGGCTTATGAAATGTTACGTGTGAACTCGGCAATCGCTCGTGGAAAAATTCCCCCTGACAGGAATATTGACTTTGCAGCGAAAACCGCTGCCTTAGACGTGGAGACCGAAGCGGAGCAACCAATTGATTACTCAGCAAAATATTCAGAGAACGCCACATCTAAGTCAAACAAGTCGTTAACAGAACCTTCGCCTAAGCCAAGTTCTAGTTCTAAGGGGCTGAAGACGGCACGAAACTACGCTACCTACCAGGAGACTGATCTGGATCAACCGACTGACTTCAGTCTACGTTACGCCGAAAATCAAGTGGAGTCAGACGTTGAAGAGAAAAACCAGATAAACAACGGCAGCGAAATCATTTTAATACTCGAAGACAGTGTCAAATGTTACCAGACGGAGGATACGCCATATGTTATATCAAACGCTGCCTCCGTTAGTGATCTCCGCAACACAAAGCTCGACGAGAATATAGCTCAAACTAAGCCCCAGACCTCTGTGCTTCCAACAAGCAACGTAATCTATGGATCAGGTTCATATACCCCAGAAAAGCCCATTAACTACTGTGAAGAAGGTACGCCTGGATATTTCAGTCGCTACGAATCACTTAGCAGCCTTGATGAACCTCCACAAAATGCTCCAATGGTTGGAACAACATCTACAAAACCGAAAGCGGAGAAGGATGAAAAGGACAAAACTGAAATAATTACCGCATCCTCCCAAGAGAAGGAAGAGAAGCCTTCGACGGTTGAAAATGTGCAAGATGCCGAGACTAGTCAAATCGCGCCAAAAATAAACTCCGCTCAAGAAACTCCTCTCATGTTCTCCCGTCACAGCTCCATGGATTCTCTGGCAGAAGAGGAAGAAGTGGGGGCGATAGTGGCAGATGACAAAAGCTCTGTGGTTAGTGATTTTAGTCGACTTGCAAGTGGGGTCATCTCCCCTTCAGATATTCCAGACTCGCCCACGCAAAGTATGCCGCAATCTCCGCGACGTAATAGCGGCGCCCAAATGACCTTCCCAACGAATGCGTCTGCAGTTGCAAACAACATCAAAGTTCAAAGTCAGACTGTTCGCCTACGCAGCGTCTTCGAAGACGATCTGAACACATTCCAAGTGGAGAACACACCTGCTCAATTCTCATGTGCCACTAGTCTTAGTAATCTAAGCCTGGATGACGAGCCTCCAGCTACCAAAGATCCAGATTTGCTTAAACCCACAGAATCCCAGATCATTGACGCTTCCAGTGATGTTGCTGAAGCGCAATCAAAGTTAATGTCAAACAAGGACGTTTTGTCTGAGGGTGAGGAGGAAACAAACGACGACCTCCTCCTGGCGACTTGCATAAATATCGGAATGAATCGAGAACGCAAAGACAATGAAACGCACAAAGAGTCAGATATAATGTTACCGCCGCCTACGGAGGACGTAATCAAGCAGTATTTTACGGAAGACACACCAGCGCTCCTCTCTAAGGTGGGCAGCAATACCAACCTATCGACAATTTCCATATCAACCAACCCCATGAGCACCAAGAACGAAGGTGAGATAATTGGAAATCTATCGGATGATGTCAGTTCCAACGCATCAGAAGCAGCGCTGGACTTACTAGAGCAGTGCATTCGCGATGGGATGCAGAAAACACCTGTCAACGCTGCGAAAACCTCAACAAAAATTCCTCCTACACGGAATGCAGCGAATACGGCTAACAAGGCAGACGAGAGAAGAGGTGCGAGTTCGACAGCAAACGATCCCATTGCGATGCTGCGTCGCGGTGGTCTCCCCATGCAGCCGTACATACCGGGTAATGATGAACTGAACAAGTATCTTGTGGAGGACAGTCCTTGTAATTTTTCAATGATATCGGGTCTTTCAAATCTGACAGTTGGCTCAAGTATAGTTGGTCCCGCCTCAATGAAAAGGTAATTCCTTCATTTTTTCAAAAAATCATACATTTCTCAAATATGTATGGTCTTTTTCTGTTTTACAGATTACCATCTCGAGGCAACGATTGTAGAACGGACGATATCAACGAGAACAAAAAAGTAGAACAACCCAAGCTGCAACAGCACCCATCACACGTTGCCGATGACTCTCTCAGCTCCCTCTCTATAGAGTCCGAAGATGATACGAATTTGCTAAGTCAGGTAATTTTTATTCACAGATTACTAAAATGAAAATAAATATTCACCTACCAATTTTTTGCAGGCTATTGCCGCAGGATGCAATAGGCCCAAATCCAATCTTGGCTTTAATTCGTCAAACAATCGTCCTCTTTCATCATCCCAACCGATTCCCACATCGTCTCGATCGGCAAATCAACAACATTCTTCGGGCAACACAAAGACATTCGATGGAAACGAGTCCATAAGCTCAGTTGATTCAAGTGATTCTAATGACAACCAGTCGAAATCATTGTTTGAGCAGTGCATTCGAACGGGTATGAACAAGAAAGCAAGAAATCATGGTGATAGACTGCAGCAACAAGGACGTTCATCAACGTCCAATCCGAATTTAAATACAACGCCAAAGTTATCACAGGTCTCAAGTATACCACGGGTACCCAACTCAAAGACTCCTTTGCGTTTAGATCGTGAACGTCAAAGGGACCGTGACCGAAAGGACGAACAGCTTCTTCAAGAGTGCATCAGCACCGGCATGGCAAAGAGTACGAGCAATAATCAAATCAAACCGCCAGCCAGACACACCCGGCACGTTCTCTCCTCGGTGGAGACAATGTTTAATCAGAGGCGATCCAACGACCCAAATCAACTGCAATATATGACAAATTTTACACCCCCCTTCCCGCAAACTCAATCACCGGGATTGATTCCAACTATGGTCCCGCTGATGCAACAGAAAAATTCAAAAAACGGGGAAACTACGTCTGCGGCTGCGTTGGAACAATCTCAACATCGGGAAACTATTACATCTCAAAGTGCCCCCAACACAGCTCCAGGCGTAGGGACGAACGAGTATCCAGAAGGCACAAAAAATCCAGAAAATCATCGGGGGCCACAATTGAAGGCGGAGGAGGCTGCATCAATTCAAGGCAACAGCCGCCCAACGACAATTGGGTCTAGCACAGACAACACGGAGGTCGGTGCAGAATCTACATTATTGGCTAGCATGAATACGACTTGGACTGACGAATATCCCGGCCAGGAAATGCTGAGTAGTCAAGATTCGTTTCAGGAATCCCAGTCTGTTTCCTTTGACATGGACGATTCGAGTTACAAGCATGTCGCCCCAGTAATGGCCAATAAACATAAGGATCCCGATCTCATGCTGAAATCAGTGGAGAGGCTCACACAGGATTATGTTTCCACAGCTGAATATCTGCGTGCAGCTGACAACAGTGACTACACCGATGGCGCACCATTCAATAACAAGTACATCAGCAATACAACTACAACATCAAATAATACTTGGAGTGAAGATACCTGCCCCAATGATGTATCATTTCCAAGTGTCAGCATCTCAGCACCAATGATTGCATCTCTTCAAGACGACGATGATGACGATGACCAAACTTCAATGATAATTGAACCGACTTCTTTCCGGTTAAATGGAGAAATGCATGATTTTGCCGAAATCACGCCAACGAATGAGGCGCAACCATTTGAATCCCTCTCCATGCAGACCATGAACACTGTTGAGGAAGTTGGCACTTCCCAGCCGAATTCCTTGGAAACAGAAACCGACACATTAGTCAATGACGAGGTGGTGGTCACCTCATCAGAAACAGTGCACTCCACTGAATTATCTAGTGAGGGAATTCGATTTCAGGTGGGCGGTGAAGTCAAGCGTGTGCCTCTTCAAACAGCAACAGGGAATCCTTACCTGTCATCAGGGCCACTGTCGTTCGGAGCACCCTCGACAATGACAAACTCAATCATTGCACTTGAAGCAAATCGTCTTGCAGATAATTTAATGCACGAAATGGATCAAAGCACCCACAGTTTAGATTTGGATAACATACGCCCGCCATCATGCATGGAGTCACTAAGCATGTCGGGATGTTTTGAAGTTCCTCAAAGCCCTCAGATGTCACGAATCCGAAAAAAATCACTTCCCCCAGGAATTGTTGCTAAGCGAGCTCTCGGTCACTTACCCCCAGGTCTGAATGGCAGTATGGAAAGCGTTAATTCCAGTTGCAATTTGGATAACATAAAGCCACCTTCGCTTATGGACGAGCTTCTTGATTCAATGATCAGTGTGGCAAGTATTCAGTCAGAGATTGTTGATCAAAGTCTGAACACAACCTTGAGCAACTACGAGACCGCGTACAATGACTTCGATGACAACACAGTAACTCTATTGAGCTGTACAGAGACACTACCCAAAGACGACTACGATCCGAATGATACGCCCCAGCAGTCTGATTTTAGTTCGGCTGAATCAACACCCAGGAAATATCGCAACATAAACGGTGTAAAAAGAACACTTACTCCCAAGCAAAAACGAAAGCTGGTTAAGGATCGATTTAAAACGTACACAATTGCAGCAGACTTTGCTCTGAACGAAAACTATAACGGCGAGCAACAAGAGCTCGAAGACGAAGTGCTGCAGATTGAAATCGAAGAAATTGTTGATATTGAGGTCACAAAAAGCCCATCTTCGGCTCGAAGGAACGCTAATCCAGAACGATTTCGTACACGCACAATAAGCTATACCTGTGAGCCGGAGTTGAATAATTGTGATGTAAGTTTACTTAGTTTTTACTCTGATTATTTTAAATGACCACTTTCCTTCTTATTGCAGATTCAATCGATCGGTGCGAGTAACGATCAAGGAAGTCTAACATCCACAGATGACTGCTCAGAAGAGATGAATTCTATTAAGGCAATGACAAAGCAATTTAAATTCATAGCCTCTTCGGAACTGATAGCAACAACGGATCACACGGAACTGAAAGAAAGTTGTTCAATACAGACGGTAATTGTCACCCCTTCTATAACAACTAACGAAAGTGACTACAACAGCATGGAGTGCGATCAAACATCAGAAACTGAATCTTGCTACCAAAACAATTACCGCACAGATGAAGAAGCTTCACCAAAGCGAAGTGGTCCACGTATAGTGAAACTGGGTGACAAAGACTCTGGAACCGAAGTTAATTTCAGTGAAGACGGTTTGACTCCGCCAGAGTCGGCGGTAAAGGCGGTGCGCGGTCGAAAGAAACCGCAATACATATCACCATATCGCAGAACAACCCGCCCCACGTTCTCTGGCAAAGCTCAAATAAGCAATATAACCAATATAGCAGTAAATAAAACCGCTCAACTGAAGAAATCATCCGTCACTAGCATTAAGCAAAAAACCATAAAGTCTAGCAACTTGGCTACCTTTAAAAAGTCCGATGTGCCATCCAAACTGATTGCTCCAAATACATGCCAAGCTAAGAAGGCTGCGGCATGTGAGACAAGTGTGCCCTCCTTGGTGGTTCCTCCTACACTCGAGCGTCAAGGAACTTTTGTTCAAGACGAACCCACAATCACTGATGTACCGGTACCTGTTGTGGACGTTGTGGTCTCCCCGTCAAGGGCATCAAAACTACCTATGAAAAAGTCGATCGCTTCAAAACTGAAACCATCGTCATCAAAAATCGCTCCAACTGCTACTGAAAAACTTCCCCG
Organism: Eristalinus aeneus; assembly: GCA_955652365.1. Lineage (NCBI taxonomy): Eukaryota > Metazoa > Arthropoda > Insecta > Diptera > Syrphidae > Eristalinus > Eristalinus aeneus. The sequence continues at coordinate 127,052,733 of OY019130.1, read as the reverse complement.
ACAAATATCAATGCCCGCCCGACCCAACTCAAAAAGCACAGCTTCTGGTCTAGCTAATGATGGTAAGCAAAGAGGATTCATTGGGGTACGCAAGTCACCCAGTGTCCCAACAGTACCACAGCGTTCAAACAGTAACGCCAACATACGAGTGACACCATCTGTGCAATCGCTTCGCTCCAACCTTCCTTCAACGACACCCCCTTCAAGGAGCAATTCGAATCTTTCGACCGCAACTAAGATTAACCAAATCAGCAGCCGCATTGCAGGTATATGGAAAAAAGTGGATGAGGCGAAGCGGTCAACAGCAAAAACGCCAACAGGACCACTTACTAAACAGCAAATAGGATCAGTGAAAAGTGCACAAACAAAAACCGCAGCTAAGATCATCCGCAGTTCGACTTTTGACAACAGTCCAGAGGAGATAGCAAGAAAGCAAATGAACCCAACATCAGGAGCTGGCTCCAAAGGTGCTAGTCACCCGTATATATCACCAACAAGACGAATACCCGTCAGTACATCGCCAAGAAAGTGAATAAATTATTGTCTATTGATGTACCGTCTAAGTGAACTACAAGTTTCTTGATCTTACCATTAATTTTTTTGTTCACATAGGAAAGCTTAGCCAAATGTTAATGTTAAGATCTTTTGATATAGAGTCAGAGCAATGGATTTGTATTTATTATTCGGTAACCTCACTCTTTGAAACCAAAACTTGAAAGACTTAAGAAGCATATTATGTGTACTTTGCTTTTTTTTTCATTTTTCATTTAGAATACATGCGAATAAGTTTTAAGCTTAGGTATTTAAAAAAAAAAGCACCCTTGGGCTAGAAGCAACTGCCTTAAATGACAGACTGATGTACCCTTAGGTGGAATTTAAGGTTACAGCTTGAAGCCTAACGGAGCTTGAGAGACCTTTCGTATATTCATTTTAAATTAGGTAACAATTTCTAAGTTGACAACTTTCATTTTTAGACTGCAAACTTCAGGGGAGGTCTGACAATTTACGGATATGTAGGTCTACTCCTTTGTGAGGGACTGATATTTGATTTCTCTTTGAATATATCTTATCAATGAAAATACAATTAAAAAACAAATCTGTAGACCTTAAGACATGTAGAATCTATTGTAAGTAATTTATTATTATATTTTTTGAAATGAAACTCTAGGAACAACATACACTTGGGAAATATCTCGATAATATGTAGAAAAGATGATTTTTTAAGAAGATTGCTTTAATTAAAATGAATCCCCTCTCGTAGACATTTATAATAATACCACATAACTGTATATCCTTTTTGATGCATTAGATCCATTTGTTAAATTGAAAATTGCATTATAGAAAACAACAAATATTGTCTGTTCCTCTAAAAGATATAATCAAATATATACATAATATTATAAACTAAAATTTTGTTTTTGATTTTGAACTTCGTGAAACTTTTTTTACGTCGAAAAATAGTATTAGTTTAGTCAGCACCAGCTCCGCCTGACAAATAACTCAGAAATGTTGGAAAATTTAGCCTTTACCAATCACTATTACAACAATCGTTTCAGCTCGCAATTGGTAAACTTCCATAAATCGAACTTTGAATTGCTCTGTAGCTTTTCAGAACCGTTTATTTTATTTGCATTCTTGTCACATCATGGATATAAGAAAATCTTCACCCATAATATATATGTATGGAAAGAATGTACAGAGATAGATCTTGTTCATATTTCATCTACCATAGCACTCGAACATTTGACAAGGAAGTGCCTTTATACCTCTTGAATGAAATAGAACCAATTAGGGTATATATTTAACATTTTAAGAAATTATTTTTATATCCCGCATCGTGTATGTACATACATATACCAAAAACATGACAATTTGCTGAAGATAAGTTGCTTCACCAAAGAAAACGTGTTGCAACCCTTAACACTCGATTTCGGAAATCAGCAATTTTTTAAATATATTTTTGTTGCCATATGTTTTGTACATTTTTAATCTTTCTGAGGAATACCATTGAGATTTGCTCTTCCTTTTTGAATTTTTAGGTAAGCCAATGACATTTTTTTTTATCAATATCACGCAACTTCATTATCACTTTTCAAAGCAAAATTAAGCCACATACATGTTATGTTTCAATGAACAATATGTGGGATAGTGAATGAATCTTCAATATTTTTAATTTATAAGACTACAACACACAAGTCATAGGAAAATTTGTAATAGTAGGCGTCAGATCTAGTAGATAGATGCAGAGAAAGAAACTGTGCCCATTTAAAATATTCCAAACAAACAAAGAGGTATGTTTATAAAATTATACAACACTTGTAGAAATATACAAGTTAATTTTTATTTACACCTGTTAAGTTCTCCCATATATTTGTACAAAATATTCAGAATGATTCGATGCTGCCCGCTGTCTAAATAAATACACATTCATTGTGATTGACTCAAAATGCATTTTTGTGATGACCTTTCAATAACTCCACATTCAATGAATTTAATTTCGTTTTTTGATCGCAATTGTTTTGCACTTTTTTTTTTTTACTATAATAAATTAGGATTTTAATTTAGAATATCGGACTAGTGAGTCAGATATGATCTCTTTGGAGTAACTTACGGCAACCTCGTTCTTCAGTCGCATCCTGTCTTTCTTCTCGTTTTTTGAGTTACATTAGGAAAGATTTTTAAGACTAGTAGAAACGTTTTTTCGCATTCTTTTCCTTGTAGTAAGAGATTGCAAAGATGCATATGGCTATACACGCGAGCATTCCAAAGAGCAGAATGAAGAAAATTTTTGCATTTGACATGCCTGGCTTTGGATCGTCTTTGTGTTCCCTTGGTGGTTCAAAGGTTTCGGCTTTCGGAATGATTTTCGTTCGCTCCATTGCTTGTTCATGCTGAAAACAAACATTACAGTAGTTTAGTTGAAAATTAAAAAAAAAAATTAAAATTAAATTACCGTAAAATCAGTGTCCAAATCGAAGAACTTAAATGCAAGTATATCGTGGTTGTCGGACAGGTCTCCAGTCGTTGCGGATATTCCGAAGAAATAACCTGTTGGCAATGACACATCCTTCACAACAAAGCAGCTTTTCCATTCGTTTCGGTTTTCCAAATCTGTCATGACGGAGAGAATATCATTTTCATAACGTATTCTGATCTGTGTATCAAAATCCACATTGCGGAAGCGCACTTCGCAGCCCGCCAATTGAGTGTGTGTCCCATCTCGATCGTGATCGTAGCTAAGGGTGCCATTATTCACCATTGCACTTAGATAAGGGTGGTTGTGCTGTAAACAAAATAAACGAGGTCAGTTGTCCATTTTACTTTCTGCAACTGTTTAAATGTAAACGTTTAACGGAGGGAAAAGCCTATTTTTACTCGAAGGTCAACAACTTAAATTTACCCTAATTACTTTGTTTTTAATTAAAATTTAGACATGAAAGATATGCATCCTTATCTATTCCATTAACTCAAATCGAGGCACAGTGGGATACAGTTGGAGACTCCAAAGTGAAATACGTGTATATCAATTTTGATTTTTCATTCTTCGCTAGCTGACATTGAAACCCGTGTTTGATAAAGTTATGTGTCACAGATAAAATTAAATTGCAAATATTCGTCCACATGTAGACATGTCTGCGATAGCATCCAAAATCACTTTAATTACTTATATCTTTGCTTTACATTTGCATGTACGAACTCAATTAAATAATAATTACTTACGTTATGTGGTCCATTATGATTACTGTACGTATCCATAATAATAGCCAACCCGGAAAATAAATTTTTGCTACCAAAGACCGGCCCGGTGACCATGCGATCTTTGGCATACCAAATAGCGAAGCCGTCTCCGAATAATTCAGTACCTTTGCCATGCACTTTGAACATCACATGAACTTCCCAATTTTTCGACATACAAGGCTAAAATAGATACTTAATGAAATTATTTATGGATGATCTTACATGGACACCTTACAGCCAAATTCCATATCGCTCCACTTTTGGATTGAAGGTCGGGAGTCAGTCTTATAAAATTATTCAGAACCATAGTGTTTCCCAAAAAGTCCCAAAATGGAAGGTTCATTCCAGAGCCTAGAATAAACGATAACCCAGGAGAGTCAAAATTAATTTTCATTTGAATTGATTAGGACTTACCTTGAAATGGTCGAACCAAAGAGTGTTCACGTTTCATGTAGTCTTCGCCATCGTTTACCCTAGCATCTATATGCCATAGGCATAATAGTTGGGTAAAAATAACTAAGACTGTATTAATTTTTGGCATTTTTAATTAAACTACTAAAGAAATTAAACAGCAAATAGACTTCTCGAAGGTGTTGCTACGAATGCTTAGCATAATATTCAGATTTTTTGGGATGTCAATTTAATTCTGTTGCATTCAATGGCCGTCAATTGATTTTATGGCGCTATATGCGTTTTTATTAAGGATTGTTTAATTTGTCAAATGACTTTACTGAAAGATAAAAATATAAGTGAAAAAAAAACAGTATTTTGAATTTAATGCGAAATTTTAAGTAATGCTATTAGTTTGAAACAAATACGCGCCGAAATTTATAAACACATGTGCTAAATATTAACCATTGTCTTAAGACTGATTCGTGTTTGGAGAGATCCCACTTCATGAATAAATCACATTTATCAACATACAAACATAACATAATAATACAAAGTAGCAACTGGCGTGGTCACATTGCATATTGCAATTCAGGATTTAGTCTTAAAATAATTTAAACATTGTAAATATAATTTCTGCTTGTTCACCCTGTTAAATTTTAACAATTGTCAGTTATCAGCTGTTCGTATATGAAGAAAGGTGAAAACATTGTTTAAGTTCCTTAAACTTTGAATAAGTGCTGGGAATACAATTTGGCTAAATGCAGTGATATCTAATGATGTGAAAATGTCAACCGATGAAAGGAATTTTCGATCCAGCTATTACGAGAAAGTTGGATGCAATAGCGTGGAGGAGAAAAAGTCTTTAAATATTTTGCTTAACGATCAAACTCTAACCCGAGTAAAACTTCAGCAGTTTTGCTTAAGATTTACTGTCCCAACTTCTCAAAGGAGCTTAGTTTGGAACATTATTCTAGGTAAATATCTAAAACATATTGGTATTGATTTCTTCACAAATGCTATTGCACACAGGAGTCTTTCCCTTGCCTGTTCATCAAAATGCCAAGGAATACATTATGGAGCAGAGAACAGCTGTATATGAAGATGTTCACAGAGCTGTAACTAAGCTCAGATTCATTGATGAACATACACCAAAGTATAAAGTTTTATACGCCATGTGGTTGTTGGAGACTAAAAATCTTCATCCCGATACAAATATAAATGTGAGAATGCTTTATATCGGGACAGTTCATTAAAAAAAAATGTGTTCACTTATAGGAAGACAAGCACTTTGTCGAAATTGCTAAGGTGCTCCTTGAAGTATTCGAAAATGACGTGGAAATATACTGGCTCTGTAAGGAATTTTATGAACTCACAAAAGTCATCAAAGCCGAAATGCCCAAACTAAAAGAAATGACACAAACTCTATTAAGGCAAGAAGATATAGCACTTTACAAGTAAGATGATAGCTTTTCCCCAAATAAGCCGTTGGTTTTTACTTTTCTATTATTGTTTTTTAATGCTACAGACATCTGGAAAGTCACCAATTCTTTAAGAGCAACCTGATCGAAGAATGGTATGGAACCTGTTTCGCGGGAATTATTCATGTAGCTGCACTTGTCAAGGTGTGGGATAAAATTTGTGGGGGATCAACAAAAATTTTAATATATATACTACTTGAAATTTTGAAAACGGAAACTTTCCGCATCGCTTTGAGCAAATGTAAAACAGTTGAAGAAATGAAAAGAGCTATCGAAAAAGCCAAAGATCAGGATGTCTCTAGCGTTTTAAACAAAGCTATTAAGAATTGGAAGTCTTGCAACAAAACACATAATGAAATAACAATACACTAAAAAAAAACTTTTTGTTCTTCTCATTTATCAGCGGTTCTTAGTTATGCTCTTTTCCCACTAATTCATAAAATTACCTCGACAAACAAAAACACACAATTTTGCTTTGTCACTTATATATATTTGAAAACGACATCTTTTCTATCCGCTACTGTTTGTAGTTCAAGTGTTACGGGACATTGTAGCCAATTTGACAGCATTTCCTCGGTGTAGCCAATGAGAAAATACATTTTCCTAGCCGTTATTCCTTGCCTTATAATTGCTGCAATACGTATATGATTGTACTGCCGCTTAATAATCACTTCGGAACAAACAAGGGAATGCCATGTCCCTACCATGAATTTCCGAATGAATACATCTTCAATTGCGGTCTGTGAGGGACGAATACCGTCAAGAATTGTAGCTAAAAATCATATCATTTCATCATCATAAAGATATATATACAAGTTTGAAGCTCTTACAAGTGTTCCATGAGTTCCAAGATTTTCGGTGAACTATATGGTGGGGAGCATTTGCCATCTCATATGTCAGAGGCCTGTCCCGTTTTGGGGTTATGCGATATCGGCCAGCTTGAACCTTACTCAAAGAAGCAGTTGTATGCAATGACTTCTTTGACAAATCTTGTACAGCCAATATTGGAACGGTCTATAATAAATTTAATACATTATTATAAAAAATTAGCAAGGTTTATTTAATTTACTAGTAGGAATTGTCTCGACATTTTCTGTTCTGTTTTGTAACACTTTGACAACTGCTAATCAATATATTTGACACACATGACATTAGAAACGTCATTTTTACAGATACACTTGTTGTACTAAGAATTAATATCACTGCGAATTATTTTGTGTATTAAATTGTTAATTAATTAATATTAAATTGTTAATTATTATATAAAAAATTAAATTTTACCAACTCAATAAAAGACTTAATTTAACTATAGTTTTATTTGGATATCTTTGGATTTTGATTTTAATATAAGTAAATATAAGAAATCATAGGTTTCTGGCACTCCTAATACGCAATTAAAAACAATCAACACATAAAAAAATTACAAAATTATTTTAATGACAAAATAAATAAATAAAATTAATTTTAAATAGCAAAATAAAACAAATTCTCAATTTTTTCCTTATATTACATTTTTTTAACTATACGATTGTTGACAATACTGAACATCTCTTATATCTGACATCTGATTGATGTGAAGAAAAAATCATGGCGAAATGTCAGTCGTGAAAATTTGAAAAGTTTAGCAAGGATTTCGGTGTTTACCCAATTAATTTTCGTTTTTATTTCTAATACAAATTAAATCCATATATAAATGTGTTTACTTTCACAACGTGAACTGATTCAACTACCGCAATTAATTGTTTTTATTTCCTCGAAACACATTGCATCCATTCTCAAAAGTTCATTCATAAATTATGTACCTAATTATGCATTGGATAATTGAATTCAAAATTCATACAAATATGTTCGCTAAATATAATGAAAATCAAACCTAAGAAATTCAATCACAGAATAATGCAGTAATTAAATTCGAATTCAATGAAGGTGCTTTACTCAACCCTACATAATTTTGCGTGTAAATCGATAATTTCTCATGTAAACCACTAAATGTAGAAAGGCAAGAATGAGATAAATCGCTGATGAATTCGTTCTACTTCATCGAAACTTATTTATTTTGCTGAGATTTGGTTTGAACAAATACAAAATACAGAGCTGCGAAACAGTCAGTGTTTGTTTTGAAATACAAAAAATATATTCAAATCGTCGAAATGGAGCAAGAAATCGGAACTTGGGATTCGGTGTTATTGGAAAATCTGTCTGAAGATAGTTTTATCAATAATATTCATTTGAGATACAAAAGAGATCACATATACGTGAGTTCTTTCGATGGACATTTTTTAAAGATGCAAATCCATTTAGGATTTAAATTTAACTTCACAGACGTACATTGGCACATCAGTCGTTGCTGTAAATCCCTACCGTCACATATCAGAACACTCTTCGGAAGTAATTCGAGCTTATGGAAGCAAAGGAATTTTTCAATTGCCACCACACATGTAAGTGTTAAGTTTTAATATGTTCATCTTGATTCCTTCATAGAACAACTTGTATTGCATGGGTTTATAACCGTGCGCTCAAGCTTTACAAATGTACCTTAAGGGCTTTGTGAAAATGAAATATGAATTGTGTGTTCAAAATATATTGTTGTGTTTCAACGAGTCAACGAAAAGTTTGTTACTGTATTGCAAGTTTGTCAATAACATTTCAACATCTTAACTTTTAATCGAACGTATTTTTAAACGTGATTATTATTATTTTTGAAATAAACAGATATGGATTGGCGAACTTGGCTTATCAGTCACTGAAAGATCAAAGTGAAGACCAATGCATAATTTTGCTGGGTAAGTCCAAACGTTAGCTCGTATATAAGCAGGTAAACTCTAAAAGTTTAATTGTATTTCTTTACAGGCGAAAGTGGAGCAGGGAAAACAGAATCATTTAAGATGGTTGTAAACTTCCTCACTCATATTCAGGAAGTTCAAAAAAATAAACCAAAATGCTCTATAGGTACGTCTCGACGTCGCGCGTCTAGTAGCTGTTCCGGGACTTTCGTTGCATGTTCGAATTCGCGGCTCTCAACACCGAAAAAACAGTCTCCCGCTTGTGTCACTGCAACCTCCGATTCGATCACAAGAGTACGTGCCGAGAGTTCTGATAGATCTTCCAGAGTAAGATTTCACTAATTTACCTTCATCACAAGGAAATTTATTCACTTGTTTTGCAGAAAAATCTACGTGAAAAAGTGGTTGATTTTGATTTTTCGCATCATAAAAGCACAGAAAACATAACTGATATTCCACAGCAACGGCAGGATAGATCATCAATTTCATCCACACCAATTCCGGCAAAATCATGTTTCAAACACAATTATAGCGACGTTTCCGTAACTCGCCATAAAGCAACCACATCTAACGATAAAATTTTATGCGATGCCTCGACTAATGTCTCCATGGGAAAATTTAGTTCTGGTGCCGCATGTGACTCAACTCCATATAACATTGCACTCAAAGCGCCAACGTCAAATAGCTCAATTCCAACTTCCTTTTACACGGGCTGCAGACAATGCGGACACAGCAAATGCACTCGTCAACGCAGTTTTGAGACTGACGAAAAAGTGTGCGGCAGTTCGGTTTCATACAAGTTAAAGGCTGATGTCAAAATGAGAGGAAGCTGTTCGAGTCTGGTTCGTCAACATTCTACTGAGAGTGCTTCGGGCAGAGAATCTTTGGTGAATTCCAATTTAAGTTCATCGAGGATTTCCCTGTTTGATGCACATAGATTGAATCTTGTACACGGTGAAACTTCAAAAGGGACCAGAAATGTATCCACTATGGCTGTAATGATGCAATGCAAGAATCCCAGAATGAAAGAATGTGTTACGTGCGCGGATGTATTTTTGGAAGCTATGGGTAATGCAACAACTTTAAAAAACAACAACTCCAGTAGATATGTAAGTACAACGAGTATGAAAAAAATTGAAATTATTTTAAGGGTTATTGTTTTTATTATTTGTAGGGCAAATTTTTTGATATCGAAATCGATTATAAAGGCGATCCCATCGGAATACACATAACCCCCTGTAAGTATAAATGTTATAGTTGAGTCACGCGTATTTGTCTTTCAATGATTTGAAGAGTTGGCTCCTGCTTAGGCTTAGATTAGGTTCCTGTTCACCTTTTCCTACCTTTCCTTAGTTTTACAAATTTATCAAAAACATAGCCAATAAAACACCCTTGCTACAAATAAACTAAATAAAAAAAAGTTTTAATGATAGAAGTACAAAATCCACATATATACGTAAACCTCTTGGCAAATAACCTCCACTACACATAATCTTCCACTGTTGCTTTGGCACAGCTGTCAGTGTATGAAGAATGCACAACATTTAAAACCTGTTGCTTTTAACATTAAGAACGTTCGCTGCGAAACAAAAACTGAAATTCCCTCAGTTCACTCGTATTGAGCTTACTATAAACAAGCAAGACATGGTAGAATCCTATGCATTTGTACAAACTAATTGCAAACAATACATTATATTTTTTTAACTAAATTTATTTCTGTGCTTATATATTTACTAATGCAAACCTAGATATGTTGGAAAAGGTTTGTGTATTTTATCAATGTCTCAAAATTGAAAAGTACACTAATACATTTTTTATTTTTTTTGTAGACCCGAATAACCCATTTGAATATAGGAGAAAGAAATTTTCACATTTTTTACCAATTGCTTTTAGGAGCTGACGTTCAATTCTTAAGTAAGCTACCTTTAGTTTAAGAGTACAACGAATAATACGTTTTATTTTAAGAATCTTTAAAACTGTACCGAAACGTAGAAAAATATGAGATACTCAAAAACACAGCAGCTCTCGAGGAGGACCGAACTAATTTTCACTACACAAAGGTAGGCAGGCATATGCAACAACCTGTACACAAAACACAAATTTGCATTTATTTGATATGTAGAAATCGCTGGAAGTCCTTGGTTTAAGTTCAGACGAAATTCAATCAATGTTCCGCATAATCGCTGTAGTGCTTAAATTGGGAAATTTTATCTTTGTACCAATCACAAATATAGACGGCACTGAAGGCTGTCAGGTTTCCAATGATTATGGTGAGTTAACACAATTTATGCGTAGAAAGTGGATCTTAAATTGCTATATGTTTGTTTGCAGAACTACAGGAAACAGCTCAGTTACTTAATCTTGATGCTCAAATTTTATTACATTGCCTTACACGAGCAAGTGCCGCTTGTGTGCACGAGGATGCAGGTAAAATTTTATATTCATCAGAAAAATCAACTCATTATTCGTGGGAATTCAAACTAGGTTCTGAATTAGATGCAAGACAAGCGACAGCTGCAAGGAATACATTGTGTCGAACACTTTACAGTCGACTGTTTACTTGGCTCGTCAATAGAATTAACGACTCATTGAAATCAAATCAAAGGGAAAAGAGTTTAGCTTTACTAGATTTCTATGGTTTCGAAATTTTTGATATTAATTCTTTTGAACAATTCGCAATTAACTACTGCGCTGAGAAAATCCATCAGGTAAAGTGATTAGAACAAAATTAAATTCACTACATAACCGCCGCTTTATTTTCAGAACTTTGTATACAATGTGCTCAGATTAGAGCAGGAAATTTACGTGAGAGAAGGACTGGAATGGTCACGAATTGACTATTTTGACAATGAATCTATTTGCGAGCTTATCGATAAGCCATGCTATGGCATACTGAGCCTAATCAATGAACCGCACATAAATACGGACGAAGCACTTTTAATTAGGATACAACAGTGTTGTGCAGGACATCCAAATTTTCTCACAAGTGGCCCAACGATGACCTGCATGAGCTTTAAGTATGCTTGAATTTAACGTCTGCCTACACCTGGTTCTGATTTTAAATTTACAGGATAAGACATTTTGCAAATGTAGTCAACTATTCTGTTCATCGGTTTCTGGAGAAAAACTCAGACGTGCTTCCCAAAAATATTAGCGCTGGACTGTTTCAAAGTAAAATGTCTTTAGTACAAAGCCTTTTTCCAGAAGGTGAGTTTCTAGCGCTTTAAATAGAATACTTAATTTTATTTGTCCTAATATATAGGCAATCCAAAACGTTTAACCAAAAAACCCACTACCTTGAGTGCCAACCTACGCACGCAGTTACAAACCCTTATAGCCATAATCAAAAATCGACGTACCCATTATGTGTTCTGCATCAAGCCGAACGAGACAAAACAGCCGAGAGCATTTGATTTGGCTTTAGTTCAACATCAAGTGCGTTACATGAGCCTTATGCCATTAGTGAACCTCTGTCGAACAGGACACTGTTTTCACCTTTCTCATGGGAAATTTTTCAATAGATATAAGCTTCTAAACAGCGTAACATGGCCGCATTTTCCTGGCGGTACCACGGTTGAGGGTATTGCTTTGATCATAAGAAATGTGCCACTGCCTTCGGCCGAATTTACAATTGGAACCAAGAATGTATTTGTTAGAAGTCCGCGAACGGTCTTTGAATTGGAACAATTCCGAAAGGCACGAATGGATGATTTGGCAGTACTGATTCAAAAGACCTATCGGATGCATATGCGACGAAAAAAGTTTCTTCAAATGCGAGAGAGTCAAATTGTAATATCGAGTGCCTGGAGAACATGGCGGGTTGGTATTCTTATCCGTATACGTTTTTTTCACTTTGTTACAAATTCTTTTGTTTTATTCGAATATGTTTACTTTGCACGTTTTTTGCATGTAATGTGTGTCTTGCGTACGTTTGCATAGGAATGTCGCTTTGGTATTCCGTTTACAGGGCGGAGGCACTTATGGAGCTTGTATAGAATTGTAAGTATGCCTGGGGAAGCCAAGTTTGCTTGCATTAAGTTCATTTAGTTTCAATAATCATAGCTCACAGTAAGCCAAGTTTCTCCTTTAAAGTGATGCGATTGTTGTGTTTTATTTCAGGCCCGTGAAGAGTACCGTGCCATGAAATATAGGAAACAAGTTGAATGGGCAGTTCAAGTAATTTTTCAATTTTATCGAAGGTGGAAAATACGTCATTTTCTACTTACGCTTCCCTTACGTCTTCCACCCAACACGCTCAGTCCACTATCCACTGAGTGGCCAAGCGCCCCAAAATTTCTTTTTGAAACATCGAGAATACTTCGTGTTATCTACCACCGTTGGAAATGTTTGATTTATCGCAATTCATTCGATCAAACATCACGCAATCGTATGAGGGAGAAAGTTACGGCCAGTATCATTTTTAAGGATCGTAAGGCTTCATATCCTAGAAGGTAGTCATTTAAAGTTTAAAAAACGCATAATTGTTAAAGAAAGCTGTTTGATTTTAGCGTTGGCCACCCATTTGTGGGTGATTACGTCAGACTGCGCCACAATCTGCAGTGGAAAAAGATATGTGTGGAGACAAATGATCAGTACGTTGTGTTTGCCGATATTATAAACAAAATAACTCGCTCTAGCGGAAAAGTAAAAAATATGCTTAGAAAATTGTATTTATGACTAATGAGCTTTTTTGCAGTTCGTGCCGATTTTGTTAGTTTTATCAACTTCATCATTGTTACTGTTGGATCAACGCACGTTGCAAATCAAATATCGAGTACCTGCAGCCGAAATATATCGCCTGTCATTGAGTCCATATTTAGATGATATAGCAGTGTTTCATGTTAAGGCCGTACGTTACAAATTTGCTTCACAGTTATCACTTATTTTATATATTTTTCTGTGTACCACTTAGTCGGAATTCGGTCGAAAAAAAGGAGATTTTGTCTTCCAAACCGGACATGTGATCGAAATAGTAACCAAATTATTTTTAGTCATTCAAAATGCAACAAGTAAACCGCCGGAAGTACACATTAGTACTGAGTAAGATGATCTTATTTATTAAATTGCACGTTGACATAACTTTTTTGTGCCCAGATTTGAAGCAAATTTTGGACAACAAACGGTAATCTTCACTTTTAAGTACGGCGGCATGTCGGAATATACACAGGGTCCACCCAAAGTTAGCAGGAAGGGAAATCGAATGGAGATTATCGTATGATCCTCCATTAGGTGTAATCAAGGATCTTTTTCACATTAAGTCTGGTTCAACCAATTTTTGTGCCAAAAACTGAATGAATGTGAATTAATTTTCGAAAATGATATTGCTTCAATTATATAAGCATAAAAATCTTATAAATCCATTGATGATTTGAGCATTCATTCAAACATAAATAATTCAACATTCTTGCAACTTAATTATATGTTATTCAAATACATCTTTGGCCTTTTAAATCCAATTGCAGCTCAAATATCGTAAAAGCAAAACATTTAAATTAAGTAAACTAAGATAAGCCAAATCGACTTAAACTAATAACATTGTTTCCATCAGTATTAGGACAATCATCAAGTCATAGAAAAATAACTCATCATTTCAATTGTTTTCCAGATTATTGTTGACATATCTTGACAGAGTTAAATTTAAAGAGATTTAAGAATAGTTTTATAGAAGAGCAATGATGATTCAGCAATTAATAAGCTTTTCAACCGTGTGAGCAACCGCTTACAAAAAACAGGCTAAAACAAACATTTAGTGTAGTTAGACATTCGAATACTTTCTCCCTTGTTATAGCAGCATTACCACATATAATCAATTATGAATTAATTAATAAAGAAAAACAAATAGAAAAAGTATTTTGTTAAAACCCAATAACACTGCCACTACAGGCGTAGAAAGCACTCCTAATATACATTTGAAACGTTAAACAGTTAAATATAATAGTAAAACCATTTTTTGTGTTGAATTTAATATCAAACGATACAAAATAAACAATAATATATTAATTAAAGGTTTTTCATAGATATTATAAATCTACAAATACATAGAATATTTAAAATGTTTTCAATAAACAAAGAAAAAGCAACACTTTTGTAGTTACAATAACTAGGCAGACTATATAGAAACGTTCAATTAATTCAGAGCCAGTTAGTTACACGCGATTCTAAACACACCATTATATATATTTACATTATATATTTTGTGTAAATTCTATAAAGAAAAAAATATATATAACACAGTTATGAAAATAAACTAAACACGAGCTCATAAGATTGTTGTTTAAAATAAGAATTATATATAGAGAATAGTAGTAGAACGAAAGAGATTTTAAAATTAATATTTTTAGGTACAAATAAATATGTCATGTTGTGTAAATACAAACGTATTACAATATTTACAATGTAGTTAATTTATAATGCTGTATGTGAACTAAAGTTAAAATTTTAATATTATTGAAACAAACTGTTTTTTATTGCGAATATAAAATATTACTTGTTTCTTTTTAGTTATATATAAGTCTAGAAGAAGTAAGGAGGGAAAGTATTTATTCTCCATCCACTCATACCTAGTGGCGATCAACGACAAATATCGAATATATATTAGAAGGTTATGTCAAGTGTTTGAAATCCATGAAGTTTCAAAGCGCAAATTAAACAATTTTTAGATCTGCAGTATCGATCTTATTTGCGGCTTATAAAGTTTAGTTGGCCTGGTTGAAAAAGTCTGCCTTAAAATGTGGCTTAGATCAAAATTCTGGACTAAAAGCATCATAGTCAAAATTTAAAAAAAAAACCAACAATAATGAATGAGTCGTTGATTTGTCTGTTTTCCCTAATACGTTCACAATTTTCATGTAGATGAATTTTTGCATGACCAACTGAACATTGCGTATCCACCTTAATAAAATGTTTTGTGTCAAAATCATATGCGATCTAATGACAGCAAGGCTTGTACTTTTCTCACATTCATAACAAAGATTTTTTGCCTATTGTTATTATTTATTCTTACAAAATCGCTAAATAACAACACTCATTTCGCAAAAATCGAAAGATATGGTTGACGAAAAGGTATCAGTCAACTTTGCTTGCCAAAGGTGCCAAAAACCTCTGATTCTTGATGGAAGTTTGGATAGCATTAACGAACATGCTATGGCGGAATTGTCATGTAAGTTCCATACAGTATTTAATACAAAAAAGAACTGAAGAAAATTAAGATTCCACACAGTGCCAATCTACGCCACAAACATGGATGAAATTGACCCAAATGAAAGTGGATTTGATCACGTTGTACCGCCCTTTCGATTGAGTGATTCCATAAATGGAACTGGTTTCACACTTGTGTCTGATGGCAAGGAAAGCAAAAAACTCAGTTCAGAATTCTTAGCCAAAGCACAACTTTTTGATGCGTTGTCATCAAATTCCGAATTCGATCATCCTTTATGCGATGAGTGTACAGATTCTATGCTTGAACTATTAGAACGAGAATTAAAAATAGCAGAAGACGAATGGAGAGATTACAAAAACTATCTTGAAAGACTAGAAAAAACGGAGGTAAAACCAAACGTTCCCGAACTAAGAAAACAACTGGCAGACTTGGAGTCAAAAGAAAAACATTTGCTCGAAGAGCTTTCCCGGTTGAAGGTAAAAGAAACAACTTTGAATGAAGAAATAAAAATCGAGGAAGCAGAGAAGGCCAAGTTGGCTGAGCAGGAAGTTAGTTATTGGCGAGAATATACGAAACACCGACGAGATCTAATGCTCACAGAGGATGATAAACGTAGCTTGGAGAACCAAATAGCTTATGCTGAACATCATTTGGAGAGATTACAGAATACAAACATTTTCAACGTTGCATTTCATATCTGGCATGCGGGACATTTTGGTACAATCAATAATTTTCGTTTAGGCCGTCTCCCGTCGGCTTCCGTAGACTGGTCGGAAATAAATGCAGCATGGGGTCAGACTGTGCTATTACTGTGCGCTCTTGCTCGTAAAATAGGCCTAACATTCCAGAAATATCGGCTCGTTCCGTTTGGTAGTCATTCGTATGTAGAAATTTTGGCCGATGGACGTGAGCTACCTCTCTATGGAACTGGTGGTTTCAAATTCTTTTGGGATACCAAGTTTGATGCGGCGATGGTTGCTTTCCTGGAGTGCCTAATTCAATTTCAGCAGGAAGTTGAAAAACGTGACACAGAATTCTGTCTGCCATACAAGATGGAGAAAGGAAAGATAATTGACCCGTCCACCGGAAACTCTTATTCAATCAAGTAAGTCGAATTTTTTTTTTTTTACTTTCTCGTTTGAGTGTCTCATTTATAGGATACAATTCAATTCAGAGGAACAGTGGACCAAAGCGCTTAAATTCATGCTCACAAATTTAAAGTGGGGCTTAGCATGGGTGTCTTCCCAGTTCACAACGCATTGATCTCTTGACATATGTAAAAACATTTTACTTAGTATTTATTAATCTATTGTTTATTT
Source organism: Eristalinus aeneus (assembly GCA_955652365.1). Classification (NCBI taxonomy): domain Eukaryota; kingdom Metazoa; phylum Arthropoda; class Insecta; order Diptera; family Syrphidae; genus Eristalinus; species Eristalinus aeneus. The sequence goes on along the minus strand of OY019130.1, from coordinate 127,035,863 downwards.
AATGGAAATAAAATATTCAACCACTTGCGTTTGACGTACAAGATTTACTGATCTCTTTTTTTGAAGTAGAAGGCTTTTCAGAGCCCGATTCGTCTGAATCTTCACTGTCACTGGCAGAAGAAACATCAATATCTGCACCTAGCCACAGTGCTGATTTTTTATTTTTCACTTTGCAAATTTGTTCGCCCTTTCGCTTCAGGTTTGGTTTTTCATTTTGCATTTCCGCGGCCTTTTTAAAACCCTCTTCAACTGCATCGTTTACTTTCTCAGTCAGTTTTGATCTGGCTTCATCGTATTTAGGGTCTTTAAACTCGTGCTTAGGTACGTGAAGCAATTTTTCGACTTTCCTTTTTTTCTTTTCTTCTGCTTCAGCTTCGCGATCTTTTTGTTTTTCAAGCCATGCTTTTAAACGTTTTTCCTCGTTAATATCTCGAAGTCGGCGGCCACTAAGATCTCGACATGCTTCACGGTTTGTGGTCTTCTCAATTTGGGCACCAATTGCTCGTAGCATGGAACCAAATCCACCTTTGCCGCCAAGAATGCGTAGCTGGATATGGATTGGTAGCGAAGGTTGAGCTCCTTTGTCGGTAATATGTTGTCCATTTTGAATTAAGTAATAATCTTTTTGATTAAGATTCTGAAAGAAATCACAAATTAGGATAAACTTCACAAACAATGCAGACTAACATACCGTCTCTTCACAAATGTGTTGTATAATATCATCTTTGTATACGGAATTGCAGGACAAAATTATAACTCCGTTTAAATAAATCTGTACCATTTTTACAAAATAATAACAAAAGTTCTAAGGTTTTTTACAAATTGCAAATATTTACAATACTCTCTGACAGGTGGAAATGACAGGCAATATACCAAACAGATCTGATTTCTTCTTAACAGTAGAACTGTTTGTCAAGAACTGAGTTTGTTTTTTTTTTTTTTTTCAAAAGTTAACACAGGAATTTTAAATAGTCATATTTTGCGAAATTGCTTTACCAAAAGAGCCTTTGGATTTGAGTAATTTAGTTATTGAAAACTGTTTTCTTTCTTTTACCTTTTTTTTATCTTTTATATGCAAAATTAAGAAATTAAAAATTTGCATTTTATATACCTTCAGCGATATAATTCTTTGTGAGTTGAGCCGCTGTAAAGGTACCGTACTGTCAACGCTTATTGTCATAAATAAACACATGGAAAATCATTTTAATCGTAAACACTAAAAGGATCTGGTATTGTTTTATAAATATTGAAAATGTCTTCAAAAGAATCGAGCAGCGAATCGAATGTTTCAAGCGATCCTGAAGAAGAAAATGAAGTCGTACGGGCAAGAGATTAATGAAACGTACAAATTTACCTTCAAATATATATTTTTATTTATAGAGCGAATTTAGAAACAGTCTTAGTACAATGCCTTTCGAGGAACTGATCAAGCTTAAGGATAAACTAGGTGCGAGAGTATTTAAAGAGGCTATGTTTGGTGCAGATTCCGCAAAAAAATCAAAAAATAAGAACATTAAAATCAAACGCCTTAATAAAAATCGTCCTAGAGAGCAATCATCCAAAAGTCAAGTCCCTTTCTTAGGTGGGATAAAAATGTCAAAAAAGTCTACTACTGAAATCAGAGACCCTCGTTTTGATAAAAATAGTGGGGACTATAATCCAAACAAATTCAAGGAAGATTACAAATTCTTAACTGACGTCCGGGAAAAGGAAATCGAAGCCCTCGAGAAGAAGCTGTCATCCACTAAAGATGAAAAAGAACGTGGTGAAATCAAATTTACAATACAGCGTTTAAAGAATAAAAACGTCGAGGAAAAACGCTGGGAAATGAAGCAAAACATTTTAAAAGAGGAGCAAAGGGATATACAAACGGCCAGAAAAGAGGGCAGACAACCTCATTTTGCAACCAAAAGTAAGTTATTATCACCTTACATTTACATTATGTAAATAATGCCATTTCAGAGGAACGACGCGCGAAGGAGTTGGTACGCAGATACGAGGAACTGAAATCCAAAGGCAACCTGGATAAGCATCTTGAGAAGAAGAGGAAAAAGAACGCGGCAAAGGACAGAAAGAAATTTAGCTTTGATTAATATTATTTTATTGTAATAGAAATTTTTAAGAACATACATTTTAAAATTATCCCGTTCGTAACATTTTTGCATCGCGCTTTTCTTGGAGCTCTTTACGCTGCTGTTCAACAATTTGTTTTCTTTCCTCTAAAAATTCAGCATATTCATTGGCATCCAAATCCTTAACTACTTGTATTCCGCAGGTTCTTGCAATTCCTACAAGTTGTTCACACATTTGCTGGAAGGAAAAACGTATTTGCTTTTAAGAGTATTATTTAGAATGGAGTTCCTCAACTTACTTGCATTGTTTTAAGGGCATTCGGTGGATCCTGTATTTTGATAGCTGCGATTTCATACAAGTGCTTTAAGGTTATTTTGCCAGACAATTCTCGTCCTGGGTTCATAGCGCCGCGTTGAACCCCCGCAGCTTGTTTAAGGAAATATGTGGCTGGTGGAGAATGAATAACAAGCTCATAGCTTCGATCACTGTTTACCCAAACTCTGCATGGCAGAGGTATCCCTTCTTTGATATCTTTTGTCCTTTCATTGAAATCTTTGCAGAATGCCGCTATATTGATTGACCGCTGCAATTCAAATTCACTCATGTGATATTTGTTGAAAAACTTTACAAGTGTGTATCAGTTACCTGACCCAACATTGGTCCAAGTGGGGGACCGGCAGCAGCCATTCCAGCTGGGATATTTGTACGTAGTTTTGTTGTATGTGTCACTTTTTCAACAAACTTTTTCATGGATTTTAATTTCCCAGCTGCTTTAGACATGTTTCTTATTTAGAAATTATAGAATTAATTGAAATTATTTTCGAGAAATTATTTTGGTTATGAAATAAATTTCTTCTTCTTGTTGCGCTCACTGTCAGTGCGATGGGGCATTGGTGGTTGCATTCAAAGTGTAAGAATACATATTCAGTGAGAACAGCAGAGACCAATAAAGTTTTCCTTCCTTTCTTCTTCTTTACGCTACTTAAAATCGGTGAATTTGTATAACTATTAAGTACATGCAAATATACTTGTGTATCTTAATTGAAATAACGAATTTGTCGAATATATTGCAACCAATATGAAAGTAGAAAATAGCAAACAATGAGTTGATGGCTTTTGTCAAAATTTTATCAGTTCTAATTGTATTGATGATTGTAATGACTAAATAGAATTGCAATTGATTTTGATTGTAGGCTACGTTTTACATATTTAAAAAGATCATATTTAAAATGAATAAAATATTTGTGAACTTGGTTATTGTGACTTTTACATAAATGGGTGAACTTTAATGAAAGAAAGTATCTTTTGAAAAACTAACATCCTTTAAGTATTTAAATGGAAAATGTGATTTATTTTAATTTTTTCAATTGACTCTGAGCATTATCTGCCATAGTAAATTGAGTGTAACGTAATTTATGGAATGGCACACGATTCTTACCTATTCTTAAATCTCCGCGATCGAAACCTTCATGTAATACCGTATAGATGCATATTAAAAACATTTTCAGAAGTTGTTATTTTTTCAAACATATGATGCGCGTTTGATACCCTTTTTCCATTTAAATCTTCCCTTTATGAAAGCATTTTCAACCCCTAAGCATTGTACTCCGTCGAAACCAACACAAACAGTTCCAATTGAAAATGTCAATAATTCTAAAAGTAGGGGTGAAAAAACTGGTGGTTGAATTTTGTGTCGTAGTTTTTTTGTTATTTTCTATGAAAATATAAACAAAAATAATGTTCTCTGTTCAATTAGTTATTCAGTGATATTCGGTGCATTAGTTTTGGCATTAATTCAACTTAATTATTCAACCAAAATCAAATTATTTCTATGACAAGGGAACACTTGATTTCTGCTAAGCTGAGTGGTTGTAGCGAAATAGTCATACATTCTCTAACAAAAGGGTAATCCTACACCCTTTTTCGTCAGTCCATCCGAATGGTTCGTAACAAAAGCATTGCAACTCAGTCGTCTTCGGGCAATGCAAGCAGTAGTAATAGCAGTAGCAAATCTCCCATAAAAAATTCGAAAACTCACCGTAAAAGTAGCAGCAATTGTGAATCTAGCGTCGCCGAAATCGATGACAGAACTAGTAGAACCCCCTCCCCGGATGACAGTACAAGTACACAGGGATCGTCGTCAGTGCATAAGCAAAATTTATATGTCGTTTCTTTTCCGATTATATTTCTTTTCAACATTTTGCGTTCGTTGATCTATCAACTTTTTTGCATATTTCGGTATTTGTATGGTGCAAGTACTCGAGTAATATATCGGCCGCACAGGCGCGAGTGTAACATTGAAATAGTGGTTGGAACTGAGATAGAAAGAATTCAAGCAAAGCCAATTGCTATAGCATCAACGAGCACAGTTCACTACCCTTATAACCATCATAAACACAAGCAGCTGGAAATGTCATCATCAAAGCTGGGGGCTGGTGGTGGTGGTGGAGGTGCGCCAACATCTCCTGGACCTGGAGACCCTTTGTTAGCAAAACAAAAGCATCATCATCGACGAGCGTTCGAGTATATTTCGAAAGCCTTGAAAATAGACGAAGAGAATGAAGGTGAGTAACATGTTAATTCACAATATGTGTGACTAGTTTATCTTTTGTTATTTCCATGCATTATTATTAGTTGAATAAAGGTAGAATATTTTGTCTTTTTTTCACAACTCGAGCAAACTCTTCATGCGTGTAAAAATCATATTTTTTCCATTAAATAAGATTATACCGGCCGTTGAGGGTAAATTGCCGAACTTTATGCATGAGGGTATTGTGATGCTTACTAGTACAAAGCTGATAAATAATATTAGCATGTATTTGCTGATTATCATAATTAGGATAAGTTTAAAATTTGTCCTTGAACAAGTTCATGTTTATTGACATGTGGATGATTTTATATTATTTTTTGTTTTGTTTTTGAAAATAATTTTGTGAATTATTTAGTCTTATGTACTTAAGAGCATTTTGCTGTATAAATCAAAAGAAAATTTTAATAAAAAACTTTTCTTCCACCCGCAATTAAAAAAAACGTGTTATTTTTAGGTCATAAGGAACTTGCCATTGAACTTTATCGTAAGGGCATAAAGGAATTGGAAGATGGTATTGCCGTGGATTGCTGGAGTGGACGCGGAGATGTCTGGGAGAGAGCTCAACGATTGCACGATAAAATGCAAACAAATCTTTCAATGGCAAGAGATCGCTTGCACTTTTTGGGTAAATTAAAAAGCCTTTTTTCTAATGAATGACTTAATTGTATGTATAAATCTATCGCTTTGAATGGACATAAGCTGATCAAGATTAGAAACTTCTTCACATTATAAAAAAAAAAAACATTCAAATAAGGTGTTGATTTGCTCGTTTGCTGCATGTATATGTTTCCATTAATTTATTTTTTAATTTCTTTAGTTATAATATATACTTTTATTTTGATTTTAATTTTTGTTTTGATTTATTTGATTTTTTGCATTTGTTTCTCCACATTCCTTCTGTGCCAGAACTAAGAAATGCCGAAATAGAATTAGAAAATATGCGGATACAGGAGCAGAATTCATCGAGAAATACTGCTGCTCAGCATCGAAAACACGTTGTTCAAATTGTTCAACCTATGACCAATTCCTATGAAAACAATAACACCCTTATGAATGCTAACAATAGATCAAATCAAGCTCTAGCAAAGAACACTGCGGAGAGTTCAAGAAAAAGTAATTTATCTGTGCCCACTGCCAGAGTCCCAAAAAGACTTTCACATCAAGTGGTCGTCAATAGCACTGCAGTTTCGAGTTCAAGCACGTCTAGGGTTCCTCCAAAAACACAGACTGCGGTAAACAAGAAAATCGAAACAGGTAAGATGGTCAAGAAGCGTTATATGAACAAATATAAAGATCTGCAAAAACTACAGTAAAGCAAAACTTATTAAATCTGGTACAAACAATTGGGAACTTCTAATGACTTCTATCACTGCTCGCTTTGTCTATCACCCTATTACAGCTTTTTGTACTTGTAATTATAATTTGTTATTTCCTAACTTTGGTATTGCAGCTTTATTGCATAATAAACTTTCTAGTGGACGAATTGTTGATGGTGGGCACGCTTTTGAATTTCACACTTTTAACTGGACAGTTGATTTGATAATAAACATTCTTATACAATTTTTTGTTTCTTTAGCGTCTGGACGAAAGCTTACAATTGGTACCAAAAGACCGGGAAATTTGGGAGTCATAAATAAATCTCAAACTTTACCAAGGAATTTAGGCTCAAAGGCAACAATAAATGGAACACGTCAACCGCTCAAAACTGCTGCCACTCCACCAGCTGTTAGACGACAATTCAGTGTAAGTTTGATGCGGTATCTCTTTGAAGATGAGTTATGTTCATTTTTAATATCTTATTTGTTAATAGACAAATATCGATATAAAAGTCTTTTTAACGCAAATTTTGATTAAGATACTTAATATAAAGCAAAAAAGGAAAAGAAAACAGTGTAATAATGCTTACACAAATGTTAATCTACACGAATTTAGCACGCCGCTTGAGGAGGCAATAACTTTCTAATTACTGTCAAAAACATTGCGCATGTTATTCCCATATGCGGAAGAAAACCGCCCATTACATGCATAATAAATCATGAGAAGACTTTGAATTTGGGGCAAATGCACGGTCTTCTCTCGCAGGCAAACAAACCTGAACACAAGGCAATTTTTATGGCCGATTGCCAGTTTTTCTTTTATGAACAATATTGTTTTGTTGTTGCTTATTAAATATTTTTGTAGACATCTGGGAGAAATACCCCACCGCAACGGTCAAGAACACCAATTGGCAATGGTCCCGGAAGTGGAGGAAGCGGAGCTTCAACTCCAATGGTCAGCGTGAAGGGCGTTGAACCCAAGTTAGTACAAATAATAATGGATGAAATAGTAGAAGGTGGTGCCAAGGTGGAGTGGTCTGACATTGCTGGACAGGAAGTTGCAAAGCAAGCTCTCCAAGAGATGGTGATTCTTCCCTCAGTCCGACCAGAACTTTTCACAGGTAACTGACTATTCGACAAGCATTCATATTGCGAATAATCAAAATTTATGAATAAAGGACTTCGAGCACCAGCGAAGGGACTTTTATTATTTGGACCACCTGGAAATGGAAAGACACTACTTGCACGAGCAGTAGCAACAGAATGCAGTGCAACTTTCTTAAACATCTCGGCGGCGTCATTGACAAGCAAATATGTAGGTGATGGAGAGAAACTAGTGCGTGCACTGTTTGCTGTGGCGCGTGAAATGCAGCCCTCCATAATCTTTATTGATGAAGTTGACTCTTTACTATCAGAACGCAGCTCAAATGAACACGAAGCATCGAGGCGCCTAAAAACGGAATTTCTTGTAGAATTTGATGGGTTACCAGGTAATCCAGACGGTGATCGCATTGTGGTCCTTGCTGCCACCAATCGTCCGCAAGAACTGGACGAAGCCGCCTTAAGGCGATTCACAAAACGTGTTTATGTCTCACTTCCAGACATGGAAACGAGAGAACTTCTACTGAAAAGACTTCTAGAAAAGCAGGGAAGTCCACTGAGCCAGGACGCGTTGCGAAGGCTTTCTGTTATGACCGAGGGATATTCAGGATCTGATTTGACAGCACTAGCCAAAGATGCTGCCTTAGAACCTATTCGAGAGCTCAATGTTGAACAAGTGAAATGCCTAGACATAAGTGCAGTACGAAGCATAACCGAAAATGATTTTTGCAATTCCCTTAAGCGAATTCGACGTTCTGTCGCTCCGCAAAGCCTTGTTCTATATGAAAAGTGGTCAATGGAATACGGAGATATAACAATTTAATTTGTCTTCTATCCAATGTTCCTACGTTTAAGTGTTTTGGTTTAAGTCGTTTGTTTGTTTGTCGTTTTGATTTTCAATATATGAATTTCAATTTGTTCCTTTTTTAAGTTTTCCCCAAAATATACGTTTTTTGTTTATTTTAATCGCGTCTATACCAACAATATGCCTTTCCTTAGCCTTGCAAGGTCGTTGTTGTGGAAACAACATTAACGTATTCCCATAGTTGTGTAAGTGAAATACGTATATATTTAGTTAAGATCTTTAAGAAAAAAATTTCAATGTAGCCCAGCGTTAAAGATTTTTTTTAAGTATGCATTTAATTTAGGTAAAACAAAGACATTTGTGGTAAAAAAGACACATTAACACAAACACATATTCACACAAGCTTTTATATATTTAAACATGATATCGTATATTTTTAATACTTTTGTAACGACATACTTATGTACACCCGATATACATTCAATATAAACAAAAACAAAAAAACAAGCAGAAGAATTTTCGTAGGCAAGTGTATTGCTGTTTCTTCTTATCTTCGGTTTCGATTAGTTGTAATGTTTAACGAAACTACAATATTAGTTATAAAACTAGATGTTAGTTCACTATATAGAAATGTTTATGCAAATGGAAAAGAAGATATACTTTCCTACTTTTATCTGTTGTTTAGTTGAACGCTTTTAATGCTAGAATTTGTTGTTTTGCTGAAGTTATTATTTATATTGTGTGGCGTGTTGTTTTTTTAGACGAACACTGGAGTGTGACGAGCGATTAGCGAATTCGAAAAATACAAAAAGTGAAAGAATAACGAAAATACATAAAACCGTATTAACCATGTACAAAGAATGAATTCCATTAGTAAGTAGCTGTCGATGTGAAAGTGATGAATTTTAATTATACATAGTAATACTATATATACATAAATCTCTATATATTGTAATACTCAGAAAAAAACGCTATTTAACCAAATAAAAGTAATTAAATGCTTCAATAACTATAAATTTGTACTCATTAGGTGTATGTGTGTGGGGTTAATTTTTTGAAACCATGTATTCATCCTCCATTTATATAACGTGTAATTAGAAATTAATAAAAACAGAAAAAATGTAATTCATATGTTTAATGTTTTGGTATTGTTTTTTTCTGTTCTTTTTTGCTTCATAAGTCTTCATCAATTAGTTGCTGAGAATTATTTTGGGTTTATTGTTCCTCATCAAATTCGCCGAGACAATATGACTTTATCTCATTGCTTTGATATTATGTGTCTAGACATAGTTTTGTCCATGCATTTTCTTAGTGTTTGGTTTATCTCAAGTACCTTTGCATTTTTAGTAAATCAATACTAGTATTTTGCCAAAATCAAGAAGTAAATAAAAACTCAACATATTTTAGATCAAGTGTTGAATTAATAATGAGCAAGTCGGTACGTGTATGGTTCATTTTGTAGATGCCAAATTGACACTTCATCCCCCCATATAGAACCATTTTTGTTTTTTAAATACTTTCAAACTCGTATTGCCAAAACTTCCTATTGTTGAGCTTTACTTAACATAGGCTTATCTACTTCTTATTGCTTTTACCGTAAAAACAGCTTGATCGTTCTCATTTTAATAAATATTTAAACATAAAGTTTTTTCTTTTATTCAAATGTTGTTTTTAATCATACTCATTCCTAACATTTCATCTTCATCTACCTCATTGACCCGCTCCGCCTAAGTGGGTGCAGTGTGATACTTACACATTAAAGGTGCCAAGTTCTATTTCTGGAGTGAAGACTTTATATTGTTACTGCACCAACTCTTTCGAGTTTACAACACTCAGAAGCTTCGTTTGTCTATGAAAAAAAGTTTCTCGTCGCTTAAAGTCGGTTAAAAAGTGTAGGTACGTTCTACTCTTAAGAAAACAATAACATGCACAACAGGAATAGTTTCGGAAGAAGCTAAACCCGTTTTCCTTGTGGGCTTAGCGGACTTTTTAGGTTAAAATATCTTGGATACTTATTTGTTTCCGAGTCAAACTGTTTCTCATCACGTCAATGGCAATTAAGTAAAAGTACTTAAAAGCTAGTTAGTCTGCATATAGCTTGCAGTAATACATTCGCATAGACTCGATCGTTGACCTTAATTTTTATTACTTCTAAATGTCGCAGTGTTGACGAGTAATAGTTGAGTTAAATTACTAAATTTAAGTACTGTTTTTAAATTCTAACAAAAAAATCGAAGAAATTCGTATTTTTGAAAGAGGGAAAGATATAATCCCTTAGAGAGGGAATAGGTTCACAAAGATTGAAAATATCATAATTTTTAAAGAAAATCTCAAACGCTAAGTATTGGTTGTTCTCGTCAGCCATCCCTTCCTAGCCTTGTGCTAAGAATAGTACTTTATAGAAGCACCCTTTCCTTAAATAAACCTAATCTAATAACAGAACAAGCAAATGATTTGCAATGGTTGAAAAATGTCATAGTTTATTTAAAAAGGCACAAAATAATAACATAATTGATTCAAATTCTCTGAAAAAAGTCACAAAAATAAAATGAAAAATGTCTGCTGTTTGGTTTAAGATATAAATAAAAATCAAGTCTGTTGGAAAAAGTAACTAACACAAAAGCATGACAAAATGTCACAGTATTAACGAGTTGTTGGTTTGAATCTTTCATCGTAGTGATTGCGTTTACAAGGGATTTGGTGCATACGCATAGTTAAAGAAGGGATACTGAAAAACTAAAAATGTTTGTTTTATAGTGTAAAGCGGTCTATGATATTAGAGAGAAAATTTAAGATGCTTTTTTAATTGTTTTATTATTCAGAACAGAAAGATTTGAACATCAGATTTCCGCCGTGTTCCTCTTATTGCCGAGAATCGTTTATGGCAACTCATTTTCACTCATATATTTATGGTACATCTTAAAATAGGTTGTAGTGTCAATCATGATCAATAAGCTCAGACTGAAGGTTAGTTGTAGGATATATTTAGTAATGAGGACTAAGTTTCAAGAATATGAAATAGGCAAGGGCCAACTTCTGAAACTGTCTGCATATGTAGCCTGCCGACTGTACCATAGAATAAAATGAACCGTATTAAACTCTAAGTGAAAAATAATCGGATGGTTTATCGCATGCTATCCGGTTAGGTTTAAAACAGAGTTAACCAAACGTTGGAGCGGTTTGTTAAACATCTCGATCGAAAATTTGTTAAAATTGGGTTCCTCGAGTATTTTGTTTTTTTTTTTCAAATAAAAACATTATTCATTTTAATTAAATTATTTATTTTAAAATCTATATTTTGTTCTGGTTTTACATTCCTTTATAATCAAAAACCATTAAAAAATATGTTTTATTTTATTTGTATTTTACATATCATCTCTTTCAATATTTTTCAATATTGTTTACGTTACACCGTGTTATACTTTTTCGTTTTCCTTTGTTTCATTATAAATTACATATTCGTTTTGCTTTTATTTTATATTCTTTGTTTTTTTATTTTTTTTTTAGTTTTTAATTATAATTTAAAAATTTTCATTAATAACGACCTTAACTTCTATGGTTTGGGCGGCTTGGCGGCGCACATCAGATTTTGTTTGTTTTTATTTTTTTCTCTTTTTGTGAGTGGTAGAAGAATGTTGAGAGGAAAAGTGTGTGTTTGTGTTCTTGTTTGTTGTGTATAGTAGGAGTAGAGTAGTATGCTGAACAAAGTGTTTTGTATTTGATGCTATGTGTAGGGGGAGTTCAATGGTTGTAGTGTTGTTGTTGTAGTTGAAATTGATTTCTCATTGACGGAAAGTAATGAGTGGTGTTCTGTTCTGCACGCATCCAATCCAGGAATAACAGATGATGATGACGAGGATGAGGTTAAGCTGCTGCGGTTCCTGCTGCGGCTGCTGATGTTATTCCCATCATCTCAATCTCATTGCGTTTGATATTGTGGCATTGCGGCACTGTACATCATTTGAGGTCCAAGACTGCCATTCGGGGCAGCAGCAGAAGCAGCAGTCGCCGCAGTTACTCCAGGCACAACAGTACCTGGTACACCCCATGCGACATTTGGCTGTACCATGCGATAAGATGCTAAAAAAAGAGTAAGTCATTTTTTAATTTAAAATATACTAAAAATAAAAGCATTATAATATAAGAAATATATTCTTAAAATTCTGTAACTGCGATTATGTTAGAAAACAAAGCGTTATAAGGGATGATGCTTTATTGTGGTGAGCTTATTAGGACTTTTAGAATGACAACAAAAAAGTGCGTATGGCACACTCAAAATATGTTCCTTTCTAGGTAAGTAAAAGGAAAATTATATTAAAATAGAGTTTATTACCTCCTTGTTGAGCGCTGGCTGCATAAGCGTACGGATAATATCCTTGTTGCATATACTGAGTCTGCATTTGAGGGTATCCCTGTAACATTAAATTCTACATTTTATCAAGACCGTTTCAGTGCGACGAACAAGAAAATTATACTTACTGGCTGATACCAATAGCCCATCTGCTGGTACGCATAGGGATACTGTGCTGCTGCCTGCGGAGTTATAACTTGTCCAGGAAGTGCCGCCTGCTGCGATGGAACACCTCCTGGTCCAATAATCGCAGCACCTGTAGCATTCATTGAATTGTCACCACCATTTTCTTTACCCCAGAAGCATTTCACTTGATTGCCATGCACTTCAGTATTATGTGTGTGTTCGATAGCACGAGTCGCTGACTCTTTTGTCATAAATTTGATGAACGCATATCCTTTGTCTTTGAACACCCGCACATCTTGTATCTGGCCGAATTGTATGAAGTGTTTGTGCATAAGTTCATCGCTAATTACATTCGGCGGGAATCCACCACAATACACTGTGGTATTTGTTGGGCTAGATTGATTGTAAACTTCTTCAAATGTCTGTCGTATAGCCGTTTTATTTGCACCGACTTTTGTCGATTCACGTGGCGGTGGTAGTTTTCTTGTTGACCAATTTGTTCGAATCGAACGCGATCCAATCCATTGACCATTCATTGTTTGTATCGCTGTTTCGGCCTCGGCCTTTTTAACAAACGATACAAAAGCATAACCCTTTGACTTCATTGTCTGAGGATCGCGAACGATTCGACAGTTCGAAATTTCGCCAAACGGTGCAAACGCCTCACGCAGAGTTTCCGTTTCGATTTCAGGGCTGAGATCACCAACGAATATGTGGTAATGTGAACTAATATCTGTCTTTGGCTGATTGCCTGGACTTGTTGCCCAATTTACCTGTGTAATAAAGATCATTCATTATTGTGAGAGATGGTGTTAAAGACATAATTTCATTTTTATCAATGACAAGAAAGATAATGTAGGAGATTGAAAGAAACAAAGACTTCACTTTTTGGCGTTATCTGTTTTTATTTTTTCCGCAATGTGTGTTACACGATCTTAAATAGAATTGGGTAAACGGGAGAATTTCGCGAACAGAGTTCAAGAACCTTAGGACCGATTTAACGGCGGCTTATTTACTTTGGAAGCATAGTACGTGCACAGGGTGTGCATGAATTGAAACTAGGATTTGTGCAGGTAGCACATTTTTATTTTTTTTCGCCTACAATAATTAAACGTAATAATCAAAATTGGTTGACCTTGATTTTAGTTTTCAAGGGTATGTTAGTAGTTTGTACCAGTTTTCAAAATTAAAGACAGGACAATTTCTTGAAGAGGCATTTTCGCGTCTCTATATCTTAACAGCGTATAAGGATGACAGGAGAAAAAGCTGACAACACTAAGCTTATGTAAATACATACATTCAATCTTTTGAATTTTGCTTTTTTTTTAGTAATTTTTAAATAATGACAAAAGTAAATGGATTCTGTTAAGCAGTTAATTCTATTATTCAAGAGTTTTCGATGTAATTTTGTTTTAATACAACTAGAAATGATTGTAATTTTTTGTAATAACAAATTACGTCAAATCTTTATAAATAAATAAATTAACTGTTTTAAGAACCGGCTTGCTTTTGTGTTGGTTTCATCATGTATTTACCCAATATACACCACGAATACAAACAGGAATATTCCTGAATGAAATTAATATTTATTGTATTAAAGCATTGAAAAATATTTACACTCCATGTGTGTTGAATATTAAATAATGCAGACAAAAGAGATTTGACGAAATCAATATCGCTACATGATGGCATGTTTCCAAAATAAAATAATTACTTTAAAAAAAAATAAATTATATAAAATTATTCAATGAATGCATATAAACACTTACTTTTATTTCCTTTTCGAGGAAGAGTCGTTTATTCATAGCAGTCAATGCAGTTGCAGCCGATTGGTAAGTGGTATATTCGATGAATGCGTATGGATCATTACCCGGCTCTCGGATAATTTTACAACTTTTAACTGGCCCCATTTGCCCGAAGAGTGTAACCAAGAGATCCTCAGATACCGACGCCTCCAAATTCCCCACATAGAGGGTTTTCGGGTGCGATTCATCCATTTTACTGTCCGGTGTGCTGATTATCCTCCTGTGCTGTGTTGGTATTAGTGGTAATGGCTACACGTTTACGATCGAAATTTGTTTCGCCTAAGTCATAAATACTTTCTTATATATGTGAAACCAATAATACCCGGACAAATTTTTCTATTCAATTAATTATAAATTAACTATCTAGAATACGGTGATAATGAGCAATAAATTAATATTTTCCACAAAGTCGGTGTCTCGTACGGTTAACGAGTTTAAGATCAGAAATCGACGGGATTTTCTAAAATTATAAATTGTAAAGACAGCAATGATAGATCACACGAAACTTTCTCAGAACGGGTTCACTGGAAAAAAAAAGAAAGAAAAGAAAGAGAAATATGTAAGTTTTTGATCCGTTTTAATTTATTTTCAATTGTTTATTGTGCTTGCAGTATTAAATTTGTTAACTGTTCACCATATTACACCGTTTCGCATACTTATGAAGTTATTTGAAATAAAAAAAAAAAAATAGCGATCAAAGGCAAAATGTAAGAGGCTACGGCTAATGAAATGAAAGAAAGGAAATTCATCAACCACCACCACCACTTGGGCTTCTTACGTTCAATGTCGTCGCCGATGCACACCCAAAAATGTAATGTTTTGACGACTCTAGTGATAAACTGTACACGTAACTTGATTTACTACACAAATCAAGCGGAATATCTTAAAATTCATTTCCACAATTATTAGACAAGGTAGTGTTTTTTTCTTTTAAATCAAAAAAGCTTGATATTGTAATATAAATGAAAAAGAAGTCACAGCTCTTGCAAGAGGAGGGGGAAGACTGCTGCGCTCCTCGCACAGTGAGACACACTCGCGTTAACAAACCTGTTGTCTTTGTCAGATAAATGAGAAAACACTATTTGAATTGAATTTGCCGATGATTTTAATTTACGCGCGCGGCGGAGGAAGGGTGGCGGTGATCTGCCAAAAGGCGTCTAGTCTACTACCACTAAAATTCATACATGACGTGGCTAAAATTTGCATTTTATCTGATAATTGCACATACAATTACTGGAATGCTAACTAAAATCAATATATACTAACTTTTTACTAAAAATTCTATACTTTTTTGTGATTGATTTGCCGTATATGAAGTAGTTTTCTCGTCAAATAGTCGCGGCTGCTTTTTTTTGTAACACTGCGTCTATGGCGAATTTAATTCTGGAACTGAGGATGGACGAGTAAGTGAATTCACTGCATGAATGGCTGTAGTGCGATCCTTTTTTAACTCTAACCAAATTGCTTTTGTGTTGCTGTGAACATCATGGGGGCGCTGTGAATTTAAGGGTATGTTATCATTTGTTTTGCTAGACGGAAGCATTCAGGTGGAAAAAAAATTTATAAATAGAAAGAATTTTATATAAATATACATAAGTTTGTACATTTGTCTTGCAAATGTTTTTGTTTGAAATGTTAAGTTTACAAAAAAAAGTTATAACTATTTTTTTACGAAACAATACCAACATTTCTGCGATAAGATAACTTGTGATAATAAAACTTGTTTGGTTATAGACGGATTCTAGAAAAAAAAGGAATTAAAATATAAACAAATATCAAAAAGGAAACTAAAGTTTAATGAAATTTGATAGAAAATCTTAAATAAAACTAGTAAACGTTTTTTTTTATGTTGCAGAACTGTTCCATTTTGACTCCACTTACTGCGACTAAATGACAACCAAAGCTAAGCAAATGGAAATTTCATCTCAAAGCGGACAGTTTTCCATTGGAAATTAAGTATGCTTCCTCTCTGCTTATGATATTTCCTTGTAAATTATAAAACACAAAATATGGAAGAATCAAAACACAAGAAATCTAAGGAGAAAAAGCATAAGAAAAAGGAAAAAAAATCAAAGAAGAAAAAGGAAAAGAAACAAAAAATTAAAGATTTAAAGAAACTCGCGAAGACTGAATTAAAAAAAACCAAACAAAACAAAACAGAGGAAACAGAATCTGACTTTTCAGTTCCCATAGGTAGGTAGCCAGGAAATAAATCCCTGACAAATGAAATTTTCATTAATTCTATTATGAAACTAGATTTGATGTACTCAAAGTCACACCTTCCTGAGACGCCTGAGGAATACCAAAAAAGGCAAAGTCGAATCCGACGGGTGGTCGACCCTGAAACAGGTCGCTCTAGACTTATCAAGGGTGACGGTGAAGTCATTGAGGAGATCGTTAGTAGGGAAAGGCATAAAGAAATCAATAAACAAGCAACTGAAGGCGACGGTCGATACTTTCAGAGTAAAACAGTTAATCTAAATTAGTTCGAAGAGAAATTTACTTCACAATGACATTCTTCTGCTTTCATCAAAATACAGTATCCACAATAATATTGAACCTGGTTAACATTAAAAATTCATTCGTAAACTTAATAAAATATATCTTTACATTTTTGTATGCTTAATAGAGCTGATAGAAAAGCGTTGTAGACCCATTTTGCCAAGTGGGATCGTCGGCAACTTTAGCCCTACACATTGGACAAGTTTGCTCTCGTTTGAACCATGTGCCAACACATACTTCACAAAATATGTGCTTGCACTCCAATACTACAGGCGTGTCGTAAGAGTCGTGACAAATTGGACAGAGTGTTCCAGCATCGTTCAGTTCTTCTTTTGTAGGTTGTCGTCCATAGTCCTTAAAATAAAACAAAGTGTACAGTTTTTAGCTGACATACAAATATCCGACAGCTTACCACATTCCTAAAGAAACTGCAAAGGGCCTTCTTTAAAAATTTACCTCGTTCAATAAACTCGAAGGCCTTAGCTGCCATGTAAAAACCAGAAAAGAAGAAATGTCCAACAATCTGAAAATGATTATTAGAGTTATTTGCATTAAATATTATTCGAGGTGACTTACGGCATCCAATCCTGTGTAATACATGTTTAAATATATGAGCCACATTTTAACTGGAACCATAGATCTGTACATTTGTGAAATGGCTTCGACTAGAGCGAAAAGACGCCCCTGTAAGGATATTATTTTTAGTAAAGTTACAAGAGATTTCTGTGAGTGCCCATTTG
Organism: Eristalinus aeneus; assembly: GCA_955652365.1. Lineage (NCBI taxonomy): Eukaryota > Metazoa > Arthropoda > Insecta > Diptera > Syrphidae > Eristalinus > Eristalinus aeneus. The sequence continues at coordinate 127,018,454 of OY019130.1, read as the reverse complement.
AGTGTTTAAACTAGAACTAAAAATAATAGAGCTTAACAGTCTTAAATATCGAAATATTTATGAGAAAACTATATTAGTTTTTTTTTATTTCAAATGTAGGCAAGTATGTGACGGATACTTACTCTGGGTTTATGCTTGATAACATTAACGGGTAGTGCTGTAATCAAAACTTTTATTTTGATTGTAATAAGTTTCAGTATAAGATCGTTAACAGCAACTGCATGAAGAAGCTGACCAAAAGTAAGTGGGTCTGTAGCGGTGTTCACTAAAAGCCCCAAATAGTCTGGTTTGCTATGAGCAATCAAGAAACGATACACAATAACGAATGTCACCAGTAGATAATCGCGAATTAAAATCCCGAGGTTCTTTTGTGACATTTTACCCACTTGTTCACACACCGACTTGTTGACCTGGTAGACAACGTAATGAAGTACCAAAATGTCTATTATACTCAGGGAATGATCGTAGACCGATTTAAGCAACACAATACCAATGAAAGGCAGGTATCGAACAAAGTGACTTAGAACATTTACAGCCGCTTCGTAGACGACGTTGTCTTCATCTAATTCGTTAGTATTTCGTGGTGGGGGCGTACTGGGTGTGCGAGGGGCTGTTGAAGGTGGAGTTTGCTGGGTAATAGGGTCATTTCCAGTCTCAATTCCGGACCTCCCATTTCCCCCAGCACCTTCTGTGGGCGATGATGGTAAAGAAAATCCAGCTGAATTTGTTCGGGATAAACTGAGTCGTGATGTATTCAGAGTTATGGGCTCTCGACTAGTCGAAGAATTGCTCTCAGTAGATACTGCTGAATTAAAGTTTATCACTACATCATTGTTTGCAGATATTTGAGGTGAAACTGTGATTGAGTCATCTTGCGGGGCACCACCATGCATGCTCCTAGAGGTCACATATCGAAAATTACCTCTTCGGGGAATCCACGAACGAATTGTATCAGGAGAAGGTCCCGCAGAAAATGAGAGCACATTGTTCAGATTTACTCTCCAACGATTAACATTGCTATCTCCAGGTTGACTCTGGTTAGAGTGGATATTATCGCCGTTAGCAATTGTCTGCAGATTTAAATGTCTTCCACCAAGATGATTACGTGCTCCATGCAGGAATGATAAGAAGTTTTGATGTACAGTAGATGAGTCAGAGTGTGTTGCTATATTTGTATCCATATCTATGGTATGCTGAGGATTAGTACTTTCATCATTTCGTCTTGCCTCCATTTGCGACTGATCATTTTCAGAATTAATTCGAATTGCTGTATCTGCACTATTGTACAACGACGATTCGTTTGTGTGGTTCATCGTTTAGTTAACCAAGAGCAGACTTTGCCCTGCACTGTATAAACATTCAATTTGCAATTTCTATATTCAACCAAAAAGCACTAAATTTCCTTTGAGCAGAAATTTCAAACTGTTATGTGAAATCGTTACACATTATTGTAGTAAATACTTAGAATAAAGAAAATAACTTTGCTTATGTTTATTAAACTAAAAAAAACATTTTCTCCTGCCTTGGAAGGTGGTTGACCGTTGACAGATGTTACAAGTGACAGAATGTTAAAAATGTCACACTTTATTTCCTTTTCTTATGGTCACCAGGAATTCTAAACAACTTCAGTTTAGTTAATATTGTATTTTAGATTTAAAAACAAATGAAATACATTTGCCGACAGTAAAATGTGTGCTTCAAAAATGATTCAAAACAGGCACTTACAAGAATTTTCATTTTTAAATTTATATAAAAAGTGTAATCGGAGCCATGGGTTAGTTAAGGAATGGATTGCATTCACAAAAATATTTCTTTACGCTCTACGGCACACGGTTGCTATGGCTATTAATGTTATGGATATTTCTAAACCAACCATTATCCTCTTGAAAGTGAAAGTATCGCCAAAAAACGAAGTAAATCTAAATAAATTGCTTTTTGTTAACGTTAATTTTAAGTTTGATGTTTAAGTAAAGGTTTGTTTGTTTTTTGTTTTGTTTCTTAGCACATTTTTTTTTAAATATTTATCGACTTCAATGCACTTACATATGTATATCTTATTTTAAATAGAAATTTACCAGATTTCAGATTAGTGTAAGAAATAAACAAAAACATTTTTCAAAACAAGTTATTAGATAGAAATTAGTTTATATAAGATTAAATGTAGATTTGAATGGGTAAAAAGTGGTGGAAAATAGATCTAAATTTATGAATCACTGATGAAGAACAATAAGAGTTGGGTAAGAGTTAAAGATTCGTATCTAGGAAAATGGTTTGCGAAAGGATACGTATGAAAAAGCATAAAATAATACACTTCTGTCTTTAATAGTTTCTTGTCTCCTTTTCTCAAATATTTGCTTAATAGTACAGAGATTATAATGGATAAACATAATGTTTTATTTATAAGAATTAAGTATGTGAGTATGCTGTAAGTAATGTTTATTTGTTTCCAATAGACAAACCATATGTTATAGTGTGTAATTTGAGTTCTGAATTTAGAAAGTGGCATAGCATAAAATAACGGGGCCAAGTAAACGCTGCTCTCAAACGACATGCAAGCATAAAATAAACTCAAGGAACTAACCCTGTTAAGTAGAGGTTGACTTCTACTTTCGAATTTCAAAAAAAAAAAAAATTTCCATCTTTTGTTTTGCTCACAAAATGTAGTTCAGGACCAGAATGGAATATTGCCTATCTGTTATTTATTTCATTTATTGTTTTGAAGATGACTAATTTTGTTCACAGGTATACGCTTTAACTGTTTATTAAGATACATTAAAAAATTTCGGTCTCTTAATGAATTGAGGAGGAACTTCCTCTATGATAATACTAAGAAACCGTTGAATCAGCTTGTTGAACGTATTTCAACACTCCAGGTGACTACCTCTGCTTAGTCATAAGTATAGTAATCAGAGTTTTGATGCCCTCTTCACCTTACCTTGAAAGCTCCTATCACACTTAGCTGCAAAAAAATATAAGCCTCTTCTCTGTTTCTCTACCACGTGCACCTTGCATGCTGTCTAACTCTGTGGAATAATTTGAACAACCTTAAACTGAGGTACATAGCTTTTCATTGATCGAGAAATATATTTGTTAAATTTTATCAGGTATATATATAAGTATATAGACATACATATGTGTGTATATTTTGACATTGGTATATATAGTTGAGTAAAATACACTTAAATTCGAAAAAACTATTTTATGCTTAAATAAAGTACAATGATCTTAGATTTATGTAAATCGAACGTGCGGCATTCTCATCTTAACTAGACCCTAATTCCCATTTTCTGTAAAAAGAACATAGTCTATAAATCTCTCTCCACGATTTTAACCGCCTGTGTACGAAGTCCCTTCTTAATGCACAGGCACTGTTACAGCTGCTGGTATATTCTTCTGGGATGTCTGTCGTTTTTGAAGAAATGTTTTTACAGAAGCCAACGGCAGCTGAAAATGATAATATGCGCAGTATGGAAGCGGATCCCAATAGGCGAAGAGGGCTTCACGCTTATCCAGAATATTGCCTGCCAACTTCTTGTTGATGGCGTCGATTGATGAGTTCTCGTACCGGCCACCAACTTCGAACAGGGAGTGTGTCTGATTGTGGGTGCAGGGTTTGCAAAGAACTTTCGAGTGAGTTCCGCTGTAACAAATGTACGGGAGAGAAACCCCCACCCTGGCGCCAAGTGGAACGAATTCACCGGTGGCTTGGCTTTTGACCAGACGAAAGCTAATGTGGCCATTTATTGGTCTTTGATTTCGAGTCTTTGCAAAGAACTCTTTAATCCATTTTTCAATTCCTTCGTTGTACTCAGGAATCAGGTTTTTTGTTTCTTGTTCAACAATGCAAGATGAGTTTGCGATTACCCGTGAGTCTTTTACTGTTGTGCAGGTGATGTAGTGGTCGCCTGGAATATCACGAACAATCAGCCACTGGCATCGTTCACTTATTTCGTGACTGAATTTGAACTCTCTCCTATTGTTGGGCACAACGTACTTGTGACGTTCCAGGAGTCCCTGCATTCCCACAGCCATCATTATGTTTCGGTAACCAGCGATGAATCCACTTTCGTACAAAAGTAGTAGGTCCTCTTTCGAAGTAAGGACCTTATATGGTGGCAACGCTATTCCACTGGCGCGGCACTTTTTGAAGAACTTCAATGAATCGTCGAGGACAATGTTTTCTTGGAGATTAGGCAGGAAAGTAGCGCATCCCATCAACTCTAAATGCGGCTTCGCCAGGGCGTCGTAGTAAGCTGGACTTGTCGCACAGACTGGAACATAGTAGGAAGGCCTTTCCTTGTCGACAATGTTGCACAAGGCAGCAATATAACTGTCTGGGTTCTCAGACGTCGGCCGTGGCACCGTGTAGAACTTGTGTACCGCCGTAGAGAATCGGGCTAGTCCAAAGTGTCCTTCAAATTCGAAAACAATTACTCTGGCCCCAGACGAATACAAGTTGCGTGCTAAGTGAAGCGTTTGTATTGTACTGCCACAGCTGATAAGAACCGTGCGTTTATCGTTTCTATTTACGGCAGCGCTTGTGTTGTTGCTGATTAAATCTTCGGCCGTTGAACTTAGAACCCATTTAAGGAACGAAATTGGAATACGCACTAGTTTCCAGAAAATCCAAAGCAGCGCCGACAACCAAAAGCTGGGAGCAGCTATCGACAGGGGCACAAACATAACTAGCTGCAGTATATTACGCAAAATGATAAGCGATATGTTCATCACAAGTTTTGGCCACCACAGGATCACTTGGCCCATAGAAGAATGCCAGAAAGACACAACAGCGGGAGGAGAAAATATTTGATTTGTATCCTTGTTTAGAGCCTTTTTCGAAGAGCGCACGATTTCTATTTCGCGATCTTCCGGGATTTGCATGAAAGATGTAGTAAAGGTTCGGCGCGTTAAATGCGGCATCGGAGTAATTATTTGTCCCGCGGTAGCTGCACGCCGAAGGACTCTCTGATCCAACAGTCCATCCCGTCCACGGCCCTCACCAGAAGACAAATTCTTCGATCCTTCGGGCAAAATACTCTCACCGCGACCACCTGCCGCCGACATTTCGAGTCAAAACCTGAACCGATCAGCAAGCGCGACACGAGACGACACAAACGGCCGACAACGAATTTGAATTCGATTTGAAAATATATTTAAATTTGACGAGAGGATCGAGCGAGAATTAATAGCGAAACGCGAAACTGATATTGGTATGCAACGTTGGCAGAAATTTAGTGACTAAATGATTTTTAATTACGGTCGCATCTTTTAAGTTCTCATTTTCACTAGAGCGACGTAGCTAGATCACTTGAAGATGTGCGACGAGCGGTACCAGTGAAGCAAAATGAAATTATACAGAATTATCACGTACTTTGATCCTCTGCTAGTATATATTTCTTTAAACAATTTATAATTTATAAGCTCTGTGGCAGGGGCAAAAAGATCTGTATAAAAACATCTCAGACAAAATGCGCAAGTGTGCAAGTGGATTCGATTGGGGCGACCTTATCAGCGAACTCTGACAAAGTGCAAAATTAAATTGCAATGTGCGCCGGCCACAATCGGCGACGGATTACATTGGCGATCGTGATGTTGGACATGATCGTTATTTTCAGTTGCATGCGAGATAACAATAACTTCTGCCGAAATGTGTGTGGCGACTGGCGCTCCGGTTTTAGGTGGCCTGCGTGGGAATACACTTGTTTACGGAGTAAAGAGCTTCAAATTAATTCGGTGTTTATTTGCATTCACCCGTTTGTACTAAGCATCTGTCAATTGTGATTGATATGTAATCGTTTTTACATATTTATTATCAGAGAGTAGAGTGATAGAGGAAATTTTTTTGTTTTTTTTCTTTTTTGGGGTCACAATGTTTAGGGTTGTGTGTTAATTTTATTAGAGGGTGTCCCTTATATTCCGTTATAAAAAACAGGATAGTTTCAAAATTCGGGCTTATTTGAAAAGGTATTAATAACGTTTACACTATACAAATTAGCGTCTGGAGTTCTATCGTAGAAAACCGTAACCCATTTTGCAGAAGTATGTTAAGATGTTTCCAGTTTCGTTTCTTAGTCTGTTCGGCTAACAACTATTTCCTACGCTGACACAGTAACTGTAATATATTGATAATTGTGTTAAAATATAAAAATATGAAACGTTAGAAAAAACAAAATGTTTGCCATAAAACTGCTTAAATCACAGTATATTTTCTGTTCTTTGCAACACCGGCCTTGAATAAATTGGCAAATAAGCAAACATCTTCAGCTGCCGTGCGTCAGACATCAATATTAAAGTTCACATGTCGCATAAGCTGACATCTGTGACATTATTCATCGTATCTTTTATTCACTGCGAGCATTAAAAAATAAATACTATTTAAGCAGAAGATTGATTATTGAATACCTAATGAATTTGGACAAATCACTGAGGGTAATATTTATTACCTACCTCAGTGCAAATTTTAAATGAACGAAATAAAACAATCTTCCAACCTTTTGGATTTTTATTGATAACTTTAGCATTACGCGCAGTAGGAGTTCATTGACTTGGTTCTAAGCTCTCCCCAATGGGGTAAAATACCAACAAACCTCTGCTTTGGGAAGACTAGTAAGGTTCGACATATGTTTATATGTTAACCATTCATTCAATCGCAAAGCTGATAAAAAAGTTGTTCATGAAGAAAAAGTCCCCTCATCCACTTAGGTCCAATCAACCCTGACTTTCCCAGCAACATGTCGTCACTAAAAATAGTAAACACATAATCGTTTCCACATCATCTAACACCAAGGTAACCTTAGCGATTTTGTGCAATTAAGCATGAAAAAACATCTAATGCTTCGACAGCGTACTCACAATCTGTTGATGGGGATCTAAATATATTTATGCCTATCCCCCGAAAGGTTATCAGCCATTGTTCTGTCCGTGCCATCCGAGTGTCCAAAATGCCCGTGATAAGACAGGACAAGTCAGAAGATGGATTTGTTTGTTTGTCATCGTTTGGTGTGTTTTTGACGCGCCAATAAGAAAACAAAAAAAACCCGAAATGTCATTCTAGTTCACAACCTTGAATTGGTATCAGCACGGCAAATTTACCTAAATAGACGTGGTAGCAGACTTTCAAAGCCAATCCAAAATTGAAACTAGTGATACACACCACGAAGCGGGCTTTATTTATAGACTAAGTGCAGCAATAGTCTGGCCTTCGACGTCTCAGAGTGATTCCATTTGTGTCGCTTTTAGTAAGCATTTAATAAGCTGACCGCCAATTGCGGAAATAGTCACACGATCTGAATCTAAATCTGAATCATTTTGTACTTTAAACCATACAACTATTTGATGTTTTGTTTATCAATTTCAAATGTTTGAGCGAATGTCGCATTTGAACGTTTGTTCTTGGAGCTGGGGTGATCCTAGCTTAGCTAATCTATTTTTACAGGGGACTTACGGAAAAAAACTTTGTTGGAAATATGTTGGGAACATGAACAATCTTAAACAATAACTTGAACAAGATTATATTGCTTCTAAGCATTTCAATTCTTTCAGTTCTTTCTGAGCCACCCTGATGCTTTTGCTCTTTTTCAATTCTTTCACAGGGGATTGGAGCAATGATTCATTACAAGAGGTTGTGACATTTCAGTTTTGAACTTTTAAATATGAGACGTTTTTGTTGGACAGCTCCACGGAGAGAACAAAAAAGTAAATTTATTGGGGAGCCCGAGGCTTAACTGTGCAAACTCTTGCAATCCGCAATCTTTTGTCAATTATCTTCAGTCGTGTACATGGCATATGTGCCATACTCGTCTTCAATGTTGCATTCTGTGTTGCTTAATAAAAAACATTCAACTGTCTTTTTCATTTTACAAAAACGCAGGGAGGACTAAAAATGACGTGCAGAATTTATCTCTGAAAATAACCTCTGCGTTGCACTAAACACAAGAAACGTGATTGTAATAGTGTTTTGTAAAGTTAGACTCAATTGTCGATGGTAACTTCTTCAATTACTTCTTTAATGCGTAGCGTATCGTCTTTCCATCTTTCAATCAAAGAAGTTTCTGAGGATCTGTAGGTGTTCTTAGTATTTTTCCCTGTTACTCATGGTCACTTGTAGTATATCCATTCATCGTTCAATGGGAGAAGTTTCTGAGGATCTGTTGGTGTTCTTAGTGTTTTTCTCTGAAACTCTTGGTCGCTCATTTCGAATTTATCATGTTTACTTGTGACGAAACAAAATGGAACCAATGTCAAATTTGAGGAAAAAAAATTCAGAGCCCCTTTCTCTGTCTTAGACTTCTATCATATTTCAACCTTAACCAAAATGATTTTTTAGCTAACATCTCTTACCGGCTGCCTCCATTTGCGCATTCCAACTTGGTTGAGTTTCTTCTCTTCTTGTGTGCGTTACTACAACCTAGACATTTCTCTGTTTCGTTGTCCCAATGGATCTGATTTGAAAACTTTTTGGCCCGGAGCAGTGGTGTCCATACTCTCTATATGGCCAAGCTATATAAAGCGTTGTATCCGAAGACGCTTGACCAGGCGCATGCCACCGTTCGTCGTTAAATCTTCTCCTCCAAATTCCATCAACACAAACATAACAAATAAATTGAACGCAGAACGTTTCTCTAGAAAGGATTAAGAGATTCCAGATTCATAAAGCAGGACTGTAATGTTCGAGTTATAAAGCAAGGTAAGTCTATCGAAAGAGAGCTTTATTACTCAACTGCCTCTTAAGGCCTTTGTCTTAGACATCCACTTTCGAATGTGTTGTACATGCTAATGATATAATATTTTTGACCCACAAATTACACACAACAATAACAATTTGATTTCTCAACTTTTTCCTCCTCATGCAAATCGGTCCCAAATTTGGCAGTTATCTTCTTAACTTCCTTTTTCTCATTAAAACACGAAATAAAAGCGAACAAAAAATAGACTATGTTAATTTAGCTCCCTAACTAACACTGTGACAAACTCATGTAGCTACACAACATAAAAAAAGCATAAACTCATTTCAACATAAAAGTTATCATGTTTTGTACTTGAAAACTACGTCCAGCATGAACCCCTTTGCCTGTGAACCTATTCAGTTGTTGCATTTTATCAGACAATTCCAATCCAAAATCAATGTGGTCGTCCTTAGAAACAAAGGAATTGTTAATTCAATGAACCTCCAGCGAACCACAAAAGTAACAAATCCAACACAACCAGGCATTTCTATTCTTACGTAAGTTGCCGTTCGAGGCGTTTTATCTTCTCTCAAGAATAATATTACTTTTTTGGAGAAATAATTGAGATACACGTTACATTACTATGCCAACAACAAGCTAAAATCGGAATCGGATTTATTGATGAAAACGACACGTTAATAAAATCCCAATCATAAGTTTCATTTTCTTCGATTCGGGCGCAATTCAATGAAGTCGAATGTATTTATTTAATCGCTGCCTCGGGTTCAGTTAATCGTGGGATACGAAAGGATTAGGTTGAACTGATAAAAGTTCGTTGCTTAAAAAAGTCAAGAATTTTCGCAAAATGTCGCATGTAAGTGATATAAAATGAATTAATAAATATAACATTTTATAAGAAGTTTAAAATTTCAAATTTTTGTAGTTTAATTGTGTTTTGAACTTTTCCTATTATGCTTCTCGTGCATTAAGAAGGTTCTTATATTTTGCACAAAATGTGTTCCGATAGAAAATATGTCCCTGTTTCACTGTTTCTGTTTCCAAGGGTGTGGTTCAAATGAAAAAAATGAAGTGTTTAAAAACAATAAAAATGTATATTCTCATATTTAAAAATAAATAAATTAATAAACTTTTATGCGACAATGTTTTAAATTTTCGGCGTAATTGATTTTAATTTTATTGGATGAGTTCTATTTGAGCGATCAGTTTATTTCCTTTCCCTTTTGAAATTAAAAATGGCTTTCTTGTCTAACGAGTTAAATGTAATCAGAGTTTGGTCATGTAACCAACGATTTATAAGTGTTGAGCATCCATCGACAGCGTTCGTACTGTCTCAATATAAAATCAAGTTTTAGATTTGCATCGCAAGTGCCACATATTATGTTTACGCGTCTGTTAATTACGGCATAACTTTTTTTGAGATCATTATAAAAACTGTCGCATTTTACCCCCTTGCAATACTACCCTTTTGTAATACTAAGCTATTCCAAAAGAGGATTACCACATTTGCAAAAAAAATATTTGTGTCTAAAAAATTGTTTTTGAATTCGATGTAAATATAAATTTAAGGCTACAGTTATTCTTAACAAAGTTTTAAATGAACATACGCAAATGGTTACTCCACGTGCATACGTACTCCACCCAATTTTATAAAAAGTTTGCTGTTAATTGTTTTGTGGGTCAGACTTGCAGATCATCTTAAAAAATTAATGTATAGCGTAGTGTTTTGATTTCGATGGATTTTCATTTGTTGAAATTCTGTTTACAATCTTCATTTATTTGATCTGGCACCCAACTATAAAGCTTCTCTGTGGGGACTGCTTCTCTTTGGAGTGTCGTGAAAATCAGCAAATGTTGATATGTGTCCGCAATTTCGGAATTGATTTTTCTGATTATATTACATCCTCTAAAATATTGCCGCTAAGCAAAATTATTTTTTTGTTGATTTTCAGTAGGAAATATTTGCCTTTTATATGTTTCAAATGAAACGCGCCTTTTTATAAGTTCATTAGAAGCGACAAAAGCTTAATGTTGTAACCATTTTCAGCATTTTTTAAGTGAATTAATATCAAATTAATTTTATAGAGAAGTGCTTGTTTTGAAAAAAAGTAAAGTTACCTTGTAAATGTTAAAACAATTTTAGCGCCGATTAATTAAATTTAATTTCATTTAAACCGATTTTAGCACTTGAAGAACAAAACTACACATTTATGCCCAATTTTGCTTTAGTATGCCATTTTGTTTCGTATGTCTTCAACTCAATTTGTTGTGGTCTTGTTGAATACATCTTTAAGAATTTGTCGAAGTTTTTGTTTGATTCTCTGTTCAAAATTGTTTACTTTCGCCATTTTGTCTTAGAAAATAGTGCTCTAGCTCTTCAAAGAAGTTTAAATTCGTTTCTTATCGAAAGATGTTTGTTTTTATTTTTGTCGCAACTCTTATTTAAATTCTGTGCAATAGTCTGACACAGAAATTGTATGCCTTTATATATATTTGGTCAACACATACAACTATGTAAGACAATATCAAAGAAATGATTAAAAATTCTCTCATGTTTTCCAGCTGTTGCCCTAACAAATAAATTAATCCATTTAACGTAGGCTTCAATTTATATACTGCAACCAACTGCGGCATTCAACATATATGTGCGCACTTTTAAACAGGCAATCCAAATAGTATTGAGTCGTTTTCAAAGATTCTGTTGGTTATAACAATATTAACCATTCTTCTGACATGCCGTATTATTCTTAAATTGTTGTATCTGTTTATAAAACACCAAGCATAAACTATTGAAAAGTCAACATAGTTCTGGGACCACCCCTGCAAATACGATCGAAAAGCACACGAACAACATTTCATTCTAAGCGTCTACATTCGGAAATATAACAGGACATCAAAGTGTTGTTTAAAACATTCTTGCACTTTCGACAGAGGGGTTTTTAACTCTATCTCCCACTGACCACCAATATTGAAACCATTTTCTATTAAGGTTCTTTAGAAACCATAATAATAATTGGATGGCGCGACAGCTCACAGCGGGACCAGCTAGCTAGGCCTAGTTTGCTCATCAACTACTCGTGTTGTGCGCGCTACTGTTCTCTCACGAGTAGAAGCAGTTTTTTTGCCGACTCTGAACGGCGAAGTTTTTCAAACATTTTTCTTATACTCTTTGAGTGTTATTAGCAACTCAAAAGAGGTGGTGCCGTGAAAATTTTGAGGTGTTCTGCCGGGAATCGAACATGTACCTTCGGAGTGTGAGTGTCGCACTCTACCCACTACGACACGGCGGCCTTTAAAAATAACAACATTATGAAGTTTCTTGTTCTTTTAAAATTTTTTAGAAAATTCTACTTCTTTTCTGATTTCGACCTCGTAATCCATGTCAAAGAAAATTTCAAAGATGCAGAAGTAAGTTTTCATAGAAATTCGTTAAGGATAAACTAACTTCTAACATTTTCTCGATTAAAAACTAATTTCAGATAGTTATAGGCAACTTCAACAAAACAAGCTATTGTCTGACAGACTAGCACCATTCGAAAACAAACAACGATAACTTTTCGTAAAGAATACGAATGTATGTTTTGTATAAATTAGAAAAAAAAAAACTTAAATATATCATCAGAAAGGATCAGCTTAAAGCGTAGTAAACGTTATTTTGAACTACACAATAAAACATCATAAGAATGCGTGTTAACACCTTCTCAGTCGACATAATCTATTAATCTCTGTTGGCACACGCAAAAGTTCAATAGACAAAGTTTTTCGCAATAAGTTCAATAGTTGCAGTTGCAGTTGCCATTTAAAATGCTTTAAGGAATTAAATTGTTTCCGCTTCCTGTGTGTACATGCACACAAAAATATCTAGTCTTGTCTTAGTTTGAAAAAAAAAACCGTTTCGATATTGCGATACCAGCAATCGCATTTTGTTTGTTATTAATAACTGTGTACACCAGGAAACAGAATAATATCTAACATTGGCGCGGTGACAGGCTGTGCAATGCGTGCACATTCCAATTTAATATGCACAGTGGGGATGTTTGTATCAGAAATATGACAACGGATAAAGAAACCGAAACTGATTTACAAAACGCGATGGTGCGATGTTTGCATAAACATGCATACATGTACGATTTCATCGAATTGAATATGGATCATATTTGATTTTGCTGGGTCTTGTTGATTTTGTTTCCAGGGAGGCTATAAGGACAACTACAAGACAACATGTCCTAGCACAGTAACAGAGCATCCTAAGCTACCATTTTCAAGAAATCGCAATCGAGCAGGAGTGGACAATAATTTTAGCTCTAGCGGGCAAATCCAAGCCACTGCAACAACACCAAGAATGTCCAGTCCATCTCCAACCGAAACCAACGCTTTACTGCGTCAGAACCAGGAACTCAGACACCGGCTGCAGGAGGAAGCCAGTAACTATCGACGACGCATCGATACCTACAAGCAGGCTCAGCAAAATCAAGCTGCCTTAGTTTCACGATTGCAGTCGAAAGTTCAGCAGTACCGTCAAAGATGTTCGGATCTGGAGGGAAGGATGCACGATACAATAAAACAGCCGCCCACATCGAGCTACAGCAGTGCGCCTCAGATAACAACGGGCCCAATATCTAGTTCTGGCATTGTAAGTTGCCAAGTACCATAAGAATAATTTAAGACTTAGTTTTATCTTTCCCTTTTAGTGTCCAAACACGTCTTTGACAATGGGCCAGTCTAGTCTTCCTTGTTCTTCGTCACTGGATTCACCACCGACGCCACCGTGCCTTCGAGAATGCACGCACCATGACGATGGAAGCGATATTTGTCGGAAGTTCGAAGAGGAACACAACAAATGCGAGCAGATTATGCAACAGAATAATGCATTGCGGCAACAACTGGAAGAGTCGAACAAGACAAACGAAGCCCTGACGAACGACTTGCAAAAGCTTACCAACGACTGGGCTAATTTAAGGGATGAGCTCATGATAAAAGAGGACGAATACAAGGAAGAGGAACAGGTACAAGTTTTGTAAATACATTAACGTCAGACATCAGTGTAGGGCAATGGCATTAGTTAGACTCTCGAGTTTGGGGTATCAGATTGAAATCGAAATGTTTTTCATTGTTTGTTTCTCTCGCCTAATCTCACTTATCACTGATAATCTGGCTATTAAAATTAAAGTATTTAATTTTTTGACCGGCAAATAATAGAAGAAGTGATGCAATGTAGTTGTATGGAATCGATTAGACTAGACTCCCAGTCTTTTCTATTCTCTCTTGGAAAGTTGTTGCGTTTGCAATTGGGCAAACATGCCGCCATTTTTCTTTCTGGATCCACTACTTGTGGCTAGCCCCAATAATTTTGTTGGTCAACCTTGAAAAATCTAATTTTTCGATTTAAAAAATATCAGGGCTGTTACATTTCAGAACAATAAAATAACAATTCGTTACCGAAACCTTCTGATTATGTTCAACAATTCTTTTCGACTAGAACCACTTCCCTTAAGTTTCCCAAACATTCAAAAAGACTACGACAGGTCTCGAAAAAGATGAGACGGCTCTCTAATACCCTCAGACCAGCATTCCAAGCACTTATTTCGGGGTTTTGTATTTTTGGATCACTTTCGTGGCTATAGGGGTGCATGAGATTTAGATTTAGCTCCTATTTCTTCGTATTCCTTTATTCCCATTTTAAATAAGCAAGACAAGAAGCCACAGTTTCAAAACACAAACATTTTAGGCATTTAAGGACTACTACAACTCGGAACACAATCGTCTGTTAAAAATGTGGCGAGAAGTAGTTGGTATAAAGCGCGCTTTCAAGGATATGCAAGTGGCGATGAAAAACGAAGTTGGAAAGGTAGGCCTCGAAATATCAACTGTGAGCAAGGATGTATCCAGTGCCTGTACCGGATTGAACTTCAATATGAATCAAACAGCTCGAGCAAACGAAGAACTACTGCAACGGGCTCAACGCGAAGCGTCCGATCTGAAGGCGCAATTGGCTACGTTAAAAGTTCAATACGAAGGCGCTCGGCAGGAGATCAATGAACGTGACCTTCGGCTGCAAGATTTGATGCAGCAGTTGAAGAAACTTGAAGATCGCTGCTCCCACGCCGAGTCTCAGGCCATGCAATCTAATCGAATGAACGATGAAATTGAGCGCCTGAACAGTGCTATTCGCGAGATAGCTCAAGCAGTAGTTCAAGATTCCGAAACGGCTGTAGACAATGAAGATAATGGATCATCACAGCACTTACATCTCAGTCAGCAGTCAGTCATGGGTGGTCCGCCTTTGAAATCACCTCGGCGGGGCTCAATGAGAACCTCTCAAGCGTTCGCAGAGGGCACGATTTCCGCTGTACAAGCCGCTCTGCACAAGTATCAGTTGGCGCTGCATGACCTCCAAGTGAAGTATCAGAATTGCAATGATAATCTCCAGGGAACAAAGAGCCAACTGGAGGCTTGCGAAAAAACGAAAAATCTTTTAGCTTCTAAGGTATCTCAGCTGACGGAGAAATTGGACGCCAGCAATGCACAACTGTCGGAGCTGTTTAAAGAACGGGAAAGTTTGCAGAAAGCCTTGGACGGGACACGGGGAGATAAGATGAATGTGGAAAGAGGTCGGGCAGAGCTAAATAACGCGGTAAATAATTCTGTTACCAACATTTGGTCGTAATTTGAGGTTATTTCTTCAGTTTGAAAATTTGAGCAACGACTACGAAAAACTGCAGCTTAATTACGGAAAACTTCAGAAGCGAATTGACAGCTTGGAGGAAGATAAAAAGGCGGTTGAACTGGAAATCCAGCGGATTCTCAAGGACAAGGACATCACTGAAATGAATTTGAGGTAAGGGAATTCGTAATCCTTTTTCCAGTTCATTTTCTTAACGTTTATTGATTTCAGATCGGAGGAGGACCGTGGAAGTCGACTCCGAGAAGAGACTATATCATTGCGGGAAGAACTAAACAGAGTCAGTCTTAGCCGTGACTTATTGGAACAACAACGCATCGAGACAGAAAATGTGATCTGTCTGATGGAGAAACAACGCAACGACTTAGACTACGACCTGGAGAAGCTGCTACTTGAAAAATGCGAACTCCAAGACAAATTGGAAAAAATTTCCTCGAATAGCTCCTCCGACAAGGAGGAAGTGAAGGCTCTCCAGGAACAGCTTTTGGAATTGGAGGAAGACCGGAAGAAACTTCGTTTCCAATGCAGTGAGCAAGCGAACGAATTGTCATCCATCAAGAAAGAATTGAATGCTATAGAGAAGAATCGCTTGGACTTGGAAACCGATAATCTTTCCCTTAGAGAAAAATTGAAATTCATGCACATGGAGAAGGAGAAAATCCAGCAGGATTTGGCTTGTATAACCCGGGACAGAGGCGACATACACAATCAGTTAACCGCCACCAATCGGAAGAAGGAGTCACTGAACGAAGATCTGATGCGCACACGTCAACGACTGGAACAGGCCAATGAAACGAACAATCGGCTGAACAGGAATCTGGAGCAGATGGTAAAGGACGGTGAGGAGAAACAAGTGGTTATTGAACTGCATGAAAAGGAACAACAACGACTACAAGTAGGTTGTGGCAAGCATTGACATCATCAATTTCCTAATTCTGTCTTTTAAATAGGAGCTTCTAGCATCCCTTCGCACTGAAAAGGAATCCCTAGAAGCAGTTCTCTTTGACACTAATACCACATTAGAAGCAACAGTTGAGAAACGAGATCAACTGGAGCGTGAACTGCAGGAGGTATTAGTAAAAGAGGAAACTCTGAAGAACACTGTGGCGAGATTAATGAAAGAGCTTGAAGGCTCACAGCGACGGAGTCAAGAGATGAAAATTCAACTCAACAATGCTGCACGGGCGCAAGAGAATGAACTGCAGCAGAAAATTGCAAACCTCAAGGCTGCCGCCGAAGAAAGCTCCAAAAAGTATGCCGACGAGAACCAACAAACTCGCAGCGCTCTGGAGAAACGAATGCAGCAAGCCTTACAAGCCCTGCAAACGGCGAAGGACGATGAAATCGATAAACTGCAGGAGCGGAACGAAGCTTTGCAAGCGAATATAGAAAATCTGGTGCAACAGCAAGAAGAAGCTATGATCCGGGCAGAAAATGAGAAACAACAAGCACTTCTCATGGGTAAAGGATGGAGATGCGACATACGTAATGAACTTCTTTAAAAATCCTTTATTTAGCACATCGGGATAAGCAAGGTATATCAGAGAAGCTAGAGGCAGTGAGCAGGGAATTGAAGGCTGAACAAGATGCTCTGGATCGGAACCGACGCGAGTTTGCAGCGAGAGAAGAAAAGCAAAGGAACATAATAGCCCAGCTAAGGGACGAAATTGCTGCGATTCGAACTAAGGAGGAGGAGAACAAGTAAGTTCACCCATAATTTGGAAAAAGAAAAAACTAAAACGTGGGAGCCCTTGTTTTTAGAATGAAGCTAGAGGAGGAGATAAAGCGGATGGACATAAATCTGGGGGCTCTAAGGGAAGAGCGGGATGCTCTAGGGCGTTTGAGTGACGAATTGAAAATGGAGGTTCGTTTGAGGGAAGATAAAATTGACGCCCTCAATGCAAATTTACAAGATGCATTGCGGAAGATTAAAGAGGGTAAACCCTTCATCATGTCATATTTTGCATTTTATACGATTTGCTTTTCTTTTAGGCGAGGGACACATTGAAGGCTTAAGAAAGGAACTCACAGACAACCGTAGGTCACTGGCAGATAGTAACATTGAGCGCGACAAATACGCCAACAGTAACAAAGAGCTTAGGGACCATGTGAAGCGAGTGGAGAGCGCAAAACGAGAACAGGCAAGAGCTATCGAGGAAGCTTTGCAGAAAATTGCCAATCTGGAAGATAGCAAAAACTCCCTAGAAAATGAACGGACGCGACTAAGCACTCTGCTCAAGGAGACAGAAAACAACCTGACAAAGAATTGCCAGGAACTGGCGTCAACTAAGTCCGCTTTGCAGAAGACACAAATTGAATTCTCACAGAAGGACGATGGCGCGAAGGAGCTGCACAACAAACTGATCGCAGAAACAGAGGCGAAGGAGCGGAATCTACAGGAGTTGGCTCAAGTTAAGAAACAGGTAAGTATCTTTTGAATTCATTCCAAATGTAATCTTAATCACAAACCTACAAATTCAGCTGGCCGATTTGGAGACAAACCTATGTGCGACTCGTCAAGAACTAGGACGTTTGCGCTGCCATGCTGGCCAGGAGGAACACCGATTCCATAACCGAGAGCAAGAGCTAGTGGCGCGCCTGGAAGAAGGCCGGTGTAGAGAAAAACGCATTGAGGACCAAAAACACAATCTTGAAGTTTGCCTTGCTGATGCCACTCAACAGATTCAAGAACTGAAAGCACGCCTGGGTGGAGCCGAGGGAAGAATACGGGCTTTAGATGAACAGCTCTGCAATGTAGAAGCAAATAAACGCGATGCAGAAACCAAGCTCAGTTCCATTGCTCACACCCTCCGGCGAATCGCCGGCATTCAATTTGACGGAAGTGTGAGTCTTTCCCACAGGCTGGTTAGCCCCTCTCGCCGTTATAGTCCAGTGCGTAGTGGCTGTCATGACTTTGACAACCGCAGTACATCGAACTGCCCTGACGGGCCAGTTGTGGATGTGGATCCCGACTTAGTGCGCAAGGGTGTGCGAAACCTGATGCATCAGGTCGCACAAATTGAGCGGGAAAAGGATGACTTCAAGGCACAGTTAAACACTACAAAGAAACAATTGCAAGAAGCCGCAGACCAGCAGCTAAAGTGCGAAGCAAAAGTTTCCAAGTTGCATCAGATTCTGCGTCACCTCCAGGAAGAGAAAAGCAATTTAGAGGCCCAACTGGCTATCAAAACAGCCACTTTGCAATCTGTGGAGGAGTCCTTGAGGCAAAAGACCGACGAAAGTCAGCAATTACGCGAGAAATTGGCAAGTTTAGAAGTGCAGCTTGGTGCTGGCGCCGAGGAAAACAATCATATGGAGGTGAGTGTGTTAACTTTTTGATGACATTGCACGTTCAATACAGCTAAATCCGGCAATCTCCTGAGAAGTTATCACTTGTGAGGACCTTTTGGTCTTCCGGTGTTTTTCCAGTTCAGAATTTAGTTATGTTCAAAAACAAAACACGTATTCAAAGTACATGCTCCCACTACTGCCGTGAGGTGGCATGATGAAATACATTTTTAAATTTCGAATTGTTTATTTTCAATTCCAAATCTACGGGGACAGAAAACCCGATGACCCATTGAGCAGCCCCCATAGCAGATTGCTAAATTTCGTAATTTTGAATTTTATTTATATTATTGATTTGCCCTGGAAGTGTGGGTGTACAGTACGATTTCATGAGGCGGAAATATTTATCGCCTGTAGACGCGATAACTTCAATTCTACGGGGGCACCAAGGTTGATATATAACACTCATACTTGCATGTGACTTTAAATCATCTTTTCAAATCGTGGGTGGAAACAAGCGCAATAGAACAAAAATAATTTGCAGATAGCCCTGTATATACCTTGTGGGTCTTTGAGATTACTAAGTAGGCAAACAATTTAACAAAAAAATTGTTCATGCTTTTTTGCTGCGGCATGAAGGAGTCAGGAATGATTTGTGGAAGAACCGTAGGCTTGAATCCCGGCCGAATTTACAACCGTAGTTACAGGTCCTCCTGTGGACTGCCGCTTCAGCCAACATCAATTTTTCGAAATTTGTGCTGCCCATTGTGACGCTCTGTCCGAGACGTCGATGTTGTGTGTCCTTCCTTGGTTATAACATGCACTTCAATGCCAACAAACGCTTCTTCGATGGTTCGCTGTGTTTATCAGCGTAAGATAGCAATCGAGCTGACATTTGGAAGGCCTTGGCTCTGGTGTTGACTGGTGGGTTACGCACGGTTTTCTCAAGAATGATTTTAAGGAAGTCACATGACACCCCGTCGTCTTGTCTAAATGCATTATGAACAGTAATAAGTAGAAATTAACTGGACCGGTGATACTTGGTACATCTACATGTTCGCTGGCATTGTCTTGATTTAAGACTCATTTGCAATGACATTCTAGCTGTTAGCTCTTTGGACAAAGCAAATCTGTTAGCTGCACATTTTGCAGCCAGCTCAACGCATCCAAACTGTGCTTCGTCCGTGCCGGTACTCGAGAGCGCACATTTTTCCATGAGACAAGTCCATTTTCGCACTCATACAGTTGCAAGGGTACTCAAAGATCTTAACATGCACAAATCCGCTGGCTTGGATGGTATCCCTCCCGTTCTTCTGAAGAAGTGTTCTTCTACGCCGGCAAAACCACTGCGTAAACTTTTCCATTTATCCTGTTCTTTAAGGCTCTTTCCGAGTAAGTGGAAAACAGCATTTTTGCAGCCCGTCCCTAAAAAGGGCGAACCATCATCACCCACCTTCTACCGACCCATAGCACTTACGTCCCTACTTTGTAAGGTCATGAAAACGCTGATAAACAGTCAGCTTATGAAATATCTTGAAACCCGGAAGCTTCTTAAGGACCGGCAATACGACTTCCGCAGCAACAGGTACACTGGTGATTTGATTGTATATTTCACGGAAAAGCGGAACCAATGTTTGAACAATGCAGGAGAAAGCGAAATCGTTGCGTTTGAAATTTGAAAAGCATTTGACAGAGTCTGGGATCAGGCTCTCTTGTCGAAAATGCGTGATTTTGGCGTCAATAAATCTCTTCTTCAATGAATTAGAAATTCCCTTTCGAACCGTTCAACACATGTTGTATTGGATGGGCTCAAGTCTGATGCTCACCATGTTAATGCTGGTGTTCCCCAGGGCTCCGTTTTTTCTCCGACACTCTTCCTCATTTTTATAAACGATCTCCTGTCTGTCACTTCTAAACCAATTCACTCCTTCGGTGCTGACAGTACTCTCAGCTCTTCATATTCGTTCCTCGACTCTCGACCACCCTCTTCGGCCATAGACTTGGAATGGCAGCGTATGTTAAGCTCATTAAATTCCGATCTTGACAGCATAATTGATTGGAGTAAAAATAATAGAATGGAATTTAATGCTTACAAAACTCAGTGTAGTTTACTGTCACTCAAGCGATCTTAAAATAACCTACCATTATCTATGAATGGCTCCTACATTGCTTAAACTGAATGACTTTCCATCCTCGGTATGTGACACTAAGTTAGAATGATCACATATTCAAGATCGCCAAAAATGCAGCGAAATGACTAGGTTTTCTTAAAGCGATGCAAAAAATATTTTAACCCTTCTGACCTGGCAATAATATATATATATATTTTTTATAATTGACGCGTGCAAAAGGGGTTACGAGTACCCTTAAGTGACCGGATCAAGTCACAGCACGGGCCGAAGGTATGGAGGAAGAGAGGGTGAGGAGGTACCGATGTACATTGGTTTTAAATGCCTGTGGATTGTAATGAGGAGGAAAAATCGAGCTGGGAAGAGCATTCCAGATTCGTGCAGTGCGGCTAAAGAACGAGTCTCTGAATTTGACTGTACGTCCGAAAGAGGGCTTGAGGGTGAATTGAGGGCATTCCTAGCAAGGCGTGTATTGCGGATGAATTTTTGAAGGCGAGAAATACAAGTGGCTAATTCATCTGAGCATTTCTTGTTAAAATAGCGATAAAAGAGTGACAACGACACGACATTACGTCGGTGTTCTAACGAGTCAATCGACTTCGCAATATTACTGTCTAAGCAATATAACTGTATATAAGGCGTACATCCACCCAAAGCTTGAGTATAAAGCTTCTATCTGGTCCTAAGGCCGCTAGATAGAATCCAACGGCGAGCGATAATACTTATTGGTGATAATATTGCTGCGAAGTCAATCGACTTGCTAGAACATCAACGAAATTCAACAAAAAATGCTCTAACTAGTTATCCAGCTGCATTCCTCCCCTTCGAGAATTCACCCGCAATATCCGCCTCGCTAGGAATGCTAACCCGTTCATACTTAACCCCGCTATCGGGCGTTCAGTCAAGTATAGGGACTCGTTCTTCAGCCGCGCCACACGAATGGGAATGCTCCCAGCCCAATTTTTCCTCCCCTTACAATCCACAGACATTTAAAACCAATGTGCATCGGTACCTCATTTCCCTCTCTTCCCCTATACCTTCGCCCCGAGATGTGACTTCATTACAGTCACTTAAGGGTATAAGCAATGCCTTTAATGCGCACCAAACAAAAAAAAAAAAAAAAAAAAAAATAAACAATTAGTCTAGGCTCACTTCAGAGCTAGGGTTTCTCCAGATGGTGCAGTTGGCTCAACAGTAACTCGGAAATGGAGATTCTGTCCATAAGCTTCTTTATCGGCAACTTGTATGTTACGCATAAATCTGTACACTTTGCTTTCAAACAGATCTTTTGTGCAATAACGCCAACTCTTCTGTCTTAATATTGGCAACGTAACCACTAGACATCCTTTTGTGCTCTTCAGTGGATGGTATCGATGGAACCATAGTCCCGTATGATTTCTACGAACTCCGAATAAAAACGTCATGTATATTTTAGCCGAATACCTTGCGTGTCATGTCCTAGTTGAAGAAAAAATGTCTTTCATGATCTTTAATGAAGGCTCAAGCCAATCAATCATACAGCTTATTTGAAGTATTGTACTCGTTTGCTAACAAAAATCAAAGAGCACTGCTTATCAGTCAAAAGGCTTCTTAAGTTTGCCGTTTGTAGTCAACAAAGACTGTAGGCCGCTTCCCACATGGTAAACCCTTGTGGGCAGTTGTGTCATTAAATTTATATCTTATACTCATAAAAAATCATTACAAAACAGACGTCAAATGATTTTAAATACAAATTTTTACACCTAAAACATAAAGAGCAAATTGGGCCAATACAATTTTTTTGAAATTTTATTAGAACAACTGAAATATTTGGTTATTAAGCTCATTCGTCAATATGGCCGAATTAACCAGAAAAAAAAAAAAATAAGTTTACACAACTTGTGTTTTAAAGCAATACAATTAAATGAAAGGTTATAGTTACAAAAAATTAAAATGTCTTTGCAATTAGGAACGTCTAGAAAAATGTCGTCAACATGGGGCCAAGCTAGAGACTGAGAAGCGTCAATTGCAGGAAGAACTGGCTAAGATCGAAGGCAAAGCATCAAAATTAGACTTACAACGTGTAGGAATGGAAGGTGACATAACCCGACTGCAAATGGTACTCCAAGAACGAGACTCAACAATAAGACAATTGCAAGAACGACTGGAAGGTCAAAATCGTGCATCAGCTCAACTAGAGGACACCTGCTCGTCGCTAAAGTCAACTGTGGATCAACTGAAAGATCGTCTCCAGAAGACTGCACTTACCGAAGCCGAATTACGAGGTGAAATTAAGACATTAAGCAAAGAACTTTCAGAACAAGGACATTCGTCGCAATCACATCAAGAAAAGGTTAAAATGCTACAGAAAAATTTGCAAACTTTGGAGAACGATAAACGCATCCTGTCAGAACGTTTGGAAAATGCTCAAAGTAATGTCAATGAACTTCGTCGTACCCAACAATCACAGTTGGACACAGTGCAGCGTCTTCAGGAACAAATAACCGATTTAGAGGTTCAGAGATCAGCATTGGAGTCCCAGTTGCGCATCGCAAAATGGAAGGAAGAGTCTGGAGACACGAAAGGTGGTGACGTGGACAAGTATGGTGAAGAAAATGATTTAAGTCGGCAGCTTAAATCGTCACAAAGGGAAAAGACAGAACTAAGAGGTAAACTGCAAGCTCTTAAGGACAAAATTAAACAACTCGAAGGAGATCGTCAAAGCAAGTTTTCTGGAGGCGCAGGAGCTTTCGATAGGTCAGAAAAAAGTTACTATGACGCGGGCGATTATGACTCAAATCGCATGGAGAACGACAACTATATGAAATCGAATTCCTACAGCTGTGGCTTGGATCATGCAGTTATAGAACAAGAGACGCGTGATTTGCGTTTAAAAGTACGCCGCTTGGAGACATTACTGGCTGAGAAGGAATCCGAATTGGCAAGGGTGAAGGCCAGGGTACACGATAGCGCAAAGTGCCTTGATGGTGATTCTGAAAGATACCGCAATGCACAATTGCATGCTGAGAAATTGTTGGACGCACGTGAACAAGCCCACAGACAACAGGTTTTGCGACTCGAAAATCAGGCAAATGAAATATTTCATATTTGGTAACCATTATTTCTGAATATGAATCTTTTCACAGATTTCAATGTTAAGAGAGCAACTAGCCCAGGAAGCCAAACGTCGTCAGCAATACATCTTGCGAAGTTCTCGTGCGAATAGAGAAATGCAGCATTTACGAAGCACCTTGGGTGATTCCTTGAGGCACGTATCGCAACACCCCCTTGATCCCACTCTACTTGAAAGCGAATCTCGGCGGTAACAAATCGCTTTCAATTAAAAAAAAATATTTTTTAAGAGAGTTTACTCGCTATTTTTTTATTTATAGCTTGGACAATGCGGTATCGATGAGTCTACCGCCGTCATCATGCCGTGACTATGATCGAAGCTTGAGTCCTCACAAATAAATTGAATGTATTCTGATTATTTATACCTTCCCCTTATCAACACTGCCATTTACTTATATACCTATCGTATCAAATAATTTAAACGTGTGTTTCTAATATTTTTTGTTTCTAATAGTGTAAATAATATTTTGGAGGAGATCTAACATTTGGACTCAATTAAGTTCAAGTACAAATATTTAACAGACCAGTCGTTTAGCCTTAATAAGACTCTAGAATTTTGTGCCCAAAATGAATGTCTTCAATTGCATTTACCTCTAGACACTGAAAGAGTTATGTGTTCCATATATTAAGTCTTAACATTTTTGTTCACTCTATGGGAGTCATCACAAAGAACATGTATTAAGAATTAAATACTTTGTAGGTACAATATTTATAACCATATGAAGGTGGCATTAGCATTAATACCAAAACTTTCACTCTTTTAATTGTAACAGTAAGTTGTATTAAATAAATCACATTTGAGTCACACATAAGTCTAATCTTTGTTGTTGTTAAATGAAAGAATTTTCCGTCATACGCTCTTTTGTGATAAGTGGGAGATAAATTCACATAATTTTTAGAGAAAACTGTCTCCAAATTTACGAGTAAATGAGAAATATTTTTTGAACAATGAATTATTTGGTGCATATATATATATATATATATATATATATATATATATATATATATATATATATATATATATATTTAATTGTAAATTTAACATTTTTGGGTTGTTTTATGTTTGCAGGATTATGTACCATGAGAGAAATTTGTGATTTATTGCTTATGACAGCTGATCACTCCTCGGTTTGGAGTAATGAAATCCACACTCTGTACACATTACAGTCATTTAAACATAACGAGTCTTGGGTAAGCTTTAGCTTAACAGCTTAATTATCCAGGTCCTACTTGGCGCGGAAACCTGGACGTTACTAAAAGCGGATGAGAAAGCCCTTAGCCTTTTCTAGGGGAAAGTTTTGCGTGCGATTTTTGGTCCTGTTTGCGTTGAGATATTGGGACAACGCAAAAGGGGACGTAATACGATAATATACCCCTGTCCCCCTGTGGACTGTCGCACCAACAACTATTGTTATTATTATAAGCTAAAGTTATCTGTGATAACTTACAGCATGGAATATCGTTTATGAAAGATGGCTTGTAAAGAGTATCAGAACTGAGAGCATCTTCATTAATGACAATTTCCAATGGACCGTTCTACCCTTGTTTATGTTCATTTGCATATAAAAAGAAATTCATTTTCTGTTTCATACCTTATTTATTTTTTAACAATTCCTCAAGTTTTTTGACAACCACTGACATATTTGCCTTTTGTTGTGTTAACTTTGCAACATCGCCAGCAAGTGCAAATAGAGCTTTAGTCTTACCACTTTTATAGCTTTTTATAGCCTTCGGATTGGCTTCCATCACTTGAAGGCAGTATTTTGCAATTTCATTCGGATCACTAATTTGCTTCAACTGTTTGTCTTGGATAATCTAAGAAGAGACAAACAAATAAACAATTTCATTTTTTTTCTCAACCATCTTACATCAGCCACGAGTAAATCGGGGTTTTCATGAAGTTCATCAATCAAACTTCGTGCCGATATTAAGTTTATGTCTTCATTGTGTAAATTTGTTAAAATGTCCTTTAGATGGTCTCCAGTCACTTTACTGAGATCAGATGAAGATTGTGTTTATCCAAGGTGTATTTATTAATTTCTGTGATATTACCATTGTTCTACGTCTATGTTCACTTTATTGCAAAATGTGAGGAGATCATTTATTAAGAAGTTTGCAACTAGCTTGGGAGGAATGGTCTTCAGGTTGTTTAATACGTTGAGAAAGTATCCAAGGAGAATTGGTTCATTCTACAATAAGAGCATGAAGAGGAAAGCATTTTCTCATAACGACGTATTGTGACTTACAACCAAAATAATGGCAGTCTCGGGTCCTAGGCTGTATTTTTCAACTAAGTTCCGACGCAAAGATTCTGGAAGTTCTGGGATTTCCTGTTCAATAGCTGGTACTGATACCACTGTACTTTGCGTTTGAGTTCCAGTCACATCAACACGCAATGGCGGGAGGTTTGGTTCTGGCATAAATCTGTAATCTTGTAAGACCTCCTTATCTCGCATCGCTATTGTACGCTTCGTTTCTGCATCCCAAGACCGAGTTTCATTTGTAATTACACCACCATTTTTTTTTATCTCAATTTGGCGATTTACTTCGTAGGAAACTGCTTGCGCTATACTGCGCACAGAGCCGATATTTTTAACCTCAGTTCTTGTACCATATGGTTGTCCTTCTTGGTGTATGGATATGTTAGCATCCACACGAAGAGCACCCTCTGAAATGTATTATTTGTTTAATTTTTGGAAATAAAATCATTTCTCACACTTGCCTTCCATTTTACAAGAACATGTTCCAAGTGTTTTGAGAATTAAAATCAACTCCTTGATAAGAGATGCCGCTTCTTCACCTGTCTCAAGATCTGGTTCAAAAACCAATTCCATTAGAGGTACCCCAGCCCGATTCAGATCAACTAAGCTCCTAATAAAAGAAAGACTTGGGTCAGTGGAGGCAACATATTTTCGCATTTTGAAGCTACTGATATTTGACAAAGAAAACACGGAAGAGCACGGCTGTTCTAATTTCTTAACATTTAAAGACTTTACAAAGTCCTCATATCACCTCTTTAAATAATCATCATGCAAAGATTTGCCACTGTCCTGTTCCAGTTGAAGTTGATGGAGCCGTACAGTTTTTTGATAAGATTTGGATTTACCCGGCAAAAGAACTGGAAAACTTATTTCACCCTTATTCGCCAACGCGGCTCGCTGTTGCGTTATTTGGTATCCTGCCTAGAAATACATGCAAGTTGACAAGAAGATACATCTACGCAAAGTTGGAACGCTTACAGGTAAATCAGCATAAAAATAATGCTTTCTATCGAACATTGACACTGGGTTGACATGACATTTAAGAGCTAATGCAGTTTTTATACCTGCTTCCACACATCTTTTATTAAGAACCTAAAAACAAAATACATTTATTTATTGATTATTTTAATTGTGCAGGTTTTACTTACAGGTAATGTCCCGGGAATTGATGCATCGAAAATTGATACAGCGGAATTCAGTGGCGAAGTAAAAGCAGTCGAACTACCTGAAAAAAGTTTCGA
Source organism: Eristalinus aeneus (assembly GCA_955652365.1). Classification (NCBI taxonomy): domain Eukaryota; kingdom Metazoa; phylum Arthropoda; class Insecta; order Diptera; family Syrphidae; genus Eristalinus; species Eristalinus aeneus. The sequence goes on along the minus strand of OY019130.1, from coordinate 126,991,058 downwards.
ATTGGACGAGATTTGTGCGTGCACTTCGAGACCCACGACACTTTTCCATTTGGAACTTGAAATAAGTTTGAAATAAAATTTAAAAGAATGTTGATAAAACAACTAGTAAGAATTACCTTTTAGCTATTTGCTTACTTGTTGAATAATGACAATATGAGAAAATAGGGAAAAATTTGAAATTGCTTATGCTTTTATTTAACATATTTTCTAATGTGATACTTCGAGCTTGTGTAATTTGACATTTGTGGAGTGATGTCTGATAGCGTAACGCAAATATGTTGTTATGATTTGTAACGTAACATTTATATGCTAATCAGGAATGACAGAGCACATATACATCTTACACACACATACAACATTCATTTATGAAAATTCCTTTTTCAACTGGTCATTTGGGCGGAGAAGAAAATAACAAAACACATTTGATGATGGATGTAGCCAACAAGTAAACAATATTTTTCGGGATGGTTAAATAATGTAGGGATGTTCCACTTGACATACATGATATTGATCATGTTAGGAGAAATTTTTGAAAAATAGTGGTATGCATTTTTTGGGATAAAGTAATCATAAATTATTCTTAACTTTCATTTGCTCCATATATACAATAAAATACCACTTTTTATCTTGTTTGCTATACCGATATTTCTGATCCTTTTATATATCCGAGCTTGAGATTTGGTCACCGATTCAGTTATACAGATCCAAGATGTTAGAAAGTACCCAGTAGTTCGCCTTTTATACCTTGCAAGACTTGTTATACAAAAATCAACACTAATCAACACCAAATCAACAAACTGCAACAAAATTTTATCAAACTCCACTATATATGTAAAGAATATATATTTTTAATACGTGTAAGTTAAAACAAACTTATTTATATCAACGTAACGTTTAATTCACAAAATAGACAGCACCAGAGCTTACGTAGAATGACATTTGGTTATGTCAGAAAAGAAGAAAAAAAAATAACTAGGATGAGAGATTTTCCACTTTTCACAGAATGGGAATTAGAAAAATAGGCAAAGATGGTTTTTGATGGTTTTTCATTTCAAAAAGAATAGTTCGAAACATTTAACCCATTCTTTCACAAGCCCAAACAAATTCATTTAGACGATCCCTTCAAATAATGAACAAACAAAGTTTAACAAAGCGTCGATAAAATCCATTAAAATTTGCAAGCAGTGAAATTATGATAATTTCAAGACTGTCGAAAGTGCGTAGAAAAAATTTAAATTTTTTGTGATAAACAACATTTTTGCAATATTATCATACACCAGCAACAGGACAACAATAAACTAAATTCGCAATCCTCATTAATTAAACTTAAGATATGGGAATTGAAAAACTATTTAAGGATCTTGATTCGAATCAGTCACTGGAATGCGAGGAAGCTAAGAAGAAACTTATTGATCTGTTTAGTCAGAGTGAGTTTAGTATTAAATTATTTACATATGTTCTATCATATATACAAATTGTTGATGATATATTGTTTTGTTTATATATTTATTGTTTTTCTTGCAGCAAAAGAAGTTTGGCTGGTGCATGGCTTGATGGAATATTTCTTTCAGACAGGCTCCATGCGAATAATGGAAGTTTTGGTTAAGGTGCAGTCACCACATGACACCTACTTGTTTGATAAACTCTCTGATTGTCTAAAGAATTCAAAACATCGACTGCAGGCATTGGATCTATTTGGTTTTGTTGTTCGTAAACACCCAACGTGGCTGCACAAAGTCAAAGACCACAAATTCATAAAGGACATCTTGAAATTGTTACAGGTTACACCGATTTCAATACATTGGATATAAAAAAGTTTATGCCCTTTGTATTAATTTTCAGACTGAAAAAGAGATTGTATTATTAATCAGCGCGCTGCTTTGTATTGTCACCCTTTTGCCTATCATCCCAATGGTAAAAACTTCTTTTTTAAATGACTTGTTCGATGTATTTGGCCATCTAGCTACATGGAATAGTGAGAACCCAAATAAACTAAGCGAAGGCAAGCAGGCCCACCTGCAATTGGGATTAGAATTACTGTTTCATCGACTCTACGGCATGTATCCATGCAACTTTTTTTCGTACCTGAGTGAATTTGCAAAAAAAGATCAAGGTGCAATATTTAAGCATACGATCAAACCTCTTCTGGACAGTGTACGTGTTCATCCGATGCTGGTCACGGCGAATGCTGAAAAGGAAATGAATAGTGCACGATGGAAGCACATGGAAGCGCATGATGTTGTCTTGGAATGTGCAAAACTCTCGGTTACTAATCAGGTATGCATGTATGAAACTTATTTAGATTATTTAAATGATGATTCCATCTACTCCTCTTGTGAATCACAGATAATTAATTGTTTCTGTTTCTTTTGGAGAGTCAAAAATAAAGTTTAACTTAAATATTTACGTACTTTTAGGAACTCCATACCAGCTGTGCACCATGTCAAGATACTTCAGCCGCACTAAGTCAACCTTTTGAAAGTTATAATCCGTTGCTATATTCGGATATTGCTTCGCAATTTCAGTCATTAGATCGTGAACAGTTGTCGGATTTTAAAAAAGTCGATAAAATTTGGAGCCCCTATACCGAAGTTGCCTCTATAACAAGTACTATGCCGCACACACCCACTCCAAGCTATGGCGTTCCGCTGAGTAGCAGCTCATCAGCTGGTCCTATGGGCGCTATTATGGGTGTATCTGGTTCGTCACCGCCGGAAGCAGCAGTTGAAGCAACTCCTGAAACGACGCCAATGAAGGAACTTACAATGAAGCCTCCTACCAATCCGCACGCGGTTTGTGCTATTTTCACTACAAGTCAACCAGCCTCGCCAATGAGAAGGGATCCCGGATCACAGTTTACTTTCCCCGAATCACCTGGACCAAGCTCAAATCAACAATACTACTCTGACTACATAAACATCAATAAAATCCCAACAAAATCCTTCGATCAAAAAATTCAGCACGTGCTGAACGATCGTCATCAGATACGGATGCAAGCTTGTCAGGGATCAACTATGAGTTCCAACAATGGAACACCAACGTTTGATTCCCATGCCATAAGTCAGGAGGATGAAGAGGTACGAGACTTGACAAGCAGCGTAGCTGTTTACAAAGGAGATGCAGCGAAACCAGCGAGCAAAGCTAGTGTAAACCGGTTTGATAGTTATCGTTTTAACGCACCTAGATATGAGAAAGCAAATAACAGTGGTGCAATGAACGGTTTTGCTGGGGATAGGGGTAAAATTCGTCGATCCAATTCACTTCCCACCATCGGCGGTAGCCTCACTAGTAGCACCAATTCCAAGACAAATCAGCAGAGGCAACACATAAGCAAACTCTCTGCATTGTCGGTTAGAGCTGGGGCCTACAGAAAGCAATCGTGTACGACTACATCCCGTGTTACTCAAACTGTACACACCTGGCCACAATTGTACGAATATTTGCTGCATTTTTCGATTTCCGAAAACAACAAATGTCGTAACGAGCACAATGTCTTATACCCCCAAGAGATCTTGAATCAATATGTGGATCGGGTGGTGAAACTAAAGGATTCCGGCTGTCGCCTTGACGAGGTGCATTTGTACTTTATCAAGAAGTTTCACTTTATTACGAATTTTATCTCTTTCTAGGAGCACTTTCATTTAATGTGCTTGCAGTTACAGTTTGAGCAAAATCGACGAGAAATTCATGCAGAACGAATTCGCCGTCTAATGGGCAGGAGCAGAGACGTTCGCAGTCTAGAACGCGAAAAAGACCGTCTGAAGGACAATTTAAAAACTTATGACGAGGAAAACCGTCGACTTGCAAAGCAAAACGAGAGCATAACACGGCAAGCCTGTGAGAAAGAACGTCGGCTCACAGACGAATTGAACAGTATCAGGGCAAGATATCAAGAAGAAGTGGAACACAATAAAATTCTGCAGTCAAACAATGAAGACTTGCAGTGTCGACTGAACGAGGAGATTCAAAAACGCAGGGATCTTAACATCGAAGTAGATACGCTACGTGGACAAATGTGCGACATGCAAAACGAACTCCAGTACGCTCAATTTCAAGCCGAATTGGGAATGCAGTGTAAACAGGAGCTCGTCAAGTTAGAGACGGAATTTCTTGTCATGGGCGAGGTGCAGATGAAGATCCGCGACCGTTTGGCCGAGGTAGACAACATGCGTGCACGAGACGAGGAGATCAGCCATTTGCAGACGGCCTATAACGCAGAGATAAAAGGTACTTTATATGATCATATAATCCGCTCAGTACATTGTTTAATGTTTCGTCAGATTTGAAACGTGCACTGGACGAGAAAACGTCGCAATTTGAAATCGCCAAACATAAGCTAATTGAGCTGCAGACGCAGGTCGTGAATAACGAGAAGAACGTAAGCGACCAGAAGAGATTGCTAAACGTTGTCAAAGATGAGTATGAGGAGAAATTTAAGGTGCGTGCTGAAGTCAACTGTAAAGCAGTTCATTAAGTGACTTGTTCTTTTTTACATTTTGCAGGCTCTCAACAAGAAGTACGAAGCACAGAAAGCTGTCATACTGCAAATGGAAGAGACGCTCCTACATCTTTATAGAAATCAAACGGCCGTTAGTTTAGCTCCTTGTTCTCCGGACACAGATCGAACGGGTAGCTATTCCAGAATTACCATTTGCGTCGATTGTCTTTATGCAATTCTATTACTTACAGATATAGCATCATCTATGGAGAAGAATTCGCCGCTTTCAACGTCTCTGGCATCATGCGAAAGTCTCCCTGCAAGTTACCGATCGGTAACTCAAATAAACAATCTTCAGGCATACGTTGAAACACCCAACACTGCCACAGGACCATCAGGTAGTAGTGCGGCAACTAATATCCCCCTTAGCCACTATCACTACTCTTAACATTGTCGGCATCCAACCTTTGTGAAAGCGAAGGCTGTGATATGCGGAGATGCTTCATTTGAAGCGACTGCAGACACAAGCGCAACGCACACCCAAGACAACCCGGTGTCATTAGCCAAAAGGGCCATCACCCCAACCACAACAACCACCAACAGCAAACACAATTCAAATATCATTCAGATCCCCAATCTAAAGGCTCCTTAATGTAAATGAGATTTACTGCAAATACTACCACTACCCTCTTTCCATTTCTTCAATTAATCTTTCATACTCTCCTTACTATTTTCCCTTTTCCTTCGAAAATATAACAACTTAAAGTAACAAAAACTAGTAAACAACCAGACCGTCTTATACGAAAAAAAAAAAAACTTATGCACACTGACCATGAATCTAAAGCGGAGAATGAATCAGAATGGCTGTTCCGATGAATCGAAAAAAAAAAGAAAACAAGAATCCAGGAATTTAAAAAGTTTCTTATTTTTATAACAGAAAAACAAACAAGAAAGAGAAAAAAATGATGATGAAATAAAATAAGAAAATAAAACAGTTTAATTACACTTAATTAATTATTGTCGGTTAGAAAGAAATGAAAGAAAGAAAACTTTTAATTTTGTTTAGGAAACATACAAAAAAAAAAAAAAACAAAAAAAAGAAAAAACGTGTAAAACCAAATCGAAAACAAAATGTTATTTTCTCTTGTTGGGCCTTATAATGTAGCAAAGAAGTTCTATTGTGTTTTTAAATTACGAAATACGATTTATGGAAGATATTACAAGATAAACAGATAAAGCTAATGAAATTTATAACAAAGATGCAAGACAAATTTTATGTTTTTTTATAAATTTATACCGAGACATTGCCGAAGAATCTGGGTGTTTAATGAGCAAAGTTGTCAAAATAGGTGTAATTCCTAGATGATAAAAATGCCGGGCAACTTGGATTGAATTGATTGTTTGGTACTTATTTCTTTGATATCAAAGGTTCCCCCCAAAAACCCTACCCTTAATCGAAAATAGTTCCTAGTTTTCCTTTTTAAGGCCTGTGCTAATAATTTGCTTTGTCTTTAGCAAACAATTTGCTAATTTCAGAACGGAATGCTAATCTAAGGCTACTGTGTCAGCTTATGCAAAGAAGCTCGGATGGTTGATTCAGCGTCCGCTGCCGCTGTTTTACCCGTTTTATGTTAAATTGAATTATGCTACTTTTCAAATTGCAAATCACCTATAAAACTGTGTCAGGTTATATGGTTGAGAAACTTCAAGGGGAAGTGCAACCGACAAGTGAGGCCACGCCTAAAAAACTTGAAGTGCACAGCGGGTATTGCAGTTCTGTTCTTGGCTTATAGTCAGTTACCAAGATAAAACTTCATGTTTTAAATTAAAGTAAGAATTTTAATCGAGTGACTTTTAATAATGTGATAGAGTGTATACATAAATGTTTGCACTATTAATTATCGCCAATCTTCGTCTACTGTTTCGGAATTTCGGTTATCGACACCCCAAACCTTTACTCCATTATCCCCTTAAGATAATTAGTATTCGTTTTGAGATATTTGATGTCCCCTCGAAGCTGAATAAATTGCCTTACCACAGATTTATCTAAGTAGTTCTGGAAAAATGGAAAATTGTTTTTACTGTTCACGGATATGACAAATAAATCTTACTAATGTATCTCCTGTACAAACTTCAAGCAAATTTTCCGGTTTGACCAGCAACAAATTGCACAAGGCATGTAAAATATCGAAGAGTTGTGTAACTAATGGGCTATCGAGTTCTCGAATGCACTTCCTGTACTCATTTACATCACAGATAGCGCACATTGCACCGGCAGCACTGAATTGCAGCGTCAGCAGGTGATCGTAGATGACTCGGTGTAGACGTGTACCGAATTCGGTAAGAACATTTTTAAGGTTCTCTCCATCAACGCATCGCTTCAGTTGCGCAATTACCGGTTGAAGATTTTGCACTACGCTCACACAGGCCTGCAAAAAAAAAAAAAAAATGAATGTGCAATTCAATTTAAAAAAATTTGAAAATATTTTTACAGCTGACGCTAGAGTATCGACATCCTCCTCTGGCTTGAAGTCTGTTTTCTTTTGTTCGGCTTGCAAATATACTTTCACCCAGCCAATAACTGCATTTATTGCCCGATCCAAGCCAGTATCCAGCTTTTGCTCAATTTGCTCCATCATCACACGCTTCTTAAAAATGTAGTCGGAATACTTTGGAGTGTTTCTAAAAAGCGAACATCTATATATTCTAAGCTCTTCAAAAAGTCGTACCTTACATTATGCATGGAACAACGCTGTCTGCATACAACTTTTCCAATAGATGCACAATTATGTTGCTCTTTTGTACAACATCAAAAAAATAAATTTGAGGGAAAACTTTGTTCTCTCCTATGGGGATAGCCTGAAGCCCCAGCTCCAATGCATAATTCACATGCTCATGCATTAGAAACCGCAGGAGAATATCGGTTAATTTGAGCACATTGACTGCAAGTTCAGTGTCCTTCGACAGTAGACGGCATCGCTTAAGTGATGCCTTAGCTTCTTGAAGTAAGTTGATTGCAAGTTCCTCAGACAAAAATGTCTCACCGCCGTAATCTTCAATCTGAGCAATATTTATATTCGCTCTGGTTCCAATCAATGCTTGCATGTCGCGACGAAGATCTTGAAAGCGTTCAGACTGTTTCTTTTGATGCTTTTTGCTTGCATAGTACCTTTCGAGTTCAATAGTGCACTTGTTCTTCAGAAAACTTGTCTCTATATCGATATAATTCGTCAAGTGTTTAGCGAAAATATGTGAGGTTAGCTTATTCAACAAGTCATCGTCTGCCTCGGTCATGAATTCCTGCAGTTCTGATGAGAGTTTTATTGTTCTGAAAAAAATAGAAGATGCATTGTTATACAAAGATTTAAAGCGGATCTTGATCCTACCTGGAATACAGTTCGTACAGAGTTCGAAGATGCTTCTCTTCGTCTTTTTTGTCCTCAAGTTTTGTATGAGCATACTGCTGAAGCTTAAGTTGATAGATGTTGAGGATGAACTTCGACATTACCTGGTTGGGATTAGCGAACACTTTTTTGATAATTTCGTAGTGGTGCTTGCATAATGGTACAATTCCGATGTATATGTCCTTCCCACCATATGGTGTCTAAAAAAATAGAATTCAGTTCATTTCTTCCTAAACAATCGACTTGAATTCATTAACCATTTGACTCTGCTCGATGTAAGCATCAATGCATTGTGCATATCCTTTGAACTGTGACAAAATGTTTGCTATGGTTTTCATTTTCTCAATATCTTCGCTTTTCTGAGCTGTGGCGAATTCTTCAATTAATTTGCGTTCAATTTCGTCATATTTCTTTTCGATTTTCTTCTTGGCCTCTCCAAATTTCTCTTCCGGCAAGTCTTGCGATATCCCATACAGTTTTTGGATGATGTCAGCAGCTTCATGTAATTTTGTGCGGTCAGTGAAGGTCTCACTTACCAGAGGGCCCGAAACAAGAAACTCAGACATATGGTTAAGGAGTTTATGTGCTTCCAAGGTACGACTACGTGGAGTGTTCACATTCTCAAGTTGTTCACCCAAGTGAAGAATTTTCCCCGCGACTGAGTTGATCTTTTCATCTAGCTGTGTGAAACATTCAACAGCAGTTTGATGTCTTTCTTGCAACTTAACAATACTCCTTGCGAACGCTTGTTGTTCTTCTCGAAGAGTTTCTTCCAATGCTTCCCGCTTCTTGCGTTGCTTCTCTTGAAGAATTTTCAAATCCTTTATTGTCTGCACAAAAGTATCGTGAAGGGCCTCCGGGTTAAACTCGTCACTTCCAATTTCGTTATTGGTGCGCCAAGTAAGGCGATCAATAAAGGCTACAACATCAAATGGATCCTAAGGAGCATATATAAGAGGTCGCTTACACAGAGGTTGATTTAGTACCTGCTCTAGTTCTTCTAAATATTGGGACATCATTTTGAGGCTTGCTTTATTGAGAAGTTTTATTATTTCAAAAAAATCGGGCGTAACTAATAATCGGGGTGTTATTTTCCGATTTGCTTACTGACATCAGCTGGAAATTGACATTCGTCATGACGTTTGTGAAATAGAACGTCAACAACAGTTCAGGCGGGTGAAATGTAGTAGATGATACATCTCTCAAGTTCTCACTGCTTTCGTTATTCACTTTTGTAACATGTTTTTAGCTGCTGTTATAAACAAAATATTTAATTTTCATATATAGTAGTTTGAATAATTGATGTATTAGCATCACGTTAGATTGTGTGAATATAGCTGTTTTTCCAAACAGAGCAAGAGGCAAGAAGTCGAACATGACACAAGAAATGAAAGGACTTTCGTTGCATATTGAGTTGCTGCAGTGACAGAAAGATGGAGATCGCCTTACTTAGAATCCTTTTAATGTGTACAATATTTTCGTGAATACATCCATATAATTGTATGTGGGCGTATACGTAATTCTGTCGATTTGTTTGCTCCTACTAAAAGTAGGCGAGATGAGGCTTATCCTTGTTATCTCCTTATTCACATTACTAGAGTTCGAAAATCTGCCTTGTACTTATTATTTTCAAGTACCGAAAAGGATTTTTTATGCACTACAAATTTTTTCTGTAACTGACATCTTTGCTACTGTTTAGGTTGACATATTCATTAGTATTTCTCACATAGGAGTTCCTAGTATTATGTCAAAATTTAACATTTATTTAACCATATTTGACGACCCACACGGGCTCGCTAACAATTATAATAAATATGTCATAGAGTTGCAACTTAAATGCTCAATGAGATAAGAGTCTTTTAAATTATTTACATAGTACATTCCCTAATCGTAAATTGTGTGTATTTTCCTGTTAATCAAATCAGCTGTATGACTAAAAAAATCAGTTGATTAGCATCATGATCAGATTTCAATCAAAACGCACACTACATGCGCCACGTCGTATACACACAATTCTTCACTTGGCTTTATTGATTATGATGACAAAATTAAATATTTTAAAATCGATGGATATCTTCTAGAAATTCGGTCGGATAAATGATAAACAGACATTTTGTTTATCTTTCATTTGCACCGAATACCGTATTTAATTTGACTGATTTAGGTATATACTAATCAGTTTACCGTTACGGATTGCCTTAAGTACGTCAACTACAGTCTTAAAGAGAAAGTAAATAAATACTCACGCTGCGATACCGGCGCGAACCACTTTAATTGTTTGATCATAAATGAACAAAAACAAAAACACAGTCGTGTGTGGTGTTAAAGTGTCTCGCATGTGAATCGAGTTTGGTGATTTAACAAGAGTAAAGTATGCTAAAGGTAGTTTTTCTCTTTGCTGCCTTAATTCTGTTTAGTGAGGGTTACAAGGATGGTGAGGTTAAAAGCGAACTTTACAAAAAATTCCTCCGAATAAGGTCGCTGCCATATGAGGATTGTGGTGAGTGAAAAAATTGTTGTATATTGTAATCGTTATTAAAGATAGTTGAACTAGTTTATCAGATTATGAATGATTGTGATTGTGAGTTTAAATTTATCAATTGGAATTGTTAGGGAAACTAGAATAGTTCCTGTTAAACTGTCGAGGGTGAACATTGCGTATAGGTTACGGATTTTTTTTCGCTGACAAATTGCAAATGGTGCACAAAATTTTTATACCGTTTAGAATGTTGTCACGTTTTTCTGCTTAAAGCATAGACACTGACTAAGCCAGTGTCTTTAAGAATTCGACATTAAAAAGTATTCAATGAAAATATCAATATCTTCTTTTAAATTTCCGAAAAAAATTTCGGTCAAATAAGTAAGTTATGTATTATAAATATAGAATTACTTGTACATTTAAAATTTGTAAATTATTATTTTAAATGAATTGCATTGTCTTAAATTATTTTATTCCAAATTTTCATATAATATTTAATATTGTTCCATTGCTACAAACAGAACTAATATTACTGAAGTTGAATATTTGACATTTATTGTGACCCTTTTTAAGTAATTGTTTGAATTCATTTATGAAAATACTGCTTCTTGTATATCTTTGTATTTATTATTGAATTCGAAATCGAACTGATTATCTTGTACTCGTGGGCGTAATTTTAAGAAGGAAACACACGTAGTTCTCAGTTCTCTCTCGAGTTTAAGAAAGAAATTCTTAAAATTTGAAATAATAATATAATAAAAGGCTTCGCAATGATGCTTAAACGAAGATAATTCAAAAACACAAATAATTTATTTGATTTTCGTTCCCGAAGTATTTTGAAAGTTAAATTATGTTCTTGTGTAAAATTATGACGACTTATTTAACTACGTTTTAAAAGAAGACCTGGTGAAAGGGAGTCATTGTGTGATTGATAATAATCTTTTAATTTCTTATATCGTCTCGTGACAATTGTTGACGTTTCTTAAGCTCTTATCGCAAAGTCCCATTTAGCTTCTAGTTGAGAATTTAGTAAGCTGTCGTTTGTCATTGAAAATTTACACCAAAATGTAGAAAAAAAAAAATTGTTTGTCGAAAGCTTTTCATTATAACCAACTCTAAAATTTCAATATTTATTTGAAGTCTTAATTAATTGTATTGTATACAGCAATAAATGCATATTACAGTTTAGTCAATTCGAATCTTAAACAGTTAAACTTTGTATGGGTAAATAACATTTATCAAAATATGTGTTTAGACGATATTATTTTTTCTGTTCATTCTGTCATTTATGATGAAATCATCATTTCTTCCTGCTAAAGTAAGTCAGAAAAAGTAGCAAAATACTTGGTACTCTTAAGAAAGATATTTAAATTTTATACAAAATGAAATGAATCAAATTAAGATTATAAATAATACGTAAAGGGTTTTTTGAGCATATCTTTTAAACATTTTTTTTTATATTTCCAAAAAGAATTTTGGTTCAGTATTGTTTTTACTTTTTGTTCGGGTTAGAAGATATGAATGGATAGTGAATTGAATCTCGCGTTCACAAGTTTGAGCTTAAATTTATAAAATAATTTATTTGTTTATATTATATAAATTTAAAATTTATGACATTACATTTATAAAATGATCTGAAGAGTTATTTCACCATACCATATGTATATACCATATACTTCTTTACATTAAAACTGTTCCAAACGTATGTATTACAATTTTATGTGGGTAAAATAATAACATTTGGCTATTGAATCAAACCACACAAAACAACATTTTCTCATGTTCACCTATGTACACCAACGGAGTTGATCACAATAGCTACTTATTTAAAGTGATCCGCAAAGAGGAGAAAGAAGATAAATGTGCTGCTAAAATTTATAATAAAGTGGTATGGTTTCCGACTCACACACTAAATGAGATTTAATGAATGTTTCACATCAAATAATTTTTCCTATACTGCATAACATCAAATTACTTGCTAGCTTATTAAGTATGCATATTAACATAACCTTAAATTCCATTCAAACAAGTATTAATCTTTTTCACTATCGGCAATTTGATCAACAGCTTTATCTGAGATCGTTTAAACAGTTAAAGTTCCACTCTGATGTCACAAGTATGCCGTTACAAACATAACGTTCTCATAAATCACACTTGATTTATGCACAATCAAGTACTTTGATTACAAGTGACGTCCAGTCATTGAACGCTTCTGATAATTTCCAATACTTCAGTACTGTAAACTTTCTGTCATACGTCCGTTTGTTGAAGCACTTGCTTACACTGCACAAGTATCAATTTCATTGCTCTACATTCTTTTTCTTGATTCATCAATCATGTGTGATTCATCGCTGCACTCGTACATTCGGCTAAAGATATAATTTCGATGATGATGATGGAAAATTGCCAGAGATCTTATCAAGTGGAAAAGAAATTAACTTCTTTATCGTCATAAGTACGGACGAATCGAGCCGATCAGTATATCAATCTTAAAATACATGTGCACTCCTTACTTCATACATTCGTCATACATGCGCCTTATCTTCAATTAATTATACGGGGCAAATACCCAGAAATCATGAAAAAGAAATCACTGAACGAAAACTGTAGTACTATCACTGGAGTGTGCTCAACAGTTTCTGATTGATATCTGGGTATTCTATTGGACAGAAGCCACTTGAGAATGTCACAAGAAGTAATATCCACAAACTGTTAACATCAATGCATCTGAGATAAGAGCACACGTAGCAAGTAGTTTTAATGAATTATTTTTATATCTTCTTCTACAGGATCGGAGTACAGCATTGTTTACCTCAATATATCCAGCTGCTCCACAATACCATGTGAGATGGTAAGAGGAAGTAGTGTCATGGTGCAGACCATATTCAACGACAACGGTAAGTTTGAGTCTGTTATTATTGGGATAATCTATGATGGATTATAATAATGTTATGCTTGCGTGGTCTTAAGTTGTTTTAGTATCAAGGGATTTCCCATTTGGTTTCCTGATATCCAACGTTAAGTGTTATAAAGCACGCCAGACAGGCAGACGTAATAGTAAGTCAGTAAGAGTGAAGTATGTAAGTACGCTCTAAAGATAGATATCTCGAGAGGGTCATAAAACAAATACTTCTGGATTGGGTATTTAAATCTTATGCAGAGGCCTCATCGTATAAAAACAGAAAGGTTTTTCCATGAACATATGTGTTGATTCAGTTTTATTAGAAGGATTTTCCTGTACTTTTATTCTAGTCCTTAAGCTTAGCTAGATACTTCATTGATTGCAGGGAAATTAGTAGATATTTTTATTTGAAGTATAATTTAAAAATAAATTGTTTGTCAAGCTGATAATAACAATTGTATGGCGCGACAGTCCACGGGGGACCAGGCCACATCAACTGCTCGTGTTGTGCGCGCTACTGTTCACTCACGAGTGGAAGAGACCTACAGTTTTTTGCCGACTCCGAACGGCGAAGTTTGAGAAGCTTTCTTAGTTACTACTCTTTGAGTGTTGTAAACAGCTCGAAAGAGATAATGCCATAAAAAATTCGAGGTGTTCAGCCGGGAATCGAACCTAGACTTTCTGTGTGTGAGTGTCGCACTCTACCCACTACGCCACGGCGGCCATTTAAGCTGGTTATTGTTAAATTCTTAGTATCTGCATATTGCTTTAAGCAAGTCAACTTCAAAGTTTCCACGCAACAAGAATTAAGTATAAAAATGCGTATTTAATAAATATGTATGTATGCATGTATGCATGTATCATATAAGCCAATCACGTCGCAGCGAAATCCGAATCTCGATATTCAATATTGTGTATGCTTAGGCATACAACTATACCCGTCCAACCTCATAGTCTTATCTGCCACACCCAAACTGTACCTACCCCATATGACCGCAGCATTGCACTCATCAAAGTCAATCTATTCCAAGCCAACTATGTGCAAGTGTGTGTTATGCGTTTGGGGGTTGAAGTCAACGTGCGCAACCCGATTCGATTTGTGGTCTTCGATGAGAGTCGTATAGAACATACGCTAGGTCAATTAATCAGAAATATGCTATATTTAAGAATAAATACATATACTCGTACGTATAAGGTTTTCTCTGTGTTCTTACAGAGGTATCTGAAACTTGGTTTTTGAATCTACCGAAAACTGCAGAAAAGTTATTTTATGAGTAGATATGAAAACTTGGATCTTATCACAAGGTTTGTTCCAAATCATTTGTGCACACAATTCCTAGCTGATTAATTTGGGTAAAAATTTCTCTTGGAGAGAGTTACTCTGCCAAAACTTGTGAAACGATTTTTCGTAGAAATTCGCAGGATTAACGAATCGTAAAAAAAAATTCAGACACTTTTTTTTCAATTTGGCAGTCAACTGCTGCCCACAGATTTTTCTTCCGCAGAAATTCGCAGGGTGGGCAAATATTTTACTCTCTCATGAGCTCTCTCTTCTACGAAGAAATTTCAAAAAACTCTCGTCTTTTGAGAGGGTTTCTTAGGCATTCGTAGCATTTCATAGCAATTGCAAAAGACCAACATTTAATCCCCGTACAATGTTATTTTGTTCAATTTGATTTTGATTTTCTGTTAAAACTCAGTCGAATGTTGGATCAAATTGTTTGAATACTGTGTCTTCGGGCAGGTAATTATAAAAATTTGTTTTAGTTATTAATTAACAAAGTGGCGAAGTATTTTCAAAATTATTAAAACATCATATTCCGTAAACACAAAATCTTACATCTCCGTACGTCACTGTTGGAAAATATACTTTCCATTGGCAAAAAAACAGCACTTAAATATTACAACGAACTCCTAATAAAATTTCAACTTATATATATTTTCATTGAATTTTTATTATTTAATTTTCACGGTTTGTTCGTGCATTATTGAAAAAAAATATATATTATCATTTAAAGTAATTGCTTCTTTAATTGCTTAGACTAGTGTCATCTTCATCACCAAAGTCAAACCTTTTGCAAACACATTACGGTTCCAACCATATGTTCAATGCCCTAATTTATTCGTCTCTTGCACCTGAATTCAATAATACACCCAAATAAACATAATCTTGTCTATAATTCACTGTTATTATATACCATCAACTCTCAACTGACCGCCAGGCATTGAACACCGAAGGTGGCTCTTCTGGAAGCAAATATCGCTAATGGCATAGATGAAATATGTTTACCTTCAAAATAGCATATCAACTGTAAATATCGAAAATTCGGGCTAGTCAAAGTTCGGCTCGATTCCATAAAACACTTAAGGAACGTAACACAAAATGTCGTACGAAGTCAATGAACGTACAAGATCAACAAAAAATGACGCAAACCGATTTTTATCACGATTCTATGACCTACGACACCATCTTTGCATATTTTAGACGAATGTCGAGACCACTTAAAGTGTTTGCCATTTATTTATTTGCATGCAGGTGTTAAGTAATTGACATTAATGGACCAATTAACAGTACTCGGATTTATTATGACAACTGAGAGGTATTTCGCGGTGTATTTATTTATGTGTGCAATAAAAAATACGGCAATTTTTGTCTCCCAAATTGATAGCTCTCGCAAATTTATTTTGCGGAAGTTCAATGAGAATCTCTGTAAACATATCTCGGCTGGCCAGTTATATACGTTGTAAAAAGTTTAAGATTGTTTATTGGTCTTAAACTATGATATTGACGTATCGTTTATATTGTTATTGCTTGGATTTTTATTCAGTTCATGAAAGGGTACCTTTGGAATGTTTACTTTGAAGTAGCACATAGAATGGAATAAGATCGGTATAAACAAATTTTAGTTAGGTTTATATTTTTTTGTTCAGTAGATACACAGAATCTGTTGTGAAGAGTAAGTTTTCTGTTTCGGTTATTTTACCATTTACTGATGACATAGATTGGCAGCGGCTCTTCATGATTTTCCGTTAAATAAGTTAACTATTAACGATGTAATCTGAATAAGTGGAGGTCCCATTTTCGATGAATCTTTCCTACATTTACACGGCGAATATTGTCCTCAAAGTGGTTAGTCGCTTCAGGGCTTTCAGCGTAAACTAACGCTTTGAAATTTCCCCACAGAAAAATAGTAAGCGGCATTAAATTGCACGATCTTTGAGGCCAATTGACAGTCCGTAACATGAGACTATGCGGTTAACAAACGATTACTCCAATAATGTGTGATATGTTGCGCCATTTATTCAAACCACATCTACATCAACTCATAAACCACATCAGTCAGTTTTTATAATTGTAACGGTATCTTAAAATACACTTGGGGATCACCATCACTCCAAATGCGGTATTTCTGTTTATTGACGTATCCATTCAATGAAAAGTGAGCTGAGTTTATTATTATTATTGGGTTCAACGGTAATCTTGTTTGGATTCATTTACCAAATCTACGCCTTGCTAGTTTATTCTTCAGCTTAAATTTTTGCAGTATCAAACTGAACTAAAAATTAATCACTTGACAGCTGACTTAATGGTCTCCGGTTAAAATAGTGCTACCAAATAAATTTCGAATCCCACTTAAATGTCGTTTTCGTTGGCAATAGTCTATTTTATTATTTTATTTCTTAGTACACATACATATATGCCTCTTACAAAAACATGAACCTTTTCATTTTAGGAAACAACATTCAATTCTTGAAGCATAGCGTAAGATGGGTTTTCAATGCAATAAAAACTGGTGCAACCATTAGCCCAGATCCCTGTAATGGACAAGATGAATGCATTTCTAACGAAAGCGAAGGAAAATCATACTGGGCATGGGTTTACGTAAACAATTCACTTCCAGTCGTAAGATAAACCTTACAATTGTTAAATGGATGAATTTATTTTTAATACAATTTTCAGATGCGGGGTACAATGCTTTGGGAAGCAGCCGATGAAAACAATAAGACGGTTATTTGCTTTAAGATTCCTGTCATTATAAAATTGGAAAGTTAAAGAAGAAAATATATTTCTTCAAATATTTGTTTAGAAGCAAATCTATTAATATGTACATATGTTTGTTTTGTTTGGGCATTTTCATTTAATTCAAGTAAAAAACAAAACAATGGAGTTATAGCAAAATGTCAAAATTCTTTTAAATTGCATCCTGCAAAGAATTGCTGAGCGGCCTTGGTACTTTAGAAACTGCCCATTTTATTATTCCTCGGGCAGATCAAATTTCCACTGATCGGTTAAATTTGAAAACAATCAAAAACTTCCCTTTGAGCGTTGTGAACAACTCATAAAGTTGACGCTTTCACTTGCGGGGTGTAAAGACCTTGAATCAAAACTGGAACCTTCGACTGATGTAACTCTAAATCTCTTACCGCTAATCAAATACGCACCAAACACAAGGAAATTTATGGTCAGATTGTCAATTTGTTTTCTATCTAACATTTATAGTTTTTTCCGGGTCATTAATTCTTCATCTCTAAATTGTGTAGTATCCTAAACATAAGTTGAAAAGATAATTGTTCCCAACACTTCTCCGTCAAGTTATTCAAAAGCTATGCAACCTAATAATACACTTTTTTCAAAAATCAGAACCACACAATGCAGCTGTAGCAGTGTAGACACCGTTTACCGAAAATATAGCTTATAAAGAACGAAAAGCAACAAAATTATAATTATCCAACCCTTCTCGATTTCTCTCGAGACAACAAAACCATAAAAGGAACAATGAACTCTTGGATATAAAATAGCTTGCGGGTCAACGTAATACGACATAACGGGTGGCAAAGCATAAGCAAAAACTTTTTTCTGCGGATACATTACGCTACATTATAATAAGATAGACACCGCATTTAATCGCACCATCGGCCTCATTTATCCGTTCGATCCAGACCCCCCCGGACCCCAATACGCCAGACGCTCATGTGCGAGAGCATGTACGAGTATGGTTCAAAGTGTCGTCCATCACATCAGACGTCAGCAACAACGCAACGGTTGCGCCAGTTCGAATTTCCATCAAAATAGCAATGATCCGAAATCGACGTCGTTACCCCAGTCTCCAGTGCATAGCACAGCACAGTGCCCAGTACGAAGTGCTCAATGCTCCGTCTTCCAGTAGCATTGGACATTGTCTGGCTATGCGGCGAATATGATGCGATTAGCAATATCGTGCAGTGGGTAGCCAATTGTTCTAAGGAGCTAAGCACAATATTAGCTCTTCACTTAATTTGCGATCGATGAGAAGTTTCGACTGCACTGTTCCTTGCACTCCGATGCCCGCACGTAATGAGATAATCTCCATGCCGTTCTGCGAATCGTAATCAATTGCAGTGCAGTGCGGATGCGAGGCATGTACTTGTGCGAATGTATCGCCCAATGATTATGCGAAGGGCAGGGTATCGTCTGGGCGCGCTATAAAGCCGGCCGAAGAATTATTATAATTACTGCTCATCTGCTGCCGATCACGTTGTATCGATGTGTATTCTTGCAACCCAATGCCGCTTTCCATACTTTCTGATCTATGAGAATGATCGCAGAGGCCCGATAAACTGACACAAAACTGTACGTCTCCGCAGATGCAGATATGTATGTTGAGCCTCTATTCTGGATGCGGTGTTAACCTAAGCGATTGGAAGTTCATTTAGTGCAAAAACAACACCAAGAACGGCAGTAGCAATTACGAACCGAAAAAAGAACACCCGAGAAAATAAAAAGTAAAACATAATAAAATAAAATAATAAAAATAAATTTAAAAAAAAGTCCAGATATTGGGTCGCGGTATGCAAGACAAAGCAAAAATGAAATAAAGTACGTATGGATATAAAAAGATACACACATACCCACGAAGAAGACACAAAGAAGAGCTACGCTTTTAGCACTCCGTAGTTGTTCTTCTGATTAAGAGCATACGCCGTGGCAGTGAATTATCGCCTGGACACAAAACAGAATCGATTTGGAAACGATAAATCATTGAATAACGAAATAAAGTAATTTCAATGGCACGTGCATTATGAGACGTTGCGAATCGCAAGATTACACTCCAGGCGGCTACCCGTGAGTTCACGATGCAAACTTTGCATCGTTATATCGGCTGCTTTCGAATTTACAAATGTGACGATTCAAAGTTGATTAAGATTTTTGTAGATTTGACAAAGAAATGTGTATCGGTTGAAAAGACCAATGCAAGCACTGCAGTTTTATTACAATCACCACCTTTTGAGTTATAACGGTATAGCAAATTTGATTTGAATTGGAAAGAGTGAAGTTAGTAAGACATTATATTCTGATTGAAAATGTGCAAAAACCGATTGAAATATACAAGGTTCATCTACCTCTTTTGATTTCTCCGGTTTAAATTTCGAACGCTAGATATCTTACAACTTTTTATTGAATATCAGTAAAAATCTATTAAAAACTTTAAAACTAACATATAGCTATTTTCTTGAATGGGGAAAAGTCAAGTTGGTTTCATAGACCTTTGTTTGATAAATTTATGTTATAGCTCATTCGTGTGATACTTTTCGAAAGCGTATACGTCGTGCTTAAGCTCCATATTTTTTTCCGCAATCTGTGGTCTAAATGTTTATATAATGCTTCAGAGTCTCACTTTATACAATACTTTTATCCACCAAACATTTCCTTTCACAGTGGCTAAAGTCTTCCAGATTTAATTGGCATTTCCAGAGGCTCTATATTTCAGAGCCACCTGTCGACTGTCTGTGAGTATACTTATTTTGTTGTTTTTTTTTTCATAATACAAACTTTCGTCGGGAAAAGACTTTAGCATTTTTTATAAAAAATCATGAGTCATCAAGGGTCCCGTGCTTTTCTTTTTTCTTACTTTACACCACACACATTTGTTGTTTTTTTACCTATTAAATTAACTTTCTTAGCTTAGCATTGAAACACAGTGTACTTTTTCAAAATTTTTGGTTACATGACTAACTGTGGCTTAGCTAGGCTCTACACGTCTTCTCAAATACATATGTGTGCCTGTAGGTCTGAATGAATTTTACCCAGAGAAAAAAATAAGCTTCAAAAACGAAGTTGTTTCTAAAAAATAACCAGCGCAAGAAAGTAAAGTGCTTGTTCGGCTAAGTTCAATGGACTTGGTCTTTGAACATGTGTAAGTAATTTTAAAAAGCAATTTAGAAAAGTAGAAATACAATAAATCCTTTCCAATGTACAGAAATTGAGGTAAGCATACACACAAAATATTTATTTTGAGTGAACCAACGAAAGGATAAACGTGTCAATTAATGTATAATCTTCTGTTCCTCTTTGATGAGTTTTTAGTTCATTGATCAAAAAACAAAAGAAAATGTCAGATATTAAAAAAAATGAGAGACCATTTTGCAACTTTCGTTAAATGACAATATATTATTTTTTCTTTTTAATTTAATTTTTTTTATCGACAACAATGTGAGCAAATTTTAAGATAAATTTTAACATTTTTGACGTATACAAATGAAAAAAACCAAATTATAATTTCTTGGATCAATTATTTTAGGTTTCAATGTTATTTAACACTATACCATTAAACACAAATGTATTAAATTAAACACAAATGTATTAAATTACAAATATTTTGACAGATTCATTTATCGCGCTTCTAATTTAACGGTTTTAGTCCAAAATTATTATTATTATATACTAAGAAACAATGGTTTCACGAGCAAAAGTTATACATTTTGTGGGTAAGAGAGATATGCTTTACTATACTAGTTTAAATTTAAGGTTAGGTTAAAAAAACATACGAAGACGTGTTTGTTTTCATTGTCTTTGAAAAATACTAATCCTTTTAAAAAAATCAGATGACTACACATTTATCATGACCATACGCAATTTTAAACTTGATAAAAATTAGTTTAGAGCACCTGTTAAGGGCTACTAACTGAGATTTAAAACTGTTGCTAAGATTAAGTTTTAAGTACTATCCTAGAATGAAGACATCACTCCAAATGAATTTAGTTAAAATGTATAGTTTGTATGTATGTGTGTATAGTTTATAAATTTTAGCATTCCATAAGCCTTAAAGTGGACATTTTGTGCACACTTACAATTTCTTTATAGACTAGAAAGGGTGTTTAAAACAATGTTTGAATGATTTTTTACAAAATTACCTACCCATTCGCCATTGTTATATAAAATGAATGAATAAATGATTTGATAAATAAGCAATCAGGATTGGAAATACTTTTAATGCATCTTCAACACTCTTTAGCACAAAGTTTTCGCTAATCCACACGCTGCACTTTTCCCGAAACTTAAATTGAAATAACGCCAACATTGTTATATTGGAAATATCATATATTCTACACAGTCCCCATGCTGAATGACTATTTCCCAAATTGAAGGGCCTTCAGATAAGAACTTGTACAAACTTACCCCTTCAGTTTGATCTCTTTTTGTACAACTAAATCTATTCATAGTCTAGACAGTGAATGCGTCCAACAACTAATGCGAAAAAATAAAACGTATGTATATCGCACTTTCTGCACATTTGATTATGAATACACGTGTACAGGTGCCGAATAGCATATCACACATTTGTTGGAGAGAAAAATAAATCCACTGCGAAATCTGCATTCGGACTTGGTCTATTCGTCACAGTGGGGTCTATATTTGGAAAAGATTTTTGTAGATCTTTCTTCTCGCTAGTGTGTGTTGAAATATAATCATTCTCAAATTTTTAGAAAAATGAAATGATGATGATTTAAATGATTCCTTAAACTTCCTTATTTTGTCCCATCAAACCTGACACGAACTGATGATGGATACTGTGATTTCCAAAAAAAACAATTCTGACATCTCATATTTTAATAACTCAAAAAGGTAAACAAAACCATTTCCATGCTTGCAATAATTTGTAAAATAATGTAAAATTCTGAAAACAACGACAATTAATTATGTACGACTTTTCATGCTTCCAAACGTAACACTAAAAAAACAGAACCTATGTAAAACAATAAAATAATCGCAACTTAAATTGTAACACTCCTCACAAAAGTGATTTGCGAAAAGGAATTAAACGACAATACAAAGTAAATAAAATCAATACTTCCTTTAAACCATCCCATATGGTAAAGTTCAACAACATTAGTCTCTTGTGTATCCTGACATATCGAATCAATTAATTGTCAACAACTAGTATGAATCCACACCATCAGTACTGGTCGTATTGTAAGGTTATTTGTACATAATCTGGTCGTTCACTATCTCACTCACCCTATAAGGTTAGTATACAAAAATGAGAAGAAAAATAAGAATAAAAACACCATCTAGCATAAATGACTCAACAGTGAGCCAATGGAACCTGACCGCGACCGCGCCGGCCGCCTCCTGCTGTTAATTCAGTGTGTTTGGCCGCAAGGGGCATTTCTCTTTACGCAACTTTAGTTCTTCCCTGCAGATTACGGCACAAGGACCGAGAGAGCCGATTGCAGCTGAATTAGTGGTTGCTTGGTTAGCTGGTGGGTTCATCACTTCGACAAGAACAAAAACAACAACAAGAACGTAAACGACAACGACAACAACGACAACGACATCGACAACTACTGCTTTTGCCTTTTGCTTTTAAAATCAGACAAGAAGAGGTCTTTTCGTTACCAGAGGTATGAGCCTGGTCCACACGAACATCAACACCATCGTTTAGCTGCATCTGTGTTCGAAATCCACCATCCAGTCTATTATCTGCAGCACGCCGCCGGTGCTACCTACAACTCCTTTGCGTGACATACCATCGATACGGAATAGTGTCAATATATGGCACCGACAATCTGAATTTCTGAATTACTCAGTCGAGTGCAACAAATCGTCGAACACGGCCGGCCGACTGCGAACATTTGCACTTTGCTGCGCGGTTGCTCACGAAGCTAATTGCATTCAAATTGATTTGTTGCTCGCGAAAGGTGACGGTACGGATACGCGATTTCGAGTGCGTGAACTGAATACGTCTTAGAATAAAATAGAAAAACGCGGCAGCGACAAATCGAAATAACAACAGTATCCGCAAGCAATAATGTAATTTCGGGAGTGTGTGCGCCATTAACTGATCAATTTGTGCCCGCCGAAGAATCTTCATTTGCCTTTAGGTATGTTGTAAGTAATCTGTTAGATTAAATTAACAGCGAATTATTCGTTGAATGGCAAAACAAAAAAAAAGAAACCCAAAATGCAAACAAAAAATCCCTTAAGGAGTGACGAAGCAGCATCCACGACAGAAGCAGATACAACAGCAGCAGCAGAGCTCTCTTCCCGACCTAAATTCCAAAGACCAAGTTACCGGCGGCGACAACGGCGCCAGGTTTGGTGAATACCATTCAGCATTCCTTTTGTGATGAGTTCTCTTTTGAGCCTTGTTCGGTGTGAATGCATATATGTTTGCTTTGTGGTTCGGTTCGGGAAGATTCCTCCTTTATGTTAAGATTTTATCTAGTGGTGCAATTAAGATTCAGGCACATTCAGTTTCTTTTACTGGACATGTTTGTAAGGCTTGTTATCACAGGACCAAGCGAGTAGTTCTACAAGTATCTCACTCAAAATAAATAAGGAAAGATGTTTCAGATTCTTTGTGCGTGCTGTGTACTGTGTGCTGGGTATGCTCTCACGTATTGTATATTTCTTTATTTAAGTGCGATGGTTAATAACTGTGTATAGAGGTGCATTTAAATAGGACGAAAAAAGGAGGAAGAACTTTATGTCTATATTTAACGACTTTTATCTAACGTCGCATACGCTTGATTTAATCTTTCATGATACATAGATAGGACGTTCGGTGACTAAGCGTCACGCAATACCTGACGGGGTGTAGTGCAGCTGCACTTTTAGGTGTTATGCGCTTCATTAAATTAATTTCGCCGAAACGTGACTTCAGTGACTTGCTGCTTGCGGTTGTGCGAATATCCGCTCTGGCGATATGTAGGTCAAGTGCAAAGAGTTCTGCGTCAAAACAATTCATACACTGCGGCATAATGAATGCTAATTTTATAGCTTATGTCAAGAACTTGGGAGTTCTCTTTATCACAAGTGATTTGCGTTTTTTTTTTCTTTCTTTATTTCTTTTTTTTTTTGTTCTTGTTCTTTGAATTTAATTAAGCATTTGTTTTTGACGGTAAAAAAAAATCAGAGGGGAGTTGTAAGTGCTTTTAAGTGATTATCTGATACATTTGTTTGTACATTTGTCGTGTTTGATAATTTCTAAAGTTTACCCGTTTTTCAGTCGCTTTATTTTAAATAATTGAATAAAACATTTTTTTTTTACTTTTAGTCACAAAGCAATTCTATGTACATAAGTAATTATATTAATTAGAGCTATTGTATAGACAAAAATGTATTTCTTTTATTTAAAAAGGATTCATGCTATGTAACCTTATTTTCAACAAACAACTCAAATTCTGTAATAGTTTAACAAAACTGAATGGCTTTCTCCTACACTTCGCCTGCAATCGAAGTGGCTTGTGCCTCTAATAAATATTTATTTAATAGCTAAGGACCTATTTGTGTGGTCTAAAAATCTGATTTATCCTTCTCCCTTGTGTTCACTTGTTTCATTAAAGTAGAGCATGTATTTCCTATGCTCATTTATGTGTGCAACCTTATAATTTTACTTCCTTGCACTTTGAACTCAGCAGGAAACAACATTTTCATTGAATATTAAGAATCTTAAGGAACACCCTACTCCACTCCTTAAATTTCCTTTTTTTCACTCTGGATTTTTGTAGTTTTTGAAATTCATTAAAGAAAAGTATCAGAATAGCGTAGGCCAAAAAATTAGCTTTTTAAGAACTCTTATTTGTTTTTATTGAATCGTATTCAGTTTTTCACACTTTTCTTAGTTTTATGAACTAATTTTAGACAGCCAAACTTGTTTTTTGATTATTTGACATTTAGATCAAATAAATCTACTGAAAATGCGATTTTAATGTTGTGTTCTAAATTGTATGACGGATTCAATTGTTTCAAGCGTTTCATAGCGCTATTTATTGATATGTCGAAAGCTTTCGATCTAGTAGATCAGAGTTTGCTATTAGAAAAATTATATGCTTCTGGTATTAGGGAACTTGTTTTTAAATGATTTCATTCTTATCTTACAAATAGGAAGCAAAGAGTGAAAATTAAGGATGTTTTCAGCAATTCTTTAAGAAATGGTATCCCTCAGGGTTCTGTCATTGGTTCCATTTTATTTTTAATTTGTATAGATACCGTATTTCAACAATCATTTAAAGGTCAACCAATCGCGTCTGCTGATGATATAGTCCTTACGTTTCATGACTTTAATTCATTCATTTGTGTTGCAAGCACAAGTGAAGATATCGGTATGCTGAGGCAGTGGTTTGCCTTTCACAAGCTTGTGATCAGCAACAAAACCAAACTTTTGCATATAAAAATGTAAGGGGATAACAACTTCTTGATCTTGATATGTTATTTCACGCAGATGACTGCATGAGTTTTGATTTAACTGTTCATAGTTGTGGCCAGTTATAACTTACGTGTTAATAATCTTGCTTTGGTTAACCTGCCTGTCGCTCATAAAACCAAATTTGACCATTTTTACACTATAACTGCTCCAAGATAGCAATAAGACAAATAAGTAATTTTAATTTTTTTTTTAAAAATGTAAGAAACTGACTATTTTCCATTGACTATTCAAACATTGATTCTGTCTTCCGATGGGTGCACTTAAAATTAATCCGTTTCTTTAATATTGTTATTTTAAATTGTTTTATTGAAATTTGCATCTATTACCATCGTAACATAATTGCACCCCACTTCACATAATATATTTTATACACGAATACTTATGGAATCATTCAACAATAACTTTTTTAGTTATCTTCCTGCCAAGAAACTATTCCTGTAAATCTTAAGGCGTAAAACTATATGTATGAAATGAAAAATAAAATAAGGAAGAAGGACTTTGCACACGGTTGGTTGATGAAATACTAGTGTTGTCTATTCAGTTTTTCCCAATTTAATTTGGTTTTATTCATTTACTAGAATTAAAACGATTTTTTAAAATATATTTTAATATTTCCTAATACGCATACGCTAAATTTCCACGTACGATACCATAGCTGAACACTTAAGAGCGTTTTCAAATCAATGACAAATAATACATGGACGTTATTAAAAGCGGAGAAGGAAGCCCTTAGTCTTTTCGAGAGAAAAGCTTTGCGTAAGATTTTTGGCCCTGTTTGCGCTGATGGTATTTGGAGGAGAAGATATAATGATGAGCTCTATCGGCTATACAGCCACATGCGCCTGGTCAAGTGTCTTCGGATACAACACTTTAGATGGCTGGGCCATGTAGAGCGTATGGACACCACTGCTCCGGCCCGAAAAGTCTTCGAATCAGAGCCATTGGGGCAAACCAACAGAGGACGGCCTAGGCTAAGATGGCGCACACGAGTGGAGAAGGACCTCAACCAACTTAAAGTGTACAACTTGATGCGGCTAGCGAAATACCGTGCTAACTGGAGAGGCATGTTGGTTGAATCCCAGGTTCACCACGGACTGTAGCGTGATTATAAGAAGAAGAAGAAGACAAACAATATACTCTTTGCCCATAAGAAACCTGCTCAAATTTCGCCGTTTTGAATAGAAAAAATGTTAAGCCTCCTTAACTTGTAGGGGCTTAAAGTGTTCTCAACGCAATATGTTTGGAAGAAGTTAGACCTCAGCTCCCTTTTTATTGTACTGTCCATTTATTATTATTTTCTGTGCACTATTTAGATGATTGTGATTTAGAGTCCCTTTTTGCGAATTTAGCAGAAATCGAAAGAAAATATAATCAGATATCCCAAGTTCAAAAGTTCGTCAATTTGTCCGAAGTGAAAAATTAATTGTTTAACGTTTAACAATTTTTTTTTTTCAAAAATGCATTCAATTCTATTTTTACCATGTTATTAAATAATAATAATAATAATAGTAAAACATTTTCACCATGTTAAAAGCACCTAAAATAATTGGTTCTGAACTTTTGTGAACTGGTTTGAAACTCTTCAATACTACCCTTTTATTTTAATTGAAGCTCTTTTTTTAAAAATTTCATGTTTTAAGCCCAGTGTACTTTAAAACAAAACACAAATTTAGGTACGAATATTCTCGCATGAATTCACAGTAATAGAATACTGTGAATTAATGCGAGAATATTTAAATTTGTGTTTCGTTTAAAGGTGGTCTTCTTAAAGATGTTCAAAAGACAAATTGCAACCGTCTGAAAAGAATTAGAACACCTTAAGCAATAAACAGCGATTTTAATAAGCAGAAGTCTGTTGTAAGAAATCTGCAGGCTAAGGATATTTAAAGTGCCTATTTAATCTGCCCAGCTGATTTATTTAATGTGACGAATGCTTGTTCATTCATTGAACAATGGATGGAAAGCAATGAAATACCGCGCAAATACCTGATCAGTTTAAATAAATAAGTCAATAAAAATCATCTCCATGAACTTCTTCACTGTTCGGGGAGGTACGGAATATGAGTTACATAATTTGGCAGAATGTGACCGCTGTGGTGTAGTGGGTAGCGTGCGACACTTACACGCTGAAGGTTCCAATTATAAAAAAAGGTTCGATTATCAGCCGAACACTTCGCATTTTTTCACTGCACCACCTCTTTCGAGCTGCTGACAACACTCAAATAGTAATAACCGTCTTATGAAAGGCATCTCAATTTTCGCCGTTCAGATTCGTCAAAAAACTGTAGGTCCCGCTACTCGCCTACTGAGTGGACTATAGCGCCATTCAGTGTATGTAAAATACATAATTTTGTAGAATAAACATAAAAACTAGATACATAAATTCTGAAGAAATAAATGGAATATTCAAATATCTCATTTTTATTAGTTAATTATTTGTAAACAGTAGAACTATGAAATACAATTGTGCCAATAATTTCTTCTTCCATTGTAACAACAATAAATTTAAAACGATTCGTTCCTCACTTTGTCTAAAAAAGTCTAATAAATAATGAATAAGCTAGTCCTTCAATTTTATAAGAATTAATCTAAATATCAAAGAGGAACAACATTTTATGACTGTCATTAATGTGAAAAAACTCTGAAACTTGATTGTTTTGCAAACAGCCTTATAAAATTTTGAAAAAACACAGTTTCCCTGCAATGAAGTAGAACATAATAGCTTCAAACATTAATATTCTCTACAAATTTCGGCACAATATGCAACTACCCAAAAAGCATATACTTTGGTTTTTATTCAAGATAATTCGTTTGATCTCCAAAAAATGTTTAAGAATTAAAAAAAAAAGCTTCCTGCAATCAATATCCCAAAAAGGGATTACGTTTGTGTTTGAATGATTCGTGTCTAAAAGATCGATATACACCATTTCAAAGACTTCCTTTCCCAAAATTCTTAAAATTCGACTCCAAGCACGATTCGTTCAAAAATCATGCGACCCATTCAAAGCCAAAGTGTTCTTCGTGTAACTCTTTTCGATTGTAAGTCACATTAATTCCCAACATTCAAGCGCCGCATTAATGCATGTACTGTATACATTGTACATCTCCATCAATTTGCAACCTCGCCCAATGCGTGGCATTTAAAACTGACGTCGTCCCCACCCTGATCGCCCATTATCTCTATCGCGAACGTGCAAATGTGGCTATCTTATGTGTGATTATTTTCACACTTGTAATCGAAACAACCGATGAAAACCAATCCCTCACACGCGTTCACTATCCAAAATCGATTTCACATGATTTGTAAATTACAACCGCTGCGCTCGTAGTAAACAAATTGCACTGCGAGTCGATGAACGTGAATACACTTACCCCCACAGTCGGGGGGTTGAATTTCACTTTTTTTTTGTATTTTGTTTCATTTGCTCGTTTCGTTTGCTATCTGCAAACGTATCGTCAAACGTAAGAGGCGTTCACGACTCGCTGGCACAAAGGCTGCCCATTGTACTCGATTACGAATTGAGAAGTCCGCACACAGACTATTTAGACTGTACACAAAATCATTTATTTACACAAAACTCTGGCTGATGCTACAGATGAGGTTTTTGTTTTGTTTTTGTTTAGCACTTTTAGGTGGTTTCTGTTAACGTTTCTTTCCTATAACTGTTGATCCGAAATCGTAGTAAATTCGAGTATCATCGTTTTTCAAATCCCTTTGGGACGGACATTTACAGCTGATGTATAAGTTCGCATATTTCTGCTTCTTTCGGCACATCCGGTTGCTCTCGTAAACACTAATGGTGGTGGGAGAAGAATCTAGCAAGTCGTTGAGCTCCTCGTCAATTTGATTTCCATAAACTTGAGTCTGTGCATCGTGATAGACGCGCTTTGTTTGTTTACGACGCTTGTAAGGCCTGGTGTGTTGTGTTTTACGGTAAATTTGGTTGACTTTTCTGTTTCTCTTATTTCCGAATCTCGTCATTTTTAATAAAATGATTTTTCTCTGTACAGGAAATATTTCAATGTAAGAAAGAGTACTATAATTTAGAGAATTTTTATTAAGTGTCAGGGGAGTTGATGAAATTCTTTAGAAAAAAACTTTAAAATTGTCATGATGAAGTGTTTTTATTTCTGCAAGATTTTCGCTCCTACTAATTGGTCGGATATTTGTTGGTAAAATTAGTATTATGATACTTTGTATGTTTTAAAATTACGCTTGAGTTTGAAACTTCGTTTCTAATCCTCCCCGGAGTTCAAACAATGCGAAGCTCTGAAAAGACTGCAGTGTGGAAGATATTCTTCTTCTTTAAGTGGGATTATAGTTTGGTTGGGTTTGGGCCTCTACTAACATATTTCCTCAGATAGAACGATCGCTGGCCAAATGCATCCCAAAGGATGAAGGTAGGGATGTGGATGTGATGCGTTTTAAGAGTCTTCCTCACAAAGCTGTTATATTTATCCGCCATATGTTGCATATCCGTTGACTATGCATGCCGCTGTACACCATTTGGACTTGTCTTAACATCTTCTTCTTCAGAAAGCTTACACACAAACATTCGCCCTAACATCTTTTCCTTGAATGAGACCATAGGCTTTTATTAACTTAAAGTTGCTAATGCAATTCTCGTATCAAACTGAATCATTAATAATTAGTCGATTTTATTTGATAGATGATATGGCACTGAAACGGAAAGGAAATAATACAAAAGTTGTTCTTACTAAATCAGTTTGAGTTTATTGTTATACTTAGGCTATGATTCTGGTTGAGGCCCAGCGCCACAACACGGAGAAGAAGACTATGATTCTTAAGTGTAAGCGAAAAAAATGTAGAACAAGCATTAACTTTTGTACGACATATCTTTAACGTACGTACAATAACACCCTACAAAACTATCATTTCATCTGATCGTCTGATCTCTCCATTTCTGTTCAACTGATCAGCTGATCTATTCAAAAAGTCTCCACTTCTGCGATTTAAATGTTATTTCATGAAACACTTAGAAGTTACAGATGATTAATAAAAACAAGCACATGAAGGCGAATTGTATTACATTGTGAAGTATTTCTGTTATTCTCTGACGGTTCCAGTTGCTGGGACTGTCAAAAAACAAATGATTGTATTCATAATCACTGTGAAAGAACGTTCGCTCCTAGTTTTAATGTGTTCTGATAAAGAATTTATAGGAAAATAAGTTGAATTCAGATGCAAATAGTAAACTCTTCATTAGGAACTGAAGTTATTGCAACATTTGTGACAAATTATGACAATAAGAGAAGAATGAGAAGGAATATACCGCTCTTGATGGGTGACCAACACGAAATTCAGATCAAGTGTCTTTGTACACGTTGGTGATACCATAAACGTGTGAAGGAAATATACGAGCACTGTATCGTGCATACCTTGTACACCGTTCATTTACTTCGCCCGTTAGACTTTCCATAATTCCGAAATTTATTAAAAGATTGATAAAAAATAAAAAAAAAATTGAATAATCATCCATTCGACTTAATGATTATTGTCAGTGTCTAAATGTTATATTTTGGATGATGATTTCAGGAAAAGTGATAAAAAGAATTATTTTTTTATGTTTTTTTGGAGAAATACTGTTGAATCACATAATTAACTATTCCCTAGCTTCTTCAGCGACCACACCTTGTCACGACTGATTTTTTCCAGCTTTAAATCCAAATTTGAAAGGTACCCTAAAATGCGAGGAGTTACGCTCTAAAAAGAAACATGGCCCCTTCGACCAGTAAGTCGGGTTACTACCATATACGAAAAGAAACAGCTTGACCAACCAAGAAAAACCACTGCTAAAGAAATGCAGATGATTATTCGTACTTCAAAAAAGGATCCCTTCAAGTTTTCGAAGAATATTAAAGGTGAACTAAGCTGAACATATCTGAAAGAACAGTTTGGAGAAAACTTGTGGGGGGTAATTTGCATGGAAGAATCGCCAGAATGGTGCCATTACTAAGACGCAAAAAAACATAACGTCATGATAAAATGCGCTAAGGACAATCTTGATTGGAATGGTCAAGAAGAAATAAAAACTGGCGAAATATAATATTTGGTGGACTGATGAAACGAAGATAACCGTTTTAAAGAACTCAGTCTACAATACTATCAAAAGACGGTTAATCATGGGGGCGGCATTATTCTATTACGGGAATGTTCGTCGTGGTATGGCGCAGGCCCAATTCACCAAAGAATGCAAAATGGATCAGATGATGTATGTTGATATCATGAAGAGCACCATGTTACCCTACGCTGATAAAAATGTGCCTCTTAGATTGGTTTTACAACAGGATAAAGACCTCAAGCGTTCTTTGAAAGTGAGCAAAAACTTCTTCAAGGACCAGAAAATCAATGTCATGGAGTGGCCATTCCAATCGCCTGATTTAAATCCCAAAGGGCATTCATATGAAGTTTTGAAGGCGGTTGGGAGACATTGTGCAAAGAATAAACCTGAATTGAGCATTCGATTACTTAACTCAATACCCAATCGACGTCAAGCAGTTATGAAGAACAAAGGCTAGGAAACGATATATTCACACTTCTTTTAACTTCAGAGCGGTTGAAATAGATTCATTTTTTTAATACCATCATCTCTATTTAAACGTCCGTGGCCGCCATGGTGTAGTGGGTAAAGTGCGACGCTCACACGTAGAAGGTCTAGTTTCGATTCCTGGCTGAGCACCTCGAATTTTCCACGGCACCACCTCTTTCGAGTTGCTGACTACACTCAAGGAGTAACAACTGTCTAAGAAAAAGATTCTCAAACTTCGCCGTTCGTATTCGGCAAAAGACTGTAGGTTCCTTCTATTCGTGAGAGAACAGTAGCGCGCACAACACGTGTAGTTGATGAGCAAGCTAGGCCCTGGTCCCCTCTGGACGATAGCGCCACACAAATATTATTTTATTGTTATTTAAATGTTCATTGAAAATTGCTACTCTTTTTACTTTTAGCGTTATACATAAAGTTATATAATTGTTTTTTTCATTTTTGTAAGTTATTTTATTGAAAAAGTTAAAAAAAGAAACTGGAGTCCAACTCTTATATTATTCTCTCCTTTTTGTAAATAAATCCATGAATTCTTTAAAAATGTTAATTGTGACTATCTGTATATGTTTATGCAAATTGTGTATTCAATGAAATCTTTTCATAAACTATGTGGCCAACACCCTGAATCTAGCGTCGCCTTGTGAATTACCATGATAAATGTTAAGAAAGTATTACCATCAAAATATACTTTAATTTTTGGTCGGAGCTTGACCAGAATGACGCGATGCGGAGTGGCTTCGATTACATTCATTTTATATTCAATACCACTTGTAATAACTTTGAAGACATTCAATAGCTGTAAAGTACTTATTGATTTTTCAACAAAGTGATACTCGGCAGTTTTCAGATTAGAGTGACATCACTGCATATAAAACTAAACAGGGAATACAGCAAACCCACGAGAAATGACACAGAAATTTGTCCAGACTGATGTCAATTTTTTGGTGGCCGCCGTAGCGTAGTGGGTAGAGTGCGACGCTCACACGCCGAAGGATCTAGGTTCAATTCCCGACTGAACACCTCTAAATGTTCACGGCACCACCTCTTTCGAGTTGCTGACAACACTCAAAGAGTAATTACTGTCTAAGAAAGCTTCTCAACTTCGCCGTTCGGAGTCGGCAAAAAACTGTAGGTCCCTTCTACTCGTGAGAGTGGTTGATGAGCAAGCTAGGCCCTGGTCCCCCTGTGGACTGTCGCGCCAACAATTATTATTAATTATTATTAATGTCAATTTTTTGATACCCGCCAATATACATTACTTATCCAATTTGTGACATTTTCAAACCTAGAATATAAATATATATTTAAATGTGCCCAATTAGCCTCATGAACATTTTAGGCAACACAAACTTCCTTTTCAATTCTTTCGATGAAAGCATTCCAATGGAAAAATAGACACACAAAGTTCAATATACAACGAATATTGTTAAGAAACGTTCAGTAAATAGTATAACTTCCATTTTTTTTCTCAACAGGAATGCTTGAAGCGCGAAATATTATTTGCCTTCTACTAGCTGTTAGTGTTTTGCGAACAGAAGACACCCACGGAGCACATCAGCGAAAACACAGGGGCAATAGAATCATTGATGTCAATGACAAAATCATAGACATTCAATGCAATCTCAAGTGTCACAAGTCCATAGATCGGGTGAGTATGGCATTTGCTGAACAACGCCGCCAGCAACAACTCATTCCCACTTTTTCTTCATAGGAATGTACCAGAAAATGTAGCAACGAAATGATCAAAAAACCCCGCCCTGGTAAATGTCCCAGTTTCAGACACTTCGACAGCTGCATTGATCTGTGTCAGTATGACTTTGATTGCTCAGAGACTCAAAAGTGCTGTCCCAGTAGCTGTGGTCCCCTGTGTCAAGACCCCATTGATTTAGATAAAGACCCAACTCTTCCGCCCATTCCCGAAGTGATTTCCTTCAAGATTGCCAAAATAGGCAAAGACAGAGTATGCGAGGCGACTCTGCAGACATCTGCAAGCTCTTACTATTCGTACTATGTTGAGATTCGGTACCACGTGGGGAAGGTTTTATCTGTGCGGAAACTGGGGGCATGGCAATGGCAAGACTTCAGCACACTGGCCACAGTCGTCGATCAACAAAACCAAACAAAAAGGTTTGACTCAAAAAATTTCCCCGGTATTGCATTAAACAAAATTTGCTTTTAACCCAAAAGGCAACAAGTTGCCTTTAAGCTCAAGCCCGGCCGATGGTATCAATTTCGCGTTGCTGCGGTCAGTGAAAAGGGTCTTCGTGGATTTACGGAACCATCAAAGCCATTCACACTCTCCAATCGTAAGTACAAATTCAACGAGAAACTTTTTTTTGCTCTACTGCTCTAATTATAGAGACTATTCGTGCAGATCCGAGACCTCCAAAGTCACCCCTAGATCTTCAAGTCATCTCATCTCGGATCCTCAACGACACTCACATGACTGTACGGGTAGCTTGGTGTCCAGGAAAATCCGATCTCCCGATTGAGAAGTACAAAGTGATGCTGTCGCAATACATAAATGGTTCCATCTACTCGAACGACACATTCATCAAGGATGTAAGTTATACATACCCTAGTGGTCATCAGTGGATACAAATGTATTCTCTCCACAGGCAACACAATATGAAACAAAAATATTTCGAAACTATAGTTACTATATTCAAGTACAAGCCATATCGATAAATGGAAAACGACGTCTCAAGTCGGGAATGGAGTCTAAGTTATTTAATGCAACTTCGCCATCAGTACAAAACGGGAAGCTCACATGTTCCACTCATAAATCGTCCAAAGAGATCGTAAAGAACAGTGCCATGGGTTCGTTGGAGGATCACTCAGCAAATCCTGTTAGAAATTTTTCCAATTATGAAGTAAAATTTCGTCCAAGTAGAAAATTTGGAATGATAGTTCAGATATCGGGATTCCAGAAGGGGAGGTAAGTGCGCAGTAAAAGTAAAATGATTAAAACTACTCGTCCTTCGAGGTGTGGATGTAATAAATTCAGCTTAAATTCGCCCGAAAAAATAAAACAAACACGCTCTGTTCGGTTTTTAGGAAATTTTAAAAGCATACAAATTTCGGTATATTACCAAAAAAAACAAGCTGAATAGATCCTGAATAGAAAAGAATGGCTTCTATTCAAAATTAAAATGCCAAAGATCACAAGAAAGTAAAAATTTTTTCCCAGAATTTCTACTGCAAAGGACCTCTTATCCTCTGCTATGTATTTAATGTCACGTGTCACATTTCAAATCCATACCGTTTTGTTTAAAATTTTCAAAATGACTCCAGATCCATATTTTGTTGTTCAAATTTTCCCGAAAAATAATAGCTGCACAGGCGTAAAATACGAACTGATAACATTTGTGGTGTTGGGACTGCAAAGCTAAGTGCTTCCAACTTAACACGAATAGCGAAAATAGATTTGGCTTGAATATTGTATTATTTCGGACAAAGATTGTGTAATCATTTTGGCGCTGATTACGGCTGACTTTGAAGGTTATGATTCCCAAAATAAACAAAATCTGTAGCGACCAAGAAAAACTACGTTTTTTTTTATTTATTTAGGTAGTATCTTTGTACCGGTCTTTGAAATTTTGTCCATTCACTGTGCCTATGAAAATGAGCTCGTTGACTAACTTCCAATTTGTTCTTTGTTGAACAGTGCTTCCAATTACAATCATAATAGGTATGTTCCAATTGCTCTGAATTGCTGCAAATGCCTATGAAATTCACTGAAAAACGGTCAAAAGGCGTTCCATTTGCTGATTTTTTCGTAGAAGAGAGAGCCCATGAGAAAGTAAAATATTTCCCCTTCCTATCTGATCAGATGACTGTGAAATTGTCAAAAATAAACCAATCCGCCCCCCAATCCGCCGTGGTTGAGGAGTAATTAGATCTGTTCCAATTGCTCTGAATTGCTGCCTACGAAATTTACCGTAAAACTGTCAAAAGGCTGATTTTTTCGTAAAAGAGAGAGCTAAATGAGAGAGTAAAATATTACCCCTCCTTACGAATTTCTGCCTAAAAAAATTCTGTGGGCAGCAGGTGACTGCCAAAGTGAAAATAAAAAAACCTCTGACATTTCACATATTGTTATTGACGGTTCGTTAATTCTGCGAATTTCTACGAAAAGTTGTTTCACAATTTTTTTTTACGCAAATTGCTCAACTACGAATTTCTGTGCACAAATGAATTGAAACAGACCTAATATGATGTGAATTCCACTAATTCCTGAAAACTTCCATCTATGCGTCATTTGATGGCATAATATCAGTTTCTGGAAATGTCCTCTTTTCGGCATAAATTTTCACACACCGAACACACATCAGGATAGCAAATATGTCAATTGATATCCATGTAACGTGTTTCTCCCAGGATTCTTTCAAAGATTTATATTTTGCTTAAAAAACAAACACGTGTTATTTTTCATTTGAATATTTTGTTTATGACCTTAGTATAAATATTTACTTAATTACTTTTCAGATTAATTGAGATTTGCGCAGCTGATTATAACTGTGAAAACACTGAATATGGAGCCATTCGACCCAAGGTATACCTTTTCACTTTTCACTTGAGTACCTTAAAAAAATATAAAACATTATTTTCAGAAGGATGTCATAGAGTTTAGCAAACTCAAATTTGGTACAACATACACGATACGAACAAATGATTTATACGGCATTGGCAAGAGATCAGAAAACGAAGTTAATCCCACATCGGCGCAGTTCACGACGCCAAAATGTGAAAATTGGCAAAAAAGTTTTCCACGACTCCAAGTCGATTGCTGACAGTCAACCGTAGTTGATAAAATAATTTATTTCAATTTCAATAGATTCATATAAGATCAAGTCTTTATGTTTAAAATGCAAGAAACATATTTATTTAGAATATATACACGTAGTTTGTGCAAGAAGTAAAATAAAATTAACAATAGTTATGTGATGAATCGATTCATTAATTGCTGGATGATCATCCATCTGTACTGAATGAATAAAATTCAGACGTAGTCTTCCCAATTACAGCTTCCTGGAACTTAAGGGCAATTCAGTA
Organism: Eristalinus aeneus; assembly: GCA_955652365.1. Classification (NCBI taxonomy): domain Eukaryota; kingdom Metazoa; phylum Arthropoda; class Insecta; order Diptera; family Syrphidae; genus Eristalinus; species Eristalinus aeneus. Next base: position 126,953,744 of record OY019130.1, on the reverse strand, counting down.
CTATTGCCGCCGGATTTGTATTAGATTTTATGGTACGCCGCATGAGAAGTTTTGAAAACACATGGGATAGAAATTGGTCTTTCCGAAAGAAAAGTTCTACGTGGAAATTTTGATTGTTTCTGTACAACAATTAATTTGACAGAAAATTAACAACATACACAAAAATGTCTTGTGCTAATATGAGCAGTTTGTGGAAATATGTTACTCTCTCGAGAGAGCCCTCATTTGACATAAAAACCATTTTTTGCGGTATACGGGAACGGACATTGTTAATAAGTTGAAGAGGATACACGCTTTTAAAGTTAACGTACTTTAAACACGTAACCCTCTTGAACTTACGAAGACAAGTTTGCCCGGTTCACAAGAAAGGAGACACTTTTGACTACGCCAACTATCAGGATATCAGCCTTCTTAGCATCGCACACGAGAACCTCTCTGCCGTATTATGTGAGCGTCTGAAACCGTTCGTCTACAACCTGATAGGTCCTTATCAGTATAGTTTCACACCAAGAAAGTCAATTATAGACCAGATCTTCACTTTACGGCAGATCCTGGAAAAAACCCAAGAAGTGCAAATCGACACTTACCCCATATTCCTCGATTTTAAGGCCGCATATGACAGTATGCACAGAAATGAGGTATACAATGCCATGTCTAGTTTTTGCATTTTTATTAAACTCGTCAGATTGTGTAGGATGAGGATGGACAACTCTCGCTGCTCCGTCAAGATCGTTAACGAACTTACCGAGACTTTCAATGTCAAAAAAGGTCTTAGACAAGGCGACGCACTGTCATGTGACTTCTTCAACATCATCCTCGAGAAGATCGTGAGTAACTCACAAGTCAACATCAGAGGCACGATCTTCCAGAAGTCACTTCAATTGCTAGCTTACGATGATGACATTAACGTGATTGGGCGAATATAGCCAGCCGTCATGAGGCGTTTGCTGGCATTGAAGCGGAAGCGGCTAAAATGGGTCTGGCGGTAAATGAGTACATGCTGTCATCAAGGAAGGACGCACAACATCAACGTAACGGACATAGCGTCACACTAGGCAGCAGAAACTTCGATGTAGTCAAGGACTTTGTATACCTCGGCTCCGCGGTAAATAGGGACAACAACATCAATACGGAAATCAAACACAGAATCACTCTTGCCAATCGCTGTTTCTTTCGGCTCAAGAGGCAATTGAGTAATAAAGCTCTCTCTCGACGGACTAAGCTCGGCTTACCAGGTAAACCGGTATGAAATTTGCGTTTTTTTTTAAATAAAACACTAATTATTAATGGGAAACTAAAAACATTTTATTTAAAGTATTGGCCATTGCTTTCTACACATTTTGACCACCTTTCTGGCAATTTGTGAATACCACGCCAGTAAAATTGTTCATCTTTTAAAGCAAACCAATCAGACACCCAATTTTCGACCTCCTCGTAGGAATCAAAGTGCAACTCAGCCAATGCGTGTCCCATCGTGAAAACAAATGGTAGTCGAAAGGAGCCAAGTCTGGTGAATACGGCGGGTGTGGTAGCTGCTCCCAACCAAGTGTTTTGATTGTATCCTAAACCGGTTTTGCTTTGTGTGCAGGTGCATTGCCATGGAGCAAAATTACCTTGCCGTGTCTTCTGGCCCATTCCGGTCATTTCTCGATCAATGCATGGTTCAAATTGATCATTTGTTATCGGTAACTATCAGTATTAACGGTTTCACCAGGTTTTAGGAGCTCGTGGTACAGCACACCTTTCAAGTCCCACCAAACACACAGCATTGTCTTCTTGCCGAATCGATCTGGTTTTGCAGTCGATGTTGATGGTTGTCCCAGATTAACCCATGATTTTTTCCGCTTAGGATTCTTAAAATAAATCCATTCTTCATCGCCAGTAACAATCCGATGCAAAACCGATTTTCTTTCGTGTCTTTGAAGCAAAATTTCACAAGTGTTTTTTCGGTTTTCCATCTGTCTTCCATTCAATTCATGTGACACCCATTTTCCTCACTTTTGGATCTTTCCCATAGCTTTTAAACAATCAGAAATTGTTTGTTGTGCAACATGTAACATTACTGCCCTTTGCTTTTGACTCAAAGTGTCATCTCCATCCAATATCGTTTGCAATTCGTTCTTCATTTCTCACATCAAAATCATTATTTCTGAGCCGTTGAAACCATCTTTTGGCTGTTGCTTCTGATAGAGCATGCCTCGACAAGCGAATCTGCAGCACTTTTCTTCAAAAGAAAACAAAAAATTAATGCGTTCCGCAAATCATCACTTTCTGGTACAAAATTCGACATTTTTAACACGATGAAAAAATATGATGTTGTCTGTTCAAAGACTTGAAGTATGCTAAATAATTTTCACAGATGTCATAGCAAACAAACAAAAAAAAAAAAATGGGCTCGCTCACCACAAATGTTCCCTATCGAGACATTTGTATCTTGACGCTTACTTTATACCGGTAAACCTGATATATAACAGCTTGATCATCCCAGTCCTACTTTATGGCGTGGAAGGCTGGGCGTTACTAATAGCGGATGAGGAAGCCCCTTGGTCTTATCGAAAGAAAAGTTTTATTTGCGATTTTTGGTCCTGTTTGCGTTGATGGCATCTGGAGGAGAAGATTTAATGACGAACAGCGACATGCGCCTGGTCAAGCGTCTTCGGATACAACGCTTAAGTGACTAGGCCATGTAGAGCTTATGGACACCACTGCTCCGGCTCGAAATGTCTTCGAATCTGAGCCATTGGGAAAACTCAACAGGACTAGGATAAGGTGACGCACACAAGTGGAGACAGTCCTCAACCAACTTTGACTGCGGAACTGGGCGCAGCGGACGAAAGATCGTGCTGACTGGAGAGGCATGTTGCTTGAGGCCCAGGTCCGCCCCAGACTGTAGCTCCACAACAAGAAGAAGAAGAATGCCGTTGTTGTCAAAAGTGCTGATTATTTCCTGGCCCTTGCGAAAAGAATGTGGCACAAGTTAACGCTTCAACCAGTAAACTTGTTAAGCACTTCGTTCATACTTTTGATCTACGACACTTTAAGTCTCTTGTCATATTATTGATCGCATACTACTATTGCTAAGTTATATTCCTTTACAAAATATAAACTATTTTTTCCTTGTAGCAAAAGTAAAACTGTATATTTATTGATAATATACTTTTACCTCATCTTTCACCACTTTCTTACCACTTCATTCTAGAAAAATGCTCTGGCCTGTGGTACCTAGTTTGTTATAACCATGAATAGACTATAAATTAAAATGCTGTATTATTCTAAATTACAATACAAGCTCTTTAGTGTGTCTGACAACTTGACCGGACTGTCTGTCTAGACGTTGTAAGGATGCCAACATCAAGGAAGCGATAGCCGTCATATTGAATGCAAGTTTTGAAAAGTTGTCACCGAATTTAATGCAAACAATGATATTGGAATTAATAATACTAAGGGAGAGCAAAAACTTTCAGAAAACGAAAAGTAGGACTTGATGACGTTCGAGTATTAAAAGTTCACCTCAATATTAATTTATAAATTTCTTGATTTTCAGAAATTCTAGTTACGTTTTCTCATAAAAGGATAGGATTTTTCCGAATGCCTTCCATGTTTTCAAACATACCATTTCGAATAAAAGCAATAAGTAGGCTTCTCAATTTGTACTTATCATACAATATCTGTGACTACTGCAAGTGTAAGCATATGCAGAATATGTAATAAGATGAATTGAACTGCATTTACTTCACCCTCCCAGACGGACACAAATCACTAATCATTCAGGCGATGCACACTTTTCATGTGTCAAAACGGTAATAATACCTACGATAGCAATGCGTTAACCCCAATTCTTCGAATAAAGGACTCCAATTACTCTGTCATTTCGGTAGACACGGAAATCCATAGGTTATTGTTCGTAGTTCCTTTGTTATCAATCAGCCAAATTGTCCCGCATGAGGGTTGGGAAGCCAAAAATTATTTCTTCATTCAGTGTAACGTGTTGCCCTGGGCAGTTAATATGTACACAAAAAAATGTTTATGCGACGTATTCTAAATATGTGAGTTACAATTCAACTGTTTATATTTTATTGAATTTTCAACAATCATTAATGTTTCAGATTGATGTACACTGTAGCTGGGGTTTTCGTGATTCCACAATTTATTAAAATATCGAATGAATTTCACAGAAGTTATCTAACCTCATCGGTTACCTTCAATTTGGATACACTATAGTGAGTCCCTATTCTTTTATAGTGACTGACATCTAAGTGGGGTTTGTTTTCAGTCTGAACTGGAACACTTCATTCCCAGCGGTGACAGTATGCGAGCTATACAACGGGGAACGTATTTGGGACATCAGTGAGGAGTACTTTGGCTCGAATAGAAGTTCCCAAATCGATGATTATCTTGGTGAAGTTCTGTTCTTTCGCGGAACTTGTGTTTCGTGTAAAAATTGTGAATATATCAATTGTCCAACTAACTTTGCAACTCTAATGAAAGTTGTGAGTATAAAATTAATTATTGCAAAAGAGGTGGTCAGGATGAGAATCTGTCGTCTTTTAGTTTCGCACAAATTGCTCAGATTTGTTTGACAAATGTACGTGGTCCAATGTGGAATTTGATTGCTGCTCGGAGTTTCTTCCAGTCAATACAGAATATGGAGTGTGCTATTCATTCAACTCAAACCATGCGAGGTAATTTTTTGGGCATATTTTTGTGCCGCCTATATTTTTATATTTTTCAGGAATTCTCGGAAACCGAAATATTTAGTCAATAGGGAGACTGGTCGTGGACAACTTCAGTTTTACATCTCAAAGGACGTCCAGGTTCACATTCACCCGCCAATGGAGATCCCGTTTTTCTTCTCTGATGGAGTTTTTCGAGAAACCGTTCTCTGGGGTACTTCACAAGAGATCGTTTTCAACACCATTGAGATATACAATGACCCAAGTGTCTATACGCTGCACCCAGAGAAGAGACGATGCCGTTTCAGTGATGAGATTGATGATGGTAATGGAATTTTGATAATCTAGAAAGTTCTTAATTCCTGCTGTTGCAGATTTTAGGTTATATCACCTGTACAGCTTTTCAACGTGTGTTGTGGAGTGTATGCGGGACCTGAGTCTTTATGTCTGCAATTGCACAAACCATTTTCTAGTTACTGAGACGGGTGGTAAGTGGGTTTTCATATTATTTGTATTTGGGTATTTGTGGAAACTGCTTGCTCTCACTCTTTCGTTTGAGGTTTTTGTTTGGGCGTGAACTTCACGTTCAATGTTCATATTGATAACAACACTAAGGGTATTGAAGCGATTGAAAGTAAACTCCTTAGACATCTTTTTCAAATTCAACGTAAAACTTTAGACTCCTTTCAGTATAAAATAGACAGTGACAGCATTTTCTATTGACGCCTACCCTTGATTTTGTGTAAAATGACGTCTATACAGTTAAAAATGACGATGAAAGACATCTCTATGGCTAAAAAAGATTTAGACTTCCATAAAAATAACCAAAGTGAGCATTTGTGGAGTGTGATTAAAGATGGTTTTACTTGCAAAATGTTACTATTTCATTCAGTTTCAGATTGTTGGTATACCCTGTCGTCGTCTTTTGTGCAGTTGTTAGTACAATCTGGTCTAGACTTGGATCTATAGTGAATTCACTTTTACTTCGTCGTGAGGGCCAACAATTAATTTCAATTATTTTCGAGCTTTGAGAGGTGGATTTGTTAAAGACACCAGTAAAAGTGACAATCTTTGGCGGACTGTGCCCTGTCCCGGGCGGGGATCGTTCCTCTGAGTATCTCCTCCACGAGGTACTTTTTCGGATAGACATCTATCTACTGTTCGTCGTACGACAAGAAAGATGGCGAGACGTCGTTAAGTATCCTGTTTCAGCCCTTTAGATAAGGCCATACCTTCTCGTGGTACCCCTTAGAAAGTCTTTTGATATTTGTGCTGATTCAATCAAAATGTTTTGGTTTAAAAATATAAACAAATAAAGAGTTATCTCACTTCCCATAATAGGTTCTGGCACAATGTGACATTACGAGGGTTGCCTTTTATATTTCGGGATTAGAGAAAAAAAACAACTATTAATCATCAAAAATAGCTTTATTATTTTTCAAAATATTCCCCATTAAGATCTGTACACTTTTGCATGCGTTTGAACCAATTGTCGAAACACTTTTGCCACTCTGATTGCGGTATCTCCAAAACATGCATTCTTAACGCATCAACCTCTTCTTCAGTGTCGAAAAACTTTGACCTCTCATTTAATTTTTTACGTACAGGAATAAAACGAATTCATTCGGCGACATTCGGTGGTCGCCGTGGAGTAGTGGGTAGAGTGCGACGCTCACACGCCGAAGGGTCTAGGTTCGACTCCCAGTTCAATACCAATTTTTCTAATATTTCACGGCACCACCTCTTTCGAGCTGCTGACAACACTCCAAGAGTAATAACTGTCTAAGAAAGCTTCTCAAATTTCGCCGTTCGGAGTCGGCAAAAAACTGTAGGTCCCTTCTACTCGTGAGAGAACAATAGCGCGCACAACACGAGTAGTTGATGAGCAAGCTAGGCCCTGGTCCCCCTTTGGACTGTAGCGCCAACAATTATTATTATTATTACATTCGGCGACAAGTCGGAACTATACGGCGGATGACTCATCAAATCGATGTTTTGAGTGCTCAAAAATGCAGTTGCTTGAGCCGATGTATGAGAGCTCGCATTGTCGTGGTGAGGACTGATCCGTCTTCGGCGGTTAGTTTTCCTGATTTCTTGGAAACAGGATGATTGTGTACCACTCAGGATTGACTGTTCTAAGTTGTTCTAGTGGTACGGGCGCGGCATGTCCAGTTTTCCCGAAAAAACAGGCGACCATTTGATTGGATGATGCTTGGTGTGCGAGCAACTTTTGTTGGACTTGGCTCAATTTAAAACACCTATACAGTCGACTGCTGTCTACTTTCGGGCTCATACGTTTAAATCCACGATTCATCACCTGTCACGATGTCATAGATTGCAAGCACCGCGATCGTATTTTTAGAGCCTTTCTTTCGACCAATCGACACGAGCCTTTTTTGAGCGATTTACAAATTGTGTGGGATCCAACGCGAATATTGTTTTTTGACAGTCAAATGTTCATGCAATATTGAATGTATGCTGGTCCCACTAATGCCTAAGGTTGTCTCAATCTCACGATAGGCAACATGACGATCTTGCAATATCAGTTGGTGCACAGCATCAATGATTTGGACGACCTTCACAAAATTCGTCTTGGAGTGAACTGCGACCTCGGTTGAATTCACCATATCATCGATAAACACTACTCCTTGATGGAGCTTAATAATAATAATTGTTGGCGCTACAGTCCAAAGGGGGACCAGGGCCAAGCTTGCTCATCAACTACTCGTGTTGTGCGCGCTACTGTTCTCTCACAAGTAGAAGGGACCTACAGTTTTCTGCCGACTCCGAACGGCGAAATTTGAGAAGCTTTCTTAGACAGTTATTACTCTTTGAGTGTTGTCAGCAACTCGAAAGAGGTGGTGCCGTGAAAAATTCGGAAAATTGGTGTTCAGCTGGGATTTGAACCTACACCCTTCGGCATGTGAGCGTCGCACTCTACCCACTACGCCACGGCGACCCCTTGATGGAGCTTCATCGCCAAAAATTGAATCAAGTTCATCGATGCACTGTTGTTGAGTTAATCCACGTCGAAAGTTGTAAAAAATAATCGCACAAAAATATTCACGATTCAATTCCATTTTTTGGGCGAGATGAATCTTTTGAGTTACTGTAAACAACACAAATAGCGCTCGTATGTCAAAACGTTCTGAATACGTATAACCTACAAAATGTCAAACCTTACAATAAAGCTGGCAGTTGCCAGATTGCAACACTAGGGCTGTTCAATCCCGAAATATAAAAGGTAACCTTCCTTAACCAAATGACTACTTGAGAACTCAAGGAATTAACCTGTTTCTGGGTACTATAAGAATCTACAGTACCCAAAAACCTTAGAATATCTTGTTTAGGGCAATGAGCGGACATCCTTACGAATCCCTGACTAAAATCTATGAACAAGCCATTACCCCAGTCTATACATTTAACGGGTCAGTTGAAAAAACAGTTTCCTTAAAGGATTTATTTAGAATGTTGATTGCAATTGAACAGAGGAATATTTAAATTTTGTCACAGTTTTACCGAACGAACGTGTTTTTGTTGAAGGCATCATTGATCATAAAAGTCAGGATCAGAATAGAAAACCATTAAAGCAATGAAATTTCATATACACCTTTATTTAAAAACAGATACTATTTCTTTTTTTAACAGAAGGACCAGTTTGCAGTGAATTCGGCCTCATTTGCTTAACAGAGAGTTACAATATTATGCGGGAGCAGAGAAAGGAATGCAAATGTTTGAGCAGCTGCGAGGAGCCTGAATATGAAATTGTGTACAACTCTGCAGATGGGTAATATAATGATAGGTTTCCACTTTTAATATTTAACTACATTTTTTTATTTTTAAAAAATGGCTTTTTTAACTTATAAAATACCTAGAGCATCTAATACATAGTCTTTGAAGTTGTGTGTCTTCTTTACGTTGCGATAGTTAAAAGGAAACCAAATATAGTTCTAATGTATATTTATGTATTTTTTTCTCTTTTGCCTTCAAGAATGAATGGAGATGATTTCCTAATGAGCAAAGTTGTGATTAAAATGATGGACTTGCCAACGGCACGCTATGTGCGAATAGTAACTAAGAATAATTTGGACTTTTTAAGTAAGTTTAATAGGATTGTATCTTAGCCCAATCATTTAAAATGGATTTTAATTTCAGTATCGATTGGTGGAATAGCTGGACTGTTTTTTGGGGCATCGTTTATAAAAATCTTCGAACTATTTTATTTTCTGTGGAAATTTAGAATTCGTGTTCTGAATTTTTTAACGAAGAGTGTAAAATTTAGGAAACGAAATAAAAGAAAATAAACGCTTATATAAAAGAGAGCTTTGACTTAATTTGCGATTTGTTTTTAATGAATTAAATGAGGGCCACCCAAAAATATTTGAAAGGAACGTGCAAGCACCTTTTTGACGCATCAGAGCATTTTTAAGTACTAATCTCCTTTTTCAAAGTTTGTTCCTTTTTAAAATATTTTTTTCACAGACACAGTTTAAATTATTACCAATTAAAAAAACTTCTTTATTTAATTTTTATTTATTTATTACCAATTTATTACCAATTAAAATAAATTCACAGATTTAAACATAATTTTCTTGATCCTTACCAACACGTTAACACAGAAAAAGGACCTTACAACTTGGATTTTGGATTTTTAAGGCTTTCGCGCAATACTCGACGCAGTATTTTTCCGCTTGGATTCTTCGGAATATCACCCACAAACTTAACACCCCCGCGAAGTCTCTTCGCGGGTGATGCATTATCCGCGACAAATTTAATGACTTCCTCAGCGGTCAAATCGACACCCGCTTGCTTAACTACAAAAGCAAAGGGAAGTTCACCTGCAGTTGCATCGGGCTTACCAATAACTGCTGCATCTTTGATCTTCGGATGTGTAAGGAGAAGTGCTTCAATTTCAGCTGGTGGAACTTGGAAAGCCTTGTACTTAATTAACTCCTTTATACGGTCGACAATAAAGAACTCAAAATCATCATCATAGTAACCAACATCACCGGTATGTAACCAACCGTTTCTAATCATAGCTCTTGTTGACTTCTTGTCACCGATATACCCTTTCATAATGTGGGGACCTTTAAAGCAGAGTTCTCCACACTGATTTGGTACCAAGATGGCTCCTGTTTCTGGATCCACGACCTTAGCCCAATGGCCTGCCGCAAGACCACCAACGCTGCCAGACTTAGAATAAACATCGCTTTGCTTCAACAAGCTCAGGGTACTTTCACTCAGTCCGTAGCCTTGTCGAATGTATGGAATCCTAAGCCTAAATTGTTATTTTAAAAAAATGTCAAACAATTCTAAATGGAGAAACATACATTAGTGCGTACCTTTTTTTGATTGCTTCTTCGGTTTCCTTACGAAGAGGAGCTGCACCGCTCCAAAGAATCCTAAGTGATGACAAATCATAATCATCCACTAAAGGGTGTTTGGCTAAGAAGAGCATCAATGGCGGAACCATCAAAGCTATTGAAATCTTATATTCCTGTAAATACAAAGTTTGCGATCGAACAGAGAGGGAATGTTGGTTGAAGTAATATAATTTTTTGTTAGCAACTACAAATTGAAACAAATTTTGTCATTGAAATGGTGACATATATCATCCAAGTTGGAATTGATGACTAATTTTATATCAATAAACGTTGCTGTACAATAACATTTCAGGGCGTCAGGGCGAAAGTTTGTTTCAGTATGTTACAGGGGCGTTTTCTTAACATTTGCACGGCTAAATATATTAACTTTTGAACATTTACACGTGCAGTGCAGTATGTATTAAATGCTGTAAGAATTTTTCTTGAAAGTCAACAAACGTTAAGATCTAAAGGGTATTGATTCACCATCAATTTGTAAACTTCAACTCAGAAGTGCACTAATAATGAAAAGTTTGTTGGAGTAACCCCTTTCTTTCAGTATCACCTGCAAAATGAAACAAACATTTTACAAGTATAACACTATACAACTGTTGGTACTGACAAGAACATAACTGTATATGTTAATCACTGTCGGACTAACTTAATTTTCATTACAATTGAAGAAACATGATGTCCAAGAGCTAAGGTTTCAGAAATATACCGCACAGCTCGTGCCGCAATCAATTTGTTCAAAGAAAAATATTTGGTGGTGATTTCATTTCCCGTTACGGTGCCGTTAATTTTCCTAAAAATAGTGGAATTTAACGATGTTTGACTACTCTATGTTTGAATGTTAATGTTGTCTATGCCTATAAGCCCCAAACGATTGACTACTTAGACGACAACGTTCGCTACGGTTTGTTAGAAAATACTTTGAAAATTTGACTCAAGAATAGACCTTGCACAAGCCAGGCCTGGCAGTTATAAGCCAGAAATTATATTTAAAACATGTTGCCAGAAGTTTATCTTTCGAATAAAGTAAAGTTTTGGTAAATTTTAAAAGTCATCTCAGATATAAATCTAAGTTTTTATAAAATAAAAAATTACCTTTGCCATGCTTACGAGTGTACCACCATAACAAAATAAAAATATATGATCGAATGTAGCCCGTGATGTTTGAAAATCCGGCCAATTTTTTGAACAGACCTCGTGTATTGATCAGTTTTTATGGTTTCAAAACAATAGAGAATTCATCGACCGAGACACCGATAGCCCTGAATTCAAGTAAAACTTCCCACCTTTTGAGAAGGCGAAAGTACTTATAGTCGACAAAAAATTGTTTTTCAGAGAACAATAACACGTAAACACGGAGAATGCTAAACCAAAATATGAACTTACGGGCTAATATTAAACTGAACTTTTCTTAATTAAGAAATGCTCCTCTTTTCGACAATGCCACTAAATGGACTCCCTTAGAACACAAGTTGATTTAAGTTGTCTTAAATACCGTTCGATCAATACATCCTTGGCAAATAGGCAGAGGATATTTATGAGTGGAAAAATGTTCAATACCAACACATATGCTTTTTCATTTTTCTTTTGAAAGTGTTCTGGTACACACATCAGCACTATCTGACGATTTGCTGAAGTGGTTAGTTGAAATGTTTAAGACAAAGTTATAACTCGTGTCGTAGTATTTTAAAAATATCTTCTTGAATTGATGCTTCGTTCAGTAGATATAAATGATTGACTTTTAATTAAGAGCTGTCTACGGAAAAGTTATAAACAACAATCCTCTTCATGAGAAGCAATAAACTCCCTTTTTAAGGATTTGATTAATCCATCCACAAAAACGCATAAAGTACAATAAATTACCTCACTTCTTAACAGTATTTTCCCATTAACAAGATGCTTCGTAACGTAAACAATCTTTTCATTGTTTCGTGAATTCATAATGGATCACCACGTCTATTTTCTTTATTTCACAAAACTAACCATCTTCCCTCAACTTCGTCATGGCTCATACCATTTTCAAATAAATTTGGTCGGTATTATAAAGCACACATTTGAATGAACTTATTGCAAAACTGTTTTTCATTTTTGCTTTACACACGAACTTACTTCTATGGATCTCAAGAAAGCCTTCTCCTCGAACTTGGGAAGAAACACGAATACAGAGTCTCGGCAGGATGCAATGATTAGTCGAACACACCCGAACACATGAAACCATGGAATCACACAGAGGACGTGCATGCCAGGTTCCTCGGAGGACTTAGCTGCTCTATATTAATCAAATTAAGAAGAGTTGTCTTGAAATTTTAATTCTACTTACAAATGAGCGTCGATTGTACTCAATACATTATTCTGAGTAATCTGAACACCTTTGGGCATACCCGTTGTTCCAGAGGAACACATTATAAGCGCAATAGTTTCATTTTTATCAACCGAAGGACAATAGAAGTCAGTTTGTCTGACTATTGTCTTGTCGTTGTACAGTTTTGTTAAGGGAATCGCATCCGAGCTGGGACTGGTATCACCAAATACTATCACATTCGTAATAAATTTATTTGTTCTTGCCACGTGAAGGACTTTGCTAAGAGGACCTTTGGAGCTGAAAATTATTTTCGGTTTTGAAAGATTTGCCGCATGATCCAATTCACCTGAAAAGAAACGAATTTATTTGAGTACCAAAATGTTCAATGTCCTTTACATACGTTCGGTGTATGTTATATTGAACGGAGCTAAGGTTGCGCCCAAAGCAAAGGTAGCCTGTAGAGTAATAGCAAATTCGATGCAGTTTTCGGCACACACTCCCACCACGTCTCCATTCTTCACACCCAAACTCTGGAGTATGTATGCCATATGAACAATTTTTTCATACATTTCTTGTTTTGTGTACTGATGGCCAGTTGATGCATCTATCTTTAAGAGATCGTGAGCATAAACCTATTGATGATAAATTTTTCAAGTTAACACCCACCAACATTATATCGTTTCCATTGGATTTAATCTTTTCCAGAGTAAAGTGTCCTAGCGATCTGTAGGGTTTGGTGATTTGGGAGTTTATATCCCCTCCATACACAATGTTGTCCTTTATCGACACAGTCATTCTCGGTTTCTTTTATAATATAATTGAAATAAATTCAATTCAGATGAAAGCAACGAAAAATAATTGATGATAGAACGCAATACTCGTGCTCCGGCAAAAAACTGTCTCAAAGCTTATCTCTTTCGGATTGGAAGAAAAACTTAAAAACATCTACTCTTGTTCAAACATAAAACGCAACTGCGTTCGTTATCGAACTTTTAATTATATTTGAGTTCGGTGCATATAAACAGATGTATAGCACAGGTTCAAAGTACAATCTTCTGTTTATCAACAAACATTTGTTCACGGAATCTGCGAATTGTGTTTTACATGATGGATTTATTACAATAATTTCAAATTTTACACTTGTTGAGAAGAAAATTAAAAGACGGAATTATTAGTTCGCTTTTTTAAATCATTATTTTTCTGGAGATTAGTTAACGATGTAGAGTTTCTAATTTAAAAATCGACTACAGTATGTACTTAGAAGTAATAACACACATGTAGAGGGTCTGTTTGGATTCTCCTGCATTTTTTTTTAACAGTCAGACTAAGCTAAATGGGATGAGCCTCCTCAACATTGCCCACAAGATCCTCTAAGCCATATTACAAGTCAACATCAGAGGCACACTTTTTCAAAAGTCGTTCTGAAACCTGAGCTTATTGCTAGCTTACGTCGATGATATTTTTGTGATTGGACGAACACAGGTTGAAGTCAGTGAGGCGTTTGCTGGCATTTAACCGGAACGGCTAAAATGGTGGAACGGTGAATGAAGAAAATCGAAGTGCATACTTCCTCTTCTTCTTCTTCTTGTGGAGCTACAGGCCGGGGTGGACCTGAGCCTCCACCAACATGCCTCTCCAGCCAGCACGATCTTTCGCCAGCTATCTCCAGTTGCGCACTCTAAGTTGGTTGAGGTCCTTCTCCACTTGTGTGCGCCACTTTAGTCTAAGTCGTCCTCTGTTGCGTTGTCCCAATGGCAAGGTTTCAAAGACTTTTCGGGCCGGAGCAGTGGTGTCCATACGCTCTACATGGGCTAGCCATGTTAAGCATTGTGTCCGTAGACTCTTGACCAGGCGCATGTCGCTGTACAGCCCATAAAATTCGTCATGAAATCTTCTCCTTCAGATGCCATCAACGCAAACAGGACCAAAAATCGCACGCAAAACTTTTCTCTCGAAAAGACTAAGGGCTTCCTCATCCGCTTTTTTTAACGTCCAAGATTCCGCGCCATAAAGTAGGACGGGGATGATCAAGCTGTTATATAAAGCGAGCTTAGTTCTTCGAGAGAAGGCTTTATTATTCAATTGCCTCTTGAGCCCAAAGAAGCAGCGATTATCAAGAGTGATTCTGCGTTTGATTTCAGTACCGAAGTGCATACGGTCGACAAGAAAGAACACACAATATTGACGTCTCTGACAGAACGCAACACTGGGCAGCAGAGGTAGTCAACAAGGACTTCATCGGCCTCGGATCCGCAGTAAAAAACGACAACAGCATCAGTACCGAAAAAGAACGTAGAATCACTCTACCCAATCATTGTGACTTTGGGTTTAAGAGGCAATAGAGTTATTTGGTCCTCCCCCGAAAAAACTGAACTTGGTTTATATAACAAAACATTTTGACCCTGATTGCATTGATGGCATTCGAAGGAGAAGATTCAACGAAGAACTGTATGGGCTGCACGCTTAAGATGACCAGGCCATATGAGGCGTAGGAACACCACTACTCCGGCCCGAAAAGCTTTCGAATTTAAGCTATTGGGACAAATCAACAGAGGACAGTCTACGCTGAGATAGCGCTCACATGTAAACAAATACCTCAACCATTTAAGTGCGTAATTGGAAGCAGCTGCCAAGAGATCCTATTTGCTGGAGAGGCATGTGTTGGGAGAAGAACGCACATAATTGTAGATTATTGTTTAAAAATTATTTTCTTTTTTCGCGAATGTTACTCTTATAGTGAACTATGTGAATATACACTACAAATGGTGCGCTTTTTATGTCCACGCCAGAAGTTCCTTTCTTGTAAGCAAGCTCTTGGTTTTCTTACCGGTTCCTTTTCGAATTAAACATTGAGTTGTAGATCCGGTTATTTATTTCTATACAAATATTGAAAAAAACGAAAACGGTACAGTAACAGGTAAGACGTTATAGAAATATGAAATCAATAGCCAGGTTTATAAGCAACAACGTGTCATTTAGATTTGCTTAACGCTCAGATGAACATGCCTAAAGTCAATTTCAAAAATTTGAATGGATATAGATAAGCTTAGAGCATCTGTTAAGGGTTAGTAAGTCAAATTTATGAACTTTTGTTTAGATAAAGTAGCTAGTATTGCGTATATACATATTCCTAGAATTATGACATTCAAAATTAATACGATCAAATGAATAATACAAATGCGCTTAAAAACAAAGAAAACTCCACACAGATGAACATTTTTTAATAAATAAAATTAAAAAATAAGAAATGTTTTCTTAGAATAAACGTTATTTTTCATCACTTTAAATGTACATGTTTTATTTAATCACGGTCTTCCAATGCCCAAATCTTGTTTACCATTACAGAACAAGAAACCTATAACTTTGACTTTGGGTTTTTAAGCATATCACGTAAAATGCGCCGCAAAATTTTCCCACTAGGGCTCTTCGGCACGACATCAACAAACTGAACACCTCCACGAAGTCTCTTCGCAGGTGATGCATTATCCGCTACAAATTTAATGACTTCCTCGGCGGTCAATTCAACACCCACTTGCTTAACTACAAAAGCCAACGGAAGTTCACCAGCAGCTTCATCGGGTTTACCAATAACTGCTGCATCTTTGATCTTTGGATGAGTAAGAAGAAGCGCTTCAATTTCTGCTGGTGGAACTTGAAACCCTTTGTACTTGATCAGTTCTTTCACACGGTCGACAATGAAGAACTCGTAATCGTCATCGTAGTAACCAACATCGCCGGTATGTAACCAACCATCTTTGAGTACAGCTGCTGTAGATTTTTGATCACCAATATATCCTTTCATAATATAGGGACCTTTAAAACAGAGTTCTCCACGTTGGCGAGGTCCCAATAGGGCGCCCGTATCTGGATCAATCACCTTAGCCCAGTGATCGGGCATAAGACCACCAATACTTCCAGATTTGTAGTAAATGTCGTCTTGTCTTGTTAAACCCGACGTACTTTCACTCAATCCATATCCTTGTCGAATACATAAATTTCCCAATCTAAAGAAACAATTTATATTTGTTAAGCAAGTTCTTTAGACTCAAAGCACATTTAAATACCTTTTCTTGATTGCATCTTCGATTTCCTTGCTTAAGGGAGCTCCACCGCTGAGCACAATCGAAAGTGAAGACAAGTTATATTGATCAACCAAAGGATGTTTTGCTAAGAAAACCATCACTGGGGGTGCCACGAATGAAATACCAATTTTGTATTTCTGTAAGAACAAAAAGTTATGTTTCATTAAATGATGCTTTGAGAAATCGTTCTCTACATGCACTTGTGTTGGAAGCTGAATAGTTTACGAGTAGTTTAGAAGTAGAAGTAGAGTAGGAGTAGAAGAAGTTCTATAACCCGTCAATCGGTAGGAATATTTAACTATTCGTGCACTTTCTAACTTAGCCCCACGTTCGGTAACCGAAATCAGCTCAAAAAGTAAACATAGAAATAAACTGAAGTCAATTGTGCAGAATTTTAAATTCGGACGAGGGAAACCTTAATCTTAAACCGTGAACAATCGTTTTACAGGGTTATACTTTGATTTTTAAAATTCAAAATTGACCAAAACACATATGTTTAGATTATCGTTATATTTATCATTTCAGACTCGAAAACTCGTCCATTGTAGAGGAATACAAGCAAGCACTTCTGTGAAAAGATGGCCTAAGTCTTTTCCAATCACATTAGCAACAAACAGCCGCCACCACCAGAGGACAATGCCACATGTTCTGCAGTGTCTTCACCTTTTTTAATCAACTGAAGTGATAAGAGAAGGTGAAATATTCCACTGGTAATCCAACTAGTTGTCCGCAGTTTTTTTGTCTAGAGATAAGAAAAATAATCAGATTTCTTCCTGACGTTTAGGAGCATTCACTGGATCAGTCTGCATCATGTAGAACAATGTCATCTCTGGCCCAAACTGAAGATGATTAAATATAAAGCAAATGTACGGAAACAGCATCACTCTTCGACTTATCTTGTTGTTGCCACATATTTCTTCTCAGTATTTGAACAAAAACTTACTTCAATGGCTTCCAGAAATATCTTCTCTTTAAACTTTTCAAAAAACACCAACACAGATCCGTTGCACGCAGACATTATCAATCTCAAGCATCCATATCCATGAAACCACGGCACGACACAGAGCACATTCACGCCAGCAGTCTGAATTGATTCATCCCCTCTACAAGGACATTAAAAATGTCAAGGAATTGGTGATACAAATTTGAATTCTACTCACAGATTAATATCAAGGGCGCATAGTATGTTATTTTGAGTAAGCTGAACACCCTTAGGCATACCCGTCGTGCCAGAGGAACACAAAATAAGTGCAACTGTTTCATTTTTATCAACTGGAGCACAATAGAAGTCCGCTTTTCCTACTATCTTCTTGTCATTGTAAAGCTGTGTTAGGGGAATCGCATCTGGGCTGGAACTGGTATCACCAAACACTATCACATTCCTAATGAATTTATTTTTTCTCGCCACGTGAAGGACTTTGCTGAGAGGACCTTTGGAGCTGAAAATTATTTTCGGTTTTGAAAGATTTGCCGCATGATCCAATTCACCTGAAAAGAAACGAATTTATTTGAGTACCAAAATGTTCAATGTCCCTTACATACGTTCGCTGTATGTTATATTGAACGGAGCTAAGGTTGCGCCCAAAGCAAAGGTTGCAAGCAGCGTGGTTGCAAACTCCACACAGTTTTCAGCACATAGTCCTACCACGTCTCCATTCTTCACTCCCAGACTTTGGAGAATGTAAGCCATTCGAACAACTTTTGCATAAATTTCTGTATATGTATACTTTTGGTCGTTTGAAGCATCAATCTATAAGAAGTATGTTTTCAGCAACATAAACAAATTCATTAGAGCTACCCACCAGCATAACGTTGTTTTTATCTTTTTTAATCGCTTCCAGAAGAAAGTGACCCAACGATTTGTAGGGCTTTGTGATGAAGGAGTTTATTTCTCCTCCAAACAAAATATTATCCTTCATCGACACCGTCATTTTTAATTTCAAGTGATTGAAATTCCAAATTACCTCTGCCCGCAGTCCAATTTCTTATCTTATCAAGTTATTATTTGTTCTTCTTTTTTCAAATCGAGCAAAACACGGCGTAAACATACAGGAGTTCAATTTTGTCGGATTATTTACAGAAAAGTGAGAAAAGTAAGAATTCTTTTTTTCACAGTAGATATTATGAGAGTTGTTCACTACCAAGCCACATCTCGTTCAAATTAAACAAGTTCTTAAGTAAATGAAAGAGCTCTGCTCTGTTCAAGCACAGAACGGGACTGTGTTCTCACATCTCGTCACTTAATCAGTACGCACAAAGAGATGAGCAACATAAATCCAATTTACACAGTTTTGTTTACTTACACCTAAAGAATGACCGAAGTTTATGTTCTGATAAGAGCAGTACTGATTAAAATGAGAGATTTGCAAACGAGTCTCTTTGGGGTAAAATTTAAGAATAAGTCAATGACGGTAAAATTTCATCAAGACATTAATATTTGAAATAATTGACGTCGTTTTATTTAAGTACAATTCTGAACTGAGTTGCAATTATAAAAATAATAATAATTGTTGGCGCGGCAGTCCACAGGGGGACCAGGGCCTAGCTTGCTCATCAGCTACTCGTGTTGCGCGCTACTGTTCTTTCACGGATAGACTTACAGTTTTTTTGCCGACTCCGAACGGCGAAGTTTGAGAAGCTTTCTTAGACAGTTATAACTCTTTAAATGTTGTCAGCAGCTCGAAAGAGGTGGTGCCGTGAAAAATTCGGGAATCGATCCTAGACCTTTCGGGATATGAGTGTCGCAATCTACCCACTACGCCACGGCGGCCACAAGTGGTTGCAATTATACTCAATTACATTAAATTCTTCAAATAAACTCCTAAATTCTTCTTCTTAATTAAACATCCCATTATTTAAAAGAACATTAAGTGCTATTAAAGATGTAAAAGTTTAGAAAAAGCTTTAAAATAGCAAAGATATATTATAATTTAAATTATAAAAGTATTATATTTTTTTAAGACTATAAAATTGTAAGTTATTTTAAAATTAACGTGCAGGAAGCGCATAACAATTTTTCTGTGGTCTCCATTTTTTAACATAACCGTTAAACTAGTAAAACAGAACGAAATTACTTGTGAATGAAACCAGTAAAAAGTCTTAATTTGTATTTTAATAAACCATAGAGGCATTGGAAATATCAAATTAGTGAGAGTTCACGATAGAACGATGACGCCAACTGCGAGTTGTGTGTGATCTAGGATGCGATTACCCATTTCATTGGAAAGGTGAGGTGTGGTATGTTCCAATTGCTCTGAATTGCTACGAGTGTCTACGGAATTGGCCTAAATAATGACAAAATGTGTTCCATTTGCTCAATTTTTCGAAAAAGAGAGAGCTCACGAGAGAGTAAAATATTTCCTCTGTCTACGAAGAAAAATCTGTGGGCAGCAGATGACTGCCAAAGTAAAAATAAAAAGACCTCTGACATTTCATACATAGCTTAATTCTGCGAATTTCTACGAAAAGTTGTTTCATAAGTTTTGGCAGAGTTACTCAGTCCAAGAGAAATTTTTACCCAAACTACTCAATTACGAATTTCTGTGCACAGGTTGTCTGTGTTGTGCATCAGCAACATTGTTTTTGGCCTCGTCGAAAATGTCCGGACTTGTCTTAAATAAACCGCATTTGCGGGAAGTTTTGATTTTACATTTTTAGTCGGAAGCAAAATTTAGCTGAAGCCCATCGAATGCTTGTAGAAATTTATTTTGAATTTGTTGACTTACAAACCATGTAGGATGTGTAATTGACAATTTAAAAGTGGTGATTTAAGCGTCGAAGATATTGAGTGTTTTTACCAGCCCAAAAAAGTTTGAAGATGAGGGGTTTGAGGATTTATTTCAAGATCTGTGTCAAACGCAAACATTTTGGGAGTGACTTAGCAAACAATTTCCGTTTGGTTGAAAAATTTAAATTTATGTACTACAAAGGCAAGGAAATCGGGTATCGTGTGAGTAGAAGCCAAGAGATGTCGTGTGATGTTTTCACTACCTCTTGAAAGACCTCAAGGGAAGGAATTTTAGCACCGGATCGTGACTGAAGATGAAGTGTGTATATCCTAGGAGAATCCCAAGAATATTACGCAAGGCTTGGTGAACCCATTCCATCATCGTCTACATGATTACATAAAAGAAAAACATCCAAGGTGAAAAGTTCGTGCTCTGAAAATGGGGTAACCAGACAGGTGTAGTAAAACCAGGCGAAACCATGATGAGAATCGATGTGGATATCGACTGTAACTTATGCGTTTGAGTCGTGCAATGCCTGGAAAATTGCCAGAAACGACCGAAAATCGTGAAAAGGTGGTTTTACTATTTGATAACTCTACACGGCCTCACGTGATTCTAGAGGTCCAAAACTACCTAGAAGAGATGAAATAGAAGGTCTTGTCCACTCGTCGTATTGATCAGATCTTGCATTACCGATTTCCGATTTTTTTCGATGAATAAACAAGGACTTCGTGCGTCACGGGTCTGGGCCTTTTGAAGAAATCGGAGAATGCCTGAATGATAGGATCGATATCAGAGAGGACTTTTATTTGCAGACGATGTTCGAAAATTACCAGAAGGATGTAAAAAAGTAGTCTCTTCCGAAAGACAATACTTTAAGTGATTTATTTTTGACGTATTTCAATTTAAACAACAAATTATATGAACACAATAAAAACGGATCAAATCAATATGAAATTGAAATGCTTAAATAATCAATGGAATTCAATTTTTTCTAAGAACAGATTTTGAAGAGAACAGATTTTTAAATTTTACTTCCACGGACTAGTACTCTCTTGAATTATGTTTCCACAAAAAGCGGCAACGAAGATGCCTATAGGCGGGAAAGTAAACATTTGTTTGTGTATTCAGTTTATTCAGCACTCACATTTATTACCAAGTAAACTTATCAAATGTCTGCTTATGAAGTACTAATAATGGTTCAACTGGTAAATCAAAACAAGAAAAGGTTTACAACTTAGACATTGGATTGTTTAAACTTTCGCGTAGAACTCGACGCAACAATTTCCCGCTTGGATTCCTTGGAATTGAATCAATAAATATAACACCCCCACGTAATCTTTTAGCGGGTGATGTATTATCCGCTACGAATTTAATTACTTCCTCAGCAGTCAGTTGGACTCCATCTTGTTGAACAACAAACGCGAGCGGCAGTTCCCCTGCAGCTTCATCAGGTTTACCAATGACTGCTGCATCTTTGATCTTTGGATGTGTGAGGAGAAGAGCTTCAATTTCCGCTGGTGGTACTTGAAAAGCTTTGTACTTGATTAACTCTTTCATACGGTCGACGATAAAGAACTCATTATCCTCATCGTAGTAACCAATGTCGCCGGTGTGCAACCAACCGTCTTTGATGGTAGTTGCTGTAGATTTCACATCGCCAATGTATCCCTTCATAACAAAGGGACCTTTAAAACAGATTTCTCCATGTTGGTAGGGTCCCAATAGAGTTCCTTTATTTGGATCAACCACCTTAACCCAGTGGCCAGGCACAATACTGCCAACGCTGTCACGTTTGTTGTACACATCGTTTTGCTTCAACAATCCCACAGTACTTTCACTCATTCCATAACCTTGTCTAATGCAAGCAACTCCTAATCTGAAATGGGGCAATGTGAGTGATAAGCATATTTTTTAAATAGAACGTATATTCACCTCTCTTTAACAGCATCCGCAGTTTTTTGCCCTAAATGAGCTGCACCGCTATACAGAAATGAGAGTGATGATAAGTTGTATTGAGCTACAAGAGGGTGTTTGGCCAAAAATACCATCAAAGGTGGAACCATTAATGCCTTAGCCACCTTGTATTTCTGTAAATATCATATCGCGTTCCACATATATAAAAAAAGATATTATTTGTATTTTACTGTATTTTATTGTATTTCATTAAAAATAGATAATGTCGGTCAATGTGTGCAAAAAAAAATTGTTTTACTTCAACTCAGGTGCGCGAGTCAATATTATTACTGTCGCGGCCTTAATCATTTACAAATATAATTAATTTTCGTTATAAAACAACGCACATTTAAAGGAATATATTTTGCCCGACATTTGATTCGAAAACATTTGCATACATTGGCGAACGAAATTACCTCAATGGCACCTAAAAACGACCTTTCTTCAAACTTAGGAAGGAACACCATTACAGAATCTCTGCAGGCACCAATGATTATCCTCACACACCCATATATGTGGAACCATGGAACCACACAAAGCACATGCATGCCACCCGCCTCGAATGATTTATCCGCCCTACAAGAAAATTTTAGAGAAATGATATTGAGATTTTGAATTTACTAACAGGTTCGAATCGAGTACGGTCAGTAAGTTTCTTTGGGTTATCTGCACACCTTTGGGCAGCCCTGTAGTCCCCGATGAACACACAATAAGGGCGACAGTTTCATTTTTATCAACTGGAGGGCAAAAGAAGTCAGATTGTCGAACTATATTCCTGTCATTATAGAGTTGATTTAAGGCAGTCGCTTTTGGCGAGGGACTGAAATCACCAAATGCTATCAGTTTCTTAATGAATTTATTTTTTTCAGCCACTGCAAGAACTTTTCTTAGCGGCTCTTTAGCTGTGAAAATTATTTTCGGTTTTGAAAGATTTACCGCATGATCAAGTTCACCTGAAAGCAAGTTAATGTATTAAGAAAGAATATGTGAAATGTCCTTTACATACGTTCGCTGTAAGTGATGTTTAATGGGGCTATTGTAGCACCCAAAGCAAGTGTAGCAAAGACGGTAATTGCAAAATCTACGCAGTTTTCGGCACAGACTGCTACCACGTCTCCGTTCCTCACGCCCAGACTTTGAAGAATATATGCCATATGAACAATTTTTTCGTGCATCTCTCTATTTGAGTACCTAATGCCAGTTGAGGCATCTATCTGTGGTCATCAATATAAAAATCACCATTTTGTTCCTTCTACTTCTGTTACCCACCAGCATTATATTGTCCTTATGTTTGCTAATTAAATCCATGATAAGATGTCCCAATGATCTATAGGGTCTGGTAATATGGGAGGTAACATCTCCCCCATGCACAATGTTATCTTTCATTGACACAGTCATTTTTGGGACTTGCCTTGTCGTTGGATGGTTGAAATTTGTATTTCCAAAAAGTTTAACAACAATCTTTTATGGACGAAAGGTCACAAAATTTTAGGCGGCGCAGAGCAATTAAGAAAAGTTTCAAGAATTTTAAATATTATTACTTTTTTACATTCTCTTTCCTCAAATGAAATACGTCCGCCGCTGTTCAAGCTCAAAATGACACTGTGTTCTCAAAGGTTTAATTATTATTTACCTATGCACAAACAGACTAGTCTAGAGCACAAACTTTTCTTTACTCAGTAAGTATTTACATTAAGCATTAAAGAGAATACATTTTTGATAAGAATTGTTGGTATTTAAGTTGCGAACATGATACGTTCGTATTTGAAAGCATTTGATGCTACCATTTCAAGAGGAACAATGCACGTAGGACGTTATAATTTTTAATAAGACAATTTTTAAAAATTTTCAAAATTTAAAAAAAAAATTGAACGTTAAGTTTCAATCTGTTGGGATTTCTTACATATCTCCCGGCTGTATGGAGCAAAATGCATTTTGGAATTAGATGCTTTTAAAGTGGCCAAAATGTTCGTTTATATTGATAGATGAATTAAAGCCCCTTCCGTTTATGTATATATCAACCTATAAAACTTTGTTTAAAGAAACGGCTATATCTTCTCTTAATTTGAACAGGAATTGACGCACCCTATCCTCGATTGAATTAAATCTTGTATGTGTCAGGTGTTTTCATTTTTTCAAGTTACAGCTAACACTTACAGTAGTATTTTAAAAAGGTTAGTTAGGAAACAACTGGCTGCCGCGGCGTATTTGGTAGAGTACGACGCTCACACACCGAAGGTCTAGGCACGATTCCCGGCTCAACACCTCGAATTTTTCACGGCACCAATTCTTTCGAGCTGGTGACAACACTCAAAGAGTAATAAATGTCTAAGAAAAAGCTTCTCAAACTTCGCCGTTCGGAGTCGGCAAAAAACTGTAGATCGTTTCTACTCGTGAGAGAACACTAGCGCGCACAACATGAGTAGTTGGTGAGCAAGTTAGGCCCAGGTCCCCCTGTGGACTGTCGCTTGTTAGTTAGGAAACAAGCATATCCAACTCATAAATGATGTATGCATTCAATTAAGGGTTAGTATATGTCTATTGCTCTTTATTTAAAACTGCTTTCCCATTTAGATTGCATCTCTAAAGTAAAATCAATTTCCTTAAACGAAGATTATTTTTTAGCCGGGATATCTCTGCAGGAAATGCATTGGTCAGCCTTTGATTGTTACATATCAAAGCTCTTTACTTTCTTATAAAGCGTTTTAACTTTAAAGTTTAAGCTTTTCCTATCTGTCTAAAGCCGTATATTTTTAGAAACAAATGCCATTATTACAATGAAATTTAACCTTGTAACCATTCTTATAACCAACTACCCATAATTTTGAGTCACTAATTCTCTTATATGAGATATCCTAATAACACGCTTTTTTTTATTCGTACTGTACCCAGAATATAATTTTTCATACACAGCCATGGAGTACGTTTTGAACACGAACAAACCTAAATATGACAACAATTACAGCTGTTCCCTAAATGAGGTTATACAAGCAGCTGTTTCACCAGACAAATAGAAATCTACACAATGTTTTCTTTAAACTATGTGACATTTTTTAAGCAAATTAATAAGTTCTCTCATCGGCGATTTATATCTGTTCTCTATGTTACCGGAGACAAAGCAAAAGAAAACTATGCTCCTCTTATTCCATTCATGGATTTTGAAAAACGTCTGGGTGATGCAGACTTACTGAAGCAAAACATTAGTCGTCGTGGTCTAGAAATTAATTTGCAAGAGATAATGGAGAAATACGACAAATTTAATGAACTGCACAAAATTAAAAATGAACTGGAACAGAGTAGAGAAGAAATTGCAAAGAAAATAAAGGAACTTAACGCGGTAGGGCAATCGTACATAACACATTTTTTAGCAATAAAGAACTTCATGCGTATATCTTTCCATAGGACACTCATCAGACTGATATTGAGAGTCTTAAGAAACAAGGAGTTGCTGTGCGAACAAAACTAAAAGAAATTAGGGAGCACCTTTATCCAGTTGAAGACTCTTTCATACATAAATTTTTGAGTCTACCAAACGAATTGCATTATAGGTGCCCTCCGGGATCCGATGAGACTTTAATTTACAGTTTCGGACCGAGTACATCGAATCTGTCATCACCTAAAATACACCTTAACCGCACAGACATTATACACTTTATTGACAAAGGTTGCTACTATCTTCTTGACGAAGCTGCAGAGTTTGAATTGTATTGCACTCGCCTGTGCCGAGATATATTCACTAGCAAAGACTTCGTGTCAACTGTTAATCCTGATTTTACTCGCAAAATTCTGATTGAGGCAAATTTAACGTCAACAACTGAATATCATGGAGTGAATGAAGCGGATCCTAAGCACAACTTCAACTCTGCGTTTTTAACGGGTGGCGGTTCATTTGAAAGTTTTCTTGGACATTTAGCAAAGCTTACAGTTTATCCATCCGTTTTACCTCTTCGTTTAGTAACCACAGGAAGACAGTATAAAATAAAACAGGGAGAACCTGCTGGAATTGGTCTCTATGCGGCAACACAGTCAAACACAGTTCAAGTTCTATCAGCCACCTCCTGTGCAAAAGGAGCTGAAGAACAAATGGATGAAATACTAAACTTGGCCGTAGATTTCTACAAGAATTTCAACATTCATTTTAGGATAGTATACACCAAGGCATCAAACATGTCAAGCGCCGAATCTTTGAGGGCTTCCATTCAAGTCTTCTCTCCAGTCCTTTCAAGGTACTTTGAAGTTGGGCATGTAAGCAACTACCTTGACTTTGTATCAGAGCGTATATTGTTCAATGTAAAAGAACAAAAAGAATCGAAGTTTCCATATTTGGTTGGGGGCCCAATTGTATCGTCATCTGTGCTTATAGCCGCACTGATCGAGAATGAACTGCCCTTAGTTATAGATGTTCATACAAACAAACCTAGTCAGGTTGAGATATTTAAAAGCTTGTTTAAATAGACAAATTGCGTATTGCCACAAATAAAAATATTTAGTAAGTATACGTTTGTTTGTGTTGTAATTGTGCTTGTACGAGAAGCCGGTACAAGATGCGTGATTATACTTTATACAATCTAGTCGATAGCGCACGTTGTGTTAACTTGCTAAGACAAGCACGTATCTGCTTGGCAAAAGTGTACTTTGTACTGGGGTATATTTATAAACGGTTTGTATTTACTAATGGTGGTCGTGAGCAGTATTAAACCTACCTATGTCGTGATGGTCATGACAAATCTTTTGTCTCTATCAGAGACAATCTTGCATGGAAAGCATATTATCACCTTTTACCAGCAACGAAGCTTAGCGTAAAGAGCTTTATTCAATTACTTTTGTTAATTTAAGATTGCAAATGTGTAGGTCATCAGGTGATAAACATACATAGTTACAATTTGGAATAGCGATCGATGCGGCAATGCATGATTTTACTCTTAGGAAATGAATTGTAAAGATAAATCCGGCCAGTGACGTTTTTAGAAGTACAATCTGTAAGCAATTGAATGGCAAAAGTTACGTTGCAAGCAAAACTGACAACAAGCGAATCCCATATTAAAAGCATATTTTTAGCTTAACGGCAAATTTAACTTATTGCAAGTCATTCAACCTCTTAAGCTGTCAACGATTACCTGTTGCTTTGTGCCGAAGTCTAAACGGATTAGATTCGATTCGACGTTGTTCAGATAATAGAAGCAAACACCATATTTATCCTATCTGTTTAACTCTGGAGCTTTTAGAGTAGATTAATTAGAAGACTTTTAGCGCGTGTATAAAGAGATATGTATGTCATTTGTGTAGTTACATCTTATATGTTTATTTCGCAAATGCATTGAAATAAGAAAACAAAACCATGTACAATATTAGTTAGTTTTTCCATTTATTACCATTTAATCGTCTCATGACGAGCACCTACGTTTACTTTCACTAAAAAATATTCCCCAAAATGCACGCCAACTTAAAAAGGGTCAACGAACCTTTCTTACAGTAACTCAATACACAAAAAGAACACTTACAACTTAGACTTTGGATTCTTTAGGCTTTCGCGCAAAACACGACGCAAAATTTTTCCACTTGGATTCTTTGGAATGTCATCAACAAATTTAACACCCCCACGAAGTCTTTTTGCGGGTGATGCATTATCCGCCACAAATTTAATAACTTCTTCAGCACTCATTTGAACACCATCCTGCTTGACCACAAAGGCAAATGGCAGCTCACCAGATGCTTCATCAGGCTTGCCAATAACTGCAACATCTTTTATCTTCGGATGTGTAAGGAGAAGTGCTTCAATTTCTGCCGGTGGAACTTGGAAAGCTTTGTACTTAATTAACTCTTTTATACGATCGACAATGAAGAACTCAAAATCATCATCATAGTAACCAACATCACCGGTATGTAACCAACCGTCTCTGATCATAGTTGCGGTTGACTCCTTGTCGCCGATATAGCCTTTCATTATATGGGGGCCCTTAAAACAGAGTTCTCCACGCTGATTTGGTCCCAAGACGGCTCCTGTTTCTGGATCTACCACCTTAGCCCAATGACCAGGCGCGAGACCGCCAACACTGCCAGGTTTATTATAAACATCATTTTGCTTCAGCAAACTTAATGTACTTTCGCTCAACCCATAACCCTGTCGAATAAATGGAACTCCCAGTCTAGAAAATAAACAAATGATCAGAAAACCCTTTGATGTGGAAGCACACTGAAATACCTTTCTTTAATCGCATCTTCGGTTTCCTTGCTAAGTGGTGCTGCACCGCTCAATAGAAACAAAAGTGATGACAAATCATATTGATCCACCATTGGATGCTTCGCTAGAAACACCATCAATGGCGGCACCATAAACGCCATAGCAATCTTGTATTTCTGAAAAATACAATATAAAGCTGATTATTCTCATTTCATATGATAACATAAAACTTTCGTTTGCATATGCAAAACAAACAAATGTCATTAAGGAATAATTCACAAGTACATTCCAACTTTATCTTAGTCACGATTTAAACAATTTGAAAATAGATCTTATCAGTGAATGAAACAGCAAATTACCCTACTGAGACAAATTGTCACGAAATTTAACCAAAGGTTGAATTGAATTATGTCTTACCTCTATAGCACCCAGAAAAATCTTTTCTTCAAATTTGGGAAGAAACACCAAAACTGTATCCCTACAAGCCGTGATTATTAATGTTAAACATCCGAAAGCATGGAACCATGGAATCACACTAAGTATATGCACGTCAGGTAAGTGCATTGACTCATCCGCCCTGCAAAATTTATTATAATTATGTTTAGTAAATATCAACCCACATTTAAATAACACTCACATGTAAGCATCTATGGTGCTTAATATATTGTTTTGAGTAATTTGAACACCCTTGGGCATGCCCGTTGTTCCAGAGGAACAGACAATAAGGGCAACCGTTTCATTTTTATCAACAGGTGGGCAATAGAAGTCTGTTTGTCGCACAATCTTCTTGTCGTTGTAAAGCTGTGTTAAGGAAATTGCATCTGGGCTAGGACTCGTATCACCAAACACTATCACTTTCTTAACGAATTTATTTTTTCTAGCCACGTGAAGGACTTTGCTAAGAGGACCTTTGGAGCTTAAAAATATTTTCGGTTTGGAAAGATTTGCCGCATGATCAAGTTCACCTGGAATGATATAAATATATTAACCGACAAATTATGTAAATTAATGTACATACGCTCGCTGTATGTGATATTGAACGGAGCTAATGTAGCGCCCAAAGCAAATGTAGCCTGTAGAGTAATTGCAAATTCGATACAGTTCTCAGCACATAGGCCTACCACGTCTCCCACTTTTACGCCCAGACTCTGGAGAATATATGCCATGCGAACAACTTTTTCATATACCTCCTTGTGTGTATACTTGTGACCAGTTAAGGCATCTATCTATTAATGATACACTATCAGTTCAGAAATACGAAAATTCTTAGCTCCTACTTACCAGCATCACGGCGTCTTCATTATTTTTAATCATTTCAAGTGTAAAGTGTCCCAATGACCGGTAGGCCTTGGTAACATGGGAGCCCACATCTCCTCCGTACACAATATTATCTTTCATCGATACAGACATATTCTGTTTTTAGGAGTAAAAAAACTAAGTTTCTGAACGGTTTATCTTATCAGCAAGTTATTCTTATTCAAAACTAATCACGTTCTAATCACATAAAATTTTAATAAGCCCTTATTATTTATTTTTCATGAAAATCATGAAAAATAAATCATGAAAGAAATATATAATTGATTAACCAATAAACATTTGGTTTTTGGGCAGAAAGTGATTTTTTTAGCTTCACACCTTACCTTTTTCAAATTGGACAATTCTTAACCGTGTCAAATACCTCTGCTTTCGTTCAAGCTCAAAACGCAACTATATTTTTAAATCAACTTTTAATTAGCAATCTCTCTCTTTAAGTTACATTCACATAAACACAGGCAGAAAAGCAAAATTAATAAGCTTCACAAACTTCTGACAGCTACTAAACGCGAATGACGTGAGGAGGGTGTGTTTTTTTTTAGCAAAACCGCCCAACTTCTCATCGACAGGTGTAATGTTCGGCTTACACTAACACAAGGAAAATCACTTTTCAAGTTTTTTAAAGGTAAGGGTATGTTTTCAGAAGAGCTTTTAGTAAATAACACTGATAATGTGTAACGGTTGGAAATATAAGAATTTAAGACACGAGGTGGTAAAATGCATATTTGAAGTAAGTTTTATGGTAAACAATTAATTAGCCTGATGTCATTTTTTTGACTGGATTGAAGGCAATGCAATAAAACCATTTTTAGATCTACTTGAAAATTAACATATTTACTTTATGGCTGTATTTCATTCCCTGTGGCCGCCGTGGCGTAGTGGGTAGATTGCGACGCTCACACGTCGAAGGATCTCGAATTTTTCACGGCACCACCTCTTTCGAGCTGGTGACAACACTCGAAGATTAATAAGTGTCTAGGAAAGCTTCTGAAACTTCGCCGTTCGGAGTCGACAAAAAACTGTAGGTCCCTTCTTCGTGAGAGAACAGTAGCGCCCACAACACGAGTAGTTCATGAGCAAGCTAGGCCCTGGTCCTCCTGTGGACAGTCGCGCCAACAAATGTAGTAGTGTGCCACAAGATCACTAGCTTTTCAACTGACAAATATACAAATTCAAAAATGTTGTTTCGCATTCACATGATGATGAGTTTTTCTTTGACTGCCATTGATTGGATATCAACTAATGATCACCATAAATATTGGCCAGTGGATATTTAAAATAATAATTTCTAAGAAAGGTCGCATTCCCAGGCTGCCGCAAGAAGTTTTATAATTTAGTCTTAAACCTGTTTTTAGTATCTGCTGTTTGGACACTCGTGGAACATTAGGGTTGATTACACAAATTAATTAACTTTTCTTACCGAGCTGGGAAAATTATTGCAAAACAATGAAAAGACTGTTCAATTGAAAATAGCGCTATGTCTCATTAGCTCTATATATTTACAATTTGGTTGTTTAAGGCTGAAATAATATGCATTTCGAGATAGATTGTCGATCATTCTTGAAGGAGAAGTATGCAGTCACCTAATTTGTTTTAGAAAATTTTGTTTTGTCATTCAAAAGTTTTTGCCACATGTGTAGCACTAGATCTTACCACACATTTGAAGCAATTGATCTTAAAGGAGCGTTGAACTCAAACTTTAACCTTATCTGTTGTAACCAAATAAAGGTAAAGGTAAACTATTCATTGCATCGCTCTGAAAAATTCAGGTATTCCGCATCATTAATCGACTATCAATTTTTGTCAGTGGCGCCCTCTATATGTCCCGGGACATATTTAGTGATCTGTTATGTGATCCTTTCAATCAGAAACCAATAAGGAAGGTTTCTGCTTTCAATTAAGGAGGAAAGAAGATCTCTTAGCTAAAATGGCATCAAAGACAATAGGTCCGTTCCAATTGCTCCGAATTGCTACGAATGTCTACGAATTTGACCGAAAAACTACGAAAAAGTTTTTTTTTAGCTGATATTTTTGTAGAAGAGAGAGCTCATGAGAGAGCAAAATATTTCCCCTCCCTACGAATTTCTGCCGAAGAAAAATCTGTGGGCAGCAGCACGGCAGCAAATGGTTGTCAAATCGAAAATAAAAAAACGTCTGATATTTCATGTCTGATAGCTATTTACGAATTTCTGCGAAAAGCCGTTTCACAATTTTCGGTAGTTACTCTCTGCAAGAGAGATTTTTACCCAAACTACTCAACTACGAATTTCTGTACACAAATCAATTGAAGCAGACCTAATGACTGATTATTAATAGAATGTCTAAGCTGCAGTTTGCATCATTGAGTTTACTCTCCATGCAGCTATAATAGTGCAAACCGGCGTAAAAACTATGTTTAGATTTTTAATAAACAATAATTGTCTAGATGTTTAAAGGAATTTTTAAATATGCCTTCGATTTGTAATTATTCATTCATCACACTTAGTGGATAAACTACATACAGTACCAAAACCTGCATAGAGGTAGGCAAAAGATGAACGAAGTAAATATGAGGTTAATTATAAGTTCACTTCCTCACGCCTGTTCTGTTAAAGATTATATGATGCAATTTCAAGCACATTTTTCACACTAGATTTCAATTTGACAGATGTGGGTGCTGCGCTTTTTGTCAAAAATGAAACCATTCAACACCATTCCGCTAAAGACATGGCAGACTAAGTTACTGATAAGCAGTTTGATAATACTGTTAAATCAATTCAAAACCGTTTTCTAAATGTACTCCGTTTTTATATTGCAAACTTGCTTATTCTCATGCTCCTATCAATATAGCATTAAAGTAAACATATTAAAATGCATTTTATGAAAATGCACTTCATCTGTTTGGCATGCGAAAATCATTTCACAATTCATTTTTTTTTCTTTGTCATGTTCGCTGCATCATCACATTTTCAAAGAATAACAAAGAGAATTGCATCAGAAAGTTTCAGTTGCAGCCTTGTACGTTTCCCTTCTTTCCATTCCTTTTCAGTAATTTTCGTTAAACAGCATGTCACATTTGACATCTTTGCCAACCATATGACAAATGGCTTTCACTGCTGCCAACATCCTGTACACATTTTTGTGTTTGCGGTCTCACTATTATTAAAAAAAAGTTTAAGCTTCATTGAAATTTAAGTTGTTTTGTTTAGAATATAAATTTAATTGAATTAAAGGTATGCCCTTGTGAAATTATAAATAAATCTTTTGTATCAAATCAATTGTTCAATATACACAAAAAATTCAAATTTAGGTGTTTACCCAGTGGAGCTACAAATTCCAACACGCCAGCAGACATTTTTCAAAAAAATGGAATGTAATCCAGAAGTATCAGCATTGGTTAATGAGCTAGCGCAGGCCATTGAAATTATTATGAATCCAAACACACGCCACCAATCTAGGATGGAGGCGTATGTGGCTTGTGAAAGATTTAAAGAAGCATCGCCGCTGTGCGCACAAGCCGGACTTTATTTGGCAGGAGGGCAGTACAGCAACAATGTCAAACATTTTGGACTACAACTTATCGAATATACGATCAAGTTCAAGTGGAACGGGATTTCACAGCAAGAAAAACTGTTTATCAAAGAGAACGCTATGAAGCTATTATCTTCGGGGATTGGACCCGCTGAAGACAAAAGTATCACACATTTGAAGGATGCTCTCTCTCGGATCATTGTGGAAATGATCAAAAGGGAATGGCCACAGCAATGGACAACATTGCTTTCCGAGCTCTCTGATGCATGCTCGAAAGGCGAACCACAGACAGAACTGGTTCTTATGATATTTCTGCGACTAGTTGAGGATGTGGCTCTGTTGCAGACAATCGAATCGAATCAACGGAAAAAAGACATTTATCAAGCGCTTACTGTAAAAATGAATGAAATATTTGAATTCTTTCTCCGATTAATTGAATTGCACGTAACCTCATTTCGCGAAACGACAGCTGTGAATAACGTACAGAAAGCCAGTGCTCATAGTCGCGTGGTTGAGATGGTGCTACTCACATTGACAGGTTTCGTTGAGTGGGTTTCTATTAATCATATTTTCTGCCAGGATGGAAAACTTTTATATATACTGTGCGTTCTTTTGATAGACCCAGCATTTCAAGTTAACGCCGCAGAGTGTTTGTCGCAAATTGTGAATCGCAAGGGTCAGGCGAAGGAGCGAAAACCACTGTTGCTGCTGTTCAGTGAAGAGACAATAAATTATCTTTATCGTGCGAGTCAAACGGTATCGCCAGAAGTGAACATCGAACAGAATCATTTATTTTTAAAAAAACTTATCAATGTGCTAACTGGACTGGGGCATCAATTAGCAGCGCTTTGGAACAAAGAGGCAGCATTTACTCGACCCGCTCACTTCGGAACATTTCTGGAGACAATTTATTTACTTATTAAACATCCCAGTCTGACAATTGCGCACGGAGCTACGCTCATTTGGAACGTGTTGCTGAAACACGATCAGATTTCTAAGGACGCACTGTTCATCGAATACATTCCGAAGGTGATTGAAGTTGTAGGACCGAGGGTTATTAAAATCTGTTATCCTGCGGAAAGACCAATCGTTGTGACCATATCCACAGAGACTTATTTATGCATGGATTACGACTCCGAGGAGGAGTTCACTGTGTTCTTTCATCGCTGCCGAGCAGACTTTTTGGAGATCTTTCGACAGGCCACGTTGATAACCCCTCTGCGAACATTTGCATACTGCGAAAATTGGCTAAACTTAAAGCTTTCCAAGGTACGTACTGAGCGACTAGCTACTTACAGCATTCACGATCCAATTTACTTGGAATGGGAGGCACTTATTGCAGTACTAGACGGCGTCTTGAGCAGAATTCTACTTGTTACGGAGCGACCATCTGTTCAATCTGGACTAAGGCTGCTTGAAGATTGCCTTAAAGCGGAAAGTAACGATCCCTTGATACTTTCGCTTCTACTATCCTGCATCTCGGCGCTGTTTGTTTTTCTCAGCATGTCATCGTGTCAAATTATCTCCGGGAATTGTGTGGCTATGAGTGGAGTATCGTTGCTTCCACGAGTTTTGGACAAAATATTCGCCGCATTGACATTCAAGAGCCCAAACGATTTGACGAGGGGGGATTTAAAAGCCGCGCAAGCTCAAGTTGCAAAGAATTTGAGACGTCATGCTGCATCATTGATGGTGAAACTGGGTCACAAATACCCTCTTCTTCTGCTGCCAGTTTTCGATCAAATCTGCACACATGTTAACAGTCTCACAAGACAGCCACAACAAATTAGCAAGATGGAACAAGCCACGTTGCAGGAAGCTCTTTTACTCATATCGAATCATTTCTGCGACTATGAGCGGCAGACGGCTTTCATTGCAGAGATCACTCAAGAGGCGCAGATGCACTGGTTAACACTTAGTCCAGTGTACAAATCGGTAATCGACTTCATGCATTTTGTCGGCTTGGATAAGCCACCGATGCTGAACGAATCGGACCCATGCGCTGCAAATCGAAGTAACGTCCTCGAAGCATTGTACTCAATCCTTGGAGTAATCAAAAGATGTTCCTGGCCCGATGATCCTGATCGTGCTTCTCGAGGTGGATTCGTCATCGGTTTCACAGAATCTGGAAATCCGGTTTGTCGTAATCCCGCCACCAAGCATGTTGTGCCTATTCTTCCACATGTTCTCGCTTTGCTGCGCGTACTAAATGAATTATTTAAACCGGAGGCTTTGGCTGCCCTTTCGGAGGGATATAAGTTCGTACATACTATGTTAGAGCACGAAAAGAAAACACTTATGGGTGTGTCACCGGTGTTAATAGATCCCATGGATCCGATAGAAAAGAAGCCTCCAACCGCTTTCGACAAAATGCAGACGTTTCTTACTAACGTTTTTGAAGGTTGCTATCACATGATGGGATCTGCGGGACCGTCCTTGGGAAGGGACCTTTACCAACTGTCGGGCATTGCGGATGCTCTTATCAACAGTACCTTCGCTTGCCTGGAGAATGTTCCAGACTACCGTTTGCGGCCAATCATTAGAGTGTTCCTTAAGCCATTTGTATACTCATGTCCACCAGTGTGTTACGATCAAGTCCTCCTGCCAATTTTTGCACATCTTACCCCGTTTATGCTGTACAGACTGACTTCCCGCTGGCGATACATTACTGCGTTATACGAATCCGGTGAATTGAATGGGGAGGTCAACGACACACAGGAAGTTCTCGAAGACATGCTGAACAGGACCCTTACTCGTGAATATTTGGACGTGCTGAAGATTGCTCTTGTGGGCGGTCAAATTGGTTCGGATCAGCCTGGTGGCAACATTGATGTAGCCATGGACAACGATGAACTATCTATGGACGGATCATCACACGCTCCCAGTCGTGCCACTCACGCTGCTCTCACATCGGAAGTGATCAGCGATCTTGGGGCGAAATTACTGCGCAATCCTGCAACTTGCAATCCCATTCTGCTGACAATTCTTAGTGCGATTTCGTGGAACGATGGTACTGGGAGTTTAAAAGCTGTTCATCTTTCAGGACCAGTCATCCGCTACTTGGATAGTGAGAACCTATTGAACTCGCAGCTGGCTGCGACTATAATCACAGCAGTCTTGCAAGGTCTGCAGGTTCATGGCTTGCATGAATCCAATCAGTCGAGCCTTATAACGCTCGGCGTGCAGGTTTTCGAAAGTCTCCGCCCGAAATATCCATCAGTCCTGGAAGTGATGCATCAAATTCCAAACATAAACGCCGCAGACTTACAAAAATTGGACGAAAAAATTTCGGTTGCACCCACCAAAGGCAACAAGGTGGAAAAGGTCAAGAAAGATCTTTTCCGAAAGATAACAGCACAATTGATCGGCAAGAGTGTCAATCAGTTATTCCGACAGGAAATTCAAATTGCGAATTTACCAACGATGCCATCTGGAAACCGTCAATCCCTAAATACGAACATCATCGAAACAAATCAAGACCCCGGCATTGCAAAATTGTTTTTACCACCCAAGAGTGTTATATAAAGTTGTACGGCTAGCACATGAGATTCATTGTTTTTAATTATTTTTTATTATTATTATTTGCCGGGTTTTTTTTAGCTACGATTATGTAAAATGTTATTGCATTTTATTTATGAAATAAATAAACCAAGTAATTATTTATACAGTTGAAGAAAAGAACGAATGTTTACTTTTGTTGTTTACTCTTTTCGTTTTGTATTGCTCCACGGCAAGGTCAGTTGGCGAATACATGCGCCGTCTGAAGTTGATTACACACAGTATGACGATTTAATGCAATTACTGTTGCTGGACAAAAGTTGGTGTCTTATCTCCGCGTGTGAGAGCACGATCAAGGTAATTAAATTAATGTTTGTTACTTCTGAAGCAAATTATGAATACAGGGTGGCAAGTAAAACAATAATTGCTATAACAGGATACAAATATTTCGCATGAAGGCACTCAAAATTGTTGCAGAATTATCTTTTAGGATAGGATACAATCCAGGGATATAAGTTTGTTTGACCCAGAAAGTTCTGCAACTTCTCATAATTTAGCATGATCTTGGCTCCTGGAAGCTTCATTTTTTACCACATTTGACATGCGCTTAGGTATTTCCATCGTCTTTGTCTTTTTCAGTAGATTGCCTGTTATACAATTTCATTTAATTTCACTGAGAGACAAACTTTGAAGTATAGCTAACATTGATTTCAAAAATATTGATACGATTGGTCCCCTGTATACATCACGACGGTCACGTTTGATAGGTGTTATAGCCATTATTTTTGTTTTGTAAAATAAAATTGTGATCTAGGTATCAATTCAAAAAACTCTCTTCGTTTTTTTTCGTACAATGCAATGGCCAGGTGAAAATCAGGGACCATCCTCATTTATCCTTGGTGAAAATTCAATCTCAAATTAAATTCCTTTCACTAACAAATCGAGAAGGTAAATGTGAATTCAGCTTTAGCTGCGACTAACATGACACATCTGTCATACTTCAAAAATGAATCGCATGACATACCTCAGGTGAGAAAAATTAAAAATTTGCAGATGGAATTTCTCGTCATTCAGTAAGAAGCGAGAAAGTTGGTTGAACGTAACATCTGTGGTTGTAGTTTCTAATTTACAAAGTCGTTTCAAGGCCTTCAAGAGTTGGAATTCCAAAATAATATAAACATTTTTGAAAAGCATTCGCATGATGCTTTACAGCTTGGCAAGAAATCTTTGCCGAAGTGTTGCAAGTCCAAAAGTATTCCGGGGACTCTCCGTTGTCCCACAATCTGGACACAAACTGGATGAGTTACAGGAGCAGGCACTCAAGGAAGAGTGTATTCTCGTGGACGAGAATGACAGAGCCATAGGTTCTGCTTCGAAAAGGGATTGCCATAGAGTAGATCAGTTGGGACAGGTTAAACTCCATCGTGCTTTTAGTGTTTTCCTATTCAATTCTGAAGGTGATATGTTGGTGCAGCGGAGATCAGTGCATAAAGTGAGTAGTGTTGTTTCGAATTGATTATGTGCAAAGTTTGACCTGTATTTTATCGTTAGATAACATTCCCTGATACATACACAAATGCCTGTTGTAGCCATCCGTTGTTTGAAATTGAGAACGAACGAGATGAACGGGATGCGATGGGGATTCGCAAAGCTGCACAAAGAAGATTGAACTATGAATTGGGTATTCCTTCAGAGCAGGTTTGCTATTTAGAAATAAAATAAAGCCCTATCACAAAAAATGTGCGTTTATTCCATTTTTAGATTTTGCCAGAGAATTTTCATTATCTAACGCGGATACATTATGCTAATACTGGAGACGGAACCTGGGGTGAGCATGAGATTGATTACATACTCTTCCTACAGAAAGATGTCGACTTGAACCCGAACATTAATGAAGTCAGTGAAGTGCGGTACATCAAGAGGTCAGACCTTGATAGTACTATTTCGCAGCTGGACGCTCCACTTACACCGTGGTTTGAGCTTATCTTGCGTCACCGCCTGAAGTTGTGGTGGGATAATTTGCATCAACTTAAACAGTTTGAAAATTTGAAAACGATTAATCGGTTTACATAGGGGGAATCATCAATTACACGTTCGTTTGTTATTCTCATGGTTAGTCAGTGAGCAATAAATGATAGTGTTATGCATTTTATTCGTGTTACCTCAATGACAAAAAATATAAATTAAACCAAAGTTTGCTTTTTTAAATAATTAAATAATACAATTTTGTTTTATTTTTTCTGCCATAATGGAGTGTCGAAGATTATTGACGCGTGCTTCTACTTGACCTCTCGATGATGTAAGGATGATTTATTTTTTTTATGACGAAGCATTTTTGGTTTATACACGAAAGGGATATAAAGATTACTTGACCCGTTCTCCAAGATTTTATGGAATGCGGTGGACATAACCTTAAAGCATTGTGCTTTTACTTTGATTACATTTATTTATCTGGCGTCTTGGGGAAGTTCGTGAATTTTTGAGAGTATTACACAACAAAAACAAATACTACAATATTTGCATAACTGGTTAAGTCAAGATCAGAATCTTAAATCTGTGAGGGTTACGGAGGTGCTTCCGACAAGGCCATTCACTGTGTTTATCTGTATGTTAAGACTTTATGAGTCGTCCAGCATCGCTTTTAATTTATTCATAGTCTTATTCGTTACAACGTTTTTAAATATAGAAAAACTTTTTCCGTTTCCGTCCGTTTGAAAACATAAAGAAAACAAATACGCACCACATAAATTGCGCAGTTAAAGAAGACAATGTGCAGATACAATTTTTCCGCGTCTGTTACCAAATATAAAAACGGACCCTTTTATCTGCTTTTTTCTTTATTTTTCATTGTGTTTTTTTATTTATCTGATAACATAAAATTATGCATTCTAGCTACATGCTTAATTTTTAGTATAAAACAATTGATATATCAATGTATACATGTATATAATCACAATCATTTTCAACAAATTCATTATAACATAGTAGCGGTTCTTAATAAAGACAATTAGAAGGTCTAGCTACGCCTAGGACTAAATTATTATTTTTTTTTTTGAATATAACATATTCATAACAGTTGAATAAATATGTATAAAAATATATAATATTTGTAAGCTTAGAGAACTTAAAATAAAATCATAAAAAAAGAGAGAACTAAACGCGTAAACTAAGCAGTCAAGCCTATGGATTAAACACATGTATGATTATGGCACTTTTCCGCCATAAACGTTTATGGAATCATTCGATGATATTCAAATAAACTTATAAATATAAAAAGGAAATAGAACGATGATGATGGTAATGATGATCATATATCGCGCGCAAAATATGTGTTGAAATGAAATGAGCTGAGGGATATAATGAAGCGAGGGCAAGAAATAGGGGGTAATGTTTTTTTTTAATTTGCCATAATCCGGATCCTTGGCAATAAGGCACTTAGTGTATTATTAATGCACACGATTGATTGAAAGTATGTGAGCCGTAAACCCCCTACCAATAGAGTAACATAACCTTAATCTATAAATAAATCTGCAGATTTGAATAGAAAATTGTAATTAATGTAATAGTAATCGTCATGTAAATAGAGCAGCCTCTGGAAGAAAAAAATCACCACCTCACGACAACCCAAACAACTTGAGAGCGTTGAAAGCTGTTGCCAGTGCGACTTCATCGGGAGTTTTCTTCATAAAAGCAGCTATCATTTCCACAATAGCCGGTAGGCTACATGGTTCGTTTCGTTGAAAAGTGCAATATCTGTAAAATGGGGTATACGTTTAAAATCGTCTGTCAATGCATCAGTGATGTTTGTCCATTTACCTATGTAAATACAACAGAGATCTCTCCGTTATTCCAGTCTTAACGTGTTGTGGTAGCTTAGAAGCTCTTGTATTTGGGTACATAAACGGCGAATCTGTTTCGACAAGCAGTCTATCGAGTGGCAGTGTACCGTCCTCTAACAGTTTCCTTACTCCAGTATCTGATTTGTCCTATTACCAGAAAACAAAAACAGAAAAAGAAAATCATTTTCATTTGCTTTCCATACAACTGCTGCTGATTACGAGAGTGCACATACCTTGCATAAATAACCAGTTAAGCTTAAGTAGAAACGTCGGTTTAGGTATTTGACTGCCTCCTCTGTGGTACCCATAAAACCTCTAATTATCACTTGCGGTATGTTCGGATATCTGAAAGAGAGAATGAAAGTCAATTTAACTATTCAGTTATAAGATTAAAATTCATTAGTTTTGATCCAGTGATAGAGTGTTGAGAGGCCAAGATAATCATCCGACTGAAGCGTAATTGTTGAATCTTGTATTCAATCGCTAGTTGAATAAAAGAAAAATAAGATTTTTGTGCTCTACGATCGATTCCAAGGAAACTGACATGTGTAAATATTTAATATAACTCATTTATGGATGACCTTCACTTTTAACTCTGCTTATAAAAACCGAACGTTTTGTGTACTTTCCGTTAGTCACACGTTCAAATATAGTTCGATGGAACAGATACGTGTTAATTGCTGCAGATTGAATAAAACTTAGCGTCGAATGATTGTTTCGAATTTCGTAATTCTAAAATTAGTGTTAATGAAACGCTGATAAGCTATACGGAATTTTGGTGGAAACATTCTTCTTAAACGCCGTGTTTCCAGGGCACAGTTCATTCTTCCGTTTGGGTGATCTACTAGAGCAAAGTGAATGCACCTTCTCAAAATAAAGCTAAATTTAGATTGATGTGCATAATAATAGATATTGGATTACTTGAGAAATGTTTGAGGATTCATAAAGTCGAAAATAGAACTGGAACTTACGGCGAAGAAAAGATGCAATTTTAAGAAATTTAAGATGTGTTAAAGACCCCTTTTTTAATTTTTTTGCGGTGACACAGCAAAGGGGGGTACTTGACACTCTTAGCTAAATTAATATATTTGAGCTGGTTTAGATGTCATATTCTTTTGAGGAATATAAGTTTGAGAGCAAAAATGCATTCGTTTGTTTGAGAAAAAGAAAGAGATTATTTTTAGCTGTGGATAATACAGAAATCAAATTTTGCGTTATAATGGAACGTAAACCTGTTCTTGTCGGTTTAGTTATCACATTTATTCGTAAGCAGGTTTCGGTTTCAAATTCAGGTTGTTTTCTATTCTTGGCTCTTCTGAATTTGCAGAAAGCATAGAAAGGAAGGTATCCTACTGATGTTTCCAATCTGTTCTGATTTGACAGAATTGCGTTTGAGATAGAGTTCACAACATACACATTCATTTCTGCCTTAAGAGGATATCATACACCAGCTTGGTGGAGACACAGTGCCTACAAGGAGACATTTCTTTTGACGGACAATTTTTAAATCGGTCTGTTCAAGCACTCATTACACTGCATATAAGGATTAGGTGTAATATTTGAGCAATAGACATTGCGAAATTACCCGCTTCCGTAGTACAAAATAAAACTTGCTTGCAATTTCTTTTAAGATGTAACCTTTTATAGATTACATCTACAGGATTACAGGTTACTAAGATGTAACCTTTTATAGATATTACAATTCTATTAGCCGGACGCAAAAAGTACTCCTAGAAGCATTACTTCATACCATCTACATTCCACTACAACCTGATGTGAATAATTAGTCGTTATCCTGTAAGCACGCAATATTTCTCGATTGAAAACAAATATTAGTCCAAAGAATAGTTGCAAGTTGCTGCAGTGAAAAAAAAACTCAGAAGTCTATTGTTTGCTGCGCGAGGTCTTTAAATCAATTTTAGCACCTCATTCCATCTCATTTCCCCATGCATCGTAATAAATTCAACAAACTTAGTAAAAATTGACTCAGACTACCAACAAACTATTCCCACACTTAAGTAAATTGTTTTACTAAGCACTAAATTATAGTCGGGCCTATTTCTCTGAATCTTGCACGAGTTTAAAATTAAATCCATTAACACCTGTGCTGGCTATCTTCATAACAACAACAGGCGATGAGTAATTTATTTCCTCGTGTATTCAATTAAAAAAAATAATTATTGCGACCTCAAAAGAGGTCTCGGACTCGCGATTGAGATGACACTGCGGTGTTCGTATTGTTGTTCCATTAGTTCAACAAAAAAATGTAACACATGTATTTTGTGCACTTCTTGATGAAGATGGTTTGAACTGTCCATTAGCAAGTTCATTTTAAAAAGTATCAAGTTTACACCTTCACCCAGGTGTGAACTACAGCACAAGACCACACACCGCACATAGAGCATCTAATTGCTGCAAACGGCGAAAGAGAAAAAAACTTGAATGGAACTCAAAGAAATACATTTTCGTGTCCGAGGTGTATTTACATTTCAATGACAATACCTTAAGTGAACGCAGGGGCAAATGCTTGCAATACATTTGCAAACGTAATTGACGGTCATGAAACTGCTCTTTGTTAGACTTGTCTTTGCAGATTTAAAATGTTTATTTAAATTTCCTCAGAAAGAGGAGACTGTTGTTCAATATTGTCACAGGCAGTCGAAGTGCCCGTGGCATTTATGATATGCATCATAAGCAACTCTGAGTTCATAAAGTTGAATGTTTTATTCTTGTTAATCCTAGACAGAAGAATGGAAATTTTTGGTGATTGTTTGTCTTATAAAATAGTTCATGTATTGTTATGTGGTCTCATTATGCAAAATTAATGAATGAATCATTAAAGATTTCCGCTCTAATACACACATTGCACACACGCTTGGGCAAATTCCGGCTCGAACGAGCTTACCATACTGAAACGTGTTAGAATGCTTGTTGGTGTGAATATGATGTCAAGTGGTTCTTAAGGGCTCTTTTCATTCCAAATTTTCCCATTTATCACAATCCGCAGGCATTTAAGACCAATGTGCATCGGTACTTTCTTTCTCTCTCTTCCTCTATAGCGTCGGACCGTGCTGCGACTTAATTCCGGTCACTTAAGGGTACAAACAATCCCTTAGCACGCGCCAATTATAAAAAAAATCACCTTTGCTTTATAATGGACATATAATTTATGTTTTAATGCTGGATGAATGAGTAAATTTCCTACTTATTGGGGTGGCAATTCAGATCTTTTATTCTACATCAACAAAAACTATTGCCAAAGGTAAATTTCAAACTCGAATTTTGGTAACTGCAAAATACAAAGTTTCTACAAGCATTGCAGTGTTGTCTGAGGAAAGGATGTTGATAAAGAAAGTCGGAGATGTAGTTTGAATGAGAAAGCAAATGCAATTATGCTTAAAATAAACTTTCAGAGCCTGGATTTAGAACCAAGAACGTGAGAACCTTCACTTTAGAGGAGAAGTTATATCGGTTGCTATTGAGTTTTAGAAAACTGCCTTCATTCTCCTTTACTATCGAGGCAATCATTTTGTTCAACGATGTGGTGAGAAAATCGTGATATAATATTACGCAACTTGCGGTGATGTTACAAATTGCGCACTCTGATGTTACAAGCTGCGCAGCCTTAACACAACGAACGAATGAACTCTACCGTTGTCTTTGAGTGGGAATTTTTATTCAATTCATTTGACAAAAGTTATGTTTCTTCTCTGTTGTAGACTTTGTATATTGAAATAAAATAAAATAAAAAATTAAATAGTTTCAAAAAGCCGCTTAAATATGATAAGAACACAACGTATTTCTCCACATTCAATGCAAAAGCAATTCAAATGTATTAAAAAATGCAAGGAGATACTTTCATTGGAATGTGCAAATGAGTGTCATTTGTTCACTTTCTGTTATGAAATACGCGTAGTGTACATCACAAATAATTATATTCATTTTCTGAAATCGTTATCTGAATATCAATTAATTAAATTTAAATATATGCTACCGTTTCTTCAAAGTTATAGCGAGTTAAACGCACTGATTAATCTGCATTCAGCTGATACGGCTCGCACCACTAGCTTCAAAAGTCCGTGTGTTAACTGTGAATCATTATATCGTGTATAGAATTAATATTCTTATCGCGCATGAAATGTAATACTGCTGCGATATCATAGTGGCCGGCATTAAAGCCAACAAAGTGTCATGTAACAGAGAAAAAAAAGATTTTCCAATTAAGAAATGTATTTCCACATTTCCTGTTTTGTGTTAATCCT
This sequence comes from Eristalinus aeneus, assembly GCA_955652365.1. Taxonomy (NCBI): domain Eukaryota; kingdom Metazoa; phylum Arthropoda; class Insecta; order Diptera; family Syrphidae; genus Eristalinus; species Eristalinus aeneus. The sequence continues at coordinate 126,909,024 of OY019130.1, read as the reverse complement.
CTCAAAAATCGAAAGCTATTTTCATTCTCACTTCTCGTGAAGTAAAAATAGGAACACTAGAAACAAGTGCAGACGGTTAGCAAATGTTTTATTGCAATTATCTTCGTGTCAGTTTATTTTGAAACTTAAGAATACCATACGAAACTCCAATCGATGAGAAGCAGACATTACCAGGTCGTATTTTCGAACTGTTTCTACTTTCGTTTATATTTCAAATGGAAAACTTTATGAGTTGCTGGATAGCGTGAACGCGCCTGTTGTGGACAGAATTTCGAAAATGAGTCAGTTATATATATCAATTTTTTCTGAAATAATGCATTAAGCGTTTAAGCAAAATTTAACTTTTCAGGTTATAAAAAAATAACACTTTTTCATAACCTTTTTACACAATGATACGATAGTTCGGTTTGAACAGACTGTGACTTGTCGCATCGAGAATTATCCCACATTTAACAATGCATGACGCGTATCTCACGTAAAATATTCTATAGTTTTCCAAAAGTTTATAAAATTTAACATATAGCACTCTTGCTACTCTCAAGATCTACTTTGTAAAACTGTGTGTTACCGTTGATAAGAATTTATTTTCTAATCTAACAATTTCACAGCGTTGATGTGTCCCATTGAACGAACATCGAAATGATAAAGGTGAACTTCAGAGCAATGAAATTGGAAAATCCGAAATGTGATACTTTGGGGTTGAGGGAAAACTCTTGTAAAAATGTGCAAATCGTATTCCAGACCATATGGTGGCAAGAAATGGTCGGTTTTGTGTACATTGGTGCCTAAAACATAAAGCGAAGAAATAGATATAGTTTGTGACCAGTACAAAATAAACAATGGCTCGAAACCAACCTCTAAGCAACATAAAGTATGCAACTGGAGGCAATGGCGAACAATTCAAAAAATTAATAATTCTTTTTTGTTGAACTTTTCGCTACTCGTGTGTAGTTGTTCGTTGTTTTCGAAGCTTTTTCAAAGATTACTCATTGACTCGTGTCAGGAGCTCGAAAGAGATGATGTCGTGATAATTCCAAGTTTTCAGCCAGGGTATTGAACTTAGAAACTTTGGCATGTGCGTGTCGCACTATACCCACTATACACCGACGGCACCAAAAGTTATGTCTCCATTAAATTTACTCGATAAGCAACACTCAAGGTTTCGAAAATGTTTCTATTTACTCCTCGTGTAGACATAAGCTGAAAAAACGGATCCTGGTATAAATAAGTAAAGCTAAGAGTATTTTTCTGCTGGTGGTAGGGTTGTACAATATTAAATTTTATAAAATTATATTTGATCCTCTGGACGTTCGAAACGGGAACTGAAACATTTCTCGACAAGGACAGTACTAAAACTAACACAGAGTCTCATATAAAACACTTTCTACCTATTAATGTTCAGTTTCAGGTACCATTTCAATGAGTTTAAAACTGCTGTCTTCTTTTGCTACGAAGCAACCTTTTCACCACAAAAAAAAGAAATAAACATTTTTGAAAAATTGTTGATTCCTACTTGCGACAAAATGTAATTTATAATCAATATGGGAGATCGTTTTCTATTGTTTTAAAACGACTAGACTCTTCACTTGCATTGCCTTTACCACAAAGAGAAACTGCCACTTATGAGCACTTTCAACTTATAGCAATACAGCCTGTTGAGTAAATTTCCATTGATGTGGTGTAACAATCTAGTTGAGTATTGTACGCACATATTCCCATGCCTTACACATGAGGTTCCCTTGCAGTCGGATTATTTACGAACCAAATGAACTCATAAACCACTTGAAATATTTTTACGTAAAGATCACTCTTTACTCATACATCTGTTGATTTAGTTTACTTTCGGCAAACAGATTAAACGGGGAATAAAATGAAATTATTCCCCTGTGAGATCATGGCCAGCGCACGAGATAAATGGGAATGGAAACTCCTTAATTAAATTATCTGAAATTGAAGACGCAATTGACATTTAAATATTTATTAGCTTACTTGTCTAAAATTTGCAGAACGTCGTCTTGGGCCGAACGTTCATGTATCAGTACAGATTTTCCCAGACTGCACGCTAGCAGTATTTGCTTTTCGAAAATCTCCTTCTGCACATAAGGCTCGGAGAAATCTCTTTGGTAGTCAAGTCCGCACGGGCCGATGGCAACACACTCTGGTGCCTCGGCAATGTGTTCAAAGTCAAGCCAACTACTTGGGTCTTCGATGATTGATTTTGAGTCATGCGGATGTATGCCAGCAGTCGAATATATGATATCTGGATAGATGCGTGATAGACGGAGTGCTTCTTTGCTTGATTTAACCGATGTGCCTGGGACCATAATTTTTTGGACACCTGTAAATGTGAGAAAAACATAAATGAAATGTTTGGTTTTAAATTTTAAACGAAATGAAAATACACAGCGCAAAAAGCAGACACACATTGGAATGTGAAACTGACATTGAGCGCGAGGAGTGTGCTATTGGCCTCAATTTTAATTGATTGTAATGACGTTGAACAGTGAATTTCTTTGGTCTTCCCTTGTACAGCGTGCTGATGTGGGGAGGCGTATCATCTTGCTGGGAGAAAGGTCATGCTTGACAATATATGACCTCGGGAATCTCAGATTTACATGTATATTATAGTTCACGATCATTTGTGTGTTATCAATGAAGAAAATGTGTCATAATTTACAGCAGAACGTTCACTTCAATAACGGAAACATGTAAGAGAATCGTGACATTTTTAACTATTAAGGAATAAGGTTGTTGCGAAGCGATTTGTCTTGCGAACAGAACATTGAAATATTAATCGACTATGTAGAGAAAGAAAAGTGAAAATGCTACTCACTGTAAAACGGAAATTCAGTTTTGAAACTTCTAAAGCAACTTTTGTTTATGTGCTTTGACGTGCTTGTACGGTTTGATTTTATATTTTTTTTTGGAGATGTAGGGCAGACACTTTGGGGATAACTATTCTACAAATGGCAACTGGCACACCAAGATGTAGTTGGTGACAAGAAACCGGCTTTCCCACGTTTTTAAAATTATTCAATTCAATAAACATACAACATGGATTGCAGGATAGACGAAATCTTGCCATTTTTACATGTGCGGCGAAACGAAACAAAGTTCTAGGCACATAAAACTTTTAGTACTTAAATCTTACCTTTAGTGTAAAAAACTATTCTAAGAAGTCCCTCTTCCTTTTGAGACATCTTAATGTTAATATATTCTATTTTGGCGTTTGCAAACTTGAAGAAATAGTGCCCGTTTGAGAACGACCAATAATTTTTTAATCATTCCAGAGTTAGAACTGCACTAGTTGACCATTATACCAACCTTGTACATGGCCGCCAATGCTTTAGATGAATTAATGCTAGTTTCTTATACGTTACTTTCAAAAATGGGATATAGAAAATGCCTCCGGAATAATATAAACCCGACACAGGTAAGCTTACCCCATGGTAGAAGGCTATAATTTGAAAGGTCGACATAAACTTTGTTTTCGACTATGCGTGAGCTTGCAGTTTCATAAACATGTAAAAAATAACCACATGTCTAATTAAATTTAATCAAAACTTTATCTAGCAACTAGGTTTGTTGCTGGATGTTGGGCTCAAAACGAAAAGTGCAAATATGTTTATGAATGCTTAAGAAACTGATAAATATACCAATCTCATGTCCCTCACATCAACAAAAGTGGGAATAATGATAACAGTTCTGCCTATGAGTGTGAACAAGAGACGCTAATAATTGACGCTGTAAACAGGTTGACAATCGTGTTCGTATAGTGATTAGAATTGTTTATTTGAACATGACTCATCCAAAATATAATGCAAACCAACCACCCACTCTACTGTAACCGGCATTATCAGTATGCACATTTCCGCTGTCTTGATATGACAAACCCCCTGATCGCAACTGATAATAGACACACATGCAAGGCACAGGAAAATAGTGTGTGCTGCCGTCTAATGTCTTGAGATATTTATAGTTGTTCACTTTCAAGAGTGTGCGAAAATCTAAAAATACATTTCACACATCATAATTAGCTAAGCAGCCGCCGCCAATCACGACAAAGCCAAATCCTGTCCAACAATTTCTACGCATTCTGTTTTCGAATTTCAGACAATATGTGGGACTTAAAATTGATACGAATATAAAGGGGCTTCCCTTAAAATGCAGATTTCGAAACCTTTTACGTTTGCATAATTAACTCGTTTCATGGTAAAACAATGAGGCAATAAAAACAAGGAAAAAAACACAATCGTCTCACTTCACTTAAGCCCACACAACTACCAGTCTACGATGATTTCCCAATCAAGTTATGCTTATGACTATCAACACATCACGCCTCTTCAAGTCAAACAGCGATTCTCTTTCTTCGAATGGCCAGCATTGAGGCTCGCGGAAAAAAATTTTCCACTCTCTGTGCAATGCAATCAATCGAAATTCCTGCTTTTGCTTTTAGGACAAAAGCATGCATAAAGCGGACGAATGAAATTTATAATACTATTAATAACAAGCTATCAACACCAACGGTGTGCGCTGCGAAAGAAACAAGTCTTCCTATTGATCGCATATGCGAATGTTATGAAAAATCTGAGGGTTGCTTTCGGTTCGCGATTGCGATAAATTACTGGTCTGCGAATTTGGCATAGAACATTGATATTAGCACCACACACTTGGCCTTCCACACGACAAGCGGATGGGTATCAAACACACAAGCGGGCGACGGTGACGAAGTTGTGAAGTAAAAGTAAAAATAAGGTGATGATGAGGCACACAAACCAAACACATTTTTTTGTTGTCTTTGCACGAAATCGGCGATAAGTGGCAGCTAGTTGTTGCATTCTGTTTGCTCTGGAGATGAGAGACTTACCTGCATCTTTTGCCCTCTGGATAACCGAGTCCAAGTCACGGCTGTATTTTTTGTTTGTAAGGTTCGCACCCGCATCAATCACAATTAAATTTTCGAAGCAATGCTTCATGTCACCCAGGTAATTGTCGGTATTGGCCATCTTTTCTTTTGTTTGGAAGTCGTATAAAGTTGTTTTGTAGAAATATAAAATTCGTTAGCAACGTACACGTTTGTATTATTTACGGTGACCGTTAGTTTATTGCTTGAATTTGTACAACGTAGGCGAAAGTTAGTTATATACAAACTAAAACTTAAAAAATTAAATAAAGTACGAATTATTATTGTTTTCTTTTTGTTTGAATTTTAATTAGACAGTCTTAGAAGACTGCTGGCTGTTACGTGACTAACGTGACTAGTCTGGGGAAAATCTGAAACTGAAATGACATGGAAGGAATGGAATTTGTGACAGCTCACATATGACATCCCTTAATTGATTGTCAAAAGAATGGATGCATTCAGCAAGGTAAATTTGGAAGAAAAATGTCAAACATTTTGCGGATATAATTTTAGAATTCAATAAATACTTTTTATCAATATTTTCATGTGGTTTTATGCACTGCTATGTAAAAGTCACTTGTATACACTTACATGTCAGAATGCGAACCCTATTGTTTTATGAATATGACAATAACTCACAATGGTATCCAGATAAAGTAATTAATAGAGGGACAAATTGCCTTCAAATGATTATGCAGAGCTTATTAACAACACTTCTGTATAAGAACATATACACAGCATGTGTATAAAATTATATACAAAACATTTTTTTTGTGAAACATTAAATAAAAAAGAAAAGTGTCTACACTTCAAAGAAAAATCGCTGTCAAAATCAAAAACGCAAATTTATAGCATGAGAGTTTGAGTTTGTTTTGACCCGGCACGGTGTCACGTTTAAGATTCTACGTGAGAAGGAATTAAGTAAAGGAAAATGTCTAATTTAGTTCAATATATTATTTGTCGCAGTGATTTAGTATCTGCACTAAACTGGCCTCTTGGTGCTGTGATAGCACAATGTTGTCATGCCACCGCAGCCACGATGCATTTGTTCCGGGAAGATGCTGAGACTCAGGCATATCTAAGCAATTTGGATGGGATGCACAAAGTTATATTAGGGGTATCCCGTTCCTTACTGACCTATATGATTATATTAAATAACATTTTCAATTATTTTAGATAAAAGATGAGACGAGCATAACATTGCTTAGTGAAAAACTGAAAGAGAATGACATCAAGCACAAACTGTGGATTGAACAACCGGAAAACATTCCAACGTGCATTGCTATAAAACCCTATCCCAAAGAAACTGTTCATAAATATGTTAAGAGCTTAAAACTTTTAAAATAATTGACAAAAAAGTTGAAGAAGATTTAATACCTAAAATGGCGTTTTCTTTTCTGAAAACCGCTTTCATCTTATTTCAGAACAGCTTCTTTAAGTTCGCCTCTGAGCTAGAGTATGGATAGCGTGGCAAACAACCAGTTATATCTCTATACACAAAAGAGACTTGAATGAAGAACAATTTACAGTACTTCCGTAATGCCAAGCTATTGTAAGGAATATTGTGATTAATCTTAATATAATGGTTTTAACCCCATTACATGTATACACCGAGCACCAAACAGACAATTATATTGAGATTGAGTTACACGAGAGAGCAAGGAGCATTTAAATATCTTTTTATAAAATATAAAATCTCTTTTACTTTTATCAGTCTGTTAAGTATTCTTCACAGATAACGATCAAAACTGAACTAAAAGTTCGACTAAAGGGGGGGGGGGGGCTTATTTTTAGCTCTCATAGGCTCATTAAATTGAAGTTTGAATAAAGAATTTTTACACGTCACCAGGTTTTTGTTGTTAAGTTGCTCACAAAACTCGAAGAACTGTTTTTCTAGCTTATCAAATTTCATCTCTTAAAATCAAAAAAAATGTGAGTCCCTTGTCATAAAATAAAAGTTGCTTCTACAATACTAGAAGAAGCCAAAGAATCAATGCCCAATAACTTGTATTTTTATAGAATTTGACTCCATCCAATTTATATATTTGGAGTGAATTGTCTTGTTTTGTTCCATCAATATTGCACATTTCTAATATTACTTTTGCTGGACTTTAGCAAGCAAAATTATTTCTTATGGATTGTTGAAGTAATAATTTACTTTGCGGGACAAAGGCTTAAAATTATATTAAGAGTGTTATTGTTCTGCATTATGCGGTACGTCAGATCACTATAGGTTTGTCCCATATTTTTATTTCCAATCGACACTGCTTTTTATTTTTAATCGCCATCGGATACGACATCAATATACATATGATGTGAGTTTTACTGAGCCATAAGGTTTTTAGGAAAAAACCCTTACCACAATACAATTTGCTTCAAAATATTGACGTTCAATCCGTGAACGCTTACTTAATACAATTTGCTTCAAAATATTGACGTTCAATCCGTGAACGCTTACCTGGGTTTCTTTGTTTACAGTTTAATAATATTTATGATGGCGCAACAGTCCACAACGGGACCAGGGCCTAGCTTGCTGATCAACTTCTCATGTTGTGCGCGCTACTGATCTCTCACGAGTAGAAGGGACTTCCTGCTTTTTTCCCTCGACTCCGAACGGCGAAGTTTAAAAAGCTTTTTCTTCTCCATTAATTACTCTTTGAGTCTTGTCACCAGCAGTGGTGCAATGAAAAATTCGGAGTGTTCAGCAGGGAATCGAACCCGGACGTTTGGCTACTGAGTGTCGCACTCTACACACTACGTCACGGCGGCAGTTGCAGTTTGGCAAATTATAAATTCCGCTGTGCTTTATTAAGACTATGATTAAGAAAGAAGGAAATGAATGAATGTCAATCCCGGATAGAAAATAAAAGACTAATCCATTTTAAAAAAGAAACAAATTTATTAAGAATGTTTGCTCCTGTTTATCCTTTTTGTGATTTTCTCATTAAATACAAAATAATTATACACTTAAACGTACGTATGCATTACATCAAAACAACATAATATTTCAGAATGTAAGGATTTACTTCATTGGCATAGCCCCCTCGATCACCGGTACATTTACAAACGACTTCAAATACACGATTGTCTAAATTTACTTAGGAAGGTTGTTTGTTGTATTGTAGAAGTAGTTAAAACAACAAAAACAAAACAAATAACTAAAAACACATGACTCGAATGATAAGCTGTCCTGCTCTTTGTTTAATAGGTACTTCAGATTACATATCTATTTATTTACTAAACGTACTGCTTTGTTTCAAAATGTGTTGCCTAAACTGTGTTTTTTGATTTTCTCAACGTATTTAGTTCTTCGATAAGCCAGTCTTGTAAGTTTCCCTGAAAATTCGATTGCAAAATACATAGTATCTCATAAATTCAGTTAGCAATAAATTCTCTGTTTCTGTGTGTGCAAATGATTACCCCAATAAAGCCATACACAATGCCAGCTGCCATTTAATAGTGTTAATACATGTACTTAGTACCTAGGAATTAAGTTACTTAAGCTAATGTTCTGTCTGTTTGTTTTATGTTCGTCCATTTTTGTTTTGTAACAAAGAGAATTACTACGTTTACGCTTAGATGCTACTTTGTTGAAAAGGCTACTAGTGTGCAGATTTGATTGTTATTCAGAAATGGCTACATAACTACAGTAGAAGCAGTGAAAAGTTGTTGATTTGTGCTACATTTGCATTTAGTCCGAATTGTGATTGTTGTCTTGATAGTCATCGTATTCTTCTTCGGCTTCTCCAGGCTCCTCCTCGTCCTCCTCTTGCTCATAGTCGCTGGCATTGCTCTCGGGCGCTGTCACATCCGGCAGATAGTCTTTGTGGATTGGCGTAGAAATGGCCGGTTCCTGTGTTTGTTATTTGTATTAGAGTTAGAGTATTGCATGTTAGTGCAGCCGGAGATGAAAGTAAAGCCAAAGCACCAAAAAGAGTTACGATTAAGCATGCAAGTCCATTGTATGAATTGAGAAAAATGATTTTTTTTAGAGTGTTCGATTCTAATTTAACAGACAAATAATTTCATTTCCCACCCATTAACCATTTGTAACCGAGATCAGATTAACACAAAGCGAGGTTTGAATAAGTTAAACATTTTTTGTATACCTTTGGTGGTCTCCATCCACATCCCGGTAGAGGTAAGCCATCTGATCCCAACGGACACGGTGCATCTAAGCCAGGTACACCTTGTTCACCCTTGTCGCCGCGATCTCCTTTTCGTCCACGCTTGCCCGGTGGACCTGGATCTCCGCGAGAGCCCTTCTCACCACGTGGCCCTTCTTGTCCGGGTATACCATCGGTACCCTTAAATGGAACAAAAATTGATATGGGAAGATTGGTTTGCTTATATTTAATTACTGGAAGTCCCGGATCGCCACGTTCGCCTTTTTGACCAGTTTCACCTTGGGCACCCTGCATTAAAGAAAACGGAAAGAATATCGTTAATGCACTTCTCTTTCATAATAGTTTGATGTGGGGAAATATGTACCTTCATTCCATCAAGGCCTGGTGGACCCTGCAATATCAAAATGCGGTTTAGTATGTGCTCAAAAGCCTCGTGATTGTTTAACTTAACTTATTGTTGCGTTTTTTTAGGTTGTTAGTGAGTTAGTGTTCCGCGCATGCTTTCGCGTGTATTTGGTACTCATACAAAACTTTCAATACAAATTTTACCATATAATATCGACTGATTCGTTTTCATACTTTCAGTTTTCATTAGTTATTTTTCAGTGGTATCTACGTTATGTACAGTAGACTTTCCTTAATGATAAATAATTGTACAGCATAGTAATGAGAAATAATTATCTGAGTCTTCGTATGCATTGTCTGAGTCAAAGAAATTTTGTTAGTTTGTCGTATTAACTGTATAACGTCTTTGATTGGTTCTTTTCAGAAGGAATTGTTCAGTAATTTCAATGGGCGGTTTAAATATAAGAAATTTATGATTCAAAGTCAGTGAAACTATATCATTTAGAATTTGGTATATATCCTGTGAAGAATTGGCCAAGGATCTAAAGTCGACGTTTATAGATAACTTCGAAATGACTAATTGTAAAAGCAGCGAGATTAAGTCAACATACGATTGACTTAGTATGTTTTAGGAGGAGCTGTGAATTCCACCTCACGAACAAGAGTTGAAACTTTTCTCCTTGTCAACGAGATTAAGTGATTAGTTTTCTTGACCTTAAAATAAATTTGTAATTTGTATATTTTTCGTGTTGAATGGCTACCTTATGTAAAGGAAGTATGATAAGAAAAGAGTTTAAATCAAGAAAATTGTTCTGTGACACATTTTATCATGTAAGAGCAACCTATAAATATAAGGTGTGTTCTCGTATATAAAACAGTGCAAAACAACAGAGACTAACATAAAAGGTCCGTTCTAATTGCTCTGATTTGCTACGAATGTCTACGAATTTGCCCGGAAAACTCTGAAAGGGCATTTCATCATCTGATTTTTTCGTAGAAGAGAGAACTCATGGGACAGCAAAATATTTCCTTTCCTTACGAATTGCTGAAGAAGAAAAGTCTGAGGACAGCAGGTGGCTGTCAAGTTGAAAATAAAAAAAAAAACGGACGTTTCATACATCTTATAGCTGTTTACGAATTTCAACAAAAGTCATTTCACTAGTTTCGGTAGAGTTACCCTCTGCAAGAGAAATTTTTACCCAAAGTACTCAACCAAAAATTTCTGTACGCAAATGAATTGAAACGTATATCGAAAAAATGAGTTTTACGTCAAATGAGCGCTCTCTCGAGAGATTCAAATATTTCCCCACCCTTCCAATTTTAACACAAGAAATTTTTATGGGCAGGCTTTTGGTTTTTTTGCAAATAAATAATGTGCGTACAGAAATAAGTAAGCATTAGCCCATTATCTCTGAGTATGTGTCTCAAATGTGGTCGTTGTTTTTGTTTTCTGTATCGAAACAGTGAACTTGACATTGCTTAATACCATGCTTTACACATTTAATTTGAATGCGTTTCCGTACCCCACTCCTTAAAAAATGACGGACTTCAGAATTTGGTACAGAAAATACTGGAACACACCTATTGTCAACTTTTCTTAACAAATTCCTCATGCACTTTTTTTCTGTGATGATTATTCTATTCTATGTGATTATTCTATAAAGGGCACGTCTATGCGGAGAATGCGATAAAAAAAGTGTCAATATTATAACAAATTCTATCTAACCCAGATATGACCATGATTTCCAACCCCTGCTAGAAGTCTTACTTCAAATAAGAAAGAAAAAATCAAAAAATATTCTATGCATGGTTGTGTACAACATAATTTGTTTTGTACTGTTGTTTATACTAGATCCTTGTGGAATATTATTTTATCGTCCTTTACAATGTTCTTGAGTGTAATTCGGATATTTAATTTTGGATATTTCTTAGAAAAATAACCGATAGGCATTTATTTTTAATGAATCAGCAGGTATTATTTGAAACTTATCCAAATCGAGCATCATTCTGTGAACCCTTTTGCGGAATCGGAAACAGTTTTCGTTTAAGTTGCAATTTTGAAATATTCAATAAAAGTGAAAAGATCTTTAATTGCCTAAGTGTTTTTTTTTTAATCTAGCGCGTTAGTCAGTCATTGACGTTTGTCACTTGTTTAATAGGTGAAGTCATTGAAATACAAAAGTTTCTTGATACGTTTTGCTTTATTTTCTTTCAAAATATGAAACACATTTAAAACAAATGCCTTTCCTTATTTATTTATTAATATTTTGTTCATTCTTTTTATAAAAAAAGGAAACTAATTTCAGCAATATTCTAAATATCTCAAAGTTGTCCTTCATATTTTCTTTTTTCGATTTTTGTCATTTAATTTGTATTATTATTAATATTATTGTTATATACAGAGATTAATAATAATAGTTTTTTTGTTTATTTAAAAAAACAAAACACAATAATTCAACGCATTGCCCATGCATATACTTATTTAAAAAATGAGAACATGTATTGATAATTAGTTTGCTTTTCAATACACTTCGGAAGAAATTTAGGTTCTATTTTAAGGATTAAAATTATTACATAGTTTTTTTGTCAGTTATATAAATGTATTATTTTACAAAAATATTTTTTTTTTGTGAGGGAAGGGAGTCTTGTTATTATTGGTTATTAGTCGAATAGGAGTAAGTTAAAGTTAATGGGAAATTTTGTTTCATGTTAATTGATCTCAATTATAATTTAACGGTAATATTGTTAATAATTGAAGTCAAGTATATTTTTGTTATCTAATTCATAATAATTAAATATAGATTTTATTCTTTATATATATATAACACATATATTTAATTGAAAAAGGGAATAGTTAATTGAATGATGATGGAATTAGTCTTGCTCTAAAGCGTTAAATTTTTTAGTTTTATGATATGAAACCAATAAGAAGTTTTATTTATTTTTTCTTTTATACGTATGTAAATATGTTTTGTAGTAATTTACTTTTTGTTCTTGTTATTATTTTTTTAATAGAGCCTTTTTGTCATGTTTAACCTAGCTAATAATGCAATGATCGATGGAAGAGTTTATTCCAATTTGTAGAAAAATTGTACTACATTTATTTTTTCTCCTTATTTTGTTTTGTTTACACTTTTTTCATATTTTTTAAAAGCTTTTGTATAATGATACAAAGCATATGGACGGTACAAAAAACTGCTTCCATGAAACAAATGCAATTAAAAATATTTCATTTCTTTTCGTTTTTTCTTTCTCATTTATTGTTGTGTTTTATATTTTTTCGTTTTGAGGTTGTGGTAGTAGTACAAAATGAAGAGCAAATTATGAATTCAAACATTCAAGCAGGTGTGGATGGATGAAGAGGGTATTGAATATAAATGAATAAATGTTCTGTGTAAACTATTGTATATAAAATATTTGCTTTCAGTTTTAAATTCTGTCGTGCGATATGGTTTTGTTGAACTTGAATTCGGATTTATGTTTGCAGTATGGATTCATTTTTTTTTTCATTAAGTTAGGCGTGTATGTACGTATCAATATATTGTTTATTTATTCTATATTTTGGGGAATTAGGTAAATTGTAAGCGATATAAGTATTTATAAAAAATATGGGTGTTAATGTGTACGTGAGTTTCATAATCATACAAATGTATATGAATAATTTATTTTAATTTTTTTGGTTTTTAATAATGGACGAAATGTGTATGAATTTATTTTCTTGTTTGTTTTTTGTTCACAATTTTCTATACAATTGATGAAAAATAATTTGCCAACATTGTAAGATACTTTTTGTTTTAATTTTAGAGAAGGAGAAAAGCGTGCATTGAATGAAATATTTACAACCATCTATGTATGTATCTTGGGGAACAAAGTTAAAAAAACTGAAATCTTTTTTTTTATTTGTTACAAACAATTTTCATTATTTCGAAATCGTTTTTGTTTTGGCGGGAAACTTGCTGAGATTCAATTCTCTCTTTTTTTGCTTTAATTAATGCGATTTTTGCTTGCTTTGATTTGGCAACAACAATGAACTTGTGTGCAGAGTAGTGGTAGAGTACAATAGCAGCCCGTTAGCAGTTTGTCGGATATTTTAGGGTATTTAATTGCGTGTATGTATTTTTTCTTTTTCAGCACAAAGTGTTTGGTTAATAAGCCCACACCTGTTAGAAATAAAGATTACACTGATTAGTTACATACGGCAGTGAATGGTATTAAATGTGATAAGCTACAAAATTCCCTCAACCAAAGTGTTTATGTGAAATAATGGGAAAGACGGAGAGATGAAATAACTCAAACTTACCGGTTGTCCAGGTTTTCCGATAGGACCAGACGGACCAGAATCACCACGAATACCCATTGGACCCTAATTAAAATCATCAATCGATAAATAATAACCATTAATGTTGTTCACGTTTTCAAAAATGAATTTCATTTTATTGACTTACAGGTAGACCCATTGGACCTTGATCGCCCTTCACTCCCTTCTCGCCCTTAAACGTAAAGATGATGGATTTGTTGTCAGAATAAATCTTATTCTGAGGGGAGTGATTATGAAATTAATAAATTACCTGATCTCCTTTGCGTCCGTCTAAGCCACGTTCTCCTGCTGGGCCGGGATGACCTGGGGGGCCCATCGGACCGGGTGGTCCAGGTGGTCCGTAGAGCTGAATTTTGGAAAGTGCGATTTAATTAGTTTCCAGTTTGAAACTATAATCCAAGCCTTGACTTTATTGGGTACTTACGTATTCAATTGTGGGCGTGTGTGGAGCATCAGACATTCCATCGTCTTGTCGCCTTCGCATTTTTCTGTACTTCTGGGATAAGAGACGGTTAGATTTCCATTCAAAATAAATTTGCAAACACATTTAAGGGATACTCACTGAATCGCCACGGTCACCCTTATCGCCTTTAACTCCTGGATATCCCGGTGGCCCAGGCAGACCCGGTGGACCCATTAATCCTGGGGGCCCGATATCACCGCGATCACCCTTCTCTCCAGGTGGACCCTGATAACCTGGCAGACCAGGAGGTCCTTCAATACCCGGCTCTCCCGGTAAACCATCCAAGCCTCTGGGTCCCAGTGAACCCGGCTCTCCTGGCTCACCAGGTTCTCCCTTCATACCATCTCTACCGTCACGTCCATCCTTTCCAGCAATTCCAGGCGGGCCAGGTGGACCCCGGAGCAACGTCACTGGAGGAGGATCGTCGTAGTCCTCATCTTTACTCCCAGGTCCGAATATCTGCAAGACAATGGAAAATCAGAACACAGTGCATTGTGCTCCCCCCACCAGCTCCCCAACGTTTACCCACTCAGCAAGCAAACAACAATACCAAAAACTACCATCCCCAACACCATCAACAAACCCCCACCTACGGTGTGCAAAGCGGATCAAGTTTGCCGGAATTGTTTGGCTGCAGTTACGAGACGAAAGCTTGTGTGTGCTCTCGCATAGTGTCTGGAAGCCTCTATGAGTGTGTGTGTGTGTGTGTGCAGTGGGGTTTGTGAGTAAGTGAGTGCGCTCTACTAAACATCAAAGCTAGGTGGTGCACATTGAGTGCTCGACTCTCAAAACCAAACATAAAAAGAACAAAAAAATAGCAACACCAAGATACAAAGTAAAAAAGCGAAATAAAAAATAAGCATAAGGGTACTTACAGCGTGACTGAGAAAATGTGTTAAGTATTACTTCAGCTGGCAACACAATAAACCGACGACAAAAATATGAGTAAGAGAAAACAAAAAGCACAAGAGAGGACCAAGCCACAGAAGCGGGCAGGCATACAAAGAAACAAAATAACACGAAAACAAGCCATTGTCAACCGAAAAATTGGGCAATCGTGTTGAGTGGCATAAAAGAATTCACAAATCGATCGATCCTGTGACAAACAGTGACACCATCTGCCACCAAATTTGCAAAACCACGGACACATGGACAGTCCACATTCTGCATTCACCCCAAATGCCGCTTGTAATGCTTTGATTAAAATTAAGTCCAGGACAAACAAGAAATTCGGTTCTGCCACAGGCGTACAAGCAGAAAGGGTGCAAAATCACAGGATCTGAATTCTGAGTGCCGAGTTCTGAGTCCCTTGATTTCGTTGCCGATGACGATGGGGATAGAAGAAGACCAACCATGAAAGAGAGCAAATATTTGAGAATTTGCACGTTTAAGGACACTCGGCAGCTCCTTGTCCAGTTCATGCAGCCTTGCTTTCTCCCTCTCTGTCTCCTTCACTCGGCTTGTGCTGATCGAATAAGGTTAAGTACTGTTTGCCAACACCCTTCACGGAGGGTGTAAACCGCCCTAAGCCATCTTCTCGGCTAGAAGCCATGTACGAGTGACTCTGCTATTTTTATTCATTTTCCTCCTACATCCCTCCATGTGACACCATACAGGAGGAATTTGCTGCAGGGCGAGGCGCGGGCAATCCATGACAGCAAACACAACAATAAAACGCAATTCTTCTCTATGGCCTACTAATTGTCGCCAAAAGCTAGAACCGAGCGCTTTTTTACCCGTTTTCTGTTCAAATTCCAGGCCCCACCTCCTGGAAGGGGAGCGCGCTACTTAAGAATCAGAAAGCGTTGAATTCGAAATCGGCCGGTGGGGAATATAAATCACCAAATCACCACCCCACATTGAGTGTGCATCAGTGAGGGTGCCTCCTGCGCTCTGCGTCCACACCCATCACTCCCGTTGCCCCATTGACGAAAATAGCTCCCTTTATCGTCGAAAATTCGCTGCTTTGAGTTTGTCCCTGCAGAGCAGTAGTCCTTGCCCCCATTCCGCCAGGATATATAGAAAGACGACGACATACCAAATGGGTTTTGTAATATTTGTACGCGATGCGGCCGTCCGCCACGCCACGACACTGGCGAATGGAAGCTGCGAACGACAGCTGTCGCTCAATGAAATATTCTGGGCGCGTTGGCCAAAAACTTTTATAGCCTCCTCGAGTTTTGTTTTCCCGTGTATGAGAGTATGAGACTGTAGCTCGACTCTCCGCACTATGGGGAAGAAGTTCAATTTAGCGAATCAAGACACTTTTATTGCGAATTTAATAAAATATAAGATTTTTGGCAATCGATGATTTCATGACGGTTCCTGCTTGTTGTTGGCTTTCGCTCTTCATCGTCATTGTCGACGTCGCTGTTGCTGTTGCTGCTGCTATTGCTGCCGCCATCGTCATCCTTGACGTCGTCGTCGATGATGTCGTTTATGAGTGTAATGAGGGGTAGCTGAAAACCATTTGTATTTAAAGGGCACGACGACGACGGCGAAAGTTGAAAGCGATTTTTATTTCTTTCAAATCAAGATACTGTTGAGCATTATTCTTCTCTTTCGTTTTTTTTATGTTTTGCAGCGCAGCAAGGGGATGAAGGAACATATGGTGCTTGTTGATAGTCATGTTTCGTCGGACTCAGATGGGGGGCGGTTGTGTGGAGGACAAACGGAAGGATACGATGTAATTCAAGTTGGTTTGTGCTACTACGGCAAGTATATGGAACTGTTAGTTGGTTCGAGTCTTATCGGGGATTTAGAAACTAACCAACAATCAATTTTTGAACGTTCATGAATTGAAAATACTTATTGATATATACATAGTTTCTGTTGCCGTAGGATGGCAGTAATGAAGGACACTGCTGGAGGGGAGGCATGCGTTCGGAAAGACACAACTTGAAGTGTTTGAATTGGCAGAGATGTGGTCTGTTTTGTGGTTTTGTAGGTTGTTGACTCTTGTCGGATAGGATTTTCTGTTACTTTTCATATTGATTGTAATTGTCAATGGGGAGGTTAAACAGTTTTTGAGGCTTAAGGAGATAAGGTCCTGTATGTCCCACCTGTATGTATATTTATAATTCAAAATTTCCAGCAGAAAAATTACATTTCAAATAATGAAATGTGTTAAAACTTTTTTAATTTACATATGTTTAAGAGTATAGTAAGGACTCCAAGTGTTGAAGTTTTTCCTTTCAAATGAAAGCATAAGGTCATATGTAAATGCGTCAGTTAACTTTGTTTTTATAAGGAGTAACGTTTGCACCGTGCAGAGTAGTTTACGCTCGACATGAATACAGTACGAACTCAAGAAGTCATCAACAGAATCCTTTTAAGAAAGGAATATTAATTGTTTAGCTACAAAATTACGCAAGAATGAACACGTTCCTACTACCCAGAACAAAAAAAAATATATTTTCGTGTCAAAAGGTTTATAAATAATATTGGATGAAACTTTCAATAGATTTTCAATACATCAATGGAAAGAAGCACACGAATTTAACCTTCTCTTAACTTCTTTATCTTCTTCTTGTGGCGCTACAGTCCGGGGTGAACCGGGGCCTCTACTAACATGCCTCTCCAGCCAGCACGACTTTTCGCTAGCTGCCTCCAGTTGCGTATTCCAAGTTGCTTGAGGTCCTTCTCCACTTGTGTGCGCCATCTTAGCCTAGGCCGATCTCTGCTGCGTTGTTCTAGTGGCTCTGATTCTAAGACCTTTCAGGCCGGAGCAGTAGTGTTCATACGCTCTACATGGAGTAGAGCCATCTTAAGCGTTGTATCCGAAGAAGCTTGACCAGGCGCATGTCTCCGTACAGCCCGTAGAGTTCCTCGTTTAACCTACTTCTTCAGAGAAGGAAGCAAACAGGACCAAAAATCGCACGCAGAACTTTTTTCTCGAATAGACTAAGGGCTTCCTCATCTGCTTTTAGTAACGACCAGGTCTCCGCGCCATAGAGTAGGAGACGGCTCACTGTGTTCGTCCAATCACATTAATGTCATCAGCGTAAGCTAGCAATTGAACTGACTTTTGGAAGATCATGCTTCTGTTGTTGACTTGTATGTTACGCACGATCTTCTCGAGGATGATGTTAAAGAAGTCACATGACAGTGCGTCGCCTTGTCTAAAACCTTTCTTTACATTGAAGGTCTCGTTGAGTTCGTTACCGACCTTGACGGGGCAGCGAGAGTTCTCCATCGTCATCCTACACAATCTGACCAGTTTGGTAGGAATGCCAAAACTAGACATGGCACTGTATAGCTTGTCTCTGGGCATACTGTTATATGCGGCCTTAAAATCGAGGAATAGGTGGTGAGTGTCGATTTGCACTTCTTGAGTCTTTTCCAGAATCTGCCGTAAAGCCTGTCCACGATCTGGTCTATTGTGGATTTCCGTGGCCTGAAACCGTACTGATAAAGACCTATCAGGTTATGGACAAACGGTTTCACACACTCAGACAATACGTCTTAATTGGCGCAGTCAAAGGGATCTCCTTTCTTGTGGACCGGGCAAACGACACTGAGATTCCACTCATCGGGCGTGCTTTCCTCCGACCATATCTTACAGATGAGCTGGTGCATACGCCCAACCAAGTTCTTTTAAGTTGCTGCTTTCAAAATGTTTTCGTGCAGTTACATGCCCACAGGAAGCATGCCAAGCATTACTTTTGTTTCTTATGGAATTTTAACTGCAAAACTATATTAGGACGCATAAAAACACAATCACAATAAAGCAGTAGTCAGCGAAAACCTTATATCTTTTATTATTTTTTTTTATTGCCGTCGTGGCGTAGTGGGTAGAGTGCGACGTTCACACGCCGAATGTCCAGGTTCTGTTCCCCGCTAAACACCCGGAATTTTTCACGGCACCACCTCTTTCGGGCTGCTGGCAATACTCAAAGACTAATAACTGTCAAAGACTATGCTTCTCATTCTCTCTCGATTCCGTTCGGAATCGGCAAAAAACTGTAGGTCCCTTCTACTCATGGAACAACAGTAGCGCGCACAGCACGAATAGTTGATGAGCAAGATATGCTCTAGTCCTCCTGCGGACTGTCGGGCCATCGAACTATTATTGTTTTTCTTTTTACCAAAAAAATATATTAACGATCAAATCACAATGGTGTTACATTTCTTTACTAATGTCATCCCATCCTTATTTGAGTAAATGTATTCAAACATTACACACTCCATTGCAAAGACTAATCTCATCCAGACGGACTATAACTCCCTGAACTCATTAAAATTCACGCGATGTCAATGATGTATATCTCAACAATCTCTGTTTAGAGCGTTTTTACACACCATTCATTCCAAAGGACATGTTCGTGAGGAGGAGTATTGCATTTAAATCTGCACATTGACAGACAGAAGCATCACAATGAACACGTATCGAATCCACTGGCGGAGATCGAATGAACTTTCGTCCTCTGCTTTAATAATCGATTTATGCAGATACATACATATGCTGAAGTATTGACTACAGACATTTTCAGATGGAAATCAATATTCTTGTGTATTGTTCTCCTGGAGAATAATCGCATTATAATTTCAAAATATTGTTTTCAATTTTTCTGTCTATTTCGGCGTTGAAGGAGTTTGGTTTAAAGAATATATTATCTGAAGGAGGGTTGAGTAACGCATAATATAAAATAAATAAGTGGATTCAGGAAAAAAATGAAGCAGGGTGTGTTTTCATTATATCGAAGCTGTTGGTGCAGGGTGGAATGCTGACGATAAATTAATTGAGTCAAGTAACAGAAGTTTCCACTGAAGCCAATTATCTTTTAATAAATCTGCCTTATAATAATAATAATAATAAAAAACTAAAGTATTAGGACTGTTATTTTTAGCTAAGCACAACAGGGTACACTAATTTCCGAATCTGCAGTTTATTAAATCGCTCCTGAAATGTATGGTTTTGTCAATATACTTTTGTTGGAATTGGGAAACCCTGCACTGGAGCGCTGAGACTCAAAAACTAGTCCATTGTACTACTTAACCTACGTTAAATGTAGTTACTTGGTCCTTAGGAAAATTCAGCAAGCTCTTCTGTGAGAGCCTAGAGACTTTATTACTTGCACCACATCATAGTCAAACAGCCAACACCTCATCCGAGCAAGAGCTGGACATTGGGAGAAAGTTCTTCACCTCCTCTACAGGCATCGGATAGGGTACCGTCACAAAGCCCAAGGACGATTAAATGCTTAGCGAAGGTGAAATTTGTACGCCAACAAGTCGTCTTTCCTATTTAGAGGTGAAACAAAAATCGCAGATTTCTTGCTGATTTAGTCAGCTTGCATCCTGAAGACTCATGCTATCTTCGGTTGTCTTATCAGGAAACCAAAAATACGTCGACCGAAGCTCCAACCAAGGCCGCGGACAGTCTGAAGCTGAGTTCGGGTTCGGTTATTGTTAGTTAAACAACATCTGAGAAAGAAAATCTAACCTTGCCTAGAACAGGCACAATAATAGCTTCAACCTTTCGTTTCGTGAGAAAGAAAAATCGAAAAAGTGGAGGACAACTACAGTTTAATGCCATTGCTGAATAGAATTATATTGTTAGTTTTCTCTGAGAGCTTTTAGAAGAAGCAGAAAGATCGAGGTTTGAAAAGCCAAGGTTGTGTATTTTTCCTTCTAAATTCGGGATTGAAAAATGAGGCCTCGTGCGTAGGTGGCAACGTGTTTTTCACTGTTCCACCAGGTGGCTACATCAAGTTTGGTTCCTCATCGGGATAACTCAGTCGTTTTGATAAGATGCGTTTAGGAAAGATATTTATATTGTCCCATACGTTTTTTGGATTTCCTTCAAATGAATTCTATGAAATAAAACATATCAACGTTTTCAGGTCAAGGCGACGTTGCTATGACGGCATACCACGCAAGGTAATTCGTTTCTATACACAATAGGACAACTTGTGTTCGCATCTTTATCTGAAAAATCCACACAAAAGAGTGCGTGGGCACCTCTTCTAACACCTAAACAAACGTCAAAATTGCTTGACTAAAAACTTACGTTCCCAATAAAAGTTACTCAATTTGTGTTGCTCTCAAGCGCCGCATAGCGACACATACATAAAACATTCACAGATCTCTTCAATCAGAAAAGATAAATAGCCTGCACAAAGTCAGACAATGAGTCTGATTAGGTCGTCAAATTTATCGCTATACGGCATATCTGCCTACGCGCATTGCATCCTCTCCTCCATAAAAAGATTGTGAAAAATGAAATACTAAAACCGTTAACAGAACTCAATACCGCAACGAAATAAAGGAAAATGATTTATTATTAAGAAAGCTCACAGGGTAACAAAATATTCAAAATGGCAAAAGCACTTTAGCTCTCTCGAAAGCAAATCACTCAAAAAAAAATCAAATTTACATAAATGTTATGAGTTAAAGTTATTCATAAGACGCACAAATCAGATGCCCGTAAAATGTATTCAATCTGAATACATTAACCGCCATTAATCGCACGGGTATGTTCGCAGACCCAAGCCAAAGACTCACAGCAGAGAACGACAAAAATTCATTTCTTTCCGGCTTATTACACGTTAAATGTTCAAAATCGCGCCCCCCACTTCTGAGAAATGGATTCTTCTTGATTCTGCATCATGTATCCCAATGCCGGTGACATTATATCCAGTTACACTTGATTTCACACACAAGTCGCAGCCATCGGGAGTGACGTTTGATTTCGCATTTAGTGCGCCCCCCTCCGTGTGTGTTGGAGTGTGCACTCCCCGATGGTGTACATCGCGTAAACATATCGATTTCTTTTCCACGTTTCAGGCAATGATAATCAATTATGTAGATGAGCGCCGGGGCGATGGACTATGGGGCGTGAGTTGCAGTAATACGCAAACACTATCAGTAGTATCCTCGCGACAATTGCAAATAATTAATTCCAGTCCGAAATTGCATTCCATATTTGGTGCATAATTTCGTGAACGTCATGCATAAGTGTGCGACAGTTGCGAGCATATTAGATAGATATGATTTATTATTTATTTGCTTTTTTGAGACACGGACAAACATGTGCTTTGTATGTAAATGCAATCTGTCTCATCTGCCCGTTGGAATTATTTAAAATTCAAGTGGTTGTCTGGAGGAGTTGAACGATTGCAGGTATGATGATAATGTCAAATGTCGAAGTTCAATGACGCTACGTGTTTTTCAAAATGTACACGTCACTGAATAATGAATGCTATAGCGGTTGAAAGGAAGCACGTGCTATTTACTTTTAAAGAGTGATGTCTGCTATTGATTTTTTTGTCGGTGCCCCTTAACATCTGTGACGTGGCGTCAAAGTAAGCCGATAAATTTAAAGTTCAAGCTTTGTGCAAGAAGGCGGGATTCGTAAAATTGGGACGTGAGATGCATAACTGCTCCTGTGATACTTAATGGCAGCGGGGTTGCTTACTGAAATATTGACAGCGTTGTTGAATTACTGTGCTCTTTGCTGCGTGATGTTGCTCCCGATGGGGATCTAGTTCAATGTCAACGTGATGCATGTTGTATCCCATGTGTGGCGGCAGGTACAATAAATGCAACTGAAGTGCTTGCATAGGATTGCAAAATTGAACATGAATGGCTGGCTGATTGAGTTTAAAATTGAAAGGACACTTTTACTATGCTTTGAGCTCAAACAATTGAATCAAATGAATGTGAATTGAGTGAAGTCTTCATGTGTCATCACTTTTCCCAAACACCTCATTTCTTTGGATATAAATACACTTTAAAAGAAATTTGTTGTAACATGACGTTTGATGTGAAGTACATATTTTTCGGAAAAAACAATTTTCATTCATTGCCAAATTGGACTGACTTAAAGTAGAAACAGACTTATATTCAAAAATATGGTTAGAGGAAAATCCTTGATTATGGAAACAGTTTAACGCTTTCAAATTCACAGATTTGTGCTTAAAATATTTTCGCGGCGTCTACAAAGCTGATAAAAACTGAGACATAGTTTAGCAGCCATTTTTATGGAGAAAGGGATCCTAGAGTCTGTAAAAGTGGACTAGGATCGATGAATAGTAACTGAAGACCATTTTCTTCCGCGAATTATGATTTTTCCGTCAAATTTATATCACGATTTTGAGAATTTACATAAAACCCACGATCGAAGGTGAACGAGGATCTCGTTTTGTTTTTAATGGTTGATGATTTTTTGCTTTCGAATGGCTAGTTTCCAACCAACTGTCGACCTTGCTTATGTTTGTTAGATGTACTTTTTGGCGATTGATCAAGCAAATGAGGGCGCATTCTTGATTTTAGCCACAGGACTTCGTTCCTACTTTTCAATTGACAGCACCGTCTACGTACACTAATGATTTTGTTTAATGGCCTGTTTTTTACCTCAATTTTATTTAAAAAATATTACAATTGAAACCTGACGATGTCCAAAAATATGAAAAACATGTTTTCGCAGTACTTTTTATGTTTGTTATTTCTAATTAAATCTTATCCTCCATCTGACATTCCCGCACACTAAACAAATTTTTAAGGGAGCAAAATCATTTCTCACCGGAATGTGAAATATATTCTTTAGAAAAAGTTTTGAAGCCTTCTCAGAATTATTTATGATATGTTGCCCTAAACAAATCATATGCAGATTTCAACAAAAGATAGGCACGAATATTTGTGTACAAATTCAGTGAAGCCAAACTCCTCTTGACCCGAGCCCAGAATTACACAAAGGGCATTAGCACACATGTATGCCTGCGTGTGTAAACAAATCAAACGCACGGAACGACCCATTTTAAAATGAACTTTTTTTCGGTTTTGGGTTAGAAAGGTAAGGAATGTTTTGCAATTCACAGTGAAATTGATTTTCCCAAACCAAAACACCTTCGAAAATATTTCACCTTGGATATTTACCAAAAAACACTGTGCTCATTAATCACATGAACTTTTAAAGATAATCCGACGAAGCGTATATTCATTCATTTTAAATGGAACCATGAATGCTGAATACTTTCCAACGGTTCCATGGCGGTTTGTTTTTTTGTCGTTCCTTCCGTTCCTTCTTTTGGTTTTGTAAACATAAACGCAAAATGAGTTCAAGTGAAAGTCAAAAAATTTGGTCCGCCAGGCGGTTTTAAATTATCTCAGGTGGCGGGAAAGGAGGTGGGGTGCGTTCATGACCGGGGACTTCATAAATCACATTTTGTTTATTTTTTTTCTCTCTTTAGTTATCCTTGTCTGCAAGAAGCTGAGGGATTCGTCTTTAGTTCGCAAATTGGTTGAGTTTGTTGTGTCCTGACTAAAGTGGCCACATGAAGGAAAGAAGTCCTTCAGGAGCAAAGGGTGCTTGAGCGATGTTACAAAGGATGTTTATCTTTGAGAGAGAAATGATGGATTTTTGATGTCAATGTCTTTGAGCCCATCTCTGGGGTTCCCTTGGGCAAACATGGTTTGACCTTCGAGTTATCAACAATCTCCTTTAACCCTTTGTAAGGCAGGTTAAATGTGCGACTCCACTAGAGATGCAATTATAATTATTTATGAGGAGATACAAAAAATTAACTACACACTTTGTTTTCCTCGTATATGGCATTTATTTACATCTAGTAGGAAATTCATGAGATGAATTTTCAGAAAAAAATTTTAATTAAAGCTGTAATTAATGAACTTGCTGAAGTCTGTCTTCCAACGGAACTAAGTTCAGCTGCTGTACGCAACTTTGCAAGAAAATTCAATATAAATTCAGGTAAAAGCGATTCTGAGAAATTTTATTTTCAGAGAGCATTCTGCGAATCATGGAATTCTGAAAATTATTGACCAACATTTGATGATATCGTATTATGGAAGCATTTGTGTTTGGAATTACTCTACAACGAGGTTATTTTCATTTCCAATTTCATATGGGGTTCAGGCTCGATGATGAAAGCCTGTAGCGAACGGCGCGTGTATCAGCTTTGAAGTTTTTTATTCGGTCACTGATGTTTCATCGTCATGTGATACGCAACCACACTCATAAGATGAAAACAAAAAAATCATGACCTGACCTTTACTTAGATGACATATTTTTAAATTAAATAACCAGTTACAAGAATTCATGGCAATTCCCTATGCAGCGGAATTCAATATACTTTTAATAGGTGGATTCTAAAACTGCTTTCAGCTGATAAATTATATGTTGGATGTGGGAAATACGAGAATGACTTGTGTGTCACATATCAAATGCTACTAGGAATTTACAACAAAGTTAACTAAAAACTGTTTACAAATTTATTAGGTAAATGATTCCTGTAATAAGCATTTTTAAATGAAGGGCTTAATAACATTTATAATGATATAATGATTCGTTACAGCAAATTATTTAAAACTAAAGCGATGGGGTAAACAGTTTGGCTTGAAACAACAAACATAGATAAAGAGGTTTGTATATACTATATTTTTCCCATATCCGCTGGATTTATTTTTATTTCGTGGGCGTATACGAAACTTAAACACTGAGCTGTAAGAACTCCGATGGTTTGAAATTGCTTCAATTGTCAAAAAAGGTATGTATTTCATACCATAACACGCATCATATTGAATGATTGAAGTGAACAGAATCAGATTTTTATTTTTTTGAAATGAAGCCTTTAATTAATTGCATACATAAGGCCAGATGAATTGAACCGCGTGACGTACATTGTACTAATTATCTGTCACTATCTGTCGATAACTAGAAACTACGCTGGATCGTGCTTCATCAACGCCAAAGACTGTCCACTGTCCATTCACTATCATCTCAGCTAACATATGTTTCACGTGTTCCATCAGCAGTAGTAATTTAATAAATGGGTGGCGCTACAGTCCAGAGGGAGACTAGGGCCTAGCTTGCTCATCAACTACTCGTGTTGTGCGCGCTACTATTCTCTCACGAGTAGAAAGGACCTACAGTTTTTTGATGACTCTGAACCGCGAAAATTGAGAAGCTTCTTCTTAGATAGTTATTACTCTTTGAGTTTTGTTAGCAGCTCGAAAGAGGTGGTACCGTGAAAAATTCGAGGTGTTCAGCTTGGAATCGAACCTAGACCTTCGGGGTGTGAGCGTCGCACTCTGCCCACTACGACACGGCGGGAGGCCTAAAATTGATATCATATTTTGTCTCGAAATAAAGCAGAAACTCCGCTGGATCGTGCTTCATCAACGCTAAACAATGTCCACTGTGTTTCTTGCACCTATCATCTCAGCTAACATATGTTACACGTGTTCCATCGGCAAAATAAGGTTGTGGAATATTGTCACATTATTCTGCTCCGTAATCTGACTCAGCAAAACGGATGTGCAACCATGGTCAAACATGTTAATTTTAAACTGTCGATATTGTAGAAAAAACCACACCTCGCAGGATTCTTTTGTGCGTTTTTGGTTTCAATAACAAACAGCAAGTAAATCATGTTTCTTACTACGCCACGATTCCGAATCGAATTGAGCCGTCCATGAAGTGCACTAAGAAACATGAAGTGCACTAAGAAAAACAAAACTTAAAAAGTTAATTCAGCTAACAGCGGCTAAGTTATTATGGGAAGTCATTTATCGAAGTTTTTAGTTAGTTAAAGTGTCAGACTTTCCTTCTGGGCAATATCATAGACATGTGAACTTTAAAACTAACAACATCCAACATCTTGTTTTAAAATTGAACGAATTGTAACTGATGTAGGGACCCATGTGTGTCAAAATGTTATTCCACCTAAGCGCTTACATTGTTCGGGGAAGCTTTTAAAGCTCATGTACTTTTAATGAATGTAGGGTGAAGCCCTCATGCCAGCTTAAAGGGACAGTGGAAGTGGAAGCCCAAGTTTTTTTTTAAATTTTTTTTTTCTTTGTCTTTCCTTAAAAAAAAATATACCCGGTACATTTTTCTAAGAAGGGAAAATACTCTATTTTTCAAAATGTATTTCAATTTACTCATGACATTTCATCGCTTGCTACTAAAAACTATTATAAATTTTTTTTTTCTATTTAGTCATTACAAAATTTAAGAAAATTTTTAAATTAAGCGCCCGTTTGACAAGTTTGGTAGTTATTGGAACCAATCGACGTTTAACACATGTCAAACTCCTTTGAAACAAAATTCATACTACGCATGTAGCTTTTCTAAGGACTCTAACATAGGAAGCAGTACATATTCATATCACAACAGAGCCCATTTAAAAAAATCAATTTCTTCGATTATCTTCCGGAATTCATTGGAGACAAACCCGAAGAATGCACTGAATGAACAGCAAGACTTCATTGAAATCAATTTCCATAAAAAAAAACATTTTGCTTCTTATAATAATAACAATGGATGACGTTCTTTTATCAATGATGCTTTAAATCAAATATCTTCTTTTAGCAATTTCGGCTATATTTTTGCGGAAATGTATAATAACCTCAAAATTGATACATACGTGTACACCTACCCACCTCATTTCTTGAATTCTGCAGAAAACGACAACTGAAGGTAGATAATGTAATTAACTTCACGAGAATTTCAAAAATCCTATTCAAGGAATCCCCAAAACAATTCACTTGTTACACGTAAATTATGGATTCGTATTCCTCATATTCAGTATTATGGTTTATTTTTAATTTGTTTCCTTTGCCTTTATCAATATGAATTTTCAATGAAATTTGAAGCTACAAAAAAGATAATTCATTCTCTTTCATTAATTTGGATTTTTTATTTTAATTTGAATGCCTTGTTTTCGTATAAAAGAAATGATTGCAAAAATGTATTTATGGCTGCAATGTGGAATAATAATAATTGTTTGATTCGCATCCCTTTCGGGTCGCCCAAAAAACATAATGAGAACTAATTGTCAATGAAAAATTTCTCAAATTTGTTATTTGGGATCAGTATTGAAAGTTTGGTTTCATGATAAAAAAAGTACACCAAAGTATTCGCTGGTTGTTGCTTAGTTAAAGTTTTGCCCTGGACTTAAGTTTTCTTATTTTTATTTAATTTATTTGAGTACGAGCATAAGGCATACAATTTCATTTTCAAACGTACTAAGCAACAAGATGGATAATGATGGGTTATAATCAAATGATTCTGTCTACAAGTGAAAACTTTTTTGTCTCGTTGTCATCACTAAATTAATTGCATTTTATGTCGGTAGCAGTTGGTAGGCAATGACAAAAAAACAAAACTATGCCTCTTGTCAATGTTTAAATCTGTTGAATTATTTAAGTGATTACAATAGCATTTCAAAAACTTAACAAGCAAATTAAAATCATTTTGGAAAACAAAACACATTGGAACGAATTTACTTTTTTCTGTATTTTAAATTTAATACATAAATTTAAAATCATTTCAAATTTATTTTTAATTGAAACGTCAGCACTCTTTTCAGCGTTTTTTACTAAGATTAACGGTTTTGAATTGTGCTTAAAAAGTTAGTCAGAAGGAAATTAAATTTGATTTCTGATGGTGTGTTGGCAAAAATAAATTTTATTTTATTTACTGCCACGCTGTAATAGACCAGTGTTCTAGTTGACATTTTAATATTTATAACTCTATGTAAATTCATTTATAACATGTCAAGAAGATAATAAAATACTTTTTCAGACTTCGGAAGAAGAATTGGGGCGCATTTTGTCGTATTGCTTAAGTTGACGTGAAGAAAAGAGGAAATTAAAATGGGAATGACAGAAGAAATATACCTAGAAATATGGCCGTTTGACGTGTTTAAGTCGAAAAACTGAATATTATTTATTCGCGAAGCAAACATGTTTAAGGGTAAAGAAATGCAATACAATGACGTCGATTTAGGTTGTCATTCAAATTAAACCGAATTTCTTAAAGTAAATTTTAAAATATTATAAGGCCAAAAAAGTGAAAAAACAAACAGATAGATTTCAATTCAGTGGATAACCACTTTGTTTGGGAAATTGTTATAGAAAAAAATGAATCTTGATTTGAAATTGTGTTCCAACAAAAGGATAGATATGACACAAGGAAAACTATATTCCACAGTAAATATTCTGCAGTGACGTCAATTGGAGAAATAACAATGACAAACGAAGTGTATTTAAGTTTTCTTTCATTTTATTCGACGCGTTTTGTCAGTTATTGGTTCATTTAGTTGTTATGCCAAATCAAAGAGGACTAAGAATGCTTCGACAACGTCACAATACCAAGAAATGTGTGTTTATGAAATTTTACCTAACTACTCTTACCAAGGCTGTCGATGGAGACATATTTCTTGTTGTCTTGGCAAAGTAAACTGAATTCATGAAAACGTTTAATACTCGTTTCAGTTTTTTTCTAGTAAAATAAGACTGTGATTTGACCGAATGAAAAAATTGTTCTGACTAGGCAGAATATTTGTTATTTCTTGTTAACTTGAATATAAATAATTATTACCCAAACTCATATAATATTGCAATCGATTGATCGAATCGATTGATTTGCCATATGTTGGAGTACCCAACATAGTTTAAATTAATTCTAATGCCTCAAATGTACTTCAAAAGAATATTAATGATAGAAAGTGTGACTTACATTCGGATCGGCACATTAAAAGTATAAAAGCTTCGTTTTCGTCAAAGGTTAAGAACATTTTTAATTAAAAATAACGGACAACATTTAAAATTAAACAAGATTAAATTAAACAAATTACGCATTTTAATAAATTTAAATTAAACACTTTAAATTATTAAAGTGTTTAATTAAGGAAAAATTTCCTTAACACCAGAATGTTGAAAATGCAGAAAGCTCTATGTAAACACTGCATTTTCAAACACGACGTTTGTTTTTAAATCGTTTACGTTGTCGAAGGTTGTTACCTTAAAATTATTAATGGGAAAATAGAAACCATAATTTCATTTTTAACACGTTGAGGACGAGGCAGTTTTTTTGTATTCAACATCATTTGACGGTAGCAAAAATCAAGCGTTGCTTTATCTTGCGGTGCGTTGTACGGAAAATGTTTAAATTTTAAACAAAAACAACAAATTTTGCGAAAAATGCACACATCAATATCGGGCTGCTTTTGTTATACCGCCATTTCTACACACACGCCGTCAGATAAAATATTTATGTGTGAGCCACCGGTGGTACACGCCGTCCTCAACGTGTTAATGCAACCTTTGGTGTACTTCCAACAGCCCTTTGTTCATGATGATGCACCTAAGAAAGGTTAAAATTAAAACGTTTTCTCATGCAAACCCATGCAATAAGCAACCCTTAAGATCTACAAATGCATGCGATATTTACAATCAATTTTACACAATTTTACACAAAACGAAATCAAATGGAAACCAACAAAAATTACATAAAATAATCGTATGGCTGTACTGAAAAAATGATCTTACTCGTTTACCGCGTTTACCACGAGGTCCCTTCTCGCCTGGCGGTCCAGCCGGACCCGGTGGGCCGATTTCGCCCCTCTCTCCCGGAATGCCCTGGGGACCTACAACAGCAAAAGAAAAAACACACAAAAAAAATTACCCAAAATGAAACAATAAACCATAATTGCTAGTAGCATTTATATGTATCTCGCAATTAATATAAATACTCATAAACATCGAGTTCGGGGAGTGTGCTCTACGGTGTCTATTCATTGACAGACACACACACAGGGTATTCATAATAACAATTATCTTCGTGTGCACATAAATTAATGTCATACGGGGAAAGTGAACTTCGAACGGGTTGTTTGCAGCACCCTTTGGTTGTTGTGCTACAGCACTCTTATACGGGCTTTGGGCTTCCACCACCAGTTAATATTGCGCAATTGAAGAGGACGACTCTGTGCCACAGTAATTGAGGTACGGGTTTATGTAGCTGCACAAATGTGCTTCGAGATGTACTTTTGTTGGGCGGTGGAAAAGAAACCAGTCAAACCCCGACCCCGACACCGCCGCCGCCGCCGTTACGTCGTCATCTTATTTTGTTATTAATTATAATGCTTTTATGGTGTCAATTGTAACCATGTGCTCGACAAGGAACAGTGATTCCGCCAGAACACTGGTTGTGTGGATGGGATGCGGTGGTTGAGTTGTTGATTGCGATATGCGCCCTTTAGAGTGACTATTTTTCAGGACTTTAAGACGTTGTTAAAGGGGAAGTTTATGAGCGCTCAACCGCCTGGGATTACGTCTGTACACGCATGACATTCTGTTGCATGTGTTTCGAAAACATTGATAGGGGTTTTAAATTTCCTCGTTTTTTTTACTCTGCTTTCTTTGTTTGTTTGGTTACGGGATGGAATTCAAGGTGTGCAGTGCTTGAAAAGAATATTGTGTGCAGGAATGGGGGATAAATGGAACTCGTTTTCAGGGCAATTTCATCTGTGAAATGTCTTCTTTGTAAGTATTCAAACATTGTAACGAGATGAATGTCATGAAATGCAGATTAGTCAGCATCGCAACGGCACAGGCAGCGTGAATTTCTTAATTATTCAGGGATAATGAAAATATCTTGGCATTATAAGGGTATTTGTTGTTCAACTCGAGCAGAAGGACTCGAGAAAAACAAGGAATCTGGGAAAAGTGACAAGTCTGATGCCATTTGTGCTGTAAATCCTTTTGGGACGAGGGTTCCATGGAACTCGTGCGTTATTGTTGAGAATCTTTGTAAGGATTCGGTCGATATATTTCTGGCAAACTGACAAGATGTTGATCCTTTGACTGAGGAGCTCAATCACGCATTTACAAGTGTTGTTTGTTTGTAATTCGATCTTATGCTGGGAACATCATCTATACAGTTAATGAATAATTATAGGTATTCCCATAAACATTACAAAGCAGTAGAAGTCTTGAAGTTTTCATGAAATCTACTGTAGCTCTGAATTATTGAGGGAGAGATGAATGTTGAAAGCGTTTTCTTTGGATCAAGAGGCAATTAAAAGTTGAATCGTCTTTTTGTTATACGTGATTCTCTCATTAACTTCGGTCCCGCGTTGGTGAGGATGAAAGATGAAGCCAATGGTCTATTTCAGAGAAACAATTAGCGAGTGGTTTTCGGTGCCCTTTGCTTACTTCATAGGGAAGGGGGCAAAGTATTTCAAATCGGATGAAACGGTTTCCTTGATAACAGAGATTGGACTTTTAAAATTATACGAAATGAAAGAGAAGGCGATTACGATTTGATGCACACAAATTGAATACAGTCATTAACACATTTACTTTCGGGCACTTTCAGTAACCAGACCTTTCATAACCAGTACCATCAGAATCAGTAACTTTCGGAAAAACTTGCTTAAAGGACTACGCTTGGGATTCAATTAAATGCAACTTAGTGTCCTAGTTTTGTTTTTTTTTGTTCGGTTTATACAAAGATGACGGTGAGAAACTGAAAAGATTTGTATTTACCCGAAGTCCAGTCGAACTTACATTAATTCTGTCCTGGAATTTTTTTTTAAATTTCGTATCCCCAGTGTATTAGAATATCTGTCACTCGCCGTAAAAACAAAATAGTATTTTTGTTTTCTTCAAAAGTACACCAGCCTTTTTCCTGAATTTAGAAAATAAGCTGAAAAACAGTATTAATTGCTAGTTCACAGTGATATTTTATGTCTGCGATGTTCTTTTTGTTTCTTTCTCCACTATCGATTTTCACATGAAATACAATACTTTTTTAAATACTGAAAAACAAAATACGATTCACAAACGAACGCACGCAACAAAAACGCGAGTGTGCATCAATTTTTTGCTAGTGGTTCATAAGTAGAGTTATGGTAATTTGTTTATTGTGACCAAAAATGCAACAGCCTGAACTGTTAGATTTGTTTGATGTTGACATTTGAGTGGAGTGAACTGAGTGCAAAGTTTACTCAATATTTGTGAGTATTCGCAAATTTCACGAATTTGTAAACATATAAGGTTGATAAATATCCGCTTTTTGTCATTTGAATTTTCCGGCTATGTAAAAAGTGCTACAGAGCTCGCGGAGTAAGCTGGTCTTTAAGTTAAGCAGGAAAGTATCAAATGTACAAGAAATGTTCCAAAAGTTTCGAACATTTTGAGTTTTCCCGAAAATTATTTATTTCTTTGTGAATATTTATTTCCTTTTAAATCCCCACCAGATGTAACAGACTTTTGTCAAATATAAAATGCTCCGCCGGAACTTAATTGTTTTTTAGACAGTGAATTTGAAAAAAAAAAAACACAAAACTAAAGTACAAAGAGCCGTTTTGTCTTTTGAATTTTCAGGCTATGTACAAAGCGCTACAGAGCTCGTATCTGGCTATACATCATTTGAAAGGCCTTGACCTAACCTACAAAACGACGCTATGCATGATTAGTATATTGGATAATCCGTTCAACAGTTATTGACGTGTAAACATGGAGTTCACTAACGCCGAAATTCGCGCTATTTTAAAGTTTTCGATTGCTAGAGAAACGTTCCGTGAGATTAGTGGTGTTTTGGGGGATGGTACTCTATCTCTTCGAACCGCAGAGGAATGGTTTCGACAGTTCAGAGCCGGTTAAAACGACACCATGGATAAGCCGCCGGCTGACTTATCTGTGGCGATCTGTGACGACGATTACCGATCGAGTCATGGAAACCATCGAGTTAGACCGGCATGTGGCATCTCTTGACATCGCCCAGGAGATGAAAGTTAGTCACCAAACCATTTTAAGCCATCTGCAGAAGGCTGGATACAAAAAAAAGGTTTATGTTTGGGTGCCGCATGATTTGACGCAAAAAAAACTTCTGGACCGAATCAACGCCTGCGATATGCTGCTGAAACGGAACAAACTCGACCAATTTTTGAAGCAGATGGCGACTAGCGACGAAAAATGTATCACATACGACAATGTCAAGCGAAAACGGTCTTGGTTGAAGGCCGGTGAATCGTCCCAAACAATGGCCAAGTCGGGATTGACGGCCAGGAAGGTTTTGTTGTGTGTTTGGTGCTGCTTCCATATGGCCAGACGCTTAATTCTACCATCTACTGCGAAAAACTGGACCGCTTGAAGCAGGCGATCGACCAGAAGCGTCCAGAATTGGCCAACAGGAAGGGTGCAATGTTCCATCAGGACAACGTCAGACCAAACACTTCGTTGATGACTCGTCAGACCGTAGCTTCTGTCGGATGGGAGGTTTTATCGCATCCACCATATAGCCCGGACATAGCGCCAAGTGATTACCACCAGTTCCTCTCCATGGCGAATGCCCTTGGTGGTATGAAGTTGAACTCAAAAGAGGCTTGTAAAAAGTGGCTGTCCGAGCTATTCGCAAATAAGGAGAGGGGAATCTACGACGGCGGTATTATGAAGTTGCCGTCTAGATGGAAGTATTGTGTGAAGAGCAAAAAGCGGAAGGGAGTTATTTGTCAACCTTAGATTTGAAAACATACCTATTCGATTTTTATTAGTTATTGTTGCTACGATCACGAATAAAAACAAATAACAACGAATAAACAACAAACGTTGAGATGTCCGGCTGCGTAGACAGTAGCCGTATTCGAACAAAATTATGGCTTGAGGAATGCCATCGAACTAACGCTCCTTTGCTGTATTTGGAACTTTTCCTTTATTAGTCATAAAGGATGGATTAATTTATTTCATATTTACTTATGTATGTGCAGAAAATAGTGCGTCTTCTTTCTTCAATTTGAAGTCGTTATAGAACTACGGCTGTGGAAAGTGGCAAGTCCGAGTAAATAGACCAACATTCTTGTGGTTTCTTAAAATATATAGAGTCCTAGATGTTGGTATAATGACATAAAAATTATTCAAAAATATTTTACGGATAAGCAACTAAAGGGTGATTTTTTAAAAGTTATAGGAAAGTTTTTCAAAAACAAAATATATACAATTCAGAAAAATGTATAAAATCTTTATTTGAATCGATGGCACGGTCCATATTATTTAATGCTTGAAGATTATTTCATGCAACTGTTGACCTTGACTGCGCCTCAAATGGTCCATCCGCTTAGTGCAATTTTGGCATACTCTTTACAGCATTTCGGCCGGTATCTCACGAATAAATGCTTAAATGTTGGCTTTCAATGTGTCAATTAAAGCGGGCTTGTCTGCATAGACATGAGCTTTAACATAGCCCTACAAAAAATAGTCTAAAGGCGCTAAATCGCACGATCTAGGCTGCCAATTGACCGGTCCCGAACGTGAAATAAAATGTTCACGATACTTGCGTCTCCATAAGTCCATTGTTGCGTGTGCTGTGTGGGATGCACCGTCTTGTTGAAATCACATGTCATGCAAGTCAAGCTCTTGCATTTTGGGCCAAAAAAAAGTTCGATATCATCTCACGGTAGTGCTTACCACTCACAGTTACGTTACGATTCACATAATCTTTGATTTGCAAGGTTCAATGGTGCCACAAGCCCATAAACTTCACCAAACTGTGAATTTGTCTGGATGCATTGGTAGCTCTTGCAATGCTTCTGGCTGATATTTACTCCAAAATCGAAAATTCTGCTTGTTTACATACCCATTGAGGCAAAAATTAGCTTCGTCCATATAATGGAAGAAGCGCGATGAACTTTCTTAACGGAGTACGCATTACACACCAAACTGAAGATGTTTGGCATTGAAACAAAACACGATACGTGCGTCAGCTGTTCAAACCAGTGTTGCCAAAAAGATAATAGCTAAATAATCACCTTTTAAAAGGCACGTAGATACCTTTCAGGAAATGGGACAAGAAGTTGGGGAAATTCACAAAAGTTGATCAAAACCAACACTGGAGATGGTGTGGCGGAAGATCTTTAGCAATCTCAATCAATTCCGATGCAACATGTCAACCTTATTACCACAAGCCTGTTTGGATGTTGAGTCCATTTGCAAAACTTTGTATGGGAACGCATTTAAAATTGTGTGGAATGTATTTAACTCTGACAAAGCTGACTAACAAAATATCCAAACTTCGGAGGCCTAAATAATTATAGTGCAAACTTTGTACTGCTCAAAAAGCGCGGTTATGTAAGAAAACGTAATGAAATCGAACTGGACGTCAGTGTTGTTCACAAAAACCCGTTTTTAAGCCGACATTTCTTTCTGCTCTTAAAAAATGCTAAAAGTACGAGGAGCCCTTAGACAGGGTAATTATGGTCCATTATTATAACAATTATAAGCCAAAAATGAACTTTTTTTTACGATATGGTCAACTATGAACGAAGTTTATGCTGTCGTCAAGCAAGGGCGCAAAACATTGACAGAACGTCACACGAGGCAGCAGATACCTCGAGGTAAACGAGGACTTCGTCTACCTCGAAACCGAAATACACAATACATTAATACATAAATCAAATGCAGAATCACTATTGTCAATCGCTGCTTCTTTGGGCTCAATATGCAATTCAGCAATAGAGCCCTCTCGGCAAAAACCTAGCTGGTTTGGATAACAGCTTAATTATCCCAGTCAAGTTTTACGGCGACGAAATTTGAACTCTACAAAGCGTACAAAGAAAATCTTAGTCTTTTCGAGAGAAAAGTTCTGTGTGCAATTTTTGGTCTTGCTTGTGTTGATGGCTTTTGAAGGAGCACGGTGGCATGTTCGGATACAACGCTTTAGTTGGCTAGGCCATAAACAGTTCCGGTCCGAAAAGTTTTCGAATCCCAAGTTTTGGGGCAACGGAACACAGGGGAACGTCTAGCCTTAGATGGCGGATACATGTGGAGGTAAGTCTCAACCAACTTGGAGTGCACAGCTGAACGTGAGAGTCATGTTGATTAAGGGTGGTCCTCAATCCTCCCCAAAAAGAAAATATTTATTAATGAACCTAAAATTTACATTTTTTTTAAAGCAAAAATTTGTCAAAAATGCTTGTGTTATTCTATATGCTTTGTTCCAGAGAAAGTGTTTCTAGAAGCCTGAGAGCTGATTTCTTAGGACGCTGTCAAATTCAATTTTAATAACATTTTAACTCAAAAACACTCAAAAAATATGAAAATTTTAAAGTACTGCCTCTTTAAAAAGTTCCTACAGCTCACCAAAAGTTTAATTTTTCAGGAGTTATTCCCTCTCCATTCTTCATGAGTGGAGGGTGCTTACAAATGAATATTCAGCGTGACAGTAAGCAGCAATTGGAAAATATTGAAGTTGTGAAAAGTGGTGAAATCTTTGGTGTCGACGGTCTTACATTGGTCCCAAATAACAGAAAACTCTTCACGATGCACATATTCTCTTCTGAAAGTACTTTAGCCCCCTGTTCTTTGTGTCT
The DNA here is from genome assembly GCA_955652365.1 of Eristalinus aeneus. Classification (NCBI taxonomy): domain Eukaryota; kingdom Metazoa; phylum Arthropoda; class Insecta; order Diptera; family Syrphidae; genus Eristalinus; species Eristalinus aeneus. The sequence goes on along the minus strand of OY019130.1, from coordinate 126,871,751 downwards.
GTTAGATAACTGATTCACTCTAGCTTTTAAAGAAAAGGTTTTTCTTCAAAACGAACTGCTGCAGAAGAAGAGGGGTTGTAGTTTCAAGTGAACTACGAATGTGTGCCTAAGATGTTTAACTATTTTTTCAAATATGCGATCGTGAGTAATTGCGTTTTCTTGTATATAAATATACAAACAACAAACAAACTATGACATTTCAGGTAATAATGATTGTATGGCGCAACAATCCACAGGGGACCAGGGCCTAACTTGCTCATCAATTACATGTGTTGTGCGCGTTACCGTTTCCCACGAGTAGAAGGGACCTACAGTTTCTTGCCGACTCTGAACGGCGAGTTTGAGAAGCTTTCTTACACAGAAATTACTCTTTGAGTGTTGTCAGCAGCTCGAAAGGGGTGGTGCCGTGAAAAATTCGAGGTGTTGAGCCCGGAATCGAACCTGGATCTTCAACGTGTGAGCGTCGCACGGCGGCCACACATTTCAGGTAGAATTGATCAAAATGATTGGTCACTCCCACATACCTCTATTTATACATTTTATTATTATAAACCCGTAGCTGGTCCATTATATGCAATCTCATGGAAATTCGATCCTGATCTGGGAGTGGTGCTCCCATTTTGTTTGTTTCGTAATTTGAGAAGTTGTGTGTAAACACAGAGATGGGAAGTATTCTTTGGATATTCATTGCATTTGTATTTCCTCCTTCCATTCTAAATGCAGAACGTTGGATTAATAAAGTAAATCTGGATAATTAAACAATGTTCACGATCTCATCATGTAGTGAGAAAAAAACTTTCATTAACATGCACTTGTAAATTTTCAACACTTCAGTTCACTTTATAACAAGCCACAAGCAGATGTTTCATCAAAAAACCATATGCACAAACAGATATCAAATAACTTTTACAGTTACATAACGTTTTCAGGTGGTTAATGTTCCCATCTACCCCTGAAGTAAATATTGACTCTAGAATTGACATCATCTTGCGAAGCTGATGACGAGCAACTTTGTGTATTGTTCGAAAATAAACAGCGTCCGAGATTTTCGAACAATGAATAATTTATACTGCCTTGTTGAGTGAGGTCCACTTGGGTGAGTTTAAAAAAATTGAGTGTATAAATTTCTTACCAGACTAGGTCAGGAAATGTGTCAAGAGTCTTCATCGTTATTTATTTTCCATTCAACCATGGATATGTCTCGTAAAGGAAATAATGTGTGTGTACTTGTAACACCTCGACAACACATGTTTTAATACCCTTGTGGTTTATTATTTGCCACAATCAGGGATATGGACACCAGATCCGACAACTTAATCAGACAGTCATAAACATAAAGTTGACAGTGAGATTCTTGAACTAGATACTGAAGCAAGCATCCGATTACATGCAGATCGCTCTGTGAGACAAATCCTTTATACAGCAAGTAATTTCAAAAGAGTTCGTGTTGCTTTCCCCAATCCATTGCGTACTCCTTTAAAAAGGATTTCCCATCCAGTGCATGTTATCAAGACGAACAGCTACACAACAAACAGAAGACACTGCCAATCCTGGCTGGAATTAATTCTCTTCCTCACATGATACATATCAAATCCAGTGACAATAATAACAAGAGCTGTCATTTATGTACAATCTACGTTACTCCCAGAACAGAAATGATTGGATTTGAAATTTATAATGCGACAGGGTTGGTCGAGGGAGACCGAAATCCCTTGAAGATGATGCGAAATTGTTTTTGTAGCATGAGCAAAGACAAAGAATGCGTAAACATGAAACTATTTCCATATTGTCTACTGCCACATCCAGTTGCTTGATGAATGAAGTTGTAGCTTGTACAAAACCATCCATAATAGAGAGATGCACTCCTCAACAATATACAGCCGCCTCCTCCCCATATTCACTCCCTCAACACGACAGCAGCTCTTTTCAAGGATGTCAAAAGTCAACAAACGTATAACCTTACTGACAAATTTGGAAATTCCTAAACACATGCTTGCAAATGAAATTCAGCTCACAGCAGGAAGACAAGTGAACCTCGACAAGTTATCTTAATGCGAGAGATACTGTGGGCGGTTGAGGGAGGGGGGAAGTGAAATAGTTTTCCAACTACGATGACAGTCTTTGCGGATCTCTGTAAGCAATTGGGTCAAGAGGAGGTCCGGAAGGAGAACAAAAAAAAAATTTGTTGATTCCGACAATAGCGTGACCACATTCCATATAGAATGCATTCTTCCCTCCTCCAACTTCATTCATCCCCCCACACATACCCACCCTCCTATTTGTACATGGAAGAGAGACAGTTTTAAGTTATTGTCCCGACTGATTGTTGCGTGGTTGCAAATAGATTCCCTCAATTCCGAGAATCTGTTCGTTCCCCGAGAAATTGATACTGTAACAAAGCAACCGCATTGATATTGTTTCCTGGATTACTATTCTTAACACAGCCAATGTTGGAGGTGTGCTTCGTTCCCGGCCCTGGATCTCGGAGTTCCTGCAAAAGGTGCTTCATAACTGGAGTACAATGTTTGTACGCCGCCAGTATGTGTGCAGGCAGAGGGAGGAAAAAATACATTCCACAAGTGAAATATCTTGAATCGAGGAAAAAATATCTCACTTCATGGAAAAGTCGCTAGAACATACATTCAAACACACACACGCACACTTTCGTAATATGACGCAAGGGAGTTTTACTCCTTCGTCGGGAGCAGGGAATTTCACTTAACAAATATCCGTCACGCCTCATTTACAGGGTGGTAAATGCAAACATCCACATACAGGCGGCGACGGCGGCGGTGGCGGCTACACATGCTGGATGGGAATGGAACGAGTGGTGGATGGTGAAGGAGAGCGGGGTATTTGCCATCGACGTCGTCGTTGCGTTTTCAGCATCCATAGCTCTTCCTCCTGTCTCGCAGCGCCAGCTTCGTGTTGTAGAATGGCCGGCGAACAAACAAAACATCCTCTCGTGTACACGTTCTCTGTCAACCGCACTCGCACACTCGATAGAACACATTTTTGAAAGGCAAAGGATGGAGGAAAACCGAGAGAGAGAGAGAGATAAAATTGCAAAAAAATAATAGAAGGAAAGAGCTTTTGGATGGAGCGATGGGAGCATTCGGAATCCCCACCCTCGCAAACGTTGCTTATGCTGCCGGTGATGGTATGATATCATTCAATATTTGTTTTCGTGTGGAGTAAAGGCGAAGTTTAAGGATTTTCCAGCTATTTTCGATTCCTCTCCGTCCTTCCTCGTGCATATGTGTCATTCAGCGCCCCCGCATTCCCTGCCAACCGACCGTCAGTTGGACGAATGCAAAGAGAAAAATTTAGAATGTTGATCAATCAACTTTTCAGTTTCATCTCCCGGGCGTGTAGTTGCCTCTCAGAAATTAATCAATACGATCTCGTGATTAATATCCCATTAGGGTTCTTACCTACCACACAGTTAAGGGATACAAACGAGACACCGTGAGTCAGACAGCCGAAAAAGGAGAGGACGCAAAGCGATAAAGAGAAGGGAAAAGTGCTCTTACCTGGCGGTCCAGGTGGACCCGGTGGTCCCTCGATAATGCCAGTGGGAAATTCGTCGCCTTTTATAGTTGTGGTGAGACCTCGGTCCCCTCTGTCGCCTTTGTCGCCCTATTCGAAGAAAACAAACAAACAAACAATCAATTGTGACAAATGAACATCTCAATCTGGAGTGAAATTAATGCTGTCACAACACACAGACACTTACCCTTGGACCAGGTGGTCCCGTCGCGCCGGGCGGTCCGATTGGGCCCGGCTCTCCGCGTGGTCCTGGTGGTCCTTGCGGTCCTGTCTCGCCGGGAGGACCTTGTTCGCCATCGTGCCCCGGTGCACCCATTCCTCCTGGTGGTCCTGGTGGTCCAGGTGGGCCCGGTTCGCCTGGTTCACCCTGAATTGGGTTTGGAAAGGAGGAACAAAAACACGTCTGTTAATCCCATTCGCCCACATTGAACTCACGGATGCAGATACATTACATGCGTTGCAAAATGAAAATTGGATTAAGTAAACTATAAGGAGTGGCATGCACTTTGAACGGTGTTGTTAGTTCTAGGAATGTACGTGAGAACGTGAACATGCAGAGGTGACGGTGAGCGTTCCGCCTCCTTGATGGCGTCCAATGAAGCAGCGCTTGGTTAGTATGAGATGTTTTTTTCTTTTTGCTTATTTTTTGCGTTAGTGATTGCTCTCAAACTCACCTTTAATTGAATTACTGTCGAGGCGGATACGTTAACGCCCGCTTCTTGTAATCCCTTCAGAAAACCAAAACAAAACAAAATCAAAATCAGAAAAGAAAACGAAACAAAAAACGAAATAAATTGAAATAGAAATCGAAATCGAAAAATGGGTGCAGGTACATCAATCTCTTCTACAAGCAATTGTGGTCTGACTGGGTGGTTGACTGCAAAGTGGATTCGGGGAATTGTTTGACCTCTATCCTGGATTTGAATTTCTGTGTGGTTTGAGTTCATCTTGGCCGTGAGTTCAGAGAAAGACAAAGAGTTTGTTCAAGCTGGAACTGTAATTTTCCATTCAAGATTTCCTACTTTTTCAGTCAGAAGTCATTAGCTCCCCACTATCTAAACTACATAAAGCAAGGGGAGCGTGATGGCTAGGATGTACCTTATGCGTACGTGATCTGTTTGAGTCAGTTCCGAGGCAGAGCGGTTTTTGATGAATTCTAATAGCAATCACGTCTGCGGACATTTCTTGAGTGTGTTTCGTGACCCACATGTCATTTCAGTTTCCGTAACTTGTTGAAGCGTTAGGGGAACAATTATCTGATTTTTACGGGCCCCGGAAGTCCTTAGGGGATATCAAAATTCCTTGTACCGCTATTTAGGAGAGGAAATTAAGATACAAATATCGACCCAGCGGAGCTATTGACTATTTATCGCTGTTTGAAAGTTGTTTTGGATTTTAAATGAAATGGTGAACGAGATTTGGGAAAGTACAGATGTTGTAGAGTAGTGTGGAACTGAATTCAACTTCGTAAAGCTCGGGCACTTCATTCTGATAAGGGTCATTATGACATCGTTTACAAAAATAAATATTTAAAAATATTGACTAGCTGCAGTAACACAAAAATAAATATGTTCAGTAGAGTCTCAGTCTTTTGTCTGTCAGGTCGTTGAATATCTTTAAATACGAGGTGTGCTAGAGTGGGACAGGAAAGAGTTGAGGGTGTTTCCATTTCATTGTCGTTTCTACCGAATTTACAAAAAATTCATTCATGTCCAGTAGCATATTAACATATCACACAAATTCCCCGCCACAAGAAGGTTTATGTTTCGTCTCGGCGTTTGTGGCTTTTGTAGGGTTTCGTATACACACAAAAAATTTAGAACATCTAGAAATCCAGAAATCTTGTCCGATTTCTGTTGAGAAATGAATAATAGCTCTTTTCAAACATGTCTCAAGAGCTATGACTACATTCGGGCTCTTGATCCAAAAACTATTGTGGAGTCTGAACCCGGTGCAAGCCTTCTAATTTGGTCAAGCACCTAGCATAGACTCACCTAGTCTCAATCACAATCGTTACATAATATTTCGCCAAACTGAATTCAGAGTTATATCAATATTCATAACGGTAACATTAAATACCAGTTAAAAGTGGACATTTCTTCGGCAGTACTTCTGCTAGGACCAAGACAGTTCTGGAATGGAATGCAGTTCTGATTTTTATTTTTGTTCCTCCTTGCGTTGATGCAGTTTGGAGGGGAAAATTCAACGACGGACTTCAGGGGCTGTATGTCGGCATGCGCTTGTCCAGGCGTCTTCGGATATAACACTTAAAATGACTAGGCCATGTAGAGCGTATGGACACCACTACTTCGGCCCGAAAAGTCCGATCCATCCAATCGTTGTCCCAATATGAATTAGTAAGAAAACGTAACAAAAGATGGCTTGTGCTGAAGTGGAGAAGGGCCTCAACCAACTCGGATTGCGGAAGCTGATTAGAGATCGTGCTGGCCGGAGGGGCCTGTTGGTTATGGCCAATATTAGCACCTGGGTTTAAAAGGAACTCAAGTGGGTTGCCTTTGCAATGCAAACTAGCTAATGAATGAATTCCTTCATTTCACATTCAAAGACGAGTGACTGAGAGAATTCGAGATCTTGAGCAACATACAACTTAAAATAGAAGTTTTTTTTTTTGAAATTTGTGCTTGTTGAACATGTGAAGCTTTTTGCATTTAGCTCTTCAGAAATATATTTTTAGTACGTTGCCTGTGTTGCGAACTGGTTGTATTTTGGAAAACTTCATCTTCACACGCGAATGAAGATTTTGTTGGCTTCTGACCTATGCACCCTAGATACTCTGAATTTATTGGCCTTGGTTAGTGATTGCGGAGTTCATTCATAGACGACTTTAGTTGATTGCGGAGTTCATTCATAGACGACTTTAGTTAAATTTTAAGGTTTGCTGACGTAATCGAAATGTCAAACACATTTTATAATAATTGTTGGCGCTACAGTCCAAAGAGGGACCAGGGCCTAGCTTGCTCATCAACTACTCGTGTTGTGCGCGCTACTGTTCTCTCACGAGTAGAAGGGACCTACAGTTTTTTGCCGACTCCGAACGGCGAAATTTGAGAAGCTTTCTTAGACATTTATTACTCTTTGAGTGTTGTCAGCAGCTCGAAAGAGGTGGTGCCGTGAAATATTAGAAAAATTGGTGTTGAGCTGGTAATCGAACCTAGACCCTTCGGCGTGTGAGCGTCGCACTCTACCCACTACGCCACGGCGACCACACAAACACATTTTGTTACTTAATATTTTGTTACTTAACATTTTGTTACTTATTGGCAGTAAAAATATTTTTCTATCGTTTTTATAGTTTTTGTTAAGCGTCTTTTAGAAATTCAAAACGATTTTTTTTCATTCCCGGAAAGGAAGAAATCCATCGCAAGCTTACAAAGGGGTATGTGCTGTTTATGGTGACAAAACTTTAAAAGAATGACACTGTCAAAATTGGTTTGCTGAATTTAGCTGTGGTGATTTTTCACTCGAAGATGTAAAACGCTCTGGTTGTCCAACTGAAGTAGGTGACGACAAAATCGAGGTAAGTATCGATGCGGATCGTCACATTGCAGACAAGCTTCTTGTATTAAAATCGCTTAAAACAATTTTGCTAGGTACGAAAACTCTAAACTGAAAGAAAGTAATTTAACACAACACATTTACCTCTGCGATTTGGTAAAAAAAAATTAAAGTGATTTTTTTTTTAAAACGATTGATAACTGGTGATGAAAAATGGGTTGTTTTCAACAATGGCAATCGATAACGATCGTGGAGCAAGCGAGGTGAACCAGGTCAGACAAAATCAAGAGCTTATATACATCAAAAGAAAGTTATGTTATCAGTTGGTGGGATTACAACTTTTACTACCCAACCTAATGGTCAATTCAGAAGTCTGCATTGAACAACTAACAAATTAAACAAAGTAATTGAAGCGGCCCGAATTGACAATTCGAAAAGTTGTTGTTTTCCATCATGACAATGCAAGGTCACACACAACTTTGATGATTTGAGTTTGGTCGCATTGTTTTGCCACATCCACAATATACTCTTGACCTCGCACCATTTGATAACTTTTTATATCGATTCTTGCAAAACTCCTTAAATGTTAAAAATTTCAATAATGATGATGATGTCAAATCGTAGCTGGTTCAGTTTTTGGCTCATAAAAACCAGAAGTTTTATGAATTGATTTTTGATGCTGCCTAAAAGATGGCAAAAGGTCATTGCTCAAATGAATAAAGTTATTTCGTTCCATGAAAATATTATTTTTTTGTTTTCTAAAAAAACGCATTTACGTACATGCGTACTTGTCGAACGTGCTGATCCTTTTTAAAGTTTTAAAACCTCATACTTCAGCTACAGCGATGATAAAAACTTAAACTCAGTTTGAGCTGTTTACAAAAGGGCACACAAAAAGCATGGAAAAAATATATTTTGGCGTGAAATTGAATGCAATAATGGGGGAAAGTAAATTTAATGCTTAATTATATTTTGCTTATTAAAAAAAAAACAATTAATAAAATACAAAATTAATATACACAAAATTAACCTTTAGCAAGACCAAATATCAGTATACATGATTAAGCCTCATGAGCTTGTGCGGAAATTTGAAAATCAAAATACTTTTCCAGCAGATGTGCAATGCAGTCAGCTCGAGTACAGCAGAAAAAACACGCACTTAGCATTGATTCATTTTCTTCTTTTAAACACTCGTGTTCAGTTGAGAAACATGAACAAACCACACTGCTTCTGGGAATCCGATGAACTTTATCTACAGAGGTTTTTTGTAAACTGCTTTTCTGTGAATCCTTTTACGGAATTAATTTTGGTCTCTCATACTTCGAAATTGACAGTGGGAAACTTAAAATAGAAACAACAGAGTGCTTTGTATCTTTCGAAGCAATTCGGAATGAAGGTTCCTCAAAAGCAATGAAATGGAAGTGTAATGCAACCCCAAATACCAACATATTCTAATCTCCATTTAAGGATTCCTTAAATATTTCAAATTTTCGGCACTCTCCAATACTGGAAGCCAACGATATTTTAAAGCTTGTTTAATAAGATATGTCGAATGGACGCAATTCGTTGCCTAGTGCGATTTACACCATTGTACTGCGTTAAAACACGTTAATGGGGGGAAATTTAGAATTGAGGAATTTAGATCTCCAAGGATAATAATAATAATAATAACAATAATAATTGTTGGCGCTACAGTCCAAAGGGGGACCAGGGCCTAGCTTGCTCGTCAACTACTCGTGTTGTGCGCGCTACTGTTCTCTCACGAGTAGAGGGACCTACAGTTTCTTTCCGACTCCGAACGACGAAATTTGAGAAGCTTTCTTAGACAGTTATTACACTTTGAGTGTTGTCAGCAGCTCGAAAGAGGTGGTGCCGTGAAAAATTCGAAAAATTGGTGTTGAGCTGGGAATCGAACCTAGACCCTTCGACGCGTGAGCAACGCACTCTACCCAGTACGCCACGCCGACCACAAAGGATAGTGCTTAAGTGATTTTGTTTCATCACCTTTATCTCCTTAATGGGTTGTAGGGGTAATTCGCGCACAAGAGGCGTCCAGGCCTCTCGATCCTCCGGCAATTAACTTGAATTCATGTGGGGCTATTTCCAAGTAGAACAAGATGAGTTTATGGACTTGATCCAACCACTTCCTTGTTAAAATTCTGCCCACGGCTCGCCTACCTGTTTTCAAAATGATATTGCCTGGGAGATGCAGAGAATGATTTTATTTATCCTTGCATATGTAGCTTTTACAATTATCTTTCAAAACAGCGTTAAAGTCACTTTTGTCTTGGGTTAAAATCATTTTTCCTTAATTGTGTTCGAAGCGAAGATTTTCGTGCACATTAAGGTTTGTATCCTCTTCGATCAAGACAAAACATTGCATTTTCCAGTCTTTTAATTATGACAAAAATAAAATATATTTTCCTCGGCGAATTCAAAATTACAAGGAATCTTTGAATGACACACAATCCGTCGAAGGAATATATACTGTTAAATTATTCAACAAATTAAAAAAAACGGAAATCCCGAAATGCCCAAAATTAAGGAGTGAACATGAACTCCATTTTTCCTTATTTAATTTTTTCACAAAATTCTTAGGTTGAGTTATTTCGAGATTTGGTTGTATTTTGCTTACCGATTTTTTTCTTTTCTTGGCTTTTTTGGTATTTGTTTTACCTACAGTAATTTTGCAGGAAGTTTTCGAAAGCATACAATTTTAATTAACAACTGCCCTCCCGGCATAATTGATTAAATTACAATCCGGGTTTTATTTATACGAAGGCATTCGTATAAATCCCCAACCTGAATTTAGCATCCCTTAACGGCAATCGTGAAGCGTTTCAGATAAATGGCGTTTCATCGAAAAATTGCCTTCTTGCTTAAAAGCACGCGGGACTTGAAGAGCGTGCGATTTCTCATTCACCGCTTTAATGTTAAATATAAACTTCAATATGTATCACGATTCTGTGAAATGAACATAAAAACGTACAACTTAACAAAAATTATAAAATTTAATTGAAATTGAAATTGAATTGAAATGTTTGTTACGTTTTCCTTTAGCTGAGTTGGTGCATCCAGTGCAATTCACAGTCTGCTGCGAAGCGGAAGTGAAATATACTCTTTCAGCCATAAACAACGAATTCGATGATCACAATCAATTATGGTGCTATAAGTTCTTTGGGAAAACGATTCATTTTCCTGCACAGCTACGAAATGCATAATTCAATCATAACACACGCACACGTCCCACAACTAGCTTACTTTCAATTACTCATTCAGTTCAGAACTTAAACTGAAATCTTCCAGGCAATGCGTCATTGAACAAATATCCCAACAAATTCTTTTGCACGCGTGCTTGGCTTGATTTAAAACGAAATGAGTTCCAGTTTTCAGTTATCGGACGGCCACCCCTTCGGTAGTAAATTTCAAACCCCCATAGACCAGTTAAACAAGTTCGCATCCCCAAACACATTTCAGCGCCACAACCCAACCCCCAGTCCTCAAAATGTGTGTCCCCTATACAGACGATAATTTATGTCTGTTTCCGAGCACTAAATCCGGACCCTACCCTGCGTAGGGCTATCCCTTTGCCAGAAAAAATAAAAACAAATATGCCTTGCCCTGCTGTATCTCTGTTCGAGTGGGGGGCGATATACTGGACGCTGTTGCTCTGCGGAGTGACCGCCTTCGATCCCACGCAGGCAACTACTAAAATCGACAACTTACCGAAACAACAAAATATCTAATCACATTAACCACGACATTTGACCTTTTTTTCTGGCAATTCCACGGGGTCCTCATATCTCTCCGGGCCTTCGCACACTTGATGGGGTTTGTGTTCAGGGACGTGTATCCAATTGTGGTGCTCCCAGCTCGAGATGTAATCACGTAAGCAATTAAAACAGCAATGACCGTAAAAGTGTGCTTATCACACTGAAATTTACATTTTTCGATAAGCAAGGGAGACCTGACCTCCAAGTTCTATTTGTGTCTGACCCCGGCCCATAAACTCATTAAAAATTAAGATGGGGTTATTTGTAGTGTCAACTGCAGCACCATCTTGGCGTCTGCGGTGACGGTGGCGGAGGCAACAACAACGGAGTGAGTTGTGGGCCGCCATCCTATTATCTGTTTGAATGTTTTCAAATTCACTCAGTTTGTATTTGAAATCGACTGAACGTTTTTCGACTCACACAAGTGCTGTGCACACTTTGTTTTGTCGCAAGGGGCTGCTGCCGGTTGGGTTGGTTTGTTTGGAATACCAATCGTGGTTTGTTTTTTTCGCCTCTCTCTCTCTCGGTTTTCTGAGACTGTCATGGTGGTGAGAGAGCTTTTTGCGTTTTAAGATGGAGGCACCCCGACAGGAGGGAGTAACAATGTATTCAAAATAATTAAATCGTTTTTATATTCATCTGGTGTGCTTCGGTTATTTATGTTCAGAGGAGAATTGTTTGGAAGGGTTTTCGCAAAAATTTAAAGCAGTCATTTAGTAGATTGCATTACAGCGCCAAAAAAGAATTGAGCTAAATCAGGAAGCTACTGGGATGGGTTGAAAATGTCTCATTTAACTTACAAGTCTATGTCTGTTACTTAATCTGTGTACATGGTGCGTATGCAATGGCCAAGCTCGAGATTCAGGATCGACTTTTTCACGCGATCAAGTGAAGTTTTCGTTGCATCGTATAGTTTGGCTTAAGGACTGTTTGATTGATATTGCTTCTTAAAGAGCAGGTGGTGTAAGCTGATCTTTAAGTTAAGCAGGAAAGTATCAAATGTACAAGAAATGCTCCAAAAGTATCGAAAATTTTGAGTTTTCCAGAAAATTATTTATTTCCTTGTGAATATTTATTTCTTTTTAAGTCCCCACCAGATGTAACAAACTTTTGTCGAATATAAAATGCTCTGCCGGAACTTAATTGTTTTTTAGACAGTGAATTTGAAAAAAAAAAAAAAACACAAAACGAAGCGTGTCTAAAGTACAGATATCCCTTCCGCCTTTTTGTCTTTTGAATTTTCCGGCAATGTACAAAGCGCTATAGAGCTCGTATCTGGCAATACTATACATCATTTGAAAGTTCTTGACATAACCTAAACCACGATGCTATGCATGGTTAGTTTGGATACTTCATTCAACAGTTATAGACATGTAAACATGGAGTTCACTAACGCCGAAATTCGCGCTATTTTAAAGTTTTCCAAATCCGCTTAATCTGACGTTTCGTCAGATAAATGGTGTTTTGGAGGATGGTACTTTACCACTTTGAACCGCGGAGGAATAGTTTCAACTATTCAAAGCCGATGAAAACAACACCATGTATAAGCCAGCCGGCGGAAGACTTGGGACGATGAATACCGATCGAATCATGGAAACCATCGAGTTAGACCGGTATGTGGCATCTCTTGACATCGCCCAGGAGATGGAAGTTAGTCACCAAACCATTTTAAGCCATCTGCAGAAGGCTGGATACAAAAAAAGGTTTATGTTTGGGTGTCGCATGATTTGACGCAAAAAAAACTTCTGGACCGAATCAACGCCTGCGATATGCTGCTGAAACGGAACAAACTCGACCAATTTTTGAAGCAGATAACGACTAGCGACGAAAAATGTATCACATACGACAATGTCAAGCGAAAACGGTCGTGGTTGAAGACCGGTGAATCGTCCCAAACAATGGCCAAGCCAGGATTGATGGGCAGGAAGGTTTTGCTGTGTGTTTGGTGGGATTGGAAGAGAATCATCCACTATGAGCTGCTCCCATATGGCTAGACGCTTAATTCTACCATCTACTGCGAACAACTGGATCGCTTGAAGCATACGGTCAACCAGAAGTGTCCATATTCGGCCAACAGGAAGGCCTCCACCAGGACAACATCAGACCACACACTTTGTTGATGACTCGTCAGAAGCAACGGAAGCTCAGATGGGAGATTTTATCGAATACACCAAATAGCCCGGACATAGCTCCAAGTTATTACCACCTGTTTCTGTCAATGGCGAACGACCTTGGTGGTGTGAAGTAGAACTCAAAAGAGGCTCGTTATAAGTGGCTGTCCGAGTTCTTCGCAAATAAGGAGGGGAACAAAACGGAGAATATTTGAACTAAATCCGATCATGGTAACATTTTTTATGAAGCATTGAATAAAGAACAAAAAAGCGGAAGGGATATTGATATTTGATAACCTTTTATTCTGACTTTACATTTGACACACTGTCAGCAGTGACAGAAGCTCCAATAGAAAAACATTTGTCTTTATGGGAATTTTAAGTTGAACACTAGATATACCAGACCGGCCAAAATGACTGTTTTTGGTATTTCAATCTAAAATTCGTACTAGTTACAGTATATTTTTCGTTATAATATCTTGACTTGTTTCGACTTAGGAATTCATTTTATAAAGTTTAAATTACTTTATATTATATAGGCTGTAAGAAAAAATAATTTGTTTTTTTGGGACTTTGAAGAGCACTACTCCAATTGACTGTTGCAAATTTATACGCAGTGAACAAGAGTCAACACAAATAATTAATGCTCACTTGTATTACCATATAGATAGATGATAAAGTACCATCTCTCAAAACACCATTAATCTCACGGAACGTTTCTGTATCGGATATATCTATAAAATAGCGCGATTTTCGGCGTTAGTGAACTCCATGTTTACACGTCTGCACTTGTTGAAAGCAATATCCAAACTTATCATACATAGCGTTTTGTAGGTTATGTTGGCCTTTCAAATGGCCCTATAAAGCTTTTTGGTGTGGCCGCCTTGGCGTAGTGGGTAGAGTGCTTACACGCAGAAGAGTCTAGGTTCGATTCCCAGTTCAACACAAATTTTTCGAATTTTTCAAGGCTTTTAAGCTGCTGACAACACTTAAAGAGTAATAACTGTCTAAGAAAGCTTCTCAAATTACGTCGTTGGGAGTCGGCAAAAAACTGTAGGTCACTTCTACTCGTGAGAGAACAGTAGCGCGCACAACACGAGTAGTTGATGAGCAAGCTAGGCCCTGGTCCCCCTGTGGACTGTCGCACCAACAATTATTATTGTTATTAGATACCCTGCAACACTTTTCAAGCTATTGCTGAGCTTGGACGGCATTTTTCCCCATCAAAAATCAGTGTTTAGTCATCATACGAAATTTTGTTTTTCCATTGTTTTAAAAGTAGCGAAAGAAGCGTCACTTGAAACACTACAACTTGTAACCTAATAATCAGATAGTAGAGAAAATTTGACAGGTTTTATTAAATGTCTGTACTTGCTAAAAGTAATAGGTGTGTTCAATGTCAAAGAACATATCGCGCACAACACGAGTAGTTGATGAACAAGTTAGGTCCTGATACTCCTGTGACAATTATTATTACACCGTATACCATGAAAGGTAGAACCATAGAAACGGATGATTTCCTTTCAAGTATTCCTCTCGCGTTTACATTAATGTCTAAAACTAAGTTTACCATATATTTTTCAAATAATATAATACAATAGGGATGATAACCAAGTTAGGTTAGGTTCTCAACTTTGGTGTACAAATCAAACAAATCAAAGCGCTGCTACTAAGTACAAAACACTACCAAAAGTATTGCAAACCTTGTCGTTTTATAACAAAACAAAGCGTGGGATCGGTGTGACTAACCAAATGGATCGGAGGCTTTCAGGAGGTGAACAGAATAAATGCCTGCATATTAAATAAAAATACAATAAAAGAAAAATTAGAAAGAAAAATGCTGCTATCTCGTCTAGCATATGAACCAAAGGAAAATTCGGCAAGCGGTGATACATTAAAAGCGAGTACAGGGGCTTCTCGTGTGTAAATATAGTCAGAAAGACAGTTTTATAATAATAAGACACATTTCGTTTGCTCGAACTGCAAGAAACAACCAAAATTTCACTTAATGAACGAATAATGAATATTTCCTAAATGTGTGACTTAATACGAATAATTACAAAATTATTATTTTTATGTTACATATTTTTTAAACTCTATAATGAACATATTAGGAATTTGGTTTTACGAAATCACCTGCCATTTTTCAAAGAGTCATAGACAACGCAAGACCAGAAGCCTAAGTTACAAGAGAGATCATGCTTGAGGAACAATCACCACACCTTGGTTTAATGTGAGGTCTTCCTAAATCCTCTGCCTCTCTCTGTGTCGCAGCACCTTGTTGAGAATCGAGTGCACACTGAGCTGTGCCCTTACTGCCTTGCCTAGTCCAGGGTTAATACCAACTAGACAAGTCAACACAGTACACTAGCCTCGAATCTGCCCGCGATGTTGGGTGGTAAACCACAGCCACCACGATACTCCCACAAGGGAGCCTACTGCACGGTCAGGCTGAAACCGAAGTTCAAGGGACTCCGACCTTATGCGGCACCAGAATATAGTCAGGCTGTCACTACCAGTCAGGTTCCCCCAACATCTGGGTCTGGTAGTCGCCATCCCGCCACAAGATGGTCTTTATTCCATCAGTGTTTCCCTTGATACTATAAATAGTGATTTTGAATCATGTGATTCATAAAATCCAGTCACATCGACCGAAGGTCTGTAATGAACAGCAAATTAAAGGACTTATGACAAAAAAAATTATTTGACAAATTATAGAGATTTTAAAAGAAATTAAGGGCTTCATTAGTGTCCGCAGGGAAGTAGTGGCTAGAGTGCGATACTCACACGTCGAAGGTTAAGTTTCGGTTCCCGGATGAACTCATGAGAAAACAGTAGCGCACACAAAACGAGTAGTAAATTAGAGTTTGCTCCCCCTGTGTCATACCATCTAATATAAATATATAAGGAACTCATTAACCAATTAATTTTTAAGTACAAATAGGTATACTTCAATCGCTGGTAAATCTAATGTTAAATGAACTCCAAGAGACAATAATGAACAGCGACTTTTAGCCACATGCCAACCAATCAACTATGAGAAAGTAATTAGGGGTTGGTAGGGGACAGGAGTACCAACCTAACGTCAACAAAAATAATTTAAATTTAAAATGTGTAACTCTTTTGAACATACTATGTGTACTGTCAAAGAAATCTCCCTAAACGTGAAGTTCAACTCTACAGACAATATTGTAAACATACCTCTGCAGCAAGTTATGGTTTTCTGCGGAAGGGGTGCGGATACTTCAAATTCTTAAAGTTAACTCAATAAGCATACAGCACGTTCCCAATGCAAAAGTTTGGAGTAATGTGAACGATGTCTTTGTTAATTTATTATTACCCTCAGACACTAGGTACTAGGAAAATAAATTAAAGAAGCAAAGTTATAGTTTGACATCCAATCCATTTCCCTCATTTCTCCTCTTAAAATCCAGACTTCCCTCCATACAGAAGCTGATTATATTGCCCTCAAAGTTGCTCTCTTATCATTGTCACCAATCTGTTTTACAGCGCACACGTATTAGACGTGGACCAGGGAATTAATAATTTATGTCCACACCTCTAATCTGCAACTTCAACATCAGGATTGAATTTCAAACCCCACACATCCTCCACATCCATGCATTATCGCTTTTTTTTTTCAGTGAATCTTTCGTATTATGCATCCCTAGTATGTATTTTGAATTTTTCCTTAAGTTTATGGCGCTCTGAATACGAAATGGGAGTGCATTACTTGTACCTAACTATTTGATGCAACGAAGTTTGCTTTTTGCAGCTGAATATTTAGTTATCTCCTGAGAAGAATCCGCAAAAACTAAAGTAAAATAAGGGATAAGGGTAGATTTAACAATTATAAAAACAATAAGCACTTTTGCCAGGATTGAAGTGAACATCAACATTTATGTTTGGATTAATGGCGTTTTAACGTCAGCATGAGGTGATTTTGCTCTTGGCAAGTTCGGAAGTTTAAGGGTGTTCCGAAAACTCTTTTGTGTACATTCAAACATGGAACACATTTTCACAGATGGCTACCGTGAGGATTTGGGTTTTCCTAAGTGTACGTGTTGTAAAATTGAAAATGAGCAGTACTTATCGATGATTTGGTTCTTGCTGACGGGGGGCGAACCGCATAGCGAATTTATAAGCCGCGTGGATGATGTAACCCATACCTTCAGTCGTGGATGTTGACCATGAAGAATTTGATTCAACGTGGTTGCATGCTAGTTTTCGTCACAGGGGATAACCTGAATACAATTTGTACACTTTGGCCTATCATCGCGACCACAATACTCTGGAATTGGCAATGTTTGATTGACTGTGGCAACCTGGAAAAGGACAGAGGTTATATTATGCACGCTTACTACTCTGGTGTTGACATGTAGGTTACGCGCGATCTTTTCGAGTGTGATATTAAGGAAAAGTGAGTCGTCTTGTCTAAAGCCTTTTTCGACGCGAAAGGTCTCGGTA
This sequence comes from Eristalinus aeneus, assembly GCA_955652365.1. Classification (NCBI taxonomy): domain Eukaryota; kingdom Metazoa; phylum Arthropoda; class Insecta; order Diptera; family Syrphidae; genus Eristalinus; species Eristalinus aeneus. Next base: position 126,854,335 of record OY019130.1, on the reverse strand, counting down.
AGTACGTAACCAACTTTGAAGGAGCAGCTGGAGTTCTCCATTACATCCTACACAATCTGACGAGTTTGGTAGTAATGCTGAAACTAGACATGCCACTGTACAGCTCGTCCCTATGTACACTACCATATGCGGTCTTAAAGTCAACGAATTAATGGTGAGTGTCGATTTGTACTTCTTGGGTTTTTTCTGATCTACTGTGCCCTGGCCTGAAACCACACTGATAAAAACCAATTCCGTTGTTGACGAACAGGTTCGGGCCCTCACAACATACCGCAGGGACGACCTGGTAGGCGATGTTGAGGAGGCTGATTCATCGACAGTAAATTAGTCTCCATTCTTGTGAACCAGACAACCGTCAATGATATTCAAATGTGTTTAAATAATGGAAAAAGTTATGTAAAAATATGCCTACGGGCTGCTGCATCATTCACTATATTCTGCTAAATTGACCCGTTTGCAATTCGTTACGGGGAAATTTACGTCGAAGTAGAGGGTGTGCTTCACGACTTGAAAACCTCATGCAAACTTTTTTTTGAGATGAATTAAATCAAATTCCGGTTCATACTCCGCCCGTGCTAGGTTAAAATCTATGTTGCATTATCCACTATTCTAGACAGTGCACCATAAATCCCGGTTACGGACTTGAAAATCCCGAAGGACTTGAATATGCGGCACTGCTCACGATGGTTCTTTGATACATTTAGATTAAGATACCAGTAAGTTTTAGAAATGAATTTATTTTTCGAACTGAGCTCTACTAAATATACTTAGTGAACTAGATCACAATATCATCAAATCGTTAGTTCAGTGTTTCATTATGATTTAATAGTTCAGTACTTCAACAAAGTCCACTGAATTACAACACGAAGATTAAACTAAATTTAGGTACTTAACATTATGCCGCCGTGGCGTAGTGGGTATAGTGCGACGCTCACACGCCGAAGGGTCTAGGTTCGATCCCCAGCTCAACACCAATTTTTCTAATATTTCACGGCACCACCTCTTTCGAGCTGCTGACAAAACTCAAAGAGTAATAACTGTCTAAAAAAGCTTCTCAAATTTCGCCGTTCGGAGTCGGCAAAAAACTGTAGGTCCCTTCTACTCGTGAGAGAACAGTAGCGCGCACAGCACGAGTAGTTGATGAGCAAGCTAGGCCCTGGTCCCCCTGTGGACTGTAGCGCCAACAATTATTATTATTATTAATATTATGCACCTGAATTGAAATGGTGGTTCATACGTGGACAGTCAAGTATTCTACGGCGATTGAATCACGAACCACACTGAATCTCATTTAGATGAAGTAGATTTGAAGTAAGTAGATTTGAGCTAAACTAAGGGCAATATTGGCCGAAGTAATATGCAAAGCTAAATCCACAGAGTTGTGTATCGTTCTCAAAATTCACAGGTACTTTTAAACTGTATTAAGCGGCAATAAGTGTTGAAACTTCCCTAAATGTTGAGCTGGGGTAGGACGAGAAATTAAATTTACGCCATTTGGAAATTATCTAGTGGAACATCTGCCCTTTTGTATATTCTTCAAATTGCTCTGGAAAATCAAAGGTGGCAAAGAATTTTTAGTTCAACTGTTGGATGCGATATTTGGTGGACGATTTATGCGCCCGGCTTAAGAAATTATGGATTAGACCTTTAATTGTGCTGCCGAAACTTCGAAGGAGAGAATTTGTATAACACTGGAAGGGTAAGTCACATTTCTATATCAGCCTTACAGCAAAAGAGACAAAATTGGGATTGAGCTATGACTCTCGAATTAAGAAATATAAGGATGGAAGTGAGAAATTTTCCCTAATAAAGCTCTTGTTCAAAGGCATCCTACGTAGACCTTATGTAACAAGTACGAACTTTCCAGGCTTTTCGCTCTGGAGATAACGATTGCACTCTTTTCGAGCAACTTATGGGCTCCGTAAGCTCATCTTCTTGCTTAAGTTTTCGTAAATTCAAATAATCGGAGAAAATCATGAAATTTTTAATTTCGATAAAAAGTGAAAGGATGTACTCCGCGGCATCCGAAAACATGCAGAAAAGTGTCTGAAGTTCATTCTGACGTCCAAGAGGCCACCAGTGGTGGAAACAGGAATTCAGGCTAAAAAACGCTCAGTTTTCTTTATGCCGGCATCGTCTGCCGAAAATCCCGAAAATCATGAAATTTTCAATTTCGATAAAAAGTGACTGGATGTAATCCGCGGCATCCGAAAACATGCGGAAAAGTGTCCAAAGTTCATTCTGACGTCCAAGAGGCCAACTGCGGTTTAAGCAGGAATTCAGGCTAAAAACGCTCAGTTTTCCTTATGCCGGCATCGTCTGCTAAAAATCCTCAAAATCATGAAATGAACTCTCAAAGATAACGGTTGCACTCTCTTCGAGCAACTTATGGGCTCCACAAGCTCATCTTCTTGCTTAAGTTTTCGTAAATTCAAACAACCGGTGAATGACACAAATCAGGATCTAAGAAAGTATCATTAGCGTAAAGTAAGCACAAAATCTATTATTAATTAATTAATTGTTGGCACGACAGTCCACAGGGGGATCAGGGCTTAGCTTGCTGATCAACTACTCGTGTTGTGCGCGCTACTGTTCTGTCACGAGTAGAAGGGACCTACAGTTTTTTACCGACTTCGAACGGCGAACTCTGAGAAGCTCTCTTAGACGATTAATACTCTTTGAGTGTTGTCAGCAGCTCAAAAGAGTTGGTGCCGTGAAAAATTCAAGGGTATCGAACCTAGACCCTTCGGCGTGTGAGCGTCGCACTCTACCCACTACACCACGGCGGCCACAATCACAAAATTTACCATCTCAAATATTTATTGTGCGATCATTGCGGCACGACTTCTGCTCGTTTCGATATTGTCCCAACCATCTAGCGGGTATGCTTGCGTTAAGTAAAATGAGAAAAAAACATTTGAAAATGAAACTGTAATAATATTTCTTGGCGTTACAGTCCAAAGTGGGATCAGGGCCTAGCTTGCTCATCAACTACTCCTGTTGTGCGCGCTACTGTTCTCTCACGAGTAGAAGGGACCTGCAGTTTTTTGCCGACTGCGAACATCGAAATTTGAGAATCTTTCTTAGACAGTTATTACTCTTTAGTTGTTGTCAGCAGCTCGAAAGAGGTGGTGCCGTGAAAAATTCAAATTGGTGTTGAGCCGGGAATCGAACCTAGACCCTTCGGCGTGTGAGCGTCGCTCTCTACCCACTGCTCCACGGCGACCACAATTGAAAATTGAAACTATAGACTTACTTCAAAACTCTTCGTAAATGCGGGTAACTCGTGGCAGTCGATTTCTCCACGTCTACATCCACAGGAACTTGACCTTCACGAGGTTTCGCGAATAGTCCCTCTGTACTTTGCCCTTTACCAGGATCAGCGAAAGAAAACGTCAAGTGTGTGTATTTGTTGATTGCGCTCTTTGCACATTACATATCAGCAGACGGTGAATGTCTGTAGGTAAACACGATTGTGGGCGAGGTGTAAATTTAACCACGTCTTCATACCTTTGACCTTTACGTGAGAAATCTGTCTGCCCGAATACAGCGTGTGCAGAAAAACCGAAACAAATAATCTCATAAATATAAAACAACAGCTGAGGCTCTGAATACATCTCCTCCTCCGTAAGCCATGTGCGCCATTCCAATTCAAATACTTGCAGTCATTAAAATCCACTTGGACAATCTGTGACAGAATTAAACTGGCGCCATAGTGTTGCCAAACTCCTCCGTCCGACCGCAGCGAACGTCTGTGTGTATTCAAAATTATCACGTACTACATGCATACTTATATTATATGTGGTCCTGGGTATCACGATTTAATTTTGCGGTCAATCCAACCGTAAGTTTTGAGCTATTAAACCGCGTTGCTCGTAAATTATAAATAATCCCATTAATTTATCGCTTCAAATATGTATTCGGGCACATTTTTACGATCGTTCTTTATGTGATTTCTGTCTTTCGGGGATCACCGAACTAATCATCTGAATTATTTCTCAACCATGAGATTTCTTCTCCTTCTTCCGCTCGGCCAATTCTCATTATTGCTTCATAAAACACGATTTGTTGTATATCAAGGGGATTTAAATACAAGGTCACACGCAGTGGACGCCGCGACAGAGGCTACTATGTCTCTGCGTGCAGATATTCAAGTATCTCTAGCGGATTTTGCTGAAAATTGTTTTAACTTTGTAAAATCACGCATTTCGCTTCTACTTTTTGTTTGTGAGACCGCAAAATCTGCTTGGGTACAGAGACTCTGATGTTTGGGTGTGGCGAGGGCAATACCACATAGGGGCGGTTGGGTTATTAGATCTTGATGAAACGCAGAGCTCTTGCAATAAATTAAAAAAAAAATAAACATACGGTGGTGAGAAGAGACAGATGAAGTGTGGTAATTATGCTGGTGTACAGTGGCGCTTGTGTGTGCGTAGTTGCCTTGGGAAAGAGAACTCAGTTGGAGATACATAGCATTTTGAAAGTGCAAAGGTCCTACAAAGTGCAGCAGAAAGTGGTGTAGCTGGCAAGAAATAATTGAATTCAATTTGTGTACGGTTACTTTTAAGAATTTCCCAAGAGATACAACGACGGATGCGTTGAGGGGTAAAGTTAAAGTTCATTCAGACTTCCGCTCTGTATGTTCTTATAGCCAAGATCTATGGAAATATTCCTGCTCAGAAAGGAGAATCTATACTTCGTTCTCTACACTGAAAAGAACTCCGCGTACAGACGTCCTGTTAAAGACATAGTTGATGTTGGATATACGGGCACCACTGTTACAGTCCCAATAATCTTCGTCCAAGCAGTTGGGACAATGCAGCAGTTCGACTAGATTGAGATGGGGCACAGAAATCGAGGAGGACCTCAACCAACTTGGAGTGAGGGTAGTTGGTAGTTGCAGGCTGAAGAGGCATGTTGGATGAGGCCCAGGTCCATTTCGGACTGTAGAATGCTCCAAATGAGCGATTTAATAAGTCAGCTTCAGAAGGAGATTTGGTACTTGGCATCGTTGAGAAATGTATGTCAAACACATAAAGGATTAAACTTTTTTAACGAACGCAGAATTCGTTGCTGCTTTCTGAACCGACCCCTTACATGTGACCGCAACTCGCCATACCCGCGCTGTCGAGTGTGATCGTCAACACTAAGTAGGCACAAGCCCACGAAGTGTAGAAAATCACATACCTCTGTTTAAATTAAATGTGTTTGAAGAATATGTTTCGATACTTCTGCTTTGTGGAACAAGCTTTCGCGCAAATACGTGACTACTGCTTTTGTTTGAGAGTTTGACTCGGCTTCACAGGGACCTACCCCATCACGCCTGGCTCTGCTCTTGCTGCACTGATCAATCTCCCGCCCCTTGATGTACTCTTAAGTACATATCTCGATTGAGAATGAATGGTCTTTGGTTCCACTCGCACTGGAGCTTTGATGACCTCGCACACCGCATCTCCTATGACACTAGCCTAATGGACATCCCGTCTGATGCGAGGTTACCAATAATACAGTTGCGATGCTTATACAAAGTCGACTTTCAATGAGTCCTGCACTGGCTGTGGCCAGAAACTGAACCGGAAAAGAAATGTAGTTGGATTTTCACGGACGGCTCCAAGACGATGGTGAGTTCTGGAGCTGGGGCCTTCGTGGAAAACGATAAAATCTACCTTCATACCTCCTTAGGTAATTTTGCGTCAGTTTTCCAGGCAGAAGGCTTCGCGATCCTAATGGTCACCAACTATATTGTGAAGAATAGGTGGACGGGAAGAAGTATCTGTGTCTGTAGCGACAGCCAAGCTGTGCTCAAGGCCTTACTCAACTCTTTAACCACTTAGATCAAGAATGCAAGTCTTTCCTTAATTTAATCGGTAGGTTTCATTCGCTTAGACTTTTTTAGGTCTCGGGACACCACGGGATGTTGCCAATTGATTGCCGATGAACTAGCTACTCAAGTTTCAGAAGAGACATTCGTTGGGTCCGAACCCACCTTGGGATTACCTGCATCCTTGGTCAGGGCCTCCGTCGATGGTTGGGCCCCCCTACAACACAACCATAGATGGCGTAACTCTCCAGGATGCAGGGTGACCAAAAGCATATTTCCGAACGTTCCGAACGAAATCAGGGTCTTTTCTGCTATTTCGAGACAGAAACGAGTGTAGACGACTTGTCGGCGTACTAACGGGACACTTTACCTTCGCTATGCACCTAAGTCGGCTTGGGGTCAGTGTTGTCACCCTTTGCGAAGCCTGTGGAGAAGGTGAAGACACTTCAGAGCACTTTCTCTGTCAGTGTCCCGCCTTTGCTCGTATCAGGTGGCGGGTGTTAGGCGCTGATGATGAAGGACCGGTATTTGAGTCTGAGTGCTTCAGTGCAGTATATCCCAACCTCCAATAAAAGTCTCGATGCAGACTTGTTCTTTGTGGAGACATCTAATGCTGTTTTTAAAACTGTATTCTTCTAGGTCAAAATTTACATTTTGATGTACAAAATTTTAGCTTTAAAATCAAAAATTATGTAATACCGAATTCGAAAAAGGTTTTCTTTGCGAATTTTTTTCAAGTTTCAAAGAACTTAGGAAATCATGAAAATGATGGTCGCTGGCTTTTGAAGGTGCCATGAAAGTGCAACATGTTGCTTAAGACAGCGAACGTTATTTTTGATGCCCATTCTACGCATATGATCATCAACGGACCAATTTTTCTTTTTAGTTCATGTATCCCCTTGCGGACGTTATGACCTCTACTTCTACAACGCACTTTGGGGCGTGCGGTTTACATTTCTCGCAAAAAATTTCAGCTTTCTAAAACTTTTCCCTAGTCGGTATTCCTCCCTTACCGTTCTGCGGCATCTCGTGATATCTCTTATGCTGTCCTAGCTTAGCGATTTTATGACATCCTGGGTTAGCGGTTTACACTGCATCACACGGTTTGCTTTGGAATTTTCGTCTTTTCAGAGGATATGACAAATCCGCTGCCACTTGCGCCATGGAATAATGCCTATGGGTTCCCTGCCCGTTCTCTAATAAAGCTGCGCACTGGGGATATAGTTCGGACAGGATATGTTTCGTAATCACCGATTAACGAATTTGTTGGTCTCCTTGTGATAGTGGATACTACTTTGCTTGTGCTGCTTCCATATTACACAACGGATTCAGCATTGGGATGGAACGGATTTAGCTTTGAGTTTAAGCTACTAGCACTAACTACAAGTACTAGCTACTAGCACTAGCTACTAGCACTAGCTACTAGCACTAGCTACGTCTTCAGAAAGCATACCGATTGCCGAAGTACCTTCATTGGCTGACACAATACTTCGAGGTATTGGAAATTCTATGCTCTCTTTACCGTTATTTTTGCCAAGTTCTATTTACTCGAGTGGCTGAGTAAATTTGTTTTTGACGTACTGATCTAGAGAACCACGTCGTAAGCGTCTTTTTTTCACATATTCCTCTATTTGGTGGAGCTCCATTATTTCGTCTGGGACTAGGCACACGTCGTCGGTGTAATCAAGATCATTTAGGTGAGGTCCACCGAATTCTCTGCGTTTTCAATGACAGAGACACCGATAAAAACAGGACGGGATGTAAGCTTTTCTGATTTCAAATTGGATTTTGAATATTTCTGACAATTTGACGTGATGTGACACTTAAACCCATCGCAAGTCACTTTCTGGAGAACTCTTGTCCTGCGTAAGGCAAGCCGATTAACCGCTCTTTTGACACTGTCGGAAGCATTTTTTCAAAACAATAGACAACAACTGATGTGGCCTCCGATATTCAAGCGACCAATACTCACCCAGGATTCTAGTCCTGGTAATGAATATTATTTAGACTTCTTCTTCTTGTGGCGCTACAGTCCGGGGTGGACCTGGGCCTCAACCAACATGCCTCTCCAAATGCGCACTCCAAGCTGGTCGAGGTCCTTCTTTACTTGTGTGCACCACCTTAGCCTAGGATTCATAGACTTGTTTCAGTCATTTTAACATTTCGAAATGGAACTTATTGCATTCCGAAAAAGTTTGGTTGCTGTTGACAAAAGGTTTCTATACTTCTGTAGCAGTTATAAGATGATAAGAAACTCTCTGTTAGTTCGTTTGCTTCTCCAGGTGGGTTGTCCAGGAACCTAACTAAGGTAACATTGAATCCGTTTATCCTTGCTTAGAGATGGACGGTGAATGGATAACATTACTTCAGTGTCTGAATAGAGACGACCTAGTTTCTAGGCCAAAATTTAACCTTAAGCAATTCTGGGAGCCAACATGGAGGTAGGGAGACCCTGCTAGCTCAAGAAGGATTTTTAACACAAAAAAAAAAAAAAAAAAAACACAAATCAGTGCTTCAGATGCGGTAAAGAAGAAAAAGCTGGCATGATTCGCAAATCTGACGGCTGAGGCAACATTGTTGAAAAATAAAATCCAGTCAGATAACCCGGAAAAATAAATTCTTGGCAATTCAACAACTTGCGCGAAAGGTGACTTCTTAAACCTCAGCATGAGCTAAAACGTTTTATGAGTTCAAATAAATATAAAGTCGAAATTTCTGTGAAAAATCAAAACTGAGTAAAAATTCCGAACGGCATATCTTGCGTTTCTATTCTGAGAATATAAGTTTCACAGGCTTATGAAAAACAAAATTCATTTCTCGCAACAACATCAAAGTGAATTAGTTCCAATTCAATCAGGGGCTTGAATGCTTCTATTTCAAGCAAAACCATGTATGTGGCCCAGCATAAAAACTCCTTTCACAGGAATCGCTTAGAACGAATTCAAATATGCAATAAAGCACAAATTATAATTAGCTTCTTGCCAGGGATAAAGTGTAACCCAACAGAAGCTACAGCCGTACTCCTGACTTGCACATATTACGGGCATTCCCCGTTACATGCACACGACCAGCACCCGGTTACCAGGCAGCTAACACAAAAAAAACCTCGAATTACACCCACGTCATATTACGGCATTAGCTTTTTTTTTGCTTGCTTTTATCCAACGAACATCCTGCGTCTGCTACACCATGGCCTCAGTTTCATAAGAGTGGCAGAATGAGGATATTCTGCAAAACGAGCACTTTCCCGGTACCACAGGATACACGACATTACACGAGAGAACACACCGAAGGACACTCTGCTTGCGGCAGACACCGGCAGCCGAGTATGCCATCAAACTTAAACACTGTGTCAGGTAAGACATTTAACACAAGACACGACAGGACAAGGTGGAGATATAAATTGCCTCCGTTGTGTCATATGCTCATACGTCGGGGACTATTCAGCTGACAAATAGACAGTCGCCTGTATTTATGACCGACGACTTCATTAATTAATCTCTGGCTTATGGCATTGCTTTAAGGCCTCTCTTGTGCATCTTAAAAATGTAATTCCTGCGCCGTATCAGGCCAATGTAATTACACTCCCGTGCATTCCGGTTCGCAGGCAACCGAACGACCCTCACGTACGGGGTACATTCCTCCCAAGTCTTAAGCAAATTAATCATCCTTCAATACACAAATTTCCGGTTGAATAAGCATCCGACCGGAGCTTACGTCGTCGCCCATACACGACGAACCCGGCATTTAATACGTTCAATTAAAACAGCATCTCTCCCCGAGTAGTTTGCGGAGTCCTTTTCGGCTTCTCGTCCGCCGCACTTACCTTGGCTCTCAAAAAACAATAAGCCACCTTCTTGATTCTTGTCCTTTTATCGTTTATTAAACTGTAACAACTGAGAATTTGTGTAGGGATACCCTTGTCACAAAGGAGGTTCCTGCTAGTGTGTGTGTGTGTGTGTGATCTGGGGTTCCCATATATCAAATCCCTTTGCTGGCATTATAATCCCTTTCATCGTTCATCACTCCTGAAAATCATTCAGCCATGGGCGGGAAGGGAAGAAATTTCCCAGCCCTGGCGGCGGCACTCCCTCCTTGGAGCTCCGCACCAAGATATGCACGATGAGAAAATTCATCGAATAGCAAAATTAATCACTTAAAGAGGCTTCTCCTGTTTCACTATCCTCTCTCTGTATCCTTGAATGTGATACGTTTTATATCGCCTTGAACGCTGATGCTGCTCGTTTGTGCTGCTGCTGACTACCAAGATAGTGATCTCAAGAAGGTAGCGGCCCCATTCCCATCCCCGCTCTTGGCTTATGTGTGAAGGGAATGGAAACTTTTCGAAAAATGTGTGCCAGTAATTAGAGATTGTGAAGGGGGATGACACATGCATGTAACTAGCTGTCTTCCGTTATTATTTATGCTCCTTACGCAAACTGGAAAATCACAACTTGTATGGTATTACAATTAGTTGTGGAATTTGTTCATAATTCAGCTTGGATCGTCGTCGTAATGTGTGAAAAGTATTTCACAATGGGTACGCCACTGGGGGTGCTGCTGATGGAATACCTCCGAGAAGCAGGAGAAGACGAAGCGGTGTTGATATGTACAGATAAGCCAACCCACCCACGGGCACACTTTCAGTTTGTTTAGGGATTGATACCAAGTTGGGAAGCCCCAAGCCTTAAAATCGAGGAATGACTGGCGTGGTTACGGATACATAAATATGCTTAAGTTGGTGGTGACCCAAATTCTTGAAATTACGGTTCAACACAGCCACGTCCTGAATGTGTGGGTGGGTTGGATGGTGCCAGAATTTAACGAGAAGAAGGTCAGTTCGAAGCGAACTCAACGGTTGACAAATGACCTTATGGTTTCTGTGCCGTACTCCTATGTACTGAGTAATGTTCAGGGAGTGGGAAATATTTTTCTTTTTGCCCTGACTGCTGGTCATCGATAAGACACATCTACATACCTTCATGCAAAGGAGACACGGGTCGACTGCCGTGTTTGACCCAATTTCAGGTTTTTCAACGAAGCAATTTTGACAAAGACGATTGTGGCGTTAAAAGGTGGCTAGGGTGTGGCGGTGCTTTTCCCACTTTCCCTTGACCTCTGCCATTTTTCAATTACTCAAGCAAACTGGGATGAATTGATGTCGACATCTCGTGACTGGTAATTGACACTAATGCGAAGCACTGCACCGCCGGATTTCCTCCTGCAGAGCGGTCTGTTCACTTAACAATTCCGATAGATGTTTATTCATTGGTTAGCTTAGTGTGCCGAGAAAGGGTTGAATCCGAGGTTAGCAAGGAGGAATTCCAATTGATTTTTAGGTGAAACGATGCAATGAGCGTGAAGTGACGTATGTGGGAAAAGGAGGAAGATTGAAATTTAAATCAATTGTGGTCCGTGCACGCTACTCACAGAAGTGATAGCTCGATTTGAAGGAGAATTTTCGCTTTTGTTTTGAGCTGCGGTTTTGAGAGTTTTGGGTGAAATATTTTGTCATTGTGGTTATTGAGCCTACCAGATTTTTTGATTTTGAGGGCAGATTATGTGCATCACTTGATTAATTTTCGTCACTTAAGATAATTGTTCATTTGACAGACGCAAAAACATTTGCTTGGCGTTGAAGAAGATACAAATTGAACATTTAACCACTCTTCCAGATTCATGGTACACCACAAATATGAATGACAGCAGGAAAAACTTAACTGAAAAGGGTTATTACGGAATGACCTCCGTTGGTCAATCGTTTGTCTTTCTAGATATTTTAGAATTGCGAAACGAGACATTTATTTTAAGTAATTGCAGAAGAAGATTGCATAAATCAAATTTTTGTTTTATGGCCTGCGTTTTCCAAGGAATTAAATAGTGTTTTTGTTTTTCTTTTGAGAATGGACTGCGTGTTCTGTTAATGCGAATAAAAATTTAGTAATTCAACCCTTTAAAAAAGTTAGTCACTGTAGGTTAATATTTATAAAGTGATTCAATTTTTATATTATATTGTATTTTATTTTATTTGTCTCATATTTTCATATTACAAATCTTATAAGTTCATTACAATATAGGGCGAATTCAATAGAGAATAGGATAGTGCCATTAAGTATTGAAAAAACAAAAATAGTATTAAATGACACATCATTATTTAAAAATTCATTATGGGGGTGTTTATAGTTTTAAGGCAAGAGAGGAAGAAGAAAAAAAATTAAATTAAAAATAAATAGGAACAAGATCAAAATATCAGTCTTATATCAAGCTACCGGGTCTAAAAGATTTTCTATCTGTACATGATCAAATTGAAATATCCAAGAAAGATACTTAGGGATCTCACAGACTTTATGGAGTTTGTTGAATAATCTGGTTGACAGAATAAAATAGAAATTACGATAACATGTGGTGCGAAATAAAGGAGTATTGACGGCATAACTTAGATTTGTTCCTAGACCACATCTATTTAATATTCTGCTATTAAGATAGCCACATCTCAGAAAAAAGACTTTCAGAACCTTGAAATTAAACAGGTGTCTCAAGGGGAGAACATTTAATTGTTTAAACAAGGCCTTGGAACGGTGTAAGCTGTTTTTGCACACTTTTCTTATAACACGTTTTTGGAGAATAAGTAAATTTCTAATTTTGTACTGGTAGGTCCCACCGCAACAGCAGATTCCATACTGGAATTTCGATTAAAAAATCCCGTAATAGATCATTATAAGATATGCTTCGATCACGTGGTTTTTAAATAGTAAAAGATACGTAGGATTGATATTGATATTTTTTTTGTGTATTTATATGTTCTGCCCAGTTCATATTATTAATGACGCCAAGATACTTAAATTGTTCAACAACTTCAATTTTGAAGCAATCGCCAGCACAGGACATACTTTCATTGAATAAACTACCGTGCAGGCATTGACAAGCCTTATTCATTGTTCTGAATCTTGGACAATTGTTTGAATTAAAGAACATGTCAACATCGGGTGAAAATCTTTCTGAATAGCTAGGAAACATCAAATTTTGTTTTATTGCTAACTTGCATCCTATGCTTAGTGAACCAGCTACGTAAAACATCTAAATCATGATTAATGTCAAAAATAAGATTTAAGGGACTATTGGATGAATACACAATGTCCAAATCGTCTGCAAATGCAGTGGCCGATGGTTTTCCGACTGAAAATAGAATGCATGTACACAAGGAATAGAACGGGCCCGAGGACGGATCCTTGGGGCACTCCAAGATACATTTTGCATGTACTGCCAGTTACGGCATCTATTTTATCAGTGAGATAAGATTGAAACCAATTAAAAATAAAACCTCTAAGCCCAGCTTTGAACAATTTTTGTAAGAGAATGTTGTGATCAACCGTATCAAATGCTTTTTTAATATCAACAAAGAGATTTGCACAGTACCTTTTATCATCTAATCCTTTATAGGTTAAGTAGCAAAAATCTTCAGTTGATAAGTCTTTTCTAAAACCAAACTGTTCACGATTAAACAATTGTTACTATTCAAAAAGCTTAAAACTGTTTTTTTTTATTGCCTTTGGTCTACAATTATTTTTATCTTTAGGATCTCCTTTTTTATAAAGAAGAACAACAATTGCACTTCTTAAATCATCAGGAAACGTACCAGATTCTGCACTGAAATTGAAGATATAAGCTAAAATATCTGCCATTAAACACTATATTTTTAAGTTCATGATTTGATATACTATCAAGGGATTTTATTATTTTCTTTACCTCAAAGGAAGAAATTTCATCAAAATAAAAACTATTGAAGCAGGTTTTATCATCTTCAAATCTAGAGTTCGAATCCCAGACGCAAGTATGAATAGTGTTATTTGGAATAGAGGATGCAATCGAAGCGAAGTAGCTATTAAATTCGTTAGCAATTTTGGTTTTATCAGTATTTTCTTTAGGGCCGTTTTTCAAAATGATTACCCTATCGCAGTTGGGACATCGATGAGTTATTCTATTAATTACATCCCATTCCTTTTCTAAATTCTCACTATATCTTTCGAATTCCCTACGATAAAATCTGTCACGACATTCTTGCACTTCTACTTTCATTTAATACTATGTAAGAACATAGGTTATTGTAGCGGTTTCTTAAAGATACATTCTGTGGGTGTTTTTTACATTTAACTCCAAGCTTATTCTTTATCCTAATTTGATTTAAAATATATTTATTAATCCAAGGTTTACGTTTTTTGTCTTTGGATTTTGAGGGACTGATTAAGTGGCTCAATTCCTCGATATTTTGATTTAATATTTTTAAAAATGTCTTATAAGCCTTATTCACACCTTGTTCAGCGTATACCTCTTCCCTCTCTTTTGGGCAACAGACTGTACATAACAGATAATTTAAGGCTGGTAACTAGCTTTTAATATTTCTTTAATAAGAACCGTACAGCTGATCACTGAATGAACTTAATCATTCTCTAATCAATTGTTAGGTAAGAAATAATGAATTAATTAGCTGCAGAATAACCTTCTTTTTACATCTCCGTACATATTCCGTCTATAACATCAAGGATATTAAAGAAAGGACCGAAATTGTAGCAAGAAAATTTGTAACGCAGGTACCTTGGTTAAGAGTGTGTAAAAAAAATAATTGGATGGCGCGACAGTCCAGAGGGGGGCCAGGAACGGTAACATTAGGCAAGTAGCTCAGATGCGTACTGAAATAAGACCACTAATGGACTAAATCAGTTACACATAGTGAAGGAAGCTGTATGTCACTCTGTCAAGAAATGTAGGTTCAATATAAAATTAGCTTCTAGCCCGCTTTTAAAATAATATTGTTTTATTTTTAGCCAACATGCCTTTTCAACTAGCGCGTTCTCTCACCAACCTCTCAATCAATCAATTTTTTATCCTTCCTCACATGTGTGCTTTGCTTATAATAGCTCGAATACAAAAACTCTTTGAATCGAAACAGTGCGATCCATTCGCTTTGAATAACCCAACCTTCTACCCGCATAACGATGTATTTCCAGACACTTGCCTAGTCGCATAGCTCTACAAATTGTTGTTTAAGCTTCTCCTCTACTTTGCATCAACGCACCAGACCAAAGATAGCACAAAACTTCTTCTCTTCTTCTCGAAAGTTCCAAGGGGCTTCCATATCCGCCGTAAATCCCACTCAAAACTCGATTCCCATTAATATGTAAGCCTGTTTGTAAACGATTGTAAAAACAACTGTCGAATTTTTGACAGAAACATTACGTGAGTTTGAGAATAATTTTCGTTTCTTTTCAACAAAAAAACAGACTCATGATTATTAATAATCTTCATAAATTACACTATTTCCTGTGGGGACACCTTAAAGTCATCTATCAAGAATAATCTGTGTTACTTTCGTTCTACTCAGAATTGTTGCTCCTCTCGGAACCAGCACAATGAGGATATCAAATTAATCCCGGCCACATTCGCATTAAGCCAACCACAATTTCCATCGAAAATTAGGAGCAAACTTAAGCTGTAAAAGTGCAATTTAAGTTTGCGATATCTATCTGTTCCTTATATCTGACACATATCGCCGTTTATTTGCGAATCAGTGCTCTATGTACAGGGAAGTTAAAATCCCCTTGAATTACTCTTATGTACGTCCTGCGGCAGAATGAGGTTATTATGTATGTAGGTGTACGGTGTGGGATAATGAAGGGAATTCGTTTCTGAAAACGCGCCGGAATCGAATCAACCTGTTCAAACGATATGAACAGTGCAGTCCATCGCATCACGGCGAAGAATGGATTCGATTGCACTTCAGGGCGCAGTAATTGATTTTTGGTGTTCTTACTCATTATCGTCTGTGTTGGAATTCGATTTATCGGTAACTAGGGTTGGAAGAATGAAATGTTTGTTGGTAATTATTTGAAATTTCAGAACGCATAAAGCATGGGGAATCAATTCGTAGGAACTGAAACTATTTTTGATGTTTTTTTTTTTTGATTTTACGAAAGGTGATTTAAAATTCCTGCAGGGTTTGTGTCGTGCAGTAATTTGTGAATTGCCAGAAATGCGATAGCGGATGTTTTACAACGGATTGCACCTTCTGTAGCTTGAAATTATTTATGAATGATGTATATGTGAATTTGGTAAATTTTATAAAGTATAAGTAGTTTACACATCATTAATTAGAAATTAGACGTAAGTGGAGGTTTTTTACAGTAAGGACTTGACACCTTTTTTAAATTAAATGTTTATCAAATACAAAACAAACTTGTTCGTTTATTTAAAACAAATAAACATGTTGAATTCATTAATTAAATTGGCAAGTGAGTTTGATAATAAGTGGAGCAGTGCGTTTGGAAACTTAATTCGAAGTTGCGAAGTCTCTTTTGGAAAACATTTTATTTTCAAAAGCAAAAAAAGCATCAAAAACGACCATACAACTTTTTTTTTGTTTTTGGATCGAAGGATGAGGGGTGTTCGTGAGCTCGGCAAACAGAGAAGTAGGGAAGAGCACCGGCTTCTCAGAAGGAAAATGAATGAGCATGAGAAGCGCGGGTCGAGAAAATGGAAAGGTGTTATGGCAGGAATGAAGTCCGAAAGTTTTACCGAAAGGTACACTATTCGGAGGATACAAGGTTCGGACGGAAGCCTGCCGGGATCAAAATGGACAACTTGTGGTAGGGTCGCAGTCTGTGCTGAGAATCTGGAAGGATCATTTCTGCAAACTCCTTAACGGCGATAACTGCCTTAATTCCGATGTACGGTAGAATGTTTTACTCAATTTGGACGATGATAGACAAGGATTCCGTCCTCCAACTTAGACAAGGTGAAGAAAGCAATATCCAAGCTGAAGTCGAACAAAGCTGCTGGAGCGGATGGACTGTCCGCAGAACGTTTTAAAGCATCTGAAGATCAGAGTTGCGCAAAACAGTTCCTTTGCCGGACCGAACATGGAACGGTTCCTTTGTGGAGAGGAACTTGTTCCAGAAACTAGTCTCGAGGAACTACGAGTATTTAGTTCCGAGGACCTATTTAGTTCCGAGGAACCATTCGCTTCTGGAACTATATCGGTCCGGGAACTATATCGGTCCCGGAACTATATCGGTCCGGGAACAACATCGGTCCTGGAACCATATCTACTGTGGTAGTTCTGAATATTGTTTCAGCTAACATATTACTCACTTTGTTTTATTGGCACTTCATGAACATTTCTGTGGTCGCCGTGGCGTAGTGGGTAGAGTGCGATGCTCACACGCCGAAGGGTCTAGGTTCGACTCCCAGCTCAACACTAATTTTTCGAATTTTTCACGGCACTACCTCTTTCGAGCTACTGACAACACTCAAAGAGTAATAATAGTCTAAGAAAGCTTTTCAAATTTCGCCGTTCGGAGTCGACAAAAAACTGTAGGTTCCTTCTACTCGTGAGAGAACAGTAGCGCGCACAACACGAGTAGTTGATGAGCAAGCTAGGCCCTAGTCTCCTTTTGGACTGTAGCATCCAAAAATTATTATTATTGTCTCCATTGATCAGGATAGTGTCTTCTGTGTCAACACCTGTCCCACTCACTGTCCTCTACCGCAAAAGAACAATAAAAAATAAGAAAACAGCGCGCTTCCTTTTTGAAATCCATTGCAGTTTTAAAGCACTTCAGTGGAAGATGAGCCAAACTTCAAAACGAACCGTTATTTTATAACCTCAGTGTAACACAACCAGTGCACGTTTTCAATGACCTCAGATATGGGCATAACGGGAAAAACCTTTATACAACTTTAAATTTGATGAAAAGGTGGAAACTTGATGTCGCGTTTTAGGAACTGCCTTAGTGAGATGACGCCGATCTACGGAGTCAGAATCCAAGATGGGATGTGTGATAATTGCCTTGCATAAAGCTTAAGAAACACAATTCTAGATAGGATCTTGAAAGCATATATATGAGAAGTACCTAGATAATTTTGCTATGAGGACAGATCGTCTGTTTGAAGATGATACACACGGAGCATAAGATAATTCAAATTTAACAGATGCCCTGATGCATGCTTTTCATCAGAATACTGACCATCATTGTTATTACATCCTCACATTGACGCACAATTGATAAACGACTGCTCATTGGATATGGAGAACATTCGCCCCTTGAATTTCTCTTAAACACATCGCGGATTGTCTGAAAGATTTTCACACCTTCCTAACTATCGAAATTTGTCTATTCTTACTCAACACTCACAACGTTTATAAGCAAATTTGCTGACACATGAAAATTCACATGTTGAAGGGCGGTTCACTTTGATTGCGTCAATAATTCCAAGGTGCTGTAGATAACTTATAACCTTGTATGTGTTGAAGAAGATGAAAGACAGCAATACAATGCGTGAATGAGTTATTTTGCGCATTGAGTATATGAATTTACCACCAAGGTCGTGCGACTTTTAAAGTTAATGTGTACAATGAAGTCCATACAGTCATGCTTAACTGGCTCGACCATTGAATCTGTGCAAATTTATATTGGTATCATCCCTGTCGAGGTCAAAGTGTGAAAACTCATCCATTTGCACATTGGCAGCTAATTCCTGCACAGAACATCAGTTTCAAAATCTTTCCTAACGCACCTCCTACTAGATTCTAATAAAAATTTATTTCAAAGTCGGCACCAAAATGTATACCCGCTAAGTGTTGGAAGTTTTATAACGCATATGAATGTTGTCCACAGGGTATCTGAGAGCCTTGCTATTTCAACAACTACTCTTATAGTGCGTGCCACTGTTCTTTCACGAATAGAGGTTAGCAGATTTTTTCCGACTCCGAACGGCGAAATTTGAGTAACTTTCTTAAAGCAGCTCAAAAGATGTGGTGAAAATGAAAGGAGTTGTGTAAAAATACCACTATTTTGCGACCACTTTTAATAATAATAATTGTTGGCGCCAGAGTCCACAGGGGGACCAGGGCCTAGCTTGCTCATAAACTACTCGTGTTGTGCGCGCTACTGTTCTCTCACGAGTAGAAGGGACCTACAGTTTTCTGCCGACTCCGAACGGCGAAGTTTCAGAAGCTTTCGTAGACAACTCTTTGAGTATTGTCAGCAACTCGAAAGAGGTGGTGCCGTGAAAAATTCGAGTTGTTCAGCCGGGAATCGAACCTTGGGCGTGTAAGCGTCGCACTCTACTCACTACGCCACAGCGGCCACTGCTGGGCCTTCACTTCCTTAAATAAATCCTTACAATCTTGGTGTAACGTCCTTTAACGGGACAGAGAAAATTAAAAAAAAGCATCTATACAGAGTCCACACATAACAGAGTTCACAACCTTCTTGGGAAACGTCGATGAACGATTACGCGCACAAGGTGTCCACCAATCATGAAGGCCATAAAACTGATAATCTCCTTAATTATTCCCCAAACAATAATGTTTTCCTTTAAAATTGGTTCCCCCTCGAAGACTGCTTCAACACTAAGATTCCATGTCCAGATTAGCGCGATAAAGTTGTCGATTACTCGTCAATACAACATCAAAGTACTTTACATCAACCATGCGTAAACTAAGGACAACCACAATCCCCATTCTAATCCGTTATAATCGATTACTTTGTGGTCTGCTTGGCGCATCAGCCCAAGACCACTATGACGACTCGACTTTCGATTTACAAGTCCTCAACCCAAACATAAACCAATTTACAAAAGAGGGATTAATCTTTCGCATTCCGAGGGAGTACCCTTTTCCGCAAGTATTGTGATTGCCGTGACCATCTTCGGGCGTTTAGTTTTTCGGGGTTCCTTGATTGTTATCCCTTCCCTCACCGCCCCCGGCTGGGTGAGTGGGTCGTAGGCGCCATGTGGTTGAATTAGTTAACACAAGAAGGGAGGACCCTCATCCCTTATGCCATGTGATGACTTTGTTGTTGATCGCCCAAATTGTCGTCAAAGGCCGAATGTGGGAGGTAACGGATTTCCTGAACAGCCTGCGTGATAGAACAACTTCAGCGACATTATCTTCGGCATCAGTGGTCGATAATCGATTTGAACAGAAGGAAACCGAGACTGACCGGCTTGTTAATACATTTCCCTTTGTTTTAAGTGCTTTGAATGGTCATTCGTCGTGTGTGGGGTGGCCGGAACAGAGATGAGATGTCTGAAAGAATTCATCTGAAGAAAGCGGAAAACAAGGTCAAAGTTAACTTCAAATCAAAGCCGCTTATTGCTCGGGGACATAAATCCCGAATGCTGCGACTTGGGCTCTCATCCATATGCATGTGGGCACAAAGTAATTCAGTGAAAACCGATCAAGCAATTTATTGGGTCGTGGATTAAATGCAGTTTTACTTTGGGAAAGAATCGAAAGAACTTATTGGCCATAAAAAAGAACTCAAACCGACTGACTTTTATTGATGTACGATATCCATCTCCTCACCAATTAAATTCTTGTTAAACCGTCTTAAAACTTAGGAGCACGCATCTAAATTACCCTAATAAAAGAACAGCTCACCAACGAAACCAATTATATCGTTAACAGATAAATCAACATCTAGTATCTACAACAAAATAAAAAATACAAATACTACAACAACAACAACAACACCAACAATCAATCAAAGTTGAACTCAACACAAAAATAAAGAAAATTGGAACAGGAAAAAAAACTCCGAATCCGAAGAGAGGGAGTGTCTAAGAGGAGAATACTTGAGTGTGTATCTAGAAAATACCTTGACGGCAACAATTTCCGCGTAACCTAGTGTACCACCATGTAGCGTTGTCACAGATCGCTTTAAGCCCTGCAAGAGAGTACATCAAAAATGAAAATTTGTCTGGACGATGGTGGGTGGGCGATATATTCGCTCGGTGTGTGTGTGTGTACCCTTCACCCTTGAACTTTTAATTTAATTCATTTTTTTTGTAGTCGGATGTGAGAGAGAAAAACATATTCTCGCATCCTGAAATAACAATGGCGCTTAATTACCTTGACTGTTTGGAATACATCAATCCCGGGATGACCCACGTCTCCTTTGGATCCCTTATCGCCCGGTCGTCCCTGCGGGAAGGAGAGCATGGAAAAGTTTGCATTAATTAACTTATTTAAGTAACTTTCGCGATACAGGCAAGCATACCCACATCCGCACACACACACACATTCATTCGCTGAGACATCATGCACACAGAGGAAAGGGTAGTGATTCACTTACCGGATCGCCCTTTTCACCGTTCATACCGACGGGTCCCTGTAAAGAAAACGAAAAAAAAGAACACACACAAACACAATTTACATTTACATTCCATTGGCTCGCGCACACCACACCCGCGCTCACAAGGTCGGCGGCGGTGTTGTGGTGCTTCCGTTTGAATTGATACTTACCGGTGGTCCCACATCCCCAGGATCGCCTTTTTTGCCTCGTTTCCCTCGTTTGCCTGGAGGCCCTGGTGGACCGGGTGGTCCTGAAAGTAATAAAAAGAATTTTATTACACTTTCTCCTTGCTAGCGTGCAGGTATCAGAAAGGTGTTGTCGTTCCTTGAAGGAGTGTGAAGATACAGTATCTAAAATGTGCGTAGATTCGTATTAGGTAAAATGACACCCCATAAAAATAACCCCGGGTTTAGGTTGTCGCAAAGCGGCTTAGAAAAATTTTTCCCGAGATTCATTTTCAGCTGAAAGAAACTGTTTATAAGTCTATTTGGTATCCGTGAGATTTATCATTAAGATGCGCGTCGTCTTCGTCGTCGGTCGCCGCCGTCTGAACTGGATTAAGATTTCGGAAAAGAATTTGAATACAAAATAGAATCCACGTAAACGTCGAGCGAAAGGCATTTGCATGGGATAAGAGTAGTAACCATCCGCATCCACGAACAATGTATTGTAGTGAGCCCTTTGGAATCCTTCCTTCGGCGTGGGTGTTGTGAATGTGTGACGGAGGATTGTCTGAAGTGGAGATGGCAAATCGATGGCTAACACGACTGCTGTGAAGTCAGGGGCATGAGACTGGGTGTATGAGGAAAATTCACACCAGTAAGGCACTTGTAAGTTGCAAGTCGTACTTGGTTGAATAACGCACAACAATGTGCAGCAAATAAATGCTCTTTTCACGATGTGCCGAATATCCCGGGACTCTGCTTCAATTCCGGGGATCGTTATCAACGCGAACTGCTTTGAAGAGCTCAACCAATTTTGAAGCGGCGCGTTGTTCGAGTGAAATTGAGTTTGAATGACCTCCACATGGAAATAATTCTTGGTAAGCTTTGCATTGCATGGCGCCGCAGAACAAACGATACGAGAAGTGGTATCAATGCATTTGGAAAGCAGCAGACAAAGGATCCGGGTTCAGGATTGAAAAGCCCACTGAATAGTTTTGGTGGTGATTGGAATTGGTTGAATGATTGCACTTCACTTCGGCAAGGGCCGAGGCGATGATGAAGTGGTCTTTGTAGTGCTGCACAGCTCGGATTTGAATGACGAATCGATGCACTCGAACATCGTGAAAACGTTTATTTTTGTGAAATATCGAGTTTTTAGTTTATGAAGGTGTTTTATTTTTTTGCTGGGTCTTAGGCACGAGTGTGAAGAGCTTCGAATGCAATTTAAACAGATAGTTGATGATGAAGTACATAAATGGAACAAAAGGACAGAGAAGGACAGTTTTCCAAAAGTGTGCAGGAAATGAGAATATCGCCCAGGGACAACGTGGCTTAAGCGATGGGTGACACGAAGAAAATAACCCCTTAAAAGTGACTGCAAAGGAAGTCAATTTGGAGAGACCTTAAAGGCTTTGCTTAAATGGGACTTTCGGTAAATTTCATTGGCGAACTAAATAGCTCGCGGTTCTTTGACTCTTTTCTCCAGACGCGAAGTCGTGGTCCGTCTAGCCCCTTTTAACACTACGGCAAGAGGAACTGATTAAAGAACCCTTTTGTGTAGCGACAGAATGAGGAATAAGATGAATGGTGGTGCAACAAGGGGATAAGGTTGTGGCAAGGCGACATGGTTGTGGATAAGGTTTGTGGCATACGATGTTTGTTCAATACAGTTCTCTAGGCTGAGCAGACTTGTGCTAAATTCTGTTTTTAAAGTAAATTTTGTGGTTCTTTCGGGCAATTAAAGCACCAAAGTTGACGCCAGTTTTTCGCCATAAAGTAACACGTGAAATAAGACACTTGTATTCTTGCGAGAGATAAAAAATGGAATCTTCATGAAGGAAGAAGAAAGGCTTCATGAGGCACCCAAAGCCACTCATCTACAGAAAAACTTAATGTGGCGAGTCTTAGTGTAGAAGGTAGACCTCATTTAGTTCCATCGAATTCTGCTCCTTCAAAATATTGAAAATGATCAAAATCGTCAATGCGATACATTACAATATACGTTCTATTTTTCGAACCTTAGACAGAGGAATTGTGGTCATATTCTTTCTCCATTGAGTCAAATGCGACCCGTTATGGTTGACATCGAAGGCGACCTCAAAAATGTCTTCAACCGCTTCTCCAATATCAAATCTAGGGGGTAAGCCGTAAGAGGATATGATTGAAATGACAAAAGAATAGAAGATTTGTTGTCAATAGATTTTAGTTATAAGCGGGTGTAGGTAAACCATAACATTTTTTTTATAAAACATGGGCATTCTGTTTGGTTCTGGAAAAGATTATGAGCGTAGAGCGATAGAGATCTCTGATGACATAAGAGAAGACATTGATTGAATAAGTAAGACATTGAAAAGACGGGTCCTGTGCAGAATTAGCTGTAGTTGTAAATTTACATATGAACGTCAACATAGTATGGGCACGGTATTTTTAATATTAGCCATCGTTTAGACAGCTCCAAAATGGAGGTGAAAAAAATATTCCTCAACGGGGATACACGCTTTTAACCGAAGCATTTATAATTAGTTAGTGGAATACTTTAATTAACGTTTTAGAACTTGCAAGGAATAACGAACCTACAGAACTTTATTGCGCGTGGAGATTGGATCAGTTTTGAGTCGAAAATAGCTCAGATTTATACACACGTGGGATTTACACAAGGTACCTGGCTGACGCTTTATTAGAGCAAAGTTGATCCATTCAGAATGCAAAAAGGATGTGCTATCTACAAAGCTACACAGTGTGAAGAACAGAAACAAACCTGGAGGAGAAAAGACGTATAGGTTTGTTTTTTTAGCTGCGGGACAGAGCAACACTCATACGCCAAAGATTCCAGGTTAATTTCCAAGTTTGATCACAAATGTTGATGGTCCCACCTTTTTTAAGTTATTGGCAACATTCCAAGAGAACTAATTTTCTTTGAAAAATCGTTTTAAATTTCACTGTTGGAAGTTTGTATTAAACAGTTTGTCTCTACAGAAAAGCGCACAACATGAGTAGTTGCTGAAGACGCGAGGTCCTGTTCACCTTGTGGACAGTTGCACCATCCAAATGTTGAAGTGTACAAAGTTTATAAAAGAGTAACAAACTAAAGCTTGATTTCAGAGACGAGTGGAAAGCTCGTTCTCCGATTCGGCGAAATTAAAGAACCTTTAATAGAAAATTTCTTCTCCTTCGTGTTGCTGTAGTCCAAAAGACAGAAAGTCCAGAAATCAAATCAAGGGGATAAGGTTGTGGCAAGGCGACATGGTTGTGGATAAGGTTTGTGGCATACGATGTTTGTTCAATACAGTTCTCTAGGCTGAGCAGACTTGTGCTAAATTCTGTTTTTAAAGTAAATTTTGTGGTTCTTTCGGGCAATTAAAGCACCAAAGTTGACGCCAGTTTTTCGCCATAAAGTAACACGTGAAATAAGACACTTGTATTCTTGCGAGAGATAAAAAATGGAATCTTCATGAAGGAAGAAGAAAGGCTTCATGAGGCACCCAAAGCCACTCATCTACAGAAAAACTTAATGTGGCGAGTCTTAGTGTAGAAGGTAGACCTCATTTAGTTCCATCGAATTCTGCTCCTTCAAAATATTGAAAATGATCAAAATCGTCAATGCGATACATTACAATATACGTTCTATTTTTCGAACCTTAGACAGAGGAATTGTGGTCATATTCTTTCTCCATTGAGTCAAATGCGACCCGTTATGGTTGACATCGAAGGCGACCTCAAAAATGTCTTCAACCGCTTCTCCAATATCAAATCTAGGGGGTAAGCCGTAAGAGGATATGATTGAAATGACAAAAGAATAGAAGATTTGTTGTCAATAGATTTTAGTTATAAGCGGGTGTAGGTAAACCATAACATTTTTTTATAAAACATGGGCATTCTGTTTGGTTCTGGAAAAGATTATGAGCGTAGAGCGATATAGATCTCTGATGACATAAGAGAAGACATTGATTGAATAAGTAAGACATTGAAAAGACGGGTCCTGTGTAGAATTAGCTGTAGTTGAAAATCTACATATGAACGTCAACAGTATGGGCCCGGTATTTTTAATATTAGCCATCGTTTAGACAGCTCCAAAATGGAAGTGAAAAAAATATTCCTCAACGGGGATACACGCTTTTAACCTAAGCATTTATAATTAGTTAGTGGAATACTTTAATTAACGTTTTAGAACTTGGAAGGAATAACGAACCTACAGAACTTTATTGCGCGTAGAGATTGGATCAGTTTCGAGTCGAAAATAGCTCAGATTTTTACACACGTGGGATTTACATAAGGTACCTGGCTAACGCTTTACTAGAGCAGCGTTGATCCATTCAGAATGCAAAAACGATGTGCTATCTACAAAGCTACACAGTGTGAAGAACAGAAACAAACCTGGAGGAGAAAAGACGTATATTTTTGTTTTTTTAGCTGCGGGACAGAGCAACACTCATACGCCAAAGATTCCAGGTTAATTTCCAAGTTTGAACACAAATGTTGATGGTCCCACCTTTTTTAAGTTATTGACAACATTCCAAGAGAACTAATTTTCTTTGAAAAATCGTTTTAAATTTCACTGTTGGGAGTTTGTATTAAACAGTTTGTCTCTACAGAAAAGCGCACAACATGAGTAGTTGCTGAAGACGCGAGATCCTGTTCACCTTGTGGACAGTTGCACCATCCAAATGTTGAAGTGTAGAAAGTTTACAGAAGAGTAACAGACTGGAGCCTGATTTCAGAGACGAGTAGAAAGCTCGTTCTCCGATTCGGCGAAATTAAAGAACCTTTAATAGAAAATTTCCAAAAGATACAAATCGCCCGAGTTTTCCGACTTATCCATTAAGTGCATTTGAAAATGTATTTTTTTTTAAATAAGAAAAAAGACAAAGAAGTCGAAAATATGAGCTTAAAAATTTGTTTGGCATTCAATGTCCATGCTTTGCGGTTGAAAAGTTTCCTCATGTTTTCAGAAGAATGTGAAGGAATAATAAGTGAAACAGAGAATGCCCTTTTCATTTCCGGGAACAACGACAATTAATACATCATACAAAGTATCAACGGTTTGTAATCGGTTTACTGATGCGTATTTTATTCGATAAAATAATAAAACACATCATTCAATGAATTGCGAAAGAGATCGATTGATTAACACCTTCCCGCAGTATTTGTTATTTTTTCAGTCGTTGTCTGTGTGCATGTCAATGAATAACATGGCGAATTCTGTTGATGAATCCCTCGATGCTTTCACTGAGTATACATTTGTATTTAAAACTCAGTGAACCCGACATCGAAACATAGTTTAAGGACGTTGTAATGAATATTAATCATTAAAACGTCCTTAATGTGTCGTCAATGTGTTGAAGGAGATTGGAGACTTTTTTAAGCTTTCAAACTCAGTGGCCAGTTCGAAGCAAAGTTTATTTTCTAGTTCTCATTCCTGTTGCCGCCGCTTTCCACTTTCCAATTTCCGCAATTAGGTTCTTGAACTGCTTGTCTTCTTAAACGACATCCAGATTTTCGAGTTGTCAATTACACCCAATCAGGGTTTATCGTCAGGGAAGGGCTACAAATTTCACTGACTGGTGTTTGGAATAAACAGAAAGCGGAAGAGCCAAGGAATTCCTGATAAAGTCTGAACTTATTCTGGTGTGGTTGTTGCAGTATCTCTATTTAAAGGGTTTTTGAGTGAAAGTTGTGTGTTCCAAATTTTCTCATTCTCTGAACAATTTTTGTTGTCAGACTTTGGTTTTCATTATAAGGATTGGCTCAAAAAATATAAATCAAATGTAAAGAGTGATTTTTTCCTATTATCTTTTTGACAACACTGGTTTAAAAAGCAAACGCAAGTTTCGTGTTTTGTTTCACTGTCAAACATCATCAGTTTGGTCTATAATTTAACCATGAAGTCTTACAAACGAACAAAACTTGCAAATTATTGGATTTTATTATCAAAATGAGTGCTCTGTGAAGAAAGTTCATTGCGCGCTTCTTCCATTTTATGGTCAAAAAAGGACGAAGCTCATTTTTGGCTCAATGGGTACGTATTGTCGAATTGTCGATTTTGGAGTGAATATCAGTCAGAAGAGCAAGAGCTACAAATGCATTTAGAGAAAGTTACAGTTTGTTGCGGTTTATGGGTGGCATCATTGAACCGTACTTCATCAAAGATGATGCGAATCGTTACATAACTGTGAATGATGAGCGCTACCGTGAGATGATATCCAACTTTTTTTTTGCCCAAAATGGAAGAGCTTCACTTGCATGACATGCGGTTTCAACAAGACATGCCACACAACATGCGCAACATGGATTACATGTGGTTCCAACAAGACGGTGCCACATGTCACACAGCACGCGCAACAATGGACTTATTGAGAGGCTAGTTCGGTGAATATTTTATTTTACGTACGGGACCGGTCAATTAGCCGCCTAGATCGTGCTATTTAACGCCTGTAGACTATTTTTGTATGGCTATGTTTAAGCTCATGTCTAAACAGACAGTCCCGCTTCGAATCATGCATTGGAAGAAAACATTGAAGCATTTATTCGTGAGATGCCGGCCGAAATGTTGGAAAGAGTATGCCAAAATTGGACTAAGCGGATGGACCATTTGAGGCGCAGTCAAGGTCAACATTTGCATGAAATATTCTTCAAAAATTAAATTATTTTGACTATCGATTCAAATTATAATTTCATGCATTTTTCTGAATTTTATGTGTTTTGTTTTGAACTTTTCTATAGCTTTTAAAAAGTCACCCTTTATTTATGAATGTAATAATAACATTTTTCTGAACCTCTCTTGTCGAACTAATAACCGGAAATCAAATTAATTTTAATCACAAATGATCAAAATACAAAATCGTTTGTATAAATTCAGCTTACGATTTTAGAAATTCATTGTTTTCTCCGAAAGATAGCGCAACAGCCATCCTGAGCCTAGCTTTCTCATCAACTACTCATGTCCTCTGACGTATAGAAGGGAGTAACAGTCCTTTGCCGACTCCGAACGGAGAACTTTAAGAAGCTTTTTCTTAGGCAGTTTTCATTGAGTCTTGTCAGCGAATGAAGTGGTGCCGTGAAAATTGTGAGGTGCTCAGTCGGGAATCGAACCTGGACCTTCGGCGTGTGAGTTTCGCACTCTACCCACTACGCCGCCGCAGCCAGATAGGTTTAAATTAAATTTAATATACGTCAAACTGACATTCCTGCCTCTTCTTTGTGAGCAGACTGAAAGTTATTCACACACACACACTATACTAAAGGGGTGTGCAAACTTTCTTTCGATGTGGAACGGTGAGCTAAACCTTTTTTTTAACATTTGCAGTAGCAGCTTGGTGTTCAAGCAACTTTGATATTCAAAAACGCATAATATAGCTAGGCCATGAATAGTAAAAGGACACCACTTCTCGGGCACGAGAAGTCTTCGAATCCAAGCCGCAGAGCCCTAGGTTGGGATCGCGCACAGAAGTCTAGAAGAATCTCTACCAACTTGGAGTATATATTTGAAGCTGGGCAGAGATGGAAGCTGAAGAGGCATATTGGTTACGCCCCGGGTCCAATCTGGACTGAAGCGTCATTCAAGGAAGAAGAAGAAGTAGCAGCTTCGGGTTGGCAAATCGTAATAAAGCAATACACACTTCAAAACGTTTGCAAAGTTACTAAAATTTGTTCACGACAGTTTTAAGAACAAAAATCATAATGACCACGGTAATCCCTAAGCCGAAAGGCATGAAACGAAAAGCTCCTACATATGCTTAGAGTATTCGCGAAGAGTCAGTTATTTAGAATAAAGTTCAGTTAATTATATTGGGGAGCTAGTTTTAAGTATTTTTGAAAAAAAATCACTTAAATCTAATCGAATGTAATCTAATAAAAGTCATCTTTATTTGTCAATAAGGCGTTACTAGGCACGCAGTAAACCACACATGTTTCACAAGGCATAATTGCATCCCGACAAAGTGACTATTTGATGAGGATTATGGAAATGTTGGCGGTGACATTGGACTACAACTGGAATTGCGGCCACTTCGTGATCGAAAATTTAGTTCAATGACTGAAAAAATAGGGATAACAACACCAGTATCGAAATCAAATCAGAATCACTCTTGCCAATCGCTGTTTCTTTGGGCTCAAGAGGCAATTGGGCAAAAGAGCCCCCTATCGAAGGACTAAGCTCGCTAACAGCTTGATCATTCAAGTCCTACTTTATGGCGAGGACGTTACTAAAAGCGGATGAAAAAGCCCTTGGTCTTTTCGAGAAAAAAGTTTTGCGTTCGAATTTTAGTCCTGTTTGCGTTGATGGCATCTGGAGGAGAGGTTTTAACGACGAACTCTATGGGCTGTACAACGACATGCGCCTGGTCAAACATCTTCCAATACAAGGCTTGAGATGGCTAGGCCATGTAGAGCGTATAAACACCACTGCTCCGGCCCGGAAAGTCTTCGAACCTGAACCTTTGGGACAACGCAACAGAGGACGAACTAGGGTAAGGTGGCGCACACAGGTGGAGAAGGACCTCAACCAACTTGAAGTGCACAACTACGTAGCGAACGATCGTGTTGGCTGGAGAGACATGTTGGTTGAGGCCCAGGTCCACCCGGACTGTAGCGCTATAAGAAGAAGAAGACGAGTGACGACGTTTCGATTAAAGGCATTTTTTTTTGTGAGATTCCCAATTATTTTAAATAATGTAGAAACCAGCACAAAATTTGTGACGTAAACTAATTTACATATGCAGCTGAAAGTGAAAATAACTACTCTCCCGGTATCATCACAAATGCAATGCATGTGCATGATGCATGATTTACACATTTATGTCTCTTAGAAAATATATCACTCGATTTTACAAAAAGTCATGTTTGTAGTTTGTATGGACATCGAAACGTTCATTACGTAAAACCGAAAATTAAATGTTCCATTGAGGGAATTTATTCTTGACAATAGCGTTTTGTAAAAAATTGTCCCCCCATGGTTACACACGTTCACCATTGTATTAAGAAAAAATCTAAAATGTCACCTATTCATACCAACGAGCGACACAATTGTAAATCGAATAACTTTCGCATCAAAATGGACGACCACGACGAACCATCGATAACAATAGGAATCCACAACGTACATCGGATGACTCGTGGAAACAATAGAAATCAATTGTCCAAAAACATGGCTTTCAAATCCTGCAATTTGCGCTGTATCCACGTACTCACCTCCTGCAGTCGGTGGGAGGAAGCAACAACAAGAAAAAAGAACGTATTCTGTCCATTTTTGGAATGTCACATGACATATTTGCAAATGCTCAACGAAAAGGAAACTTGCAAGGAAAAATATGTATTTTCACAATAATGGAAGAAAATTCCTCTTGACACAATTTGTGAAACGCAGCACCTGGCATTGATTGATTTATTTCGAACACCTTTCATGCGTAAAAATATGCAGATTCATATAAAGCTGAAGCTTGCTCAGAAATATTGGCTTCACCAGTTTGCAGATATCGTGGTGACAGGAAACCATCAAATCCCGGCACAGACCTTTTTTTCTTTTCAATTAAAACCTGTCGAGCACATACCCATTCCCGAGCACATGTGACGAGCACCGCCAATCCATATGCATCTACTCCACTTTCAATTCCCAGTTTTTCCATTTCAGACAAGAGAAATAGCTAAACAATTACGTTACGAACGTGCATCTGAAGGCAAAACAAAACAATCTGGTTGGGAATCGTAAACGCTCGTGGAATACCAACGATGTGCCATCAATCGTCACTTTGTGACAATTCTTTTGGAATTTTCATACAAAAAAAAGGCAGTCGAGCCGGGTCCAGAAGTACAACAGCCAACAAATAGGCAAATACAGCAACAAAACCAATCTAAATATTGAAATACACCAGCGGCAGCGATGAGGAGGAGAAACAAGATGACAAGAGAAAAAAAATGAAAACACAGGAAAACAAGAAAAACGAATCCGAACAGAAGAACAGCCAAGGCGCTAAATCATTCAGCAGGCATTCAGCGCCTGCCACCCCGGGCACGTCCCACTTCGATGACACCCGGACAGGAGCAGCAGTGTGAACATTTTTATGAACGTTCCCCCGTTCATAGTCGTCTCGTTGTCATACGTCGAGCAGTGCGCGATGCGCGCCTCCCTGCTATTTCTTTTCTTTCCGTCGACAGCGTGGCCGCCGCTGCCAATGAGGCTAATTAATCGCTCACAGAACGAGCAACCGAGCTTTTCCGACCGGGGATGTAGTCGGTGCGGTGGCCTATCGCTTCAGCTGATCCGCCGCTGCCGCTTCAACTCCTCGCCTCTTTCATAATTCATACAAGCTGAAATATTTTCCATGAATTAGTCCGCAGTCTAGTGCAATTAATTGTTACTCTGAAATGAATTTATCGCTGCGCTAGGCGGATCGGACGCGAGGGAACGCCCAATTTATTTACCCGCCGGCTAATGAATGTGTCAACAGAACACGTTCGGTTCGGCGCACGTCGTCGGTTTGTTTATCATTCCTCTGTTTGCTCATGGTCTCGAAAAAACACGCACCGAACTGCTCCATCGGCCAGGCCAAAGCAAATAAGATCGCCAAGCGTCAGATCTGCAGGTCTGGGTGGACATCTCCCACCCAAGAGCCGGCATGCATACGTGTGCTCCGCCGCTTCCGAACAATGCCCCTTAATTTAAGCCATATTGTATTGTAGTCTCATAAATGGCAAATATTTTGTAATAAAGTGACACATTTCCCCGTTGGTGTAACAATACGCATTGCAGATGAACACAGGCAGACGAAGCGCCTCGGCACTGGCAGTCGTCTATGGCTGTGGCAGGAGCAGGAGTTAGAGCTATTGAAAAAGCAATCCTGTGTCCCGTCGCTTAACACTCGCTCCCATTGAACAAGATTCTTTCGTGTTGCTCGACCCTTTATTTGCTCCCACTGTCTATATCCACTCCTTTTTATGTGCTCCTCAGCATGGCCGCAGGACGCTTGGGTGCAGAGTCGGGTTGGGGTTGCTGCTGCTCCTCTGGATAGAGCATTACACGGCAGCAGGAAATGGAAAATGGTACAGCTTGAGGCGTTTATTGGAATGTGAGGTGTGCGTGTGTCTGTGTGTGTATGTCTGTGACTGTCTATTAAACGGGCATGTGATGCACTCACAGAGAGTGAAAAAAACTCCTCTGGACAGTGTTTTGCGTGCTAAATTAAAACCGTATCCTGCACTCTCCCATCAAAGGCCGGAGTGTAAAATCACTAAATGACTTTGGGGAGCATTCTCAGAGTTCATCGAATCCAAAGGACACAAAGGCACACAAATATTCCAGAAGTAATTAGAATTAACTTAAAATTCTCGTAGCCTACCAAAGGAATGCGCCCGGCACCTGGGCGCATTCACTTGGCGACGGGCACGTGTCCAAGAAGTCCCCTCACGAGAGGGGTGGTTGGTGCATAAATCAAACGCTTAACGAAAGAACCTTTTTCTGTTTTCTTTAGTTGAACGAAATGCCTAAGCAAACAAAGGCCACAAGACAAAAGCGTCTCGGGCGCAGAAGAAAGTGGACCCGAAAACTTCAAACAAAGCGAGAGTCCCACTCTGGATGCGGAACTGTGAACCATTTATACACAACTGGATCATGGATTCTTTTGTAAAAAAATGAAAGGGGGACCCCGCCTAATGTGCATGGCTGAGCATATTCATTTTTAAATGTTCCCGTAGGCGTGGGTGCTGTGCGGTGTGGGATTGTTAAAGGTGTCATGTCAAGTTTTCGGTTGACAATCGCCACGACAAAAGACGAAAAGATTTATTAATGCCCGGTCGGACAGCTAGAAGGTGTGAGTGGTGCCCGTTTTGTGATCGATTGGTTTTTGAGTCGGATGTGTTGAAGAAGTGGAGGCTTATAAACCGGAATGAAGACCCAAATTAAGGTGGGTTTTTGTTCTCTGGAGTGACTTGGCTCATTTCGGGTTTTGGGGATTGAATGATAGGAAAACGTAAGGATTGAATGGGAAATCGAATTGAACCCTCGCTGCAAAAGAGGAGAAAATTTCATTCGGCCACTTATTTTAAGAAATCATATTTCGGGAAAGCAAGCCTTTAACTGTACACATTCGTTTCTTTTTGAATGTCAAGGATTTGGAAGTCCGTAACAAATAGATGACGATTTGTGTACACAAAAAATGATAACTTTTAAAAACTTGATTAATGAAATAGAGAACAAGAAGTTCGTCGAGACGCCCTTATATGTTTAATATATCGACTCAAGACCACATAAAAATTTCCTATTGTTTCTAATCCGAAAAGCTCTTGAAAAATTAACACCGCGCAGAGAGAAAAACCTTCAAAATCGCGTCTCAGATTTGTGTTTTCTTTGGGTTGACATTAAACTATAGGTCCACCGAAAATTTACTTAACGGCAGACACTGGAAAAGACCCAAGAAGCAGAAATCGACACTCGCTATCAATTTTTGACTTTAAGGCCGCACATGACAGTGTGCATACGGACAAGCTTTACAGTGGCATGTCTAGATTTGAAATTCCTACCCAACTTGTCAGTTTGTGTAGGACGATGATGTTGAGCTCTCATTGCTTCGTCAAGGTCGGTGACGAACTCGCCGAGACCTTCCATGTTAGAAAAGATTTTGACAAAGCGAAGCGCTCTCTCAAGACTTCTTTAACATCCTTCTCGAGAAGATAGCGCGTAAATCACAAGTCAACAGCAGAGGCACTTCGTCAGCTCAACTGCTAACTGACGCCGATAACGAAATGAATCGTCAATGAATCGTTTTGAAACAGAAGCGGCTAGAATGGCTATGACAGTAAATGAGGACAGAACAGAATACATGCTGTCATCAAGGTCCAAACAAAGCGTCACATTAGGTAGCAGAAACATCGAGGTAGTAGAGGACTTCGTTTACCTCAGCTCCGCGGTTAACAAGGAAAAGTACATCATTACGGAAATCAAACGCAAAATCACTCTTCCCATTCGCTGTTTCTTTGGGCTCAAGAGGCAACTGACTGAGAGACTGAGCTTGCTTTGTATAACAGCTTGATCATCCCTATCCTACCTTATGGCGCGGAAGCCTGGATATAACTAAAAGCGGATAAGGAAGCTTTTAGTCTTTTCGAGAGAAAAATTCTGCGTGCGATTTTTTTAATCCTGTTTGCGTTGATGGCATCTGGAGGAGAAAATTCAACGACGAATTTTATGGGCTATATGGCGGCATTGTCAAGCGTCTTCGGATACAACGCTTAAGGTGTCTAGGTCATGTAGAGCATATGGACACAACTCCTCCGGCCCGGAAAGCCTTCGAGTTCAAGCCATTGGAACAACGCAAAAGAGGACGGCATAGACTAAAATGGCGCACACAAGTGAAGGAAGATTTATAGCAACTGGAGAGGCCTCAACCAGTCCGGTGTGGAAGCGTCACGTTAAAAAGAGGTGGATTAATCTGTAGGTCCCTTTTACTCATGCAACCACACGACAACACAGGAGATTTCTGCAGAAACTAAGGTTCATCCTTTGTGACTTACAGCAGCCTTCGCATGCATGAATATAAACATGATATTTAACACTAAATTACTTGATGGAAGGGAAGCTTTTCCTGCCAATTTGTTTGAACGCTTGATAATTAAATATTTGCTCTCAGCCCACAGACGTAAACCATATATTAAGTCTTGACAATGCAGCAACTCTTTAGGACCGATTTCAAAACTTTAATAGTATTAATAATTGTATGGTGAGACAGTCCACAGGGGGACCAGGGCCTAGCTTGCTCATCAACTATTCGCGTTGTGCGAGCTACTGTTCTTTCACGAGTAGAAGGGACCTATAGTTTTTTGCCGACTCCGAACGACGTAGTTTGAAAAGCTTTCTTATTACTCTTTGAGTGTTGTCAGCAGCTCGAAAGAGGTGGTGCCGTAAACATTTCGAGGTGTTCAGTTGGGAATCGAGCTCGGCGCATGAGCGTCGCACTTTACCCACTACGCTACGGCGGCCACCTAAACCTTATCGGTATGCTTTAATACAACTCGTGCAGTTTAAATTTAAGTTTGAACTTTTCTATCAAAATTGTGGGTCATTACAGGATGGTTGTGGCATTCACTTTATTGAATGCCGTTGTACTTTTACCAAGACAAGGTAGCGTGAGGTTATATCGGATGATATTCGAAAACCGAAACTTAGTTTCTTTTCCTAAATATAGAACTTAAAGTTGACAGCTGTATTTGAACAGGCGGTCAATTTGTCAGTTGCCCAGCGTGTTTAGTTTGGAATATGGCTTGGCATTTTAACGAAAATGTTTTGACGTCTAAATAACGCTTTCAAGTTGAGCCAATTTTCTGGACGACTTTTGCTAAGCGAAGTTAATTTTTGGTTTAATATACATGCCATAAGATTTCGTTATTTGGAGCAATGGTTATCCGTACAGAAAAACAAGTTGAGGACCCACTACAACCCAAATTCGTCCGCTTCTTGTGCTTAATGAATCGGTGGATTAATGTGTCCGTACCTTTTAAAAATGATGTTGATGTTTAAAAGTGATGATTACTGACTTTTTTATACATCAATTGAACAGCCATAATGTGCAGAAGCTGTGGTTGTAACACAACGGCGCACCGAGAGGGTTAAGTCACAATTGATGTATTGAATAACATGCTTGGTAGCCACATACTTTCACCCTATATTCAAAATCTTTTCATTTTATGCTCGTGGTCTATTTTCTGCAAAGATATGCAAAGTATCGCTAGTGTACGTCGAAATGACCGACCAATTGGAGGACAACATTCGTCACATTATATTCCATATGTGCCCGCAAAAGTTGAAAATAGTCAGTGAAATCTGGATTTACAAATTAGACTACATCTACATGTGGCGTCTAAAAATCATACAGTGCTCCAAAAAAGTTTATTTAAGAGATTTATAAAATTAGATTTCCGTTTGATAGTTATTGCAAAAAAAATCTCCAAATTTGTCCTTTTTAATAAAAAAATCCATTATAACCTCGAAACTGCAAAAATTGCAAAAATTATAACCTCGAAACTGCAAAAATTGCTTCCACAAAAGTCTTGATACACCTACGTAAAATTAAGAAAATAAAAGCAATAATAAAAAATTACATAAGAAACTTATACTTCTCAATATTTTGTTGAAAACCCTTTTATTTCGAGTAAAGACTAAAGTCTCTTTGGCATTGAATCGACTAATCTTTTAGTATACTCGTTGGTAATATTGTGCCACTCCTTCTGTAAGATTTCTTTTAGTTTGATTTTATTCGAAATCTGGTGCGGTTCTTAATTGTTGAGCCAGTTTATCCCAGAGGTGCTCTATATGGCTCAAATCAGGGCTCTGATTTATGTGTTTTAGAGCAACCACATTCGAACCCCATGGTATGCTTCGGGTCGTTGCCTTACATGAAATCGGCAGGCATTCCTAGTTTAGGGACACTTTCCTTGAGATTATTTTTTAAAATAGCCAAGTACACATGTTGATCCATCGTATTTTCAACGAATACTAAATTTCCCACTCCAGCAGCTGACATACACCCCCAAACCAACAGTCCTCCACCACCGTGTTTCACAGTCTTAATCGTGTGTTTCGAATTGAAGGCATGTCCTGTTTTTCTCCACACCCTTAGGTGGCCGTTTAATCCAAATATACAAAACTTTGACTCATCGGAGAAAAGGACCTTACTCCAAGACTTCGCAGACCAATGAATATACTCTTTTGCAAACGCAATTCGTTTTTCTCTTGTTTGTTGCAGATATGCATGGTTTCTTCTTTGGTGTGCGGGAGGATAGCCCGGTTTCTACGATGGTGCGACGTACAGTTTCGGAGTGAACTTGTATTGTGTTGAGATTGTTCAATTTATCCGCAATTTTTCTAGCACTGTCAAATGGATTTTTCTTTAACATGCGGACAATTTGTCTATTATCTTTTTCGTTTAGCTTTGGTTGACGTTCTGATCCAGCAGCGTTCTCCACTCTATTCTTATTCTTATGGCGCTGAATCAATTTCTGGGTAGTAGCACGAGAACGAGAGAGAGAGAAAAGCTATTTCAGAGTAGAATTTTTTTGTTTGGTATGTAAATCAACGATTAGCTGTCGTTGTTCGATCGTCAGCTCTTTTCGGTTCATATTTCAATAAAAACAGGAACAAAAATACACTAGTACAACAAGGATCTACCGCGAATGACACACGACACCAAGACAACATCACATTTTTTCATTATGTAAAAAATGTCGAATTATGTACCAGAAAGTGATGATTTGCGGAAAGCATTAATTTTTGAAGAAAAGTGCTGCAGAGTCGCATCGAATACTTGTCGAGGCATATGGTGATCATGCTCTATCAGAAGCAACATGCAAAAGATAGTTTCAACGATTCAGAAATAATGATTTTGATGTGAGAAATGAAGAACGTGGAAGACCACCAAAAAAGTTTAACGACTCCAAATTGCAAACGATATTGGAAGGAGATGACACTTTGAGTCAAAAACAAATGACAGCAATGTTAAATGTTGCACAACAAACAATTTCTGACCGTTTGAAAGCTATGGGAAGGGTGCAAAAGTGTGGAAAATGGGTGCCACATGAATTGAATGAAAGATAGATGGAAAACCGAAAAAACACTTTTGAAAATTTGGTTCAACGACACGAAAGAAAATCGGGTATGCATCGGATTGTTACTGGCGCTGAAAAATAGATTTATTTTAAGAATCCTAAACGGAAAAAATCATGGGTTAACTTGGGACAACCATCAACATCGACTGTAAAACCAGATCGAAGAAGGTGTGCCGTACCACGAGCTTGTAAAACCTGGTGAAACCGTGATCAATTTGAACCTTGCATTGACTTATAAACGACCAGAATGGGCCAGAAGACATAACAATAATAATTGTTGGCGCTACAGTCCAAAGGGGGACCAGGGCCTAGCTTGCTCATCAACTACTCGTGTTGTGCACGCTACTGTTCTCTCACGAGTAGAAGGGACCTACAGTTTTTTGCCGACTCCGAACGGCGAAATTTGAGAAGCTTTCTAAGACAGTTAATACTCTTTAAGTGTTGTCAGCAGCTCGAAAGAGGTGGTGCCGTGAAAAATTCGAAAAATGGGTGTTGAGTTTGGGAGTCGAACCTAGACCCTTCGGCGTGTGAGCATCGCACTCTACCCACTACGCCACGGCGACCACCAGGGCCAGAAGACACGGCAAGGTAATTTTGCTCCATGAAAATGCACCTGCACACAAAGCAAAACCGGTTCAGGATACAATCAAAATACTTGGCTGGGAGCAGCTACCCCACCCTGCGTATTCACCAGACTTGGCTCCTTCCGACTACCTTTTGTTTTCATCGATGGGACGTGCATTGGCTGAGCAGCACTTTGATTCCTACGAGGCGGTCGAAAATTGGGTGTCTGATTTGCTCAAAAGACAAACAATTTTACTGGCGTGGTATTCACAAATTGCCAGAAAGGTGGTCAAAATGTGTAGAAAACAATAGCCAATACTTTGAATAAAATGTTTTTACTTTCACGTTAATAATTATTGTTTTATTGAAAAATTATTTTATATCGGTATAACTGTATACATATATATATATATATAGCAAAACAGAATAAAGTTATTAATCGGGGGATTCCGCTATAATTTCTATAACTGTACCAAGACTTTTTGTGGTAGCAATTTCAGGCGTTTCCAGCTTCTACATATTTTTTTTTTATTAAAACGGACAAATTTGGTGATTTTTTTTGTGCTATAAATCGAGTTATATCAACTAATTGAAAAATATGAAAAGGTTAAACCATTTTGCAATAACTATCAAATGGCAGTCTAATTTTATAAATCATATGCGGTGTACCTAGACTTTTCGATAAAGTAAACTTCCTGTAAAATTAAGGAAATTATATTTGTGTTACTATATTTAAAAGTTCCTCATAAAAAATCACCCATAACTTCTTTAAAATTGACTTTGTCAAAAATTTCCCAACAAAAGAAGTTGATGAAAGCTCACTTAATCGTGAAATGTATTCAAATGTCTCTTAATTTTCCCATGGTTCCAGTGTTCCCTTCATCATTCCATTAGCCGTATCATAATTATCTCTTAATTTATCGCAGAGATGATTAAGCTGGAAAGACCCGCCATAAAATAAATTCGAATTTAATCAAACCAAAAACCGCATCGGATTCCTTCTAAGCTCTGCTCTGTGACTAAATGAATATTTTCGAATGGTTTTCTAAGAACTCAATAAACTTCACAGAGTTCTGATTGTGCTAAAACCAGCCCACTTTCACCTGCTATCATCAAATCCGGACGTTTGTGGCCGATAAAAAAAAAATCATCCACTTTTCATTACAGTCGGCTTTTCCTATCGCTTCATAAGAGCGATTTTTTTTAAGGCCCAATAACTTAGGCTTCCCTCTGAGAGCTTCCATCGATGAAATGAGATTACTTTTTCTGCGTGAGCATCTACTCCATCTGCCACCGTTGCGGGGCTAATGCCATAAAGATCCTCTGATAAGAGGTTTTATGCGTAGGCCCGGACGATTATAACTTCTTAAGAGCCACGAAAATGATGTGGTTAACCCTCTCGATGGCGTTCGACACTCCCCCAAACTGCACCGAGTCCCCTTAATTGTGATCCAAGGTTTTTTTCCTTTTTTTTCTTGGTTTTTCGATTTGTAATGAACGAAATACAAATTACCGGTCATTATTTAATGGCTGCAGTTTATTTTTATTTCTGCGTTGATGGACGTTTTAATTAGTCACCTCGAAAGGGGTGCGTGCGTTTGTGTGTGTATGTTTTTTTTTTTCGTTTTGGATGCGGTTAGTTTGATCAAAATAAATGTGTGATACCCAAAACGGTTTGTGGGTGATTACAAAACAGCACTTAACCGAACCTGCTGAGTTTGAGTGATCACAGGAAATTATGTATAATTGACGAAAAGCGCTAATTACGGGTTATTTTGGTGTTTTCACCGCGACAATAAAATTGTCCTGCATCCTCTAACAAGGCATCACGTCAATGTCGAGTTAATTAAATTGTCTGCAATAAATACTGTCTGCTTAACACACTGACGTAGCGGCATGGGTACTCGTGTTGAAAAGTTGCTGCATAAAGTTCTTCTGTTTTATGGTAGTTTGCTATAGACTGTGGGATGTTGCGGCCTGAATAACAAACAATGCTCTGTCTGCTGGCGGGACACCACAAAGCGTGTTTTTGTTCACTTAACATGATACGTGGTGTTCACCAAATAAAGCCTACTGGCAGCGATAAAAAATAATTGCTAAACGGGGGGGGCTAAAGGGTGCGACTTAAATTTGTTCAACTCAAAGGGTGCCACTTTAAGTCAGCGATCCACACTGTTGATCATTTGACAGCATTTCTGAAAAAGCCGACTATTTGGAATGAACCCTCAATCCTCCAGAAACTCCAAGGAAGGATATGAAAGTACTCAAAATTCTTGTGCATTTGTCGTGGCTTCGGTGGAAATCATCTTCGCGGCTTAATTCCACGCTCCACGCAACAAAAAATTTCAATATACGTAAATCTTAAATTCCATTCACTTTAAAAGCACCCGTAATGCTCTCGGATACACTGTGATAATAAAATGCGGCCGTAACATAAAAACCTGTGTATG
Source organism: Eristalinus aeneus (assembly GCA_955652365.1). Taxonomy (NCBI): domain Eukaryota; kingdom Metazoa; phylum Arthropoda; class Insecta; order Diptera; family Syrphidae; genus Eristalinus; species Eristalinus aeneus. The sequence goes on along the minus strand of OY019130.1, from coordinate 126,813,615 downwards.
AACCGTGCACACCGCAGCACTACCTAAAATGTTCACCGCATGCCTGGTGACGTAAGCAATGAAACTCACATTAAACCGGCTGTATGTCCTGTTGAGTCGTTTGTGCAATGTGAACACCATTATTCCTTGCCGCAGTTCGTCGACTGGGGGAGGAGCAGTGGCAGCTCGTTCTAATGCCGGTTAACTATGCAAAATGATTCCTGACAAGACACACAGGAATCATTGAATAGTCACTAATTAGAGACGAAACGAATCATTCTGTCCCACCGCCGCATGCAGGTTTCATGACATTTTCTGTTCCAGACCCAGCGAACTTTGAATGCCACGTCGCTGCCGCTGCAATGAACGCAAAGGACTGCATTAAAGGGAGGCCTGCATGCCCTCTCACATATGTTTGCTTGCATGCCAACATCTGAATGTTTCCTGTGTTCGATTTGGATGGAATTAGATTGTGAGAGCGCCAGCAGCAGTTGAACAATGCCTACATAAGCCGCCGATCCGCAATCGTTATGGAGTCGATTTTTAGCCCTCCTTAGGGGGATGTTTCTAGCGTTGCACAGCGCGCGCGATATTCCACATTTAACGGGATTACTCCTAAGCTTCGATTCTTGGTAGGGCGCCCGTAGGTAATGAAAAGCAATTTCCATTTCATTGCAAGCACAGCGTCCTGCATTCCAGTCTAGATAAATCCCCCATGCGTTCGATGGAAATCTAATAAACCCCATAACGTCTAACCTGTTTTCAACAACAGCTCGGCAAGCACAATAATAACTTTATCTGGTCGCATCGAAGCTGTTTTGTTGACATTTGAAGAAGAACGCCACCTGGTGTGGAGAGGATGTTTATGCATGCCTGCGTGTCCCGAAGAAAGGCCGGCAGCTTGATTGTTTTCCATGAATCAGGTAACACGAGACCAGACGCATTCTATATAAAATTTTGTAGAATTTCACTCCCTCATCTCCATAAGCTTCCTGCAGCAGGAGCGCATAATCATGTTAGTCCTAAGTGATGATTTAATCTGTTCTGCCTTGGGAAATACGACGATACAGCACTCAGAATGCCTCCGTTCTCAATCGTATCAGGTGGCATATGTATGCTCTGCGTGTGTCTGCGACTAATACCATAAGCGTATCTTTGTAGCTCAAAGCGAATTTCTAAGGAGATCTTTCCGAATCGTTTCAATAAAAAACAAACATGTTTGTAATCTCTGTGGATATTATTAACTGGATGCGATAAGCGAGCTGGAACGATATGAGACTGATTCTATTGACAATGCCCAAAAATGATACTCAGAGTCTTAAGGTTATTGTTTTATTTCTTACAGGGTGCTAGTCCACATCAAGTTTGTGCTCAAGAAGCTGAGGATGTTTGGAATATTCGTCGTTACGTTTGAAGTGGAAAACTTTTCTGTGTGAAGAATACTTAATTAGGGTTTCGTTGTAATGAAGTTTATGGAAAATCAATAAATTGTGTTTCATTTTGCTTTTAATTTTTCTATAAAGAAAAACCTTTGCATTATAAGTAATATCAAAAATTAAATGTTAAAAGTTTGCGTAACTTGATTATCATTTTGCTGTTTCATTTTTTAACTATTCACTGGAGGGAAATTTGCGTATGCTTTCAAAACAAGAGCAGTTGATTTAATTAAGGCGCAGCTATAGTTCTATGCCAAATAAAGTGTTTTTCCAAAAACCTTTATATAGCAAATAAATTTAGAAAACGCAGGGAGAGTGGGCAATGCTCTGACTGAGCAAATGTGTTAGAAGTGTCTTACACTTGCAAAATGAGGAGCATCCCGAAAAGCCACAAAAGCTTGGAGAAATGCAATTATTTGGTGAAGATCCATTATAAAAATACAGCCCGGGTGGGTAACCATCATCATATCAAGAGCAGTGCCAGACTACACTTTGTTGACTGGTTATTTAGTATAAGGAGCATAAATTAATTCTAAATTATTTTATTTTTGCGAGTAATATTTATTTCATCATAATTTCGAAACATTAGGAATTATCGAAAATGTTTCATTTGAACAGACAGCTCTATGATTTGCATGAACGCATAGAAATAAATTAGTCAATCATCTAATCGCAGATCGTGATGAAAGGTAAGTCATGGAACAACAACAGAACGCCACCAAAACCCAATCTTTAATGGCTGTTACGACAATCCACGGGCACAAGACATTGAAGAAAATATTTAAAAAATATATTGCATTGTAAGAAACCTGTTACAACCGAATGAAACGTCTTCTGACCAAACTTATAGGTTTGATTATTCAGAAGAACTACTAATTATGGTAATATTTAAGAACTCCAGTTACAACGCACTTATAAATGTTTGACAGTAAAGAAAATTATTACAAAGCTGTCGTAAAGCTCAGAATATGCACCAATCTATTATTGGGAGTTTAAAACCGACCGAAAAGGTGGCACCACCTGCAAGTTGTGGCTGATCTTGGAAGCGATTACCGATTTCATTGGAAAGGTATGACATTGGTTGGCAATAATGAATGTGTATCAGCATCTATTTAAAATGAAAGAAAGGTGCAGCAGAATCTCATCGAATAATTCAACAAGTATGTGGTGAATCTGAATGAAATCGATAAATCATGTTGAGGGGTGTCGACGCTTTCAGTTCTGGCTTTGACGTTGAAGACAGAGTACGTCTTAGACAGCCAAAAAATTTGAAGATGAAGAACAAACAATATCCGCTCATATTGTGAAATTAGGATTTTTTCAAAGGCAAGGAAATTGGGAACCATATGAATTCAAACCGAGTGATGTCGAAAGGCAAGTTTTCCTGCTTCCGGAAATGCATCAAAGGAAGTTATTTGAAATGATATGAATGTGGATATGAAAACCCTCTTAACCGCAAGAAGAAAATATTCTATGCACAGTCTTGTGATCCCCTTCCATTAATGCCTACATCGACATCAGAGAAAATGACACACTCATCAAAAAGTATTCTCTAATAATAATAATTGTTGGCGCTACAATCCAAAGGGGGACCAGGGCCTAGCTTGCTCATCAACTACTCGTTTTGTGCGCGCTACTGTTCTCTCACGAGTAGAAGGGACCTAAATTTGTATACCGATTCCGAACGGCGAAATTTGAGAAGCTTTCTTAGACAGTTATTACTCTTTGAGTGTTGTCAGCAGCTCGAAAGAGGTGGTGCCGTTAAAATTTCGAAAAATTGGTGTTAAAGGGTCTAGGTTCGACTTCCAGAACCTAGATCCTTCTGCGTGTGAGCGCCGCACTCTACCCACTACGCCACGGCGACCACAAAAAGTATGCTCTGCATACGCTAAAACTAGAAGAATTAAAGAACTAAGATTTAATTTGTTCTCCCAATACTAAATAACCAGCTAATACAATGTAGTCTGGCACTGCCTTTGATATCATCAATTTCAAATTTAGATTTGTTCGTGGACAGTCAATATGAAATACGGAATTTACCGGTTGCTGAAAATGAGTGAAAATGGGTGCCTAGTTATGATCGATACTTTCCACGTTCATCTTTTTATACACTTGTTGGAGTATGGATTTAGTGGAAAAAAAAATACGATGCACTGAATATTCAAAGAAAAAATAAGAAAGAATAAGAGTAAGAAAGGATAAGTCTTTTGCATAAAATTGAACTAAGAAATAAAAGAAAATCTAATCAATGTTGTGAGTTTTAAAGCCTCTGGATGGAAAAGCATATGCAGACCGTTGATCAGCGTACTTAAAACAAAGAAAATACAAAACACAGCTTTTATTAATTCTCAACTGCAGTGGTCATTTAAATTTTTTCCTGTACCCTCAGCTTTTCATATTCATTCCTCGGCTCTCAACTCTCCTCTTTGGCCATATACTTGGAACGGCAGCGTATGTTAAACTCATTACATTTCGATCTTGACACCATAATTGATTGGGGTAAAAAGAATGGAGTGGTTGCCGTGGCATAGTGCCACGCTCACCCCTAAGGGTCTAGGTTCGACTCACAGCTCAACACCAATTTTTCGAATTTTTCACGGCACCATCTCTTTCGAGCTGCTGACAACACTCAAAGAGTAATAACTGTCTAAGAAAGCTTTTCAAATCTCGCCGTTCGGAGCCGGCAAAATACTGTAGGTCCCTTCTACTCGTGGAAGAACAGTAGCGCGCACAACACGAGTAGTTGATAAGCAAGCTAGGCCCTGGTCCCCCTTTGGACTGTAGAGTCAACAATTATTATTATTAAAAAGAATAGAGTGGAATTTAATTCTTCCTAAAACTCAGTGTTGTCTACTGTCACTCAAGCAATCCCAAAATAACCAGCCATTATCCATGAATGACTTCTGCGTTGTTGAAACTGAACGACTTTCCATTCTTAGTATATGTATCAACTCAACACTAAGTTGGTACGATAACATTTTCGAGATCGCCAAAAATGCAGCGAAATGTCTAGGTTTCTTAAAGCGATGCAAGAAATATTTCACCTCGAGTACAAGTTCAATTTTGCTCGATGACCTTTCGCCATCTTTCTAGCAACTTAATTCTTCTATGTCCATTAAACCTCTGCTTCATTTTTGTTTTAAATTAAACCAAGTGTGATTTTACAGACTTATAATCCTTAAAAGTTTCATCTTTAATGGAGTTCCTTAAGGACCGAAGAAAATGTTTGCCTGATGGTGCAAGCTCAGAGCTATATGGTGGATGCATCAAAAGTTGCCAGCCTAATGTATACACTCTAGCGTGTAGGAACAAATCACAAACGCTGATTGGGCTGGGAAGCTTTCTTACCAGTTTTCCTACAAAGCTAAGTGCTTTGTACGGTGACCGACTGTTGCTGCATGAATTCAATCGATCAACATCAAAATCACTTGGCCAGCCTGAACCTGGCTCACGAAAAACGTTAAAACTGCCCAAAAATTTTATAATTTTGAAATAACTTGTATAGTGTTGTTAGAAAAATAAAGCTAGGAAACATATTTGAAATCTATGTTTCGCCATTTTATTAATCGCATAACATCAGATGAAGACTTATAAAATGCAAGTTTTAAGTAGCCAATCTAAAAAATTGAAAGGGGCGATCTCCGAAATCGAATGAATACTGGCATTGACAATAGGCAAGAAATCAATTTAAGCTGAAGAAAATACATGTTCAGTGGGAAGTATCGATAAACATGAGCTCATCTGTCAAACACAATAATCAGTGTCAAAATCACTAAAACTGTTTATTAATTCAATGCAAGTTCTTATCTACTATTATGCAGACTAACTTCAACAGACCTACAGCATGTTCATAGTTCTTTTTATAATCTGTTCATTGTCATTGTTCAGTCAAGTTTTTAGTCAAATTGCGGTCCTTGGTGTAGTTGAAATCCTTGTTCTGTTCTAAAATCGAATATAAGTTCTTATCCAAATCGCTATACAATTCAAAATGTTGCTCCAAAGCTCAGTCAGTGATACAATCCATTTATAATCCTCACTCGAAATACAGTCAACTTACCTCCAAAGAGTATCTCAATAAAGAAAACCCCACCCCGTCCCGCATGGTTAGCACTTTAGTGCGAAACTCATTCGGAAGAAAAAACCTCAATCACATCACGACAGCGCTTACCTTCTCTTGAGGTACACAAAATGACTACTCACTACTGCATCGACGTCCTCCAGTTGCAGAACTCATTTCACTTGAAAGCAAATAATTATTTTGCGTTTTCTGTTTAGCTTCCCTCGCCGAGAAGTTACTGCAAATTGAAGTACACCGCTCCCGAGCGGAAGTTTCGCAAAAGATACTCAAAACTTTGCTCGTCATTTTGCACGAGAGTTTAGCAACAGTATTTCCACAGCTCTCTCGAACGAACAAACAGAATCAATCAGAGAAACGTTTCCGCCGCTCGATTCGTCTCGCGACCACTTCAGATATCCTTTCGAAAGTGATTAATAGGAAATTAATTTCCAATGAAAAATCAATTATCTCAACAACAGTTATCACAGAACTCATTAGCGCAGGCACTCCGCACTCCAAGTCTCACTCTGCCACCCCCTCTAAATCCAACCAGATTTGGATTACATCACTTCATTAAGGGAAAAGGAAAAAAGTTAGGCTGTTACATCGACCAATAAACAGGAGGCTCTGCGCCGGGGGCGATGCTCTCGGAAACTTTATCCACAGCAGTTTGCTCCCAATCCCATCCATCACGGGGTCCCAGCCGACTATAAGTTGTTTCATAACGGAATATATTTCTAGCCCCACCTGAGTGCAGTGGCTCTCAACAATCCAATTAAACGAAGAATAAACTCGAAATTCGATACATCTGACTATTGTTGGTAATAATAATTAAAGTTATGCAACTTTGGCACTGGACTGGCCGTTGGTGCGATGCTACACACCCGGCCGCAGGCTCGTTAGGACTTATAAAGTTGTGTATCATCTGAAAAGTGGGTCACTCTTCGGTTCACGCATCAGCAAGCTGCCACTGCCAATGCCCCCCGCCCTTTTGGCAGCCAATAGGCCAGACAAAATAAATTCCATTAAAACGAGGACAAACTGTCCAGGATGAATGGCTCTCGAATGTGTTTGCAGATGCATGCATTGGCAGATTGGATGCGTGTCAGTGTAATCGCTTCACCGAAGGTCCCATATTAAGGATGTCCATCTTTTGAATAGTTTTAAATTTTATCGGACCACCCAGCACCTGACGTCATTCAATTTGAACTGATTTATGTGAGAGCTCGCTGAATTATTTGCACAGCGTCTGTGACGGAGATGGGTTTCTTAATAAAAGACCTTTTAAGCCCCATGCATGCTCGGCCAGGTGTGGACAAGTGATGAAGGTTCAGCTCTTGGCAAATTGCTTCCCATCATCACGTATCCTTTCTATTTAATCTGTGAAAGGGGCACTACTCTCCTGCCAAGTGGAATGTAATAAACAGTCCACCGAATTTTTCATGAGAGTCGTGAAATAATAAAAAAAATGTCGGTCCGCTCAGGAGGTGGACAGTGCAAAGAGCGGTAACCTTGTTTAGATGTCAGATTGGAATGGTACCGTATCCGCTCGCACACCTCCACTCCGTCCTTGATGCAGAAGCCATTTCGCTGCAGCGAGGATAATAAATGTGTTTTCTCTGTGGACCAACAAATTCTCTCGGAACTCATCTTTGGCTTGGTGAACGTACACCGTCGCACCTGCTGTGCGGCACTTGTTTTCAGGAATCCTGTAGTGTAGACCACTTTGGTGCAAATAATACTTAATCTAGTCAATAGTGGGGGATGCGGGAAAGTGGAAACATTAACGAGTCGATGGCTTGCATGTTTCGTTCTGCGTTTTGTTTTGATCTGCGGCAATTACGGATATCAGCGGGCATTGAAGTCAGAAACACTAACTTACATGACTTAGATTACTGGAATGTGCTTATGTTAACGATTTTTTGTATTCTCTGTGCGAACTATGAATGGCATAGAATGCATGGGGTGTTGAAATTTATTATTCCAAATGTACTTTTGGCCAGATCTGTATGTGTTGACGCAAACCATTTCTGAGGAAAGTAAAGACGACTTACATCGTAAGGTTTTGAATTTTATAAATTATTCGGTGCGCTTTATGCTAGCCTGTTTTACTCACGCACGGTTTTGTTTTTTATTTTTCAAAAGCATTTCATTCCATCACAATACCCACTTTAGTAAAAAGGTAACAATGTCACGCAGAACCCAAACTAACACGTTACTTAAAGCGGATGAGAAAGCACTTAGTTTTTGAGAAAAAAAGTTTTGCGTGCGATTTTTGGTCCTGTTTGATGGGATCTGGAGGAGAAGATATAATGACGAACTCTATGGGCTGTGCAGCAACATGCACTCGGATATAACGTCTAAGATGCTTAAGGCCCTGTAGAGTATACGGACACCACAGCTCCGGCCGGAAAAGTCTTCGAATCAGAGCCATTAGGATAACACATCAGAGGGCGGCCCAAGCTAAGATGGCGCACACAAGTGAAAAAGGACCTTAACCTTAACACATTTTTTATCTTTTTGCGCCCTTCAAGTTTCGGTAATGCGTATATGCACACTTAGCCACAAACGCATCTTTTTCCGAGAACATTTTAGGCGCTTCCAATTTTAAGCCAGCAGTTTTCATTTCTGTAGAAGGAATATATGAATTTTTTCTTTATTGCCGCATGTCCTTTTATCCATTTTTGAACCTCCGCTGGCATACATAAATATATTGGGTGTGTAACAAAGTAACTGCGGATTTCACTAATGAATGGCCTTAGTTGAATTTTTAGTTTTGCTGTCGTAATCGAAATGTCAAACACATTTATTATGCTTCAACTGTCAATCAACAAAAAATCTCTTAAAACAACTGTGTTGGAAAACTCGACATATGGGTTCCTCATGAACTGAAAGAAAATCTTTTAACACAACGCATTTGAAGCATCTGCGATTTGTTGAAGAAACGTAACGAAAATGATTCATTTTTAAAACGATTGATAATTGGTAATGAGAAAATAGGTTGTTTTCAACAATGCCAATCGGAAAAGATCGTGCAGCAAGCTGGGTGAACCAGCTCAAATAAAACCAAGAGCTAATATTCATCAAAAGAAAGTTATATTATCAGTTGGTGGGATTATAATTATCACCCAACCTAACGGTCAATTCAGAAGTCTGCATTGAACAACTAACAAAATTGAACACTGCAATTGAAGGGGCCCGAATCGACAGTGGTTTTGTTGGTTGTGGTTGTTTTCCATGCAAGGCCACACACATCTTTGATCACTCGGCACAAGTGATGGGAGTTTGGTTGCGGTGTTTTGCCACATCCACGATACACTCTTAACCTCGCACCATTTGATTACTTTTTATATCGATTCTTGCAAAACTTCTTGAATGGTAAAAATTTCAATAATGATGATGGTGTCAAATCATAGCTTTTTCTGATAAAAACCAGAAGTTTTGTGCACGTGGAATTATGATTGTGCCTAAAAGATGGCAGACGGCCATTGCTCAAAATGCGCAATACATTGCAGAATGAAGTTATTTCGTTCCATGAAAAAATTGTCTTTTATTTTCTGAAAAAACAATAAGTTAATATTAATAAAAATAACAATTGGGTGGCGCTACAGTCCACAGGGGGACCAAGGCATGGCTTGCTCATTAACTACTCGTGTTGTGTGCGCTACTGTTCTCGCATGAGCAGAAGTGACCTACAGTTTTTGGCCGACTCAATACGGGGAAGTTTGAGAAGTTTTTTCTTAAACAGAAATTACTCTTTGAGTGCTGTCAGCAGCTTAAAAGAGGTAGTGCCGTGAAAAATTCGAGGCGATCAGCCGGGAATCGGACTTGGAACTTCGGCCTATGAGTGTCGCACTCTACCCACTGCACCAGCAGCCAAAAGAAACTTACTTGTCAACCAAATAAATAACAAACCGGTACTTTATGTGTTCAGTTGTTCTTCCAAAATTACATCTATTGACAGAACAGAACATTTTACCAATTGAGTTTAACAATTTTGAGCAAATTATAAAATTAACTGAAGCGATACAACTAATGTCAGTAGGGGACGTTCAAATTCGACTAAACTGCGGAAATCCTTAAAAATGTACTGATTAATGTCACGTGGCGTTAAATCGCATAATCTTGGAACTGAATTCACGGCCTCATAACATGCAAATATGTGGCTTCCAAGAATTTCATTTAATAAATCAATTGTGGCACGAGTTGTATAACATGTTGCGCCGTTTTGTTACAACCACAGCTCATGCACCTCCTCATGTTTAATTGATGAGCAAAAACGTCAGTAATTATTGCTATCTAGCGGTTGCCATTGATTGTAGTTTTCTGGCCCGCATCCTTTTTTAAGAAGTACGAACAATTATTCCGCCAACTCAGATAAAAAAATCAATTTTTACGGATGCAGTGGGTCTTAACAAAGGATCATCGTCACTCCAAAAATGTAAATTTTGTGGATTAAAGTGTCCATTCTAAGATTGGATAAGATCAACAAAATTCGCCTATGAAAATTGGAATCAACAGCAATTTCGCGATTGCTCAACTTGGTTGCTTTGTTTTGGCGTCAGCTTATTTATGGTTAAATGCCTGACTAAATTAAAAACAAATCACTGAGCAACTAACAAAATGGCCACCAGTAAAATGGGAGTTGCCAACTCAAAGTCCTATACCTCTTAAAGACTACAATATAAATAAAGGGTTATTGCATATTTTTTTGTCAAAACTATTCCAAATACACCTAAGCTACCTTTGAAACAAAAGATTAAGGTGGTAGAAGAAATATTCCGAGTTTGAAGCTTAAAAACTCTGTAATTTAAAACTTGGTCCAAACAAGATTTCAACCCGAAAAGATTACTCGCTCAGCTTCAAACCCCTATCCTGGAATAAGATATTGGCATCACAAACGATTTGCTCAAAATATTCCTACAACTCCTTTCAAAATAGATATATAGGTTAGGAGCGTGCAAGTAAAATAAAACAACCCTTAAACTCAATTAAGTGAAAACGTTCTTGAACCTTGTTCAGTTTTTGATGATAATATTCAACGGATCTACAGAGTTGGAACATGGGAACAAGTGCATCAAGTTAAATTTTAAGAACCTTTAGCTCAACTCATTTGGCAGAAAGTCAATGTCACATTTATTTTTAGGAAATTGTAATTTTTTTTCAACAAATCGAAATCCTTGCGGTATGGATAAGTGGCCCCTGGTACGATTTGAGGATTTAGAATTTTCCATGTCAAAACGTCTACTGAAATGTTTATTGCCTAATAGTCCACAAAAGACTGTGGTCTTCTGTCTAATCTTCAGATTGAAGTGTATTGTCTATAGCTCTATACAATTCAAATGATAGACCTTGCCAAATGTGTACATAAACTGAAAACCGACTGTAGACGTATAAATGTGAAGCTTTGAGAGAAGTTGACAACTTTACGTTTTGATAAGTCTTCTTAAAGGCAACAGTCAGATAATAATGCATCCAAAACTTGCTGCAACTGCTGGCTCCTAACTGAAGACTTTTTTTCTTTCCCAAATTTGTTAATTTTAAGGTAAGCGTCCTTTCAAATGTGTGTGGTCGCAGTGGCGTAGTGGGTAGAGTGCGACGCTCACACGCCGAAGGGTCTAGGTTCAACTCCCAGCTCAACACCAATTTTTCGAATTTTTCACGGCACCAGCTCTTTCGAGTTGCTGACAACACTCAAAGAGTAATAACTGTCCAAGAAAGCTTCTCAAATCTCGCCGTTCGGAGTCGGCAAAAAACTGTAGGTCCCTTCTACTCGTGAGAGAACACTAGCGCGCACAACACAAGTAGTTGATGAGCAAGCTAGACCCTGGTCCCCCTTTGGACTGTAGCACCAACAATTATTATTATTATTGTCCTTTCAAATCCATGTCAATGCTCAGACTGTAAATACCTATTAGGAACTCTTAACACTTAAAATTAAGTACACCTCTATACCGATCGACTTTCGGATGGCAGTTTCTCTATTTCATAACCTCGGGTTTTATAATTGGCCAAGCTCGAAAGCGTTTTTACATCAAGGCACACTGTCGGAAACTTACACGGTTCTAAGCACTGTCTGAAGTCGCTAAGTCTTCCTCTTGGACAATGTGTGAAAACGACTTGGGTCATTCCAGGTGAAAGAAATACTCTTATAGGAATTGCACAAAAATGTCGGTTCGTGTAAGGGGTTTAAATTATGTCCGTTCTTCATTTCAAAAACGCCCCTTCTCTTCGCTCCTTAATTATTAACTTCAACAATTCTTAAAGTTGTCAGACCAAGAACGAGCAAGTCATACCTGACGCACTGATACAGCTACGAATCATCTTTTGCTTCAGATTCAAAAAACTCAATATTTCGTTCCGCTGATGGATTTCTGTTGTCCAGTTTTTGTAAAACACGCAGATTTCGCAGTTCCTCATCAGCACTTTAATTTGTTAATGTCAAGCAGGCGTTATTTGTTGTGTTCCTCTGCGAATCGAATGAGCAGCAGTTGTATTTCCAACAAAGTGATGTTTATACAGCCAAGTGGGGAACACTGTACTCAATGTCCTGATCAATCAACTGTCAGAATGCTTGAAGGCTGAACATTGAAATAAAATTCAGATCGAAATACTGTCAATGTGACGAATTGCTTTAAATACCACATGTGAGTGTTAATGATAAATATAGACTTTGGTTTTATTAATTTCTTTTTTAAATTTCCTCCACTGTTGACTCATGGTGAAATAGCTGCACAAACAGGTTTTAGCAGAACTTGAGAATCAATTGGGATCTGCTGAACCAATATTTGTCTTGGATGGCACTACACTTGGGAGTGATATTGGATGCAAAATAGATGTTTGATTTGATATCGCCTTGTTAGCAATATTATAAATTTGATTGTATAAGAGTGCACATATGGAGCAAATAGTAGAACTCCTCGTATGTACGTGGTACAGTTCCTTCACTAGTAGAACGGACCTTCGGTGTTTTGTCAATTCGGAACGGAGATATTAGGGATGCATTTCCATGGCCGCCGTGGCGTAGTGGGTAGAGTGCGACACTCAGACGCCGAAGTTCCGGGTTCGATTTCCGGCTGAACATCTCGAACTTTTCACAGCACCACCTCTTTCGAGCTGCTGACAACACTCAAAGAGTTGTCTAAGAAAGCTTCTCAAATTTCTCCGTTCTGAGTCGGCAACAAACTGTAGGTCCTTTCTACTCGTGGGAGAACAGTAGTGCGCACAGCACGAATAGTTGATGAGCATGCTTGGTCCTGGTCCCATGTGGACTGTCACGCTATATAATTATTATTATTATTATTCCCATAGACAACTGGAACACAATGCGTCTTGTAAGCAGCTCAAAGAAGACAGCACTGTTAACTAAGGAGGGTGTTCGGTTGTGGAAATGAACTTGAGACCTTCGGTGTTTGAGTGTCTCACTTATCCACTGCAAAGCAGACAAGGAATTTTGAGAAAATCTCTTGCGACTATAGCTGCGTACCCCTCAATTTCTCAAAAATTTAGTTTATCATTTTACAAAATGGAACTTACGGAACAAAAGTCTGAAAAGTTAGCCACTACTGCTGGTACGCTCTATAAAGCAGTCTGATGCCAGTTCGAAAATATCGCCAAAACCTGCAAGCCAACTTTGTATTTCGTCTGTAGCATAAATTGCACTGACCAAGAGCGAGTTATACTCACACATGCATGGTTCCGTCCTGTTTTTCTTTTCAAACACAAGAAAACTTCTTAAGGCATATAATATACGGATACGATTCCAGTATTTCGTTTTGATAGTTTGCTGAAAAATATTTCAGTGTTACTAGCGAACAGACAGACAATTGGGTACACCGGAATTATAAAGATTTCTTTTCTGAAGTGAAGGCCGTTAAAATTGTTACTACCATATAATAATTCCAATCGGCATTTCAAATCAAACTTTACTCTCAAAATCATTTCCATATTTCTTGAACAACGTTCTACAATAACTAACGTTGAGAATTGCTGCGTTTTTACTGCCTTTCATTTTGTCACGCACTTGTTTTTGGATGTGCCAAAATAGGCCGCCTCACTTCCCAGCTAATTCACATTAATAACCTCTCAGAATTCATTGCTTTGATTATTGAGGAGGCGCACTTGCTACCGAAATCTCATTAACTAACCCACTTACGAATATCCTTTCCCGCACAAAGTTCAACCTTTGCTAAGAATTTGACCCCCAAATGAGTTCGGTAATGACTGCGTGAACTACGGGTTCATGCACAGGGTAAACGGAAATTCAGAACGAACTGAGAATATCATCATCCCTTCATCGTATAACTCCGGAATCCAATTTATACCCTCGATTGTGCCCGCAAAGTGCTTATCACAGTTGTGACACAGCGACTCCTTTGGAATGTTAATGTACCCCGTCTTCCTACTCTGCCTGGCGGTGCCATTCGATTCAAACTAATTTAAATTCTTACTCCAGGCCCTCATCGTGCTGAGCGGAAATATTCCCTCAATCAGATTATTAGAGACCTAATTACATCTCATATCGATTGCCACAGAATCGAGTTCAACAGTCCTGATTGCGATCCAGAGGATAACTAATATATTCCAGAAACACCATCATCATCAACTAGATTAGAAGCTGGGATTCCATGAGAATCAAAATCACTTTGTAACACAATAGATTTTCAATTTCCCCTCAGTCAATCTTTTGGTGGGAAAATGGACAGATAGGAACTCTTAATTACAAAAATGGAAATTGCGCCACTTGTTCCCTTCGTCTCCAGGGCTTAACCTCTTCTGTGACTTTTGTGTGAAGAAGTCGTTTTGCGTTGAGTATATCAGGACTATTGACAGTCTTGCAAGATAGTGCGAAGGGTGGACACCAAGGAACACAAAGGCTGAATATAAAACTGCTCTATCGCTGGTCATTATGACCGCCGACACCGTCCTTTATTGCTGCTCCCCGCAACGGAAAGAATTCAATTCAATTCGCCACCCTTATCTTGCGCAACCTTCTTAACCCATTTCCAAGAAAGCAATCCGCCACATCCTGCGGTTTCTTTATGACCTTCCTCGCCTGTCTGTCGCACAAACGCTTTCATTCCATTCGTTATTGCAGATTACAGAAATACTTAAATGTCCGTGTACAACAACGAGCTGTGTGTCACCAGATTGAAAATTACGCGTTTCATCCGGGCAATGGCTGACTATTAAGTTCGTTTGTCGGTTCAGTGGCATAAAAACGAAACACACACCTTAATTGGCTTCTCTGGCACACAGCTCACAAAAGGAGAAAATCCAATTTCATTTCAACCGTAATACAGCACCCCGTCAGCGATCAATCATAAATGAAATCAATTAAAGAAAACAAAGCGAAAGCATTTAACATTTCAAAGGCGGCACAAGTTCAATGACTTGTAAATGTCATAATTCAGAATGAACCCCCGCTGGTTTCGTCCCATTGCTGCCGTGGCTACAGTGGCGGGGGACGTTCGCCCCTTGAACCCATTTAGTTGCGCTTTATGGACCATGAATTCTGATTTCCACTTAAGGCGCAAAAACAACCAACACCAGTGGCGAGGGAAAAAATTAAACAATTAATATAAGTAAACGCGAACCCAAGCCCAAGACTCCATTACTTATCTCTAATCACTTTCAACATCGCTCCTAATGACAGCAGACCATCGCCACCATGGCGACCACCACCACCACCACCGCCGTCATTCAGCCCACCCCCGGAACGAGATGGAGGGGGCAAAATCCCAGTTAGAGAGGACGAGGAGATCGTTCTGAGTCCAATAATTGCCTTACATCAAAAATTTTAATTAAAGCCCTCAATGAAGTGTCGCGGTGTTAATTCTGTTAAGACCGACCTCTGTCAAACCGCTCTCCTTCATCCCTACGTCCCAAATACAGCCCCCAATCCATTTACAAAACCTCCAAGTCCTCATAATCCTCTTGTGAACCAGCAGCACAACCACCACCATCGGCAGCAACAGCAGCAGCAGCCGGCAGCCGTGGTAGCACCGGTAGTGGTAGCAGTGGCAGTAGAACTCTATTCTCTCTCACTCGACCTTGTACACCCTGCGTCTCTGCGCGCCGCCGAGCACAGAATGTGGTTAATGAGCCATTGACTGTCGGTTTATTAGTTCCCATAAAAAGGGAACACAAGAAGCCCAACCGAACACTCAGCGCCCCAGCGCTGCTGTCTCACGGCTCTAATGCCAGCCGAAAGTGTGCGATTGTACGAGCAGAAAAAAAACCGAAATCAATATTTGCACGCTCCTCGAGGACGCGAAAGCTCGATGATGATTATTCCTTTCATTCGCGGGCGTCCTTTGTGTGTTTCGAGATTAATTTCTCATCCGGCAGCGTCTGCGGCCTGACCCAAATTAAAAATCTCCCCATCGTGTCACCCGGACACTGCGGTGACGTGGTGGTGTTGTAATCCATTTATGCGGATCGGAAAAGGCTGACGATGCTATCTTTCGAGGCTGCTGCGGCCGCCGTGGTTGATTGACGCGTAAAGGATGCAATCTTGACGTAAGCCTTTAAGGATGATCTCTTGAAAACAAGTACAAGCACAAACTTCCAGAGGAACCCTCGTTGTTCCTCTGCTGTTCCTTGTCGCGTCTTAATCTCATTCGGCCGCCGCCTCGCTGATACAGCTGCAGATAAAGCCCGGCCTGTAGGTGACAGAACCGGAGCCTCGTGAAGAGGCAGAACTGGTCTTGGCATTAATGCAAAATACATCCCAATAGAGTGTGAGGCGGTGAGTGTACACCTTGGCTGGTGAACCGCTCTTTGACACGTTCTGCTTTATGACGGCGCAGGTCGCGCGGCGGCGTAATGGCAGCGGGATTATTTATTGTAATTGAGACTTTTTTTCTCCGTCTTCTGTGTGTTCCACTCGTCCACGTAAATCAAGCTCCGGGAAACGATTTATAGGTCGACCCCCGGTTTTTCTTCTTCACTTCGAGAAAAGGATTGCCTTTCGCTTCTTGGCGTGTCGTCGTGTTCTTCGTGTTGCCTCATACATTGGAAATTGTAATTTTCGGCCTATTCACCCGATCCACTTGATTCACCATCGGATTCCGATACGAGCGGCTGAAAAACGATATCAGCGTGGTCTTTATCTGGAAACTCATAAAACGAAACCCAATCCAATTGAGATTGGGGGCAGAGCAGCAGGGGGCGGCTGGCGGGGGTTGCATGGGATGCATACGATAAATAAAAGCAAAGAACCGAACGGAGGAGGGGGACTAAAAATTAGCAATTAATAATGCTAAATTATTGTGTGGAACGAACGAAGGCGGAGGAGGAAAGGATCCATTCGAGGGTCCATTGCCATCGTCGTCGCCATCGCCCATTGCCATCAACTTCATCGTCGTCGTAGTCGTCGTCGTCGGGGGTAATAAACCGACGACATTATGGTGTGCAAAGTGTGGAACGACAACCATCGCTTAAGAAATACAATTCGCATATATCCACATCAGCATGAGTGGGCATCTGCATCTTCATATCGGAGAGAGCGCAGATCTCGTGCCTGGCATCCGCCGCGCGTCCCCCACGAGAGAGTAGCCTGTTCTGAGGTGGAGAGTTCAATGGGTGGTCGCCTCTTCATTGCCGTGCACAAGTGTTGCCAACCCGTGACGCGGAGCGGAGAACGAGAAACCCCCTGAATGAAAATGCGCACACCACAGCAAGTGGGTCGAGGAGTATGGCAGCAAGAACATAACGCATTCATTGTTGAATTACTTCTTCCCGAGAAATTGGGAAGAAAACACCGAAGAAGAATAGCAATACGGTTATGGCCAGCCTGTCTCACCTGGTGTTTGTCTATGCTGCTCGTTGTCTCGTTCAAGAGGTGTGATCTTGTGGTGTATCATGAGACTGGGTGGTCACTTGGGGCTATTTCACGACTGCAATAGTCACTTAATTGTGTGCCAGAGGATGGCCATGAGTTTGTCGGTGGGTGGGGCGAGGGACATATTGCGCTGCTGGTACTGAATTGTTAAAGACGTTGTTCCTTAAGACGGGGACTGTCTGTTGCAAATGCGTGCTTATCCTTAAGCGAGGACAATGGCAAATGAGAGCAAATGAAGGACATTCCTCGCACGATATCCTTAACCCAACTAAAGTCGTAGTTATCGTCCCCTATTTCTGCTCATTGTTGTTGAAAATTTAATTTAACTTATCCGTGATGTTGGTTAAGAAGGAGAGTGATGGAGGGGGTGCTGTTAAAGTTTAATTTCTATCGCTGAGCTCTCGTAGTCGTGTACGTGCATAAATTTAAATGCCTGCGACAGATGAGTTCTTTTGCTTGTTTTTTTTTTTTTTTTTTAAATAAACATGTTACCGTCGTTGTCCGAAAAAGAGAAATGTCTGAGTGCTGATGGACACGCGGGATTTAAGTTTAATGGCTGGTCTTTCGAACAAATGCAAATAGACGCTTTTATGGACGAATTAACGCTCCTTCACTGTCTAATCGAATGGAGTTTTGGGGGGAGAAAGTTTTGCAGCCCGAAATAGTTATAATATTTTCCATTGGAAAGAGTTGCATTTTCCGAATTTCAAATAAGTGGGTCTGTTGAAAATTATAGACGGGAACTATTAAAAAATGAGGATTCTGGGAATTAATACAGCACTGTGCTATTGGTTTGCACAATCCGAAATTCGGTGTCAATCCGGATAAGGGGCCTATTCTAAGTTCAGATTACACTTTTGTAGGAAATTACAGATTATTATTTTTGTGCACCACTGTGCAACGTTAACATTATTTGAATAATTGCAATAAACTTTTGTGTAAGTTCGATCATCTGGCCAGGTCATTGACCGAGAACTCTCCACTTACTGTCAAGGGAAATTGTATAAAAGGCCTTGAAAAATAAGGACGACACAGTTGAAACAGATTCTGATGTTTCAGTTTGTATTCTCAGAGAATTTCATCACTACACTTTTTCATTCTCTTGTTTATGGGTTCTATTGCTGGTGGAATAAGGATCTTGTGCAGTAAGTATGATGTCTTTGCATGACTGTAGGAAAATGTTATTAGCCAAATAGTGACAAAGTCGAACATGGTGCTATTATTTTTCACAGTGTTGTACATTCTGATAGAGAACTTCGAAGACTGTCTTTAAATGAGTGTGCTTCAGCAGTTTTGTCGGAGATCTTCAAACTTGTTTCAAAATTAAAGAAAATCCATACATTTTCTAAACAATGATGTTCCAAAAGCAATTAACTTTTCAGATTTCAAAATATGCGTTTTTCTTTATTTATTTACTTTCTTTAAACAGAGTATAAGCTAACAATATATAAGCAGTAAACAAAGTTATAAAACTTTCTCGTTTTTGAAGACAATTCGACACATTCTTGTTTTACGAAAATAGTTTCGATTTAAGCAGACTTTGCTTTTACTTGAGTTCTGTCGATTTATCATCAATCAAAATCAAAAATCATTATAATTAAGTTGTTTCGGAATTTCGTTTGGTTGTTTTGTTTGTTTTGCTGTGTCCTTTGGCATGTCCATTTGCATCGTTTCGTTGAAATCACATTCCGACAGAAGTGTCCTTTGGCATGTCCATGTGCATCGTTTCGTTGAAATCACATTCCGACAGAAGTGTCTTGATTTTCATTTTTCTTCTTTCCCATGTTGATCAGAAACATTCTTTTTTTTTATATAATTTTGGAATTAGAGTATACTCTATTTTATCATGAAAGTAAAATGTGAAAGCAGGGACATGTAAAATAAGCGTATAATGTGTTCAAGAACATAGAATGGCGATACTATAAAATCCAGTGTTCTTCAATCGACTGTCGCGCGAGTTACGTATAAGTAACCCTAGTCACCTGACAAATTAAACTCACTTGTCATTGTAAACCCTGTGTATTGTAGTTTTTCTAGGTTTTTCCATATTCCTTTATTTACCAAATTGTTTATGCGTGAAACGATTTTTTGGATCCTTCTCCTACCTATTTATTTACATGTGAATGATCGGTATCAATAGTGTCACCTCCTACATTTATGAAACTACTCGCTGTCTAGTGCAGTTATCTGAAACGTCCTTTCCTCTTTGCTTATTTCCCTATTTGTTGGATCATTGTTGCTACACGGACCAAAGCATATTTTCGTATTCTCTTTCCCTTTCTCTTTTCCCACATTATTTGCGTGTCCAAATTTGATGAATCTCGCTGTAAATTCAGTAACCGTTAAATGTCAATCAGGTTTACGGGAGCCGAACAATGTAATTAGTGTAGTAAGAACAACAAAGTTCTTGAAATAAAATTATAAAACACGTTTCAAAACCAATGGTTCTTAACTCGCGCACGGTTTTTCTCAAAGTTTTGATAAACTCATAAACGATAATGTGAACCCATTTTAAACAGAAAATCAACTAGAAATGGAATATTTTGTAAATACGAACTCTTACAAAACTAAAGCACCTCACTTTTCCTCTTTCGGTTTCTTCCGATCCCATATGTCGAACCTTTAAATTGTTTTTTGTCTTCTTTTTTTTCTACACCAGAAAAAAAAAAAACAAAATAATTTTACCCTCAATTACTTGATGCAGAAAAAATTCAGTTACACTTGTAACCTTCATCTTCGGTAGGACAATATTTAAGTAATAATAATTATTAATAATATATATATGTATATAATTATAATAATAATTATTATAATTACAGTCCAAAGGGGGACCAGGGCCTAGCTTGCTCATCAACTGCTCGTGTTGTGCGCGCTACTGTTCTTCCACGAGTAGAAGGGACCTACAGTTCTTTGCCGGCTCCGAGCGGCGAAGTTTTGAGAAGCTTTTTCTTAGACAGTTATCACTCTTTGAGTGTTGTCAGCAGCTCGAACGAGGCGGTGCCGTGGAAAATTCGAAAAATTGGCGTTGAGCTGTGAGTCGAACCTAGACCCTTCGGCGTGTGAGCGTCGCACTCTAACCACTACGCCACGGCGACCACATTCATTTTGGCAACATTCTGGAAAATTTAAAAGTTCCACCATCTGACTGTTCATTGGCTATGTAGTTTTACCCTAGGCCAAAGCCGGTGGTTAAAGCCTAAATAAGTGTTAGGTGGCTTTTAAACGAAACGAAAGTTGTCTGAAAGCCGGTTAAGTCCAGCAGCATTTTGGTGTGGTTTAGCCGCAGTGTCAGGGGCGATCACAACGAAGATCAACGGCCCAGCTGCAACCAAAGAGTTCTACTGGACACCTGTTTTTTTATAAAGAAGTTTACATACTTCAATAACTCCTGTCCTTCCTTTCTACTTTCCAGTCCTTTAGTTTGTTTTTTTTTACTACTGAGTCCTAACGCTATGTGGGAACGTTGCCTTCAACCTTAAGGTCTCAACTTCGTTTTCTAAATTCAAATAATAATTGAATGGCGCGACAATCTACAAGGGGAACAGCTTGTAGTTGATTACTTGTGTTTTGAGACTACTGTAGCTTTTTGCAAACTCCGAACGCCGAAATTTGAAGATCATTTTCTTTAACAGACACTCAAAGAGTAATGAGTGTTGTCAGCAGCTCGAAAGAGTAAAGAGGAAAAATGCGAGGTCGCAATCTACTCCCCTACGCTACGGCGTCACTGAGTCTGAATTCGAACAAAAGAATATATTTCTTTGTTTTCCAACTTGCTCGCAAGAATCAGAACACTCCTAACGTCACTACTATCAAGTTTCAAATGACGGATGATATTTTAGAGTTGGTCTCGAATTGATCTCGATTGTGACCAACATGTTTGTTAATGCTTTGAAATATATGGGCGTTCCGTTTTTTCCCTAATTACTTAAATATTGTGGCGTAGTGGGTAGAGTGCGACGCTCGCACGCCGAATGGTCTAGGTTCGATTCCCAGGTCAACACAAATTTTTCGAATTTTTCACGTCACCAGCTCTTTCGAGCTGCTGACAACAATCAAAGAGTAATAACTGTCTAAGAAAAAACTTCTCAAAACTTCGCCGTTCGGAGTCTGTAAAAAACTGTAGGTCCCTTCAACTCGTGAGAGAACAGTAGCGCGCACAACACCGAGTAGTTGATGAGCAAGCTAAGCCCTGATCCCCTTTGGAATGTAGCGCAAACAATTATTATTATAATAAGAATGTAGCCGAGTTTGTTTGAGCTAATATTTCCCTCCACGTTGTCGATCCAAAATCACTCGTCTCACAAAAGTCCTGATTGGATTTAGAAAAAATCTCATTTATAATTCTCCATGTACTACATCACATTTGCGCCCACAACCTGTCATTCTAATTACCGCCAATCATCAGCTCGTAAAAAGTTTACTCATCAGACACTTCTCGTCCTCCCTCACTCCCTCATCCATCTTCAACGGCCATTGAAGATGACTGCAACTGACAAATAGCCTTCACAACATCTCCGTATCCAAACAAGTCACTTTGATATTTTCAATTCGTCCCGCAGCTGTTCTGGTTTCTTGATTTCATCAAAAAGTCCCATAAAGCGATTGTCACTTTTGCTTTGAAAGTAATAACCGCCGTCTGCCAGGACTGCGAATAACATCTCACTTGTGGCTGCCATAAAGCACAATCTGGTGAAAATCTTCAGACGGCCCTCGCAATTTTTGCTCGTGGTCACTTTAACGATCACGTCATCTCGCCTGTTCAAATTTGTTCAAAAGAAAAAAGCTGCTCGCAAGATGCCCGGTCAAAGTATCCATCCAATCTAAAAACATGAGCGCAACTGTCGTCAAGTTTACGCCGCACCCTGATTGCAGTGACACATACGCCATGCCAAACTGTCAAACATGACGTCCCAGGCATTATCCGAACAGACAGCTGTGTGCAGGCACTCTGAAATCGAATCGCCGTTTATGATTAAGAAAAAGAGAAAACAGCGAGACGACCGTTGTTAAAGTTTCCTTCCTTTTTTTTCCCGCCATCCAGCCTTACAACGGACAGTTTATTGTTGTGATTATGTGGCAAAATGATTAAGTGTTCGATATCGTAAAATATTTTTACTGCTCACACATGCTACAGAAGGAATCTTCTCTCGCCTCCGCCGTTATGACGGTCATAACATAAATAGTGCACAGAAATACACGAGTAAATAGTGGCAAAGGGATGAGCACGAAGGCGCCATTGTACGGGCAGGTTTTGATTTTTCTTTCGATTCAACGGTTCCATGGCCGTGCAGGGACTTTATTGACTCAACCACATACGGTCAGCCGCAAATTGAAATATTTGATTCGTTGCGATGCAGGAGCGGCTACTTCAGCTGACACTTCGGCATGGGTTTCCAATTAAACATGCACCGAACTAGGATTTCGAAAGTGGGTCATGGCAATTGTGGAAAATGATTTCTGTCTGTTGCAAGCGTTCTAAAAACGAGAGCCAGCTTGTGCAGTGCATTAAGAACCCTATTTCATTTGCGGGCTATTTACGTCATGTCGGCGGTGGCGGTGGCGATGGCTGTGGCGGTGGTTCGACAGCTCATGCACACTCCACATTCACATGAACTTCAGACGAAAGATCAGCTCTCGCCAAACTGGAGGCAATTTGACACAGGCAGCCATCGTAGCCATGAGGTCCATTGTCACTTAAATAGATTGGTCATGGCTGAGAAACGATTCGCAACGCGTCGTTGAGTGGAGCACCGTTTCTGCTCGAGATGGCACGACTCAGTGCTGCTAGCTGGTTTTTTCTTTTAAGAATTCTGTTTCTTCGGTTACAGGGTGTAGTAGGAATTTTTTCCTCGAACCTCTACAAGTGCGGCGGAGAAAGAAATTGAATGAAACTAGATTAACCAAACAGAGTGCAGAGAGTGACAAATATTTGTCTGCAAACGAGTGGATATTTGCAAGTTATTTGTCAAATCATCTTTCTCCCTCCCTCCTACATTGTGTCATCATGAGAACGTCGTCAATGCGGTTGACAGAAATTGTTTGCTGTTCCATCTGTCATTGGTACACGGCAGAGTGACACATTTTTTAAGAACTCGGGGAAATATGCGTCCCTTGGGAGATGATTTTGTTAGTCTGGTGGCATTGGTGTCTCCGCATAAATCCTTTGGTTGTTTACTAAAAACGAATGAAATAAACGACTGACGTCTGTCAAACGCGCAGACAACCTCAAAATATTTTTATGGGGAATTTGCTTAATTGTTGTGGGCGGCTTGGGTGGACAGAAATTCACAAATTAAGATGTCACGACTGCAGGAATGATGCAAAGTCACTTTTGTTATTTTATTTGTGTTCAATGGAATTGGCTTGCCTAACAAAACAGTTTGCCGTGTGGTGAGAGCCGGTTTTCTGGCAGTAAACCGGAAAATAATGAAAGAAACTCCGGGTTTCACCTTAGACATGTTGCATCATTGGAGAAGGTGTATTGTGTTGTGAATTGGGTGCGCGTTGGTGAACTTCTTATCAATCTCAGTTTTTTTTTGGATCTTTTGGCAGTTAAATAATGGAGATTCCGGGGAGACGACAAAGCTGGCTCTGTCGAATGAACTTTATTTAATTCAAATGCACAATGTGAAGCTGGGAAATATGCACGCAGAGGGTATCGTATTTCGCGGCGTTTGTCGACTTTGATCGAAAGTTGTTGGTACGGATGGAAGAAAAACTTGTAAACTTACTTTACTATGATCTGACAAGGTTTACATCCAGAAAAGCCCTCTAAGGAGCTGGATATTTTGCCAGCTGGCAGTTGCTTGCAACCAAGTGGTCATTGGTAGATTTGTTTTCTTACTGCTCCTTCTTTCTTACTCCTTCATACTCTGCTCATACTCCCAACCGTCGTTTTTTGAGTAAAATCCATACAAGTTCGAGCTAAATTTTATTCTCAAGACGCAGCCACTTCCAACTCGAAATTTGTTCCAATTTTTTGTTAATACCTTTTTGAAGTTGGACATTTATAACGCTGCAAGAAGAGCCAAGGAAATCCCTGACGAAACCAACTACAATTTACGGCGATGGCAATAAGCAGAAATTTACATTCTGGAGCCAAGGGAGGTTAAATTTAAATGAATTTCTTATTTTGGCCCGACTGTCATTTATGCCCGTTGATTGCTTGGAGTAAGCTAAGTTTGGTGCAGCGTGCTGACTGATGTGAAGAATTTTTGTTTAAGCCAGACAATTTGGCAGACATATCTATAAGACTGAAGCCGGGTACTGTGAAACACAAGTAAGTTTGGTGCAGCGTGCTGACTGATGTGAAGAATTTTTGTTTAAGCCAGACAATTTGGCAGCCATCCATAAGACTGAAGCCGGGTACTGTGAACCACAAAGCCGCAGATGTTTTTAAAAGGTTTCAGTTGTTCCTCAGTCGAAATTTGATACTTGGGAAACTAAGGCGTGTTTTTCTGTGTAATTAACGACTCATTGACAGTTGAAAATAGGAGCATAAAGCGATGATCACATTTATTTAAATCTGAAATTTGCCCACACCTCTGCATTAAATACAATACAAATCTAGGACATTTTCTGAGCTTTTGTCATGCTTTATTTGGTATTGAAGAGAATGATGTGAACTGATTGTTCGGTTGAGGTCTATCTTGAACTATGAGTTTAAGCAGGAGACGCCATTTTAATCTGTCTTTCCTCATACAAATATTTTTCCTTCAGTTTAGCCCAAAAAGAAGTGAGAGAACTGACTGTTGAACACTTTTCTGATTTATTTTTTTGAACGGTTGCGGTTTACTAAACTGTATGCTTCCGAAAATCGATCTACGAAGTGCTGACATGTAAGTACACTAGAGTAAAATTAGTACTTGGTATCAGTTAGATTTCACATATTAAAATTAATTGTGTCACTGAATAGGTCTCCAATATGAACGCTGTCATTTTTGTACCTTGGTATGAACGTAACAGCGCTGAAGGTTGCAGCAGTTAATGTGCCACAATGCGAAACTGTTTTTTTCTTTTTTCCTGAACAGAATACCCCCCAGAAAACCAGGCGCAAAAAGGACTTATCATTTTTATAATTTTTTATTTTTTTTATAAATTTTATAATTTGCGGACGTTGCTGATCTTATTTAATATAATATATATATATACTAATTATAAGGTTGCCAAATATCTCCCTTCCGCCTTTTTGTCTTTTGAATTTTCCGGCTATGTACAAAGCGCTACAGAGCTCGTATCTGGCAATACTATACATCATTCGAAAGGTCTTGACATGACCTATAAACGCTATGATTAGTTTGGATATTTCGTTCAACAGTTATAGACGTATAAAGAGGGAGTTCGCTAACGCCGAAATTCGAGCTATTTTAAAGTTTTCCTTCATTAAAGGCAAATCCGCTAGAGAGACGTTCCGTGAGATAAATGGTGTTTTGGGGGATGGTACGCTATCACTTCGAATGGCGGAGGAATGGTTTTAACAATTCAGAGCCAGTGAAAACGCCACCATGGATTAGCCAGCCGGCGGAAGACCTGTGACTACGTATACCGATCGAATCATGGAAATCATCGAGCTGAAACCGGCGTGCGGCAACATAACATCGCCTAGGAGATGGAAGTTAGTCACCAAACCATTTTTAACCATCTGCAGAAGGCTGTATACGAAAAAGAGCTTGATGTTTGGGTGCCGCATGAATTGACTCAAAAAAACCTTCTGGACTGATTCAACGCCTGCGATATGCTGCTGAAACGGAACGAACTCGACCCATTTTTGACGCGGATAGTAACTGGCAACGAAGTTGTTGAATGCCAGTGATTCCAAACAGTGGCCAAGCCGGGATTGACGGCCAGAAAGGTTTTGCTGTGTGTTTGGTGGGATTGGAAGGGAATCTGCTGCTCCCATATGGCCAGACGCTTAATTCTACCATCTACTGCGAACAACTGGGCCGCTTGAAGCAGGCGATCGACCAGAAGCGCCCAGAATTGGCCAACAGGAAGGGTGTAATGTTCCACCAGGACAATGCCAGATCACACACTTCGTTGATGACTCGTCAGAATTTACGGGAGCTCGGATGGGAGGTTTTATTGCATCCACCATATAGCCCGGAGATAGCACCAAGTGGCTACCATCTGTTCCTGTCCATGGCGAACGCCCTTGATGGTGTGAAGTTGAACTCATAAGAGGCTTGTGAAAAGTGGCTGTACGAGTTCTTCGCAAATAAGGAGGGGAGGCTTCTACGAGGGGGAATTATGAAGTTGCCGTCTAGATATAAAAGGATTATCGAACAAAACGGCGCGTATTTGAACTAAATCCGATCACTGTAGCACTTTTAATGAAGCATTGAATGAAGAGCAAAAAAGCCGAATGGAGATATTTGACAAGATATATAGAGATATATATTGGTGTGGCCGCCGTGGCGTAGTGGGTAGAGTGCAACGCTCACACAACGATGGGTCTAGCTTCGACTCCCAGCTCAACACCAATTTTTCGAATTTTTCACGGCACTACCTTTTTCGAGCTGTTGACAACACTCAAATTTCGCCATTCGGAGTCGTCAAAAAACTGTAGGTTCCTTCTACTCGTGAAAGAACAGTGGCGCGCACAATACGAGTAGTTGATGAGCAAGCTAGGCTCTGGTCCCACTTTGTACTGTAGCGGCAACAATAATTATTAATATTATATATATTGACTGAGACAGTTTGATGTATAATGGAAGGATGCTTTCATATTGGCAAACTCTTTAAAATATAGTTTCACATCTGATTTTCGACAAAATACATGCACTGGTTACCGAAGTTCTCTCTTGAAAGCGAATGCAGATTATTTAATTAAAGTAATGCGTAAATCGGATAAAAATCTTTCAAAGAGGCTTCTCAAGATAGGCGCTTCAATATAATTTATCACCTTTTAAAGAATGGCATGAGGTCACTACCTCATTTGACATTGAACTTAGGCTCACTGAGGAAAATTCAGATGAATGGGAGGATAAATTATACGAATGCATTGGGAAACATGATGACAAGATGTATCTAGATTGCCTAAATCGAGCTCGTTCCTCTTCGTCGAGACATATGTACAAACATCTCAACCATACACTGGGGTCCAGCAACTACTTTAAAACAGAACTCTCAAATAGACAAATAAGCATTATTTTTAGAGCTAGAACTAAACTCCTGAGACTTAACTACGTACCGCATCGACAAGATGTCAATGCCACCTGCACTCTTTGCAATCGCAATGAACTCGAAAATATATACCATTTTATTACAATCTGTCCTATATTACTAGAACTCCGCCTGCTTTATTTCTTAAAAATTTCTCTTACCCTTAAAAAAACGAAGAATATACTCAATGGCACGGAGGGTTGAAACCTGCTTTATAGTTTCTGTGTTCATGCCTTGAATTACCGTAGTAGTTTCATTTAGCAGTTAGCTTTTTCTTTTCTATAACTTTATCCATACAATTTTGTTTTTTATTTTTCTGTGCCCACTGAATTATTTCATATAATGCCAATCTCCAACAGACGGCATTTTGCCATGTTAAACATTGTTTCTTTTTCTATTACTAGTTGTTAAAGTGAAGGTCAATGTTTATAAATAAATACAAATAAAAAATACTCCGTATATGCAATGTTTTTGCAAAGTGTTATCTGATATTTGACAGCAAAGACAATCAGACAAATGTGTTTGTTTATAAGGTCAATTTCGATTCGATAAGAGAAGTTCCGAAATGTAGCCTATTGCTATCTGATCATCAGAGTTAAAATTTAATAAAAGGGATCAAGTTTGAAATTTATTCGAGTATTGAGGGTTTCGTGTTATGATCACTACGCTGTGTATTTCCAACGGTTAGATGTAGCTGCCTTTACATATGCGTTCCTAACTCCTTTCTTACTTTTAGGGAAACCGATAGTCTCTAGTTTTCCTAGGGATACACTCAGCGAACTGTTGCTTGATTGTGACAATGCTGTCGAATGCTAGAAACAACTTTTGCTACCGTAATTTTCAACACTGGCCGTTAAATTGATAAATTTTAAAATGTTTCAACAAAAAAAAAGTTGTAAATAATTAAAATAATGTAATAAACTGCAACAAAATTTACTGCCGTGTAATATGTAGTCGCTGTGACGTAGTTTTTAAAGTGCGACATACACACGCAGAAGACTACAAATTCGATTCCCGCTTCGCTTGAGTTACTTATTTTCCTCAAAGGCTACAGCTTTTGGTAAAATTTAAAATCTGATAAATCCTTCTATTAAAAATGATAATTGTACGGCCTGACAGTCCACAGTGGGTCCAGGGCCTAGCTAGCTCATCAACTACTTTTGTTGTGAGCACTACTGTTCTCCCACGAGAAGAAGGGACCTACGGTTTTTTTGCCGACTCCGAACGGGGAAGTTTGAGAAGCTTTCTTAGACAGAAATTACTCTTTGAGTGCTGTCAGCAGCTCGAAAAAGGTGGTCCCGTGAAAAATATGAGGTGTTCAGTCGGGAATCGAATCTGGACTCTTCGGCACTTAAGTGTCGCACTCTGCCCACTAACCCACGGCGGCCACGGAGTTTTCTATTGGTGAGAGAAAAATATTAGTCATGACACGAGTATGTGCGGAAGAAGCTAGGCCAGTGCTGTGTGTCCTTCTTGACTGTTGCGCCATCTAAGATATGTAAGTACCATCTACTCTAAAGTGTTCAAGCAACGGATGTAAATGAATATAGTTGTGGTTTAAAGCGTGCATTTAAAATTCCGTATTTTCTCTCTCGCAGGTCAAATGTATTGTAAGTCTCTAGGCGGCTGAAGATCTCAGCAAAGGTTAAGAATCCCGAAGGGAGACATATCGATATCAGAAAAAACATCCTACAGGCAACCGCGGAAAATGATGGTCAAACTGTGTACAATGTCATCTACGCTCCTCCGTGACTTGTATGTCAAAGCTATTTCCGTACACACAAGTGGGTGAGGTGTGGGTTGGTCTGAATATTTTATTTCAGTAAATAACAGCACCAATCGGATCCAACAAATCCGCTATCTAATGGACGTACCCAGATTAGTTTGGTCTATGGAAATATTTGCACATTCAAAAAAACAAAAACTCCCCAGAACATTTCGAAATTAAACTTCTGCGGACCACTGCCCCGTTGCCACGGCCCCCAGTGCGCAAAATATTTCCAGATTATCGACAACCTGAGTTTTTTTGCACGCCAAAGCATTTTCATCCACAGTGTGTGAAGCCGAACAATGTTGCTTTCCGCTTTTTCAAACCCTAAATTAATTGGCTACACTCCCTTAACCCGTGAGGATGTGGAAAAAGTCTGTAAAATTATTTTCGGTTGTTAATGCTGTCGGTTGGTCGTTATTTTCACACCTTTGGTGTAAGTCACATTGCCTGCAAAGGGATGCAAATGTGAGGGAAGCTAATTGGACTTTGTAAATTTAATTAGGAGCGGAGTGTACATTTTGGCGAAACTGAGTTTTCATTTTGGTGAAAAGCGAAAAACTCTCTGCATGATGTCGGGGTGGATTAGTGGATACGGAATTAGAAAAGTACACCTTTCGCATCTGATTAGTGTGGATTGGGTGAGAGTGTTTTCCCCTTACTTTTGCCACAACAAATTTTGAGCAATAGCTTGAACGGACTCGTTCGCTCCATTGTAGCTTGGCTTGCTCGAACGCCTTTAAGTTTTTCCTGGCCACTCCTAAGCGCCCACAATCGCGATGGAAGAGCAATCGTCTTGGTAACTTATTCAGCAGATGTTCACTAAATGCCCAATCCACAGGTGTTTTTTTTTTTCAAATTGATCATTATGTTAATGCGGTACAATTAAGCCGTTTCCCTTTGTCGACTGGACAGACACCAACGAAGGAAATGGGCGTAGACCGCGCACGCAGATTTACGACTTCTAATCCAGCATGCAACGATGATGAAGTCTAAGCTGGTTTTAAGACGTGTTAGGAACATCTCTCTGATCTCTTAGACGCCTCCTAGCAGTGGGGGCCGATCCGTGGAAGATTGAAATCACTACCAGCGTGTGGACATGCCCACGGACACATTCTTTCTTTGCTTTTGAGCAATTACGTTGAAATATATGAATTTCTTGAATTCCTCCCCATCCGATAAGCATAGGCGCAGCCAAACTTTGAACACTTAATCCCCTTGACCATTTCGTTCTGCGTCTTGAATGGAAGCGCTGAACGCAGCGGAAAGCCGGAAATGATTAGTTTGGCAGTTCAAGTTTGCTCCGCCTGCGAAACGTGCAAATAAGTCAATCGATAGTCGTTTCGCTTTGTCGTGCTCGTTTCCGTCGTGTTTCTGTCGGGTTTTCAGTCAATTCAGGGGGAAAACTTTTCTTGAATTAATTAAAAAAAAAATTTATCGAACAGCGCCATTGACGAAAAAGTTTAAATTGAAAAGAAGTACACCCCGAGGCAGTGCCACCGAAAAGTGGGTTACGCTTTGAATTGTGCATATCATCCCCTAACGATGACATATTTCACGGCCGCTGGCGGTGAGGAGGGGAGCATTTGAATTATTGGAAAAAATCCCCTCTCGCCGAAGGAAATGTGAACAGTGCAATTGTAGTTCAACCGATTGCTGCCCAGAAATAGAACCGCTACCAAAAGAAGTGATTCATCATTGAAGCACTGGATGCCCTGACTACCTTGGCTAATTAGAGAATTGTACAAACAGATTCAGGCAAATCCCCTGCATCGACAGATGAAAATAATTCCCGGCAGAGAACACATGTCGTAAAGCCTTTTACAAGTGGAAGCAAATGCTGAGAGATTAGTTGCTCCCAGTGTTGCTTTGAATAATCCATCTCCTTTTTGGGATTCTTTTGCGGGAGAAGCTGTTGGAGTAAAGGCTTGGAGAGCTGCAGGCAAAATTGCTGTTGATCTAACAGGTCTGGGTTAATAAATTACAAAGGAAATGTTTCAATTATTGATTCACGTTTGTGCAACTGTTGAACGGGTGTTTACTCGAATGTAGACTTTTGGATTTCGAATGGGCGCAGGGAAAGGGTTTTCGGAGAAATAATGAATGTGTAATTAGGTTGAACTTTGCGGTGAAGTTTGGGATTTTAAATAGCGTTTGGAATCGTACGATGTCAGAGTCCCAGGAAACGCACGAAATGACATGGCATCCAACAGCGATTAATAGAACCTTTAGCTCGATCTGTGAGTTTTCCACGTCTTTGCGGGCTAAATCTCAGACAAATTTCTGATAAAAAAAAAGTTCTGATAAAAAAAAAGAAGAGCCAACTTGGTGGTGTCAATGATTAGTTGGCAAGCTATGCAGAGCAATCAAGAAAAGGCGACACAGAGCATTGAGGAAGGTGTCAAGGGGAGCCTTTAGGTAGAATAGTGGCGCTAAAGGTTTAAATTAAAATGATGATGTTAAGAAATGCGGAAAGAAATTTACATTTTAAAAATGAAGCAACGGCCGGGCACATTTAATTTCACAGAAAGAACTTCTCTTGAAGTTTGAGGCTTGCTTCGCAGTTTTACGATTTTCTTTTAATCAAAAGTGCCTTCAGTGTTGTATGCGTAGATACAAGAGATGGCTTAAGAACTGTTCGATTTTGCGAATCGAATCCATTGTTCTTGTCGCTTTGAATTGATTGAATTGAATGAATTGAATGAATTGAATGAATTGAATGAATTGAATGAATTGAATGAATTGATTGAATTGAATGAATTGAATGAATTGAATGAATTGAATGAATTGAATGAATTGAATGAATTGAATGAATTGAATGAATTGAATGAATTGAATGAATTGAATGAATTGAATGAATTGAATGAATTGAATGAATTGAATGAATTGAATGAATTGAATGAATTGAATGAATTGAATGAATTGAATGAATTGAATGAATTGAATGAATTGAATGAATTGAATGAATTGAATGAATTGAATGAATTGAATGAATTGAATGAATTGAATGAATTGAATGAATTGAATGAATTGAATGAATTGAATGAATTGAATGAATTGAATGAATTGAATGAATTGAATGAATTGAATGAATTGAATGAATTGAATGAATTGAATGAATTGAATGAATTGAATGAATTGAATGAATTGAATGAATTGAATGAATTGAATGAATTGAATGAATTGAATGAATTGAATGAATTGAATGAATTGAATGAATTGAATGAATTGAATGAATTGAATGAATTGAATGAATTGAATGAATTGAATGAATTGAATGAATTGAATGAATTGAATGAATTGAATGAATTGAATGAATTGAATGAATTGAATGAATCGAATGAATTGAATGAATTGAATGAATTGAATGAATTGAATGAATTGAATGAATTGAATGAATTGAATGAATTGAATGAATTGAATGAATTGAATGAATTGAATGAATTGAATGAACTTACGTTATTCTCTGCAAAATATTACATGCGTATACTTTACGAATTTCTCTGTCGAGGAACTAGATGACAAGCAAAAATTAGGTGTATTCCAGTACATTTTGTACCAAATTCTGAAGTCTGTGATTTGTTAAGGAGTGGAGGTAAGTCTTTTTCAGAAAGTTGTAATGTACGGGAACGCATCTAAACCAAATGTGTAAAGTATGTCATTAAGAAATGTCAAATTCACTTTTTTGCTACAGAAAATAAAAACAATAACAAAATTTGAGACACATACACAATGATAATGGATCAATGCTTACTTATTTCTGTACGCACACCAATTAGTTTGACAGAAAACTAACAGCCTACCCACAAAAATTTCTTGTGTTAAAATGGACAGGGTGGGGAAATATGTTACTCTCTCGAGAGAGCGTACATTTGACATAAAACCCATTTTTTCGGTATACGGGAACGGACTTTGTGTTAGTTTGCGTTGTTTTGTACTGTTTTGTGTTGTTTGTTCGAGTACGGGAACACACCTATTAAGACAGTGTTTTGAATAAATTTACCGCTTAAAACACAGCCCAACTGTATACTAAAGCTTACAAATAATATTCTTTGAAGATTAAGGGGTAAAATCGTTCATATTTGATATTTTACACGTTCATAATACGCTCACATGGACCTAGGCTAAACGGATTTAGTGTCCTCAGCTCACATGCTAAAATGTTCAATTTTAAGAAAAAATATGCTTCATGAAGTCTTGACAACAGAAAACTAAAACCAATCTCTGCCCATCTAAAGTGAAGTTCATCCAAGACGTGAACATCTGCGATGGTGTTTATTCAGAGTGGAGCTAAGTTAGGTGAATGCTAAGACCATGCTCCAAGTCGAGAATCACTTCTCTTAAACTCTGTCACTTTGAGCTCAACATTTAATTGAGTGGCAGAACAATCCCCCGAACGACCAATGCAACTTGGTACAACAGGTTTGATACGTTTGCGTTGATGCCATCAAGGCGAATATTCGATGACAAGCTCTATATGAAATATGGCAGCGTGGCTCTAATCACAGACAATGCTTAGGAATTTGCATGACTAGTGTGGCAACAACAGGTTGATGACATAGTTAAGTAGATATAAGCTTAGTTGTTAAAGAGTTACGTTTAAGGTTTTTATTTTTTAAATTTTACTTTTAGTTTTTAGCTAGTTAGGATAAGTTGAAAAATTGTTATCCCAAGTTTTTCTATTTTCTTGGGTAAATATTAGAACTAACAATGAATTAAAACAACAAAACAACAAAAATTTAATAAAGAAGCCGAAAGGTTGAATGAAGATAAATTACTCCTAGGTTAGCTTAGAGCACTTGTTAAGAGTCAGTAAGTAAGAATTAAGATCAGTAGATTAGATTAATAAGCCAGTTTTAAGTATTTTTGTCTAGAATATAAGAAAAAGAAGTAAGAAAAACTAATAAAGAATGCATAAAAAAAAACAACAGGTTGATTGTGGAGCCAGTCGAAAGTCTCTTGAAAGCGTAGCCATTGAGGCAACGCAAAAGAAAACGCACCAATTACAAGCAACTGGAGAAGGATTTCAATCAATTTAGTGTACACTTTTGAATGAAAGTCTACTTTCTGAGTTTCAGGCTCTCAGGGCTGTTACACAAACAACAAAACCGCAACTTTGTTTCCTTCATTTTCTGAATTTTAGAATTTTAGAGTTTTTCATCCACGTAGGTCCCTTCTAATCGTAAGGGAACTTCAGCGCGCACAAGACGAGTAGTTGGTAAGCAAGTTAGGTTCTGGTTCCTCTGTGGACTGGCACCTGGAAAGAGATGGTGCCGTGAAAAATTCGAGGTGTTCAGCCGGGAATCGAACCTAGACTCTTCGGCGCGTGAGCGTCGCACTCTACATACTACGCCACGGCGGCCACATATTTCACATCATGCACCGCCGTAAACTCGAGGCTATTTCGTATAATCTTAATTTCTTTTTATCTAGGTCAAGATGTTAAAATTTTTTTTAATCCGTAGCTTCACTGAACCAATGAGTATTGCCTATGAAAATCCGGCAGACAGACATGGTTTTATACATCGACAGTACAAATAAATATGTACAGTGAGCGTCAAGGGAAAGTGTACATCTCCACATAGCATTTTTAATATTTCATACCAACGAATGGTTGATATTTTACGCGTCAAAATAAAGTGTACAACTAGACGATCATGCTGTACATGGTCCTCATAACGTAGAAACTTTAACTATTGTTTCTTCAAAGGGATATCTGATTGTTTTGTTTATTCTTAAGGAAAGCAGTTGGTTTTTTGTTTGAAGTATCAATATTTTTATCTAAAGATGGGAAGGCAATATTGAATTGAAACCCGAAAACTTGTATTGGAATTTAATCAGGAAGGAAAGTCAGATAGAGAGATTTGTTGGCAGACACTATAATACAGTAAAAAAAATTGATAAATTTAAACAGTTCGAAGATGTCAAGGATCGACCTCGTACCGGACAAGCAAAGAGATTGTCTGAAGGTGAAGTGCGGTCTGTTGTTAGGGAAGTACGCAAAAATCCTGTGGCAAGTGCATTTAAAATCGCAGAAGACATAAGCCTTTCTTTAGAAGTTCCCGTTAGTGCAAGTACTGTGCGCCGGGAGCTCCACCGGAATGCGTTACATGGCAGAGTGCCCCGAAAAAAAATCGCTCATTTCAGAAAAGAACCGAAAGCGACGACTGCTTTACGCCCAAAAGTATAAAAATGAGGGTTTTCCATTCTGGAATAATGTTCTTCTCAGTGATGAAAGCAAATTTGAAATACTTAGATAAAAAAAGCAGCCCAAAATATGGAAAGAGAATACACATGAAATGAAAACAATATAATTTCTACGGTCAAGCATGGTGGGGGTTTGGTTATGGTCTGGGGGTGTATGGCCGCATCAGGTGTTGGAAACCTAGTTTTTATTGACAGCACAATGAATAAAAACGATTACCTTAATATTTTAAGGGAAAATTTACCACCATGTGTTGAAAAATTGGGCTTAAGTCAATCATGGCTTTTCCAACAGAATAATGATCCCAAACATACGGTCAAATTGGTGAAGGAATGTTTGTCCTATCGCACACTTAAGCAACTGGATCATCCTCCGCAATGCCCAGACCTTAACCCGATAGAGTATTTGTGAGAATATCTATATACGCAGATTCAAAAACGTGCGATAACCAGCAAAGACTCCTTGAAGGCGGTTTTGCTAGAAGAATGGCAGAAAATTCCAACAGAATTCGTCAAGAAGTTAATACATTACATGCTGAGGAGACTAAAAGCTGTTTTGAAGTCTAAATAAAAGCAGACAAAATATTGATTTAAAGAATTCCATCTTTTCCGTGAACTGTACACTTTTTTTGACGCGTTAAATATAAAGTTTTTTATGCTCTTTTGTAATTATTATTTTGTTATTACTTTTTTGTTTTTGTGGTCGCCGTGGCGTAGTGGGTAGAGTGCGACGCTCACACGCCGAAGGGTCTAGGTTCGACTCCCAGTTCAACACCAATTTTTCTAATATTTCACGGCACCACCTCTTTCGAGCTGCTGACAACACTCAAAGAGTTATAACTGTCTAAGAAAGCTTCTCAAATTTCGCCGTTCGGAGTCGGCAAAAAACTGTAGGTCCCTTCTACTCGTGAGAGAACAGTAGCGCGCACAACACGAGTAGTTGATGAGCAAGCTAGGCCCTGGTCCCCCTTTGGACTGTAGCGCCAACAATTATTATTATTATTATTATTTATTACTTTTTTGTTAATTTTTTTACTCAAATGTTACTAAATGAACTATTTATTAAATGTAAAAATAAATAAAATAAAAAAAACTATAAAGCTTTTCATCGTAATAAAACGTTGAAAATGGAACTTGGTGTTGTACACTTTCTTTTGACGCTCACAGTAGTTTTTAACTTAGCAGTTTCAATGTATTTTCTTTCGTTGCATAATATATGTGTGTCGTCAGGCTACAGTTCGCCTATTACCAAACAGTATTGATGACGGCAAAAAACAACGGTTTTCGGACGCCATTAATGTATTAGGCGTCAAAATGGCAGTTTAAGAGTGTTAAGTGAAGCGCCTGCTTCACTCATACGATATCACAACAGTGTTATGCAACTATAAGAATCAATGACAAGGAATCGAATGCCCTGGAACCAACCTCATGCGGATTCATTACACGTCTTTGAATTAAATCTGCTGATCACTGAAGACAAATAATTGAACAATTTCAGATATTCGAAAATTTTTGGCTTTTGCATATTTTTTTCCGGATAAGAAATCATTAATAGTATAAGCCTGAGTCTATTGTGTTGTCCTTATGATTCAGACTCGAATGTACTTCGGCTCAGCGATACACCCTAGTTGACAAAAAATGTCCATTAACAAAAATAAAACTAATGTCTAGTTGACAGTGATTTTGGAAGACTTCTTATTTCAGTTCCAGAACATCAAGTCAAAAAAATTTGCTCCTACCTATGTATGGTATGTCGATACATTTTTAATTAATTCCTGGCACCCTATTTTCTTCCAAACAAACTCACTTCGTCTGTTTAATTCAAACCCTCCTCCGAAACCAAATCCATCTCAAATTCCCTACATTTCCGTGGATAAACACAAGTCACACATTTACTTCAGAGTAACGTGGGCTTCTTTTCCCGTAATGCAGTCTTCGATTGAGTGTGTTTGACCGTAAATAAAATTATTGACAAGTCGGGTTAAGAGTTCAAGCTGCGCTGGAGTTTAGCCTCGACTCCAAACATGATCATCGAGGCTGACAACGAGCTCTAATCAATGAACTTATCAAATTTTGGGAATGAGTACTGTTTCAAGATCTTCAAACTTCTGGTATTGACGTTCCTCATTTAAAGTGAACTAGTGCCGACAGAAGAGTTCAGTGCAATGAGTGAAACTCCTACCATGCACAAAGGGACAAATCAGTCTGCTTTATCTTACGTTGCCTTGCCGTCAGAACTTGACTCAGCGCGTGCATATGGACTCAGCGCATTTATATGCCTTCACCACGCTGTATCAATTTTCCTCGGAACACTCGTACCTATCGACAGCATATCTCGGGGCGACTAAGCTCACATCAATCAGCACTCGATAACGTAAACATCGATTTGCCTCAAGTCGAACTCTGATGATGCGGGTCTTATCTGAGCGTCTGAAGGAATGTCTGGCACCGAAGTTGAAAAAAGATATCAAAACTCAAGGCTGTGGATGTCAGGAGAGATTGTTTGCCTATCAAACCTTCGCCCACGAAGAAAATGGAAATTTCTATGCTAGTGATTTTTCAACAAAACATGCCCGAAGGTTGCACAACTTGTGCATAGGTTTGAAGTGTGACTGAACATTTGTGAATTATTTTGCGTCTGATTGGGGGAGGAGATGAGTTGTCGTGGGATTTTTGTTTTTTTTTTCTGTACTGGTGACCATACAGTAAAAACCGACAACACTGTCAGACGTACGCCATAAAGTTGTATGGATTTGGAATTTGGATCCAAGTTTCTTGGCTTCCTTCTTCTATCTTAGTTGGTGTGAGTTCTTGGTTGGTATTGGCTTACTTTTCAGAATATCTTCTCCTGTCTTCCTCAGAAGACAATTTATCCATCACGCGAAGAAAGAATTCCTCAGGGCACTATGTGAACGTGGAGTCTCTTGAGGATAATGTACCTGAGAACAAGTCTTTTAACCATGACATCAAACACATGCGGAGCCACGTTCTGTTATTCGTTCTTTCTGTGATAAGTTGTGCTCTTGCATGAGGCAAGCCTGTCCGAATTGCTTTAACACTCTTTGAGTACATTGGGCCAACATTTGAATTGCAAGTTCTTTGTACAGTTTGGACAGTCAATGGCCTGGTTATTTTTGAAGAGGTACAAATTCAAGTTGACGGGCGTTTGCTTCAAGAGCTGGCGACAAGACACATCACTTCAATAACTTTTTCAACTATCCGAAGTGCGGTTCATATGCAAATGACGTCGATTGCATGGACATTGTCAGTTGGGAGTTCTAGTCACCAACGATATCCGATCAACTAAGCACACAATATTATTGGAAGAGAACCGAGCTTGTGTTTGGACCAACAGCGCTCTTGGTTGACCATCGCAACTGGGGAATCGTGTCTTTCCATGATGAAAGCAAATGGAGCACATTCCCAACATTCACAAATCATCCCGGACTTGTTTAATGTTTCTTTTCACAAATTTATTACGGGCGCACTTTTGGTACATAAAGATCTTACTTACTTTACTTTACTTTAACTTCGCCAAACGCTTAGGTAGGTTACGGCAAAACGAGAACTTAATCAACTGTGGGAGGTAAAGAGGAGAAGATGGCACTGCCAGCCACTTTCACTGCCACTATCTAATCTCTGTTCGGATCAGGCTACAAATATAATTCGCAGATTTGTAAGAACTGAAAGAGGATGCTTCTTGCCACAGGAGCGCTTGCTGGCATTCCTTCGCAAGAACAAGAGTTTGCGGAAAGTGTTGGCTGTTGGCAATTGAGCAATGGCGCAATCCTCAAATAATTAGATCTTCGTATCCAAGGACTGCAATTTCAAAAAGAAAGACAGCGGACAAGCCTCTGAAAAGAATACCATTTGCGGTCCGAAGGCAGACTGTCCCGAAATTTGGCAGCAACGGTTGAGGACGGAAGGTTGTCTGTGTTTAGGTTTGGAATACATTAAGCTGTCTACTTTCCTACTTTCAGATGCTTCTCCGTTTTGTACTGTAAATGATAAAAACATAAACTGATTGCCAAAAGAGTGCAAGAAGCCCAGTAGCCACTTGTCTATTCAGCTCCATTGGCTTCCCTCAAAGTCTACGAAATTCAATGCATTCCTTTCCGTAAACGGTTACAACGAAATGGAAATCATAAATAGACGAATCATCAAGCACGTTCCAAAAACTACGAGAATGCGTTAGAGTCTCTTGAGAGCATTCCAGTCATCTGTGCGATGCGCACACGAGTTCCCCTTAACGATCGCAATAAAAGGATCGTCTACTCCCTCTATAAATAACTTCAAAAGCAAGCAATTCCCATCCGCCTGGGATTGGTGTCACCGAAAAGATTTTTCCGAATTCGCAGACGCTCTGACGACATGCAAACGAAGCAAATCTGAACATCCTCAATCATAAAATTCTGCGAATCATTCATTGCTGTTCTCATAACTCACAACTTGTCTCTGCTGCACCAACAAAATTGCAACAAACCGCTGAAACAAAGTTCGAAATGCCACACAAGAACTAAAGTGATTGCATGTTCTACCGAGCTGATAAAGATGAACTCTCCGCAACACACTGGCGTCAGCATCGTGCATATTTTTTCAGCTTAATAACTGCTTTTTCCATTTGACCAGCAAACCTCCTTCGGGCTCTTGTTGCAACTCAATAACCTGCACTGTGCAAAAAAACTCAACCAAAGGGCGTTCCTTTGATAAGGGCTCCTCTTCTCTCATATTGCCATTCAATCGGTTTCGTTTGCTGGCTCTTTGGTCCGTATGAGTCGCGCAAATAACCCCCAGTCATCACGTCTCTGCAATTTATGCCGCTCTTTGAATATTCCGATGGTGCTTAATGTGTTTGTTTTCTCATTTGCTTTGGCCGTGCGGGTGCTCGAGAGGCCAAGGATATTATAATTTGCATAATTGTATCCAGGGAAGACGAATCAATCGGAGCAGTTGCAGAACTAGGCAACTGGAGGCGGTGGCCGGCCGCTCAAGGGAGGTGAGATGCAGAAAGCCGAATTGCGTCACATCAATTTAATATTCAATTCACATGTCATCCTTCCACGTCGATGACTGCGTGGATCTTTGACGACGATGATGACTCTCCACTGAGCAGCAGCACAGCTCCCAGCATCCTTTATCCGGTAATGCTCGTTACAAGGACGTGATAAAGCCATATTTCATCTCTATTTTTCCGCCTTTTCATATCCCATTCATCGCCGTACATTTTTCATAAATCTCCTCAACTATTGACACAGCATTGCACGACGACGACTTGTATGCAGCCAGCCAAGGGTAGAGTAGCGTGTATTCGTCTGCCTGGCCGTCTACTCTTTTCGCAGCAACAAATCCTCCCTTCGCACACGGAGAGTGAGACATTTATTGCGGATGAAGTGCTTTGAGTCTGTGCCCGCAAAGACGTGTGTATCCGTCTTCCACACAAAATTAAGAAAAGGACGCGCATCCATGGCAGCCGACATCTATCATCCGTTCACTTGACACACTCAAAGGTGTTCAATCGGCTTTGTGCCGCTCTCGACTGCCGAGTGTCGAGTGGAAGTCCATTGTCAGCCGCAGAGCGTATCTGACAATGACAGGCTCTGGCAAATACTACTGTCAACATCGAAATCCCACTCAGCTTGGCATTCACCGTGGAAGGGACAGTGAACGCTTCTCAACTGCATTCGAAGACAATTCACTACATCCAGGCCTCCTCGGCTCGTCAGATGACACCTAAGCAAACAGAGCGGACTCCACTCGTCACTTCCAGACACCGCAGCCGGGGAGACGGAGAGAAAAATCTCATTAGCCACCACCCACTTGTCCCGGGGGAAATAACATATCAGGCACTCAATAAACTCATATTTTCCCCCGGAGGATGATAAGTGGCCGCGTCAGTGGACGGCAGTGCGGTAGACCGTCTTGCCTGCGCTCCAAAGCAAAATTTATTCGCGCAGAGCGAGCGATATTTTATTTGCATTCTCCTTACAGGGCAGCGCTTTATTTTTAATTACGACCATCCGCAGCGGACGAACACGGGATTCGCAGAACACCTACGCGCCTCTGTTGGACTTCCCACTGCAGTCGCCCCGTGGTATTCGAGCGTCTCACGGCATGAGTAATCGACGCACGGTTGAATTGAGGCGAGCGATATGTAAACGATGGCGATACAAATGTATCTGCTGCCTCGAAGCGATTGTTCGTCTCTCGTTTTATTTCGATCGCGAGGTGATTTAGATTTGATGATGATGTACTCGCCACGACTATCAGTTTGGCATTTACAAACTGCCGGTGGGTGTGCGACAACAACGTTCCCGTCGTAAAATTCCTGTCCCTGGTCGCGTTGTACGCCTTTACTGCGGTAGCGGTGGCAGCATGTTTTGGCAACTTTTCCAGAGATCGCGTTTTTACTGCCGAAATCCGACGCCTACGCTGGGAAATTTATTAATTATTATTTTAAGTGCGAAACAGTTAAGCAAATCCGCATTCATGTCTTAATTGAGGGGCACAAGAATGAGGTTGTTAAAATTAATTGCGGCGGTCGATGGGGAGGGGATGATTACTTCGGAGGCAGACATCAGCAGGGCCACCGCACTGAATTGATGAATGTTTCGTGTGGGGGCGCTTCGTCTCCACCGCCTGAGTTTCCTGGATCCTATGATGACGACTGTCTGGGTGTCGGTTGTCGGTGTGTCAAGCGTCGGACAGCGTCACCGAAGTAAAATGGCCATTAAGCACACCTTGGAGTGCCGATGGACAACGAATTGCCTGTCTGAAGGAGTGCGCGTCGAGTGGATGTACATATTAATGATCCCGGTTTACTTTGCGTTGATGCCTGACATTCTGCTGTAATTACTGCTTCCCGACTGGATGACGGGCAACATTCAGCTTCAAAAGCCCTAATTTCGGGGTTGAATCACTCCATAGCGTCGCTCGTTTGATGGCAGCTTCCATCAATTACCGACTCCTATCAAGCTAGAGATTACAGGCGAACCTGTCATCCAATTAGCACTGATAAGTCCTCAGCCGAGGTGACATCACTTATCAGGCGGGTGGGGGTGGATTTTTTTTCTGGGCCGCTAATCGCATCAACTTGAGAGTTTCTAAGCGACAGGCAAGACGTCGAATGTGTTTCTCTGCAAACTTTCTGGGACGCGCACTGTTTGTCTGTTGCAGCGAAGCCGATCTGAAGTTTCAGCCAAACAGACGCATGAAATTGGGTCAGCCCGATCGGAGTGAAACAAATTAACAATTTGCATTAAGTTTCGCAACAGTGACATTCCTTCGGGTTCAGGTCGAGGCAACCGAAGTGCGATGCGGGACGTTGAGAGGCGGTGTTTAAATGAAAACTTTGTTCTTAACGCATTCTCCTCGGCTAGGTCGCTGTTCTCTGTTCGCAAATACCACACTCGTTAGACGAATGGATGGGGGAGAAACTACAATGAATTTAAATTTGTTTTCTCTGACCGAACTTTTCTTTTTATCTGCTGTTTATTTTTCCCCGTGAACAGAAATACTAGTTGTGCTAGGTTTTGTCGATGTTGGCATTGTGTAGATGCCATTTTGCATTTGGAATGTCTGTCAGGTCGGCCGTGGGAGACATAGTTCCAAACAAAAAAAATTGTGCTAGGGACTGCGCTTTTCGCGGGTTTTTAAATTCTTCTTGCCAATATTTGCTGCACGATTTCGAATTGATCATATTTCACGTAATGTTATTCACATTGGGAAACGTCCGGAAAGTATAGGGTTTTGTTTTCAACAGGGAACTGAGTTATTGAGTGCTCATACACAAATTATAGTCAAATATTAAATGTGTCCTCGGATGTACTAACCTGCCATTTGTGAAGGTGAATGAAAAAAATCAACAGAGACAATAGTGAAACCTAAGAGTGGGACTAATGGCTGGCAAAATTAAGCAAAAATTTAAATCTTATCATCCGAAGCTTCCCAAATGTAACAGACGTTCGCGAGTTGAACTTTTGTTTCATGATTTCCTCCTACTTCCTACTCATACGGGTATGAAGTAAGCGTCAAGATACAAATGCCTCGATAGAGAACATTTGTTGTGCACGAGCCCTTACTTTTTTTTTGTGTTTGTTTGCTATGACATCTGTGAAAAATATTTAGTATATACCAAGTCATTGAACAGACAACAGCATATTTTTTCATCGTGTTAAAAATTGCGAAGTCTGTACCAGAAAATTATGATTTGCAGAAAGCATTCATTTTTTGTTTCCATTTGAAGAAAAGTGCTGCAGAGTCGCATCGAATGCTTATCGAGGCATATGGTGATCATGCTCTATCAGCAACATGCAAAAGATGGTTTCAACGATTTTGATGTGAGAAATGAAAAACGTGGAGGACCACCAAAAAAGTTTGAAGACGCCGAATTGCATACGATATTGGATGGAGATAACACTTTGAGTCAAAAGCAAATGGCAGCAACGTTAAATGTTGCACAACAAACAATTTCTGACCGTTCAAAAAGCTATGGGAAAGATCCA
The DNA here is from genome assembly GCA_955652365.1 of Eristalinus aeneus. Taxonomy (NCBI): domain Eukaryota; kingdom Metazoa; phylum Arthropoda; class Insecta; order Diptera; family Syrphidae; genus Eristalinus; species Eristalinus aeneus. Next base: position 126,769,664 of record OY019130.1, on the reverse strand, counting down.
AAAGTGTGAAAAATGGGTGCCAAATGAATTGAATGAAAGATAGATGGAAAACCGTAAAAACACTTGTGAAATTTTGCTTCAAAGACATGAAAGAAAATCAATTTTGCATCGAATTGTTACTGGCGATGAAAAATGGATTTATTTTAAGAATCCTAAATGGAAAAAATCATGGGTTAATCTAGGACAACCATCAACATCGACTGCAAAACCAGATCGATTCGGCAAGAAGACAATGTGTATGGTGGGACCAAAAAGGTGTGCTGTACCACAGGCTTCTAAAACCTCATGAAATTGTTAACACTGATCGCTACTGACAACAAATGATCATAATAAACCATGCCTTAATCGAGAAATGACCAGAATGGGATAGAAGACACGGCAAGGTAATTTTGCTCCATGACAATGCACCTGCACACAAAGCAAAACCGGTTCAGGATACAATCAAAATACTTGGCTGGGAGCAGCTACTCCACCCGCCGTATTCACCAGACTTGGCTTCTTCCGACTACCATTTGTTTTCATCGATGGGACACGTATTGACTGAGCTGCACTTTGATTCCTACGAGGAGGTCGAAAATTGGGTGTCTGATTGGTTTGCTTTAAGAGACGAATAATTTTATTGGCGTGGTATTCACAAATTGCCAGAAAGGTGGTCAAAATGCGTAGAAAGCAATGGCCAATATTTCGAATAAAATATTTTTACTTTTCAAAAAAACGCTCATTTAATACCGGTATACCTATGGTATATGTTGGATGGCACAACAATCCACAAGAAGCCTAGCTTCCTCATCAACTACTTGTGTTGTTCGGGCTATTGTTCGCCTACGAATAGAAGGGACCAACATTTTTCTACTGTCTCCCAAGAGCGAAGTTTGAGAAGCTTTTTTTTAGAAAGTTATTAACTTGTCAACAGCTCGTGGTAGGGTAATACCATGAAAATTGGGAGGTGTACGGAAGGGAATCCAACATGGGACCTTTGGCGTTGAGTCTCGCATCCAAAGTAATACGCCAGAGCGGCTTTCTAGTATATACAAGAAATGCAAAAAAGTTCCGATTTTTTAAGTTCATAGAACTAAAAATGTTTCTTTCAAGTTGGTATTCATAATTCACATCGTTGCCGAATTCCATGTAAAAAGTTCCTTGCTTTTTAAGAAACGAGTCCTTAGAGTAAAGAGTTGAATGTCATTTTGTTATATCGGAAGAGTAAAAGTGACGGTGGGCCATGTTCGTAAAACTATAAGAGTTACAGGTCCATTTCGATTGTTACTACTTAGCAGTAATCTTTGGGGACGAAATTAATGGCGAAATTTGATTTGAATTAAATTTATTTTGTGCCTACTAGAGCGAAATGAACCACAACCTACAAGAAATGACTCATTTCTTGAATAGCTACTCAGTAGAAAAAATAGGTATGATTTTTAAAATAAGATGCAAACTTTGTAATCTAAATTTCATACCGCATCGCCCGGAGCTTCCAATTTTATGCGACCTGACAACGTGAGGATGTATTGCACTTCATCGCGAAACGCCCTATAAGGCGTTCCGCTTTCATTTTTTCTGTGCTAAGACACTTTAGTTGGAGGAAGCAATAAATAGTTTGAATGGTGGCATAACTACACAGTCAACGCATTGCGCTACAGGAACTGCGTAATTGATGAAAGTTTTTGAGTAATTGGTGCATTATAAAGGGTGTCCCAACAAGAACGCAAGATTTACATTTAATTATTTATTATCATTTTTTTAAAAAAATCGTGAATTCTTTATTATATAGTAAAGTAGACAGGATGAGGTTATGTGTGGAATAATACATCGGTCAGATGGCCGGTGCGGCTTTGCTGGCACATAAATAATAATAATAATAATTGTTGTCGCCACAGTCCAAAGGGGGACCAGGACCTAGCTTGCTCATCAACTACTCGTGTTGTGCGCGCTACTGTTCTCTAACGAGTAGAAGGGACCTACAGTTTTTTGCCGACTCCGAACGGCGAAATTTGAGAAGCTTCCCAGACAGTTATTACTCTTTGAGTGTTCTCAGCAGCTCGACAGAGGTGATGTCGTGAAAAATTGGTGTTGAACTGGGAATTGAACCTAGACCCTTTGGCGTGTGAGCGTCGCACTCTATCCACTAATCCACGGCGACCGCTGCTAGCACATACGCTATCTTTCAATGAAATTTTCAATGACCTATTTGCATAAATGCTTTCCTCGTTTAAGGCTTGAGTAGTCATCGGCTTATTCGCATAAACCATCGACTTCAAAAAACACCAAAGAAAAAAGTCCAATGGTGTTAAATCGCACGATCTAGTATTAAGTATTGTGCCGTGAAAAATTCGAGGTCTTTAACCGGGAATCGAAACTATACCTTCTGCGCGTGAGTGTCGCACTTTACCTACTTGAGTTTAAGTTAAGGTATAAGCGGTTTAGAAGGATTTATTCTCTTTTGTAGGCCAAAAACTCAACCTTTCAAAAATACTTCAACTTTATTTGCCACCCATTATTGATAATTATTTAAATAAACATTTAACACATCACTCAAAAATTACAGGGGCATATAGAGGGCGCCACTTATTTAATATTAATATTAAATTAGTATTGTTTGTATTGGTGGCGCCACCTATATATCCCGAGACTTATTGAGTAGTCTGTTAGTTAATCATATCGCTTAGGGTGCAATCTAAGACAAATTTAAGTAAATCCTCTCCACTGACGAAAGAACTTTTTCTTGCACTGCTTGTTTGTTGGGTACATTTTTATTCCTTTCGGTGTTTAAACTAAGTAACTTGAGATAGGGGATAAAATGCGACACCTACACGCCTCAGATGTCAGGTGCTTGATTTTGCCATGCACTTTTTATCGCACCACCTCTGTCCACTTGATGACATCACTCAAAGAGGACTAACTGCCTTTGAAGAACATTTTTGCATTCCGCTCTTCGGAGGTAGAAAACTATAGTTTCACAAGGGGACTAGGGCCTAACTGGCTGAAGAAGCAAGTCACTGATCCCCTTGTGGACTGTTCCTTCTCTAAACTCCGAATACTGCACAAAATTGGAGTATTTCATTTTTAATTAAAATTTAAGTTTAAAAAGCAATGCATGCATGCAATAAAAACCAAAATTTATAACACCAGCGTATCAGTTTAAAAATTTATTAACTGGAACCCATTTAAACCCACTCATCAGAAACTTGAGGAGTTCAGTTCCCGGACAACGCACACAATATTCTAAACGAAAAAAGTCGTCCCCCGACATCTGCTAAATACTTCGCAGGAGAAAACCTTCGCAGTCTGTCAATTCCTTCATGATACTCTTAAGTATCATTGATTGTCTTAAAATCTTCAAAAGAATGCCAATGCTGTTTAAAGAGGAATAAAAATCACATTCCTCATTCAAAGTGAAGTTATGTTTGGGTTCGTCAGCATATTTCCCACCATTAAAATCATACAAGCATGCCTCGACTTCTCTGTCTTTCGCGGCAACAAGAGTCTAAAATAAGACATATATCAGACCAGTCCGTTAACTCCTTAATCAATACCCCGCTTTAAACGAGCACCTTATCAGCGCAACATCGTGCTTTCGACTCCGATAAAGTGAATTGAGTAATGAAAATACATTCGAACCTGAGTGCTTTGACAGTTAAGCGGACGCCCCGATTTAAAGTTTTTCCAAACCCACGTCATTTAGGTCTTCAAGCGAGTCTTTAAGCGGACATCTCACCGAAATGCTTCTCAGACGGAACTGCTTACATAATCCACCCATCGTCGGTCGTATAACTCGCTCTCATTCGAATTTAACGGAAAAATCGTGTTTCCTCACAAGTCATGGCCGGCGGTGGTCGCAAGTGCACCGCAGAGCAGTCACGTACAGCTGCAGTCTTAACTTCGCGATTGAAAAACTCATTGAACAGGTCAGCGTTGCAGCGTTGATGAGAGCGAATGCGGAGAGCATGCATTTTGAATTAAATTCAATAAAGATGAGTTTAGTTGCAATAAATTTAGTTTCTCGTTGACGACCTTCAGCTGCGCACTGAGATTCAAATTATGGGTGCACTGTGAACATCGATTTTCGAAGCCGTCGCAAACAAGCCGCAAGTTTCAACTTTAATGCTGCACCCGGAGAAACTTTGCCGGACCATTACCGCCGCCATGGGATCGGGGCTAATGCTAATAGATAAAGTTTCCCCCGCCTCTTAGTTTGCTGTGCGTGGCAGCAGATTTATGGGCGGAGAAGTCCTTTAACATATACTGACCCCTCCATAAAACAATTTAATGCCCTCCTCGTGAGTTAAGCACGCCCTGCAGGTGCCGCCACGCACACTCAACTCAATGGATTGTCTCCATCATTCAAACATATCCATTCCCTATCAACCAATTTAATGGATCTGTAATTCCCACTCATCAGTCAGATGCCGCGCGGCCCGCTTTACTGTTTCACATCTCCCAGCGGGTCGATCTCTGCGCAAATAATTCAAATTCTCATTTAACAGCCAATTGAGCCCCCATTACGCGTCTCTCACAAGAGTAATTACAAGGGCCCTTCTTTA